>OX155681.1:3261200-3968173 GCA_944547425.1 Eupithecia centaureata | reverse complement strand
TCACATATAAATTTGATAAGGTTGCACACTCAATCTAACCATTAGTTTTTTAGTTTAGTTATTCTTATTTACATTGATAATATTGATTATGTCTTATTAATTTACGCTAAAGAATTTGAAATTGATTTATATTCTTTAACGTGCCATATTATTTTATTTTAGGTCGCAAGATACATTCGAACTTCTATGTCTCCTGAACAAGCACAACATTCAGACAATCAGCTTGGATATAACGACAAATGAGAACAAGGAAAAGGTATGATAGATTTTAGCGATATTGATGAGTTGACGGATACGTCAATACCTTGTTTGTGTTAATATATCAATTGTGAGGGTTGAAACAAACGAGCTATGGTATTTACTGTCTTTTTTTATTTATAATTCAAAGATTACAAGTTCTTTATGTGGACGGATCAGATGAGCTAGACTGCTTGCAAGCGTCTGCAGTTAGCTCAGTAACAATCGAGCCTTGTATACTACTCTGTCAAGAAAGTACCGGGAAAAGATCAATAATACACAAAATGTTTGTTATTCATCCAAATTTATTTTATCACCTTCAAAGTATGCTCCTTCAGAAACGATACACTTACGCCAACGAATTATCCAGTCATCAAAACATTTTTTAAACGCTGTTTCCGGAATTGAATTCAGTTCTCGCCGCGAATTCTCCTTTATGTCTTGTACCGATTGAAAACGGGTGCCACGAGTGGTAATTTGAGTTTAGGAAAAAGAAAGAAGTCGGCCGGAGCCATATCTGGTGAATATGGTGGTTGCTCGATGGTATTTGTTGAGTGTTTGGTCAAAAATTCGGTCACAATGATGGCCTTGTGCGAAGGCGCATTATCGGTGGTGCAAAATCCAAGAATTTTTCTTTCCACAAATCTGGCCTTTTTCGTCGAATTTGCTCTCTTAAACGCCGCATAACGCTCAAATAATATTCTTTATTTACCGTTTGACCTTCCGGCAAGAATTCCGAGTGCACAACACCGCGAGAGTCAAAGAAAACAGTCAACATGACTTTGACTTTTGATCGACTTTGGCGTGGTTTTTTCGGTTTCGGTTCAGTTGGAAGGCGCCACTCCGAAGCTTGTTGACTAGTTTGCATGTCAAACTCATAAACCCACGTCTCGTCACCAGTAATAATGCGTTTCATGAATGTTGGGTCGGAATTGACTCGTTCTAGCATGTCCTCAGCGACTCTCATGCGATTGAGTTTTTGGAGAAAATTCAGGTCTTTTGAGACTAGTCGAGCGGCAACATGTTTCATACCCAAGTGATTATTTAAAATGGTACGGATCGACTCGTGAGATACAGAAAGTTCGGCGGCTATCTCTCGCAAAGTTGAATGAGGATTTTCAGTCACTGTTTCCTTCACTTTTGCGATGTTAACTTCAATTGCAGACGTTGATGGCCTACCAGAGCGAGGCAAATCTTCCATCACATCTCGACCGCTTTTGAACGCTTTGTACCACTCATGCCGTGTGGTGCCGGCTTAGAATAGCACTACCCCAACTCTTCCCGTGGGTGTCGTAAGAGGCGACTAAGGGATATACCGGGGGGTGGGCAGCAGCACCCCTCTAGATCAACCCCACCATCAAACTGCGATCCCCAACCCGCATGCCCAGCGTGGGGATTATGGGCATTACCCCTTAATGAAAAACACAGCCAAAAATCGGCCCCTAGTTCCCGGCCGCCTCGCTATTCCTGGCCATGGTAGCGGTCATGGTAACGGCGGGGCAGGGGGTGCTAAGAATCACCGGTATTCAGGCTACCACACCGCTTTCTAAAATGACCCTGGCAACGTTTAACGGACGCACTCTGAGGCTTGACCATCATCTAGCGCAGTTGGAAGTGGAGTTAGAGAACATTAAATGGCATGTTCTCGGGTTATGTGAAGTCCGTAGAGAGGGGGAGGACACCGTAACCTTAGACTCAGGCCATCTTCTCTACTTTCGTGAGGGTGATAAAACATCCCAGGGTGGAGTAGGTTTCCTCGTCAATAAGGCCCTCTCTAGCAACGTTCAAGAAATCTCCAGTGTGTCGACCAGGGTAGCGTACCTGATCCTTCGGCTTTCCAAGCGGTATAGCATGAAGGTAATTCAGGTCTACGCACCGACCTCGGCACACTCGGATGATGAAGTGGAGGATATGTACGAAGACATATCCACAGCCTTACACAACACCACTAAGGCTCACTTCAACGTTGTTATGGGGGACTTTAACGGCAAGGTGGGAATCCAGACTGGCAATGAATCCCGAATAGGCCCGCATGGTTATGGAATCAGGAATCACAGGGGGCAAATGCTTGTCAACTTCCTTGAGAAAGAGGGACTGTTCTTAATGAACTCCTTCTTTAAGAAACAGCCTCAAAGGAAGTGGACGTGGCAAAGCCCCGACACTGTGACTAAAAATGAGATCGACTTCATCATGACGGATAGCAAGCACATATTCAGAGATGTCTCAGTGATCAACAGGTTCAATACCGGATCTGATCACCGAATGCTCCGAGGCACTCTGAATATCAACTTGAAGCTTGAAAGACACCGTCTGATGAAGTCCACGCTCCGACCAAATCCAATCCAAATCATGGCGGGCACCGAGAAGTTCGAGCAGCTACTCGGAGACAGATTTGTTGCCTTGGAACCCACTGATGACGCTGACGAGAGCCTACACAATCTGGTCGAAACGTTGAGGGATGAGGGCATCAAGTTCTGCAAAAAACAGCGAACTGGCAAGAAGTCCAAACTCTCGGATGAGACTCTGGATCTGATGACAAGAAGACGGGAAACCAGCCAAGTGTCTTCGGCAGAGAGGTCAGACCTGAACAAGCGAATTGCGAAGATGGTACGACGCGACCTTCGGAGCTCCAACACACGCCTCATTGAAGAGGCGATAGAGCGAAACCGAGGGTCCAAAGTATTCACTCAGCAGCTTGGCAGGAGCCACCTAACGAAGCTTAAAACGCGCGATGGGAGGACCGTACTGTCGAAACCGGAGATTTCAGCCGAGATAGAGGATTTTTATGGCCGTCTGTACACTGCACATGCCCCTCGTTCCCGACGAGATGACCTTGATTCTAGAGCCACCCTGACACGCCACTACACCGACGAACTGCCAGACATCAGTCAAGACGATTCGTGTTAGCTTTGAGGCAGCTTAAAAATGGAAAAGCCCCCGGTGAGGACGGTGTAACTTCAGAGCTTCTGAAGGCAGGAGGAGCCTCCGTTATCCAGGAGCTACAACACCTCTTCAATACCGTCCTCCACAGTGGGAGAACTCCTAAGGCGTGGAGCGGGAGTTTGGTGGTGCTCTTTTTTAAGAAGGGTGATAAAACTCTCCTTAAAATTACAGACCCATCACACTCCTGAGCCACATCTATAAGCTGTTCTCACGAGTGATCACGAATCGTCTCGCCAGGAGACTTGACGAGTTCCAGCCACCGGAACAGGCCGGGTTCCGCGGAGGATATGGCACCATAGACCACATACACACAGTGAGGCAGATTATACAGAAGTCCGAAGAGTATAATCAGCCCCTGTGTCTCGCTTTTGTGGACTATGAGAAAGCCTTTGACTCCGTCGAAACCTGGGCTGTTCTTGAATCCTTACAGCGATGCCAAGTAGACTATCGTTACATCGAAGTGCTGAGGTGTCTCTATGAAGCTGCCACTATGAGTGTCCAAGTACAGGACCAGCAGTCTAAACCTATCCAATTGCGCAGAGGAGTGAGACAGGGGGATGTCATATCCCCGAAACTGTTCACGAGCGCATTGGAAGATATGTTTAAGACGCTGGACTGGAAAGGTAAGGGCATTAACATAAACGGCGATTACATCTCACACCTGCGATTCGTGATGACATAGTCGTAATGGCGGAGTCGCTAGAGGAGCTGACCCACATGCTGGACGGCCTAGCTTCAGCCTCGCGATGTATCGGTCTTGGCATGAATTTGGATAAAACCAAAGTCATGATCAATGGCCACATTGTTCCGGGACCGATCGTCGTAGATGGTCACCTTCTTGAAATTGTTTCCGAGTATACTTACCTTGGGCAGATTGTACAGCTAGGTAAAAACAATTTTGAGAAGGAGGCCAAGAGGAGGATCCAGCTAGGCTGGGCAGCATTTGGGAAACTACGTCAAGTCTTCTCTTTATCCATACCGCAATGTTTGAAAACGAAAGTTTTCAATCAGTGCGTCCTACCCGTAATGACCTACGGAGCTGAGACGTGGACACTCACGGTAGGGCTGGTCCACCAGTTCAAAGTCGCCCAGCGAGCTATGGAAAGAGCTATGCTCGGAGTCTCTCTGAAGGATAGAATTCGTAACGAATACATCCGACAGAGAACCAAAGTTATCGACATAGCTCAAGGAATTAGCAAGCTGAAGTGGCAATGGGCCGGCCATATCTCGCGAAGAACCGACAACCGTTGGGGTAAACGTGTTCTTGAGTGGAGACCGCGACTCGGTAAACGTAGCGTAGGACGCCCTCCGGCCAGGTGGGATGACGATCTGCGAAAGACTGCTGGCAGATGCTGGATGCGTCAAGCTGAAGACAGGGCGCTATGGCGCTCATTGGGGGAGGCCTATGTCCAGCAGTGGACTAATATAGGTTGATGATGATGATGATGATGATGTACCACTCATAAGCACGTGTTTTTGATAAAGTCGATTCACCGAAAGCCTTCTGTAACATTTTCAGTGACTCCGAACACGAAATTCCATTGGCGATGCAAAACTTAAGACAAACTCTTTGTTCGATGTTTTTGTCCATTGTGAAATTCGCAATACACACTAGATATGATGTAACTAAAAACAGCACTGTATTTAATATAAATAACAGATGCAACTCAAACTCCGCGCCAAAATGGCAAACAGTTGTGCCAACCTAACAACAACAAAAAAAAACAAAAATTTGAATTTGGAACCATAAACAAATCATCCATTCCCGATACTTTTTTGACTGAATGTATATTCATTTTAATTTGTTCTTTTATTAATTATATTCTAAGTTATTAAAGATTGTCGCACGTGTATTTAAACTTTATCATCATCATCATCATCAGCCTATATTAGTCCACTGCTGGACATAGGCCTCCCCTAAAAAAAAACTCAAAGTTTAAAACTATTTAAACTTTATACAAATGTTAAAAAGCAATTTGATTAATAAAACGAGTGACATAATAATTCCATGAAAAATAAAAAAATTAAGTACCTTAACAAAGGATATTCGTAATCCTTGCCATCCTTGGTCCCATGTTATCACAACTGGATTTTGTCTGCTAGTCCATTTTTCCACTCTACCTGAAAATAATCAAAGCAGCTTTTTGTAGGGTTTACGAACCTTCGTCAAAATTATCTGACATTGACTTCCATTTTGCTGACTTAACAACTGTTATGTAGCTAGTAAGTTTTAAATAAAACAATAACATTCTTCTTTTTTTTTCTTCAACTTCAAGTTGAATGTATAAAATAATCATTTATAACTCAAAGTAATCTGGAAAAATAGAATTAAAGTACATTTATTCATAACAACAATACAAAACAGTTAACAAGGCCCACTTTTAGGGAGGGAACATAGATAAAGTTGTTATATAAGGGTCCTAACTCAGCATAATGCTGGCTGAGGTCTCGAAGGAGACCTAACCAGCGCTGGTCTTCCATTAGAACCCGTAAAAATGAGATGGATACACACACTTTAACAAACACCATTTAACGTACCAGCTATTCTCGAACCGAATGGTCTGTTCCGTGACGATGGCAAGAGGCCTGACGGTATGACACTAGTCCCATGGGAGTTGGGGAGGCCCATTGTGTGGGACGCTACATGCGTCGACACACTTGCACCTTCCCATCTTTCAAGGACATCCACTAGGGCTGGTGCGGCGGCAGATCTGGCCGAGGATCTCAAGAGGCGCAAATATGCAGGTCTCGACAGAACCTACGCATTTGCTCCCCTTGGATTCGAGACCCTAGGTCCGTGGGGTACCGAGGCTCTCCGGGTTTTTAAAAAATTATCTGAGCGTCTGGTCGATGCGACGCGTGACCCGAGAGCTGGTGAATATCTGGCTCAGCGCATCAGCATTGCCATACAGCGT
This sequence comes from Eupithecia centaureata, assembly GCA_944547425.1. Lineage (NCBI taxonomy): Eukaryota > Metazoa > Arthropoda > Insecta > Lepidoptera > Geometridae > Eupithecia > Eupithecia centaureata. Next base: position 3,962,078 of record OX155681.1, on the reverse strand, counting down.
GGTAATGCAGCCAGTGTCTTGGGGACGCTTCCGACTGGTATTGACATGGATCAATTGAGCTACCTCTAGACTGTTTGCAACCGTCTGCAGTTAGCTAAATGGTTTCAATTGTAAATACTAGTTGTAATTTTTCTATTCCTTTGCTTGTGATTTTCGTTGTTAATAAAGTTTTATTAATAATTAAAAAAAAAAAACAAACACCATATTTAAAAAAACCATCAAAATTATTAACCTTTTTTTTGTTGGTTGATACATAACATAACCATTACTTCAAGACCTGTGTTTTTCACCTCACAAGTTCAGTGGAATTACACCTCTCCCAACATTTGTGGTATTTGCAAAGAAATTTATGTAAAACCTTATGATTTAGAAGCACAGCATTGTTTTGTTTCAGTATTACTCGTACATAAAGAAAGCTCTGGACATATCTGAAGAGAGGACCAGCCTGATTCTTTGCGAACCTCAGGAGTGTGAAGATGTACTAAAAGAGGTAAAGATTCCAAATTCAAATTTAGTTTATAAGTATAATACTCTTGACTTGAATCAATACACATTTGATTCAACTCTCCTTGACAGCGCCCGTCAACAAGAAGAAATAATTTATAGTTTAGTGTGGCAATATGGAAAAATAATGTATATAATGACTTTACATTAAATAATAATGCCTAAAGTGGACCTTACCTTCAACCTGCCTGAACCGAACCGAAACCTCTTTTAAAACTGCCTCTAGGTGATACCGAACAAAATGTTAAGGCGCAAACAGGAGCTAATGTGGCGCCACCATTTATTTTATTATATCATATAATAAAATCCGCTAAGCAAAGAAATTTCCTTTGAAAGCTTTTTTGATATGTTAAAATAAGTGGTGCCGCTTTAGCTCCTCTTGCGCCTCATAAATAGATAGATCACTGTCAAAACTCACAGCTGCATTTTGATGTGCGAATCCTCCAGGTATTATTGCTATATATACCTGGAGGATTCCAGGTATATATAGCAAGGATACACTTACACTCTAAAAGATAGCTTTTTACCAGTATTATGTAAGTATAAGCACCCACTACTTTCAATTCAAGCGTTCTTTTACAGAGTGGGCATTTTGCCAATAGACACTTGTTCAATAAAATCTATTTAAGTCATTGAACACCCATTTTACATAAACTTTCTTGCGAACGAAATAGGTGAACCTGTGTAAAATGGATATCAATAAATAAACTTGGACAACGAATTAAACAAAATATACTGAGTGTGATGGCTTATCACTACATAGTATAAAACAAAGTCGCTTTCTCTGTCCCTATATCCCTATGTATGCTTATATCTTTAAAACAACGCAACGGATTTAGATGCGGTTTTTTTTGTGATTCAAGAGGAAGGTTTATACGTATGTATAATGAAACAATGCGAAGCCGGGGCAGGTCGCTAGTACTGTTATAATATCACACCAATCCGCCGGGTTATGCCTCTAACTATGGTGGGTGGACTTCAGTTAATAAATAAATAAATAAATTATTTTATTTATTTATTTATTCCAAGTTAATGGTTAACATGAGGTTTATATAGAGGATATAGGATCTTGTTTGTGCTGGGGCTTATCATTTTACGTAATATACAATAGTCAAAAGTCCTTTGTCTGTTCGGTTTCACGTCATTTTATAAATAGATAGGTACCTATTGGGTTTAAACAATAGGTAAGTAGAGTACTTACTTAAACAAACTTTAGCCTAATAGGGTTATTTTGGTATTCAAAAACAAACATTGTTTGTAAGAAAATTAAATTAAAATTTATTTTTGTTTTGTTATTTTTGGTTAAGATTGAATAACAATCGTAGCAGAATTAGATAAGATACTATACCAGCTTAGGCAAAAATATAAATCTAATGGAGATAAAAGCTAGTTTAACTTATTTAAAACGTACTTTGAAAATTTAGTATTTTTCTTTGTGTACAAAGATCTCAAATCAGTTTTTACTCTCATGCTAACTTCTTGTAGAAAATGTAGACCAATCAAAGCTCAAGGATTTTTGCAAAAAGAGTTGTTATGTCGACTATTCTTTGCACAAGGAGGTTGTATAGCATTGAGATGGAGGCCGAATACATTGATGTGTTCTAAATTCAAAAACCACAATAGAGCTTTTTGAGATGGAGGCTGAATATACTGATGTGTTCTAAATTCAAAAACCACAATAGTGAATAAACGAAGCTTTTTACCAGCGGGTGATATAAGAAAATTACCTTTACCTAGACAAGATACACTTCCAAGACCTAAGCACTCAACAATCAAGTAAAACAAGAACGGATTCGTTTAAAGTTCTGTAAACAACGGAAGACAAATTATAACAACATCAACATCGAAGTCAAAGGAACAAGTTTAATCAGACTTCAGGAGTTACGCTCTTGTTTCTAAACAGTTATTATTTGCTTCTTTTGTTCCGGAATTATTGTTTTTGGAGCATGCGGAACATCCAGTGGTTATTGCCAGACGTCCCACTATGCTCAAAATGGTAGGTAGACGTATTGTTCTGCTGATCCTTTTGCTTTATATCGCTATCACTAGTATGTAACTGCGGCTTCGCAAGCATTGTTTGCATGACCCAGGCTAGAACTACGTCTATTAAAATTTCAACCCAATCCGCTCTGTAGTATTGCGTGAAAGAGGAACAAACATCCATACATTCATACAATCTTTCGCATTTATTAGAGATGATTTCGAAAAGTTGTAGAAAGAAGAAATACTAACAAATAACACATATTATGTGTTTTTTGTTAGTATTTCTTCTTTCTTGCACCATTTAGCTACTACTACTAATAAACAAATAATGCTGGACAATCTACACAACATCATCTAGCCCCAAGCTAAGCAGAGCTTATGTTATGGGTACTAGATGATTGATATATTAATATAACGACATAGATAGACTTTTTTTATAAAATTATACATAGGAAAGACCCAGAACCCCGAAACAATTATTTGTACCTATTATATTGCAGTATTTGACCTTTGTTCACCGTGGCGTGGCTCCGGCGTCTCGTCAACCATTGTATGAGACAATTAAATATGAAAGTGTGTAATGTAATGAAATAATATAAAAATATTAATTCAGGTATTACTTGTTATATAAAACAATGTATAACTTAGTTGTAAGGGCTTAAATATAATAATAGTTTTAGTATTTTGTTTTTTTTATTTATGAGTAAAATTTGATACACAGATGACCGAGAACAACCTGATTCACCGCACAATTCTGTACATCTTCTACTGGCCGTACGGAGAAGTGAGTGAGAGGTTTCGGCACACGATGGTAGAGGCGATGCGGATCGCAGTCGTTACTAACCCGAGGAAGAGTGTGTAAGTGCCTAATGATACAGTGAAGTTCATTGATAGGTTACCCCACTGATGGGTCGCAAGTCTCGTGATTACCATAATAAATAAATAATGCTGGATAAACAGTTGATTGAGCAACGATCCACACAGCACGAAAGTTCATAATTTCTGTTTTGTTGTGTATAATTATGTAATAATAAACTTCAAATCAACCTACCTAGGTATAGATGTAGATACCTCACGGTACAAACTTAGGCAACTAGTAAGGTGCAATGCAATACAATACAAATACACTGCAATAAGGTCGCCCATTGTACTTTTGTAATGTATTTTTGTAATGTTCTTCTTTCTGGTGTACAATAAAGCATTTTTGCATTGTATTATATCAGTAATTTCGTTGGAACTCCAGCGTGGATGTTTCATATAATTAATTAGGTAGGTATGTAGGTACTCCAAGTAAATTATACTGATTGGTTTATTTGATTTCAGAACACAGAATCAGATATGTATTTATTTTTGATGTGTGTTGATCATGTTGATGTGTAATTGTACAAAAGATGTCATTTAATAGTGTACAGGTTATAAAGGGTCATTGATTCACTTCGTTCCCTGTTGAAAAATAAAACGGTTCATAAAAATGTGAAAACGATCCTTTTAAAGCTCCGCTGCCTTTTGAAATTCGAATAAATCCTCCAATTACCGTGTAAATAAAAATAAAGTTATTGCAGCGGGAATAAGCTTTTACCGTTTACGTCCATATTTTTTCTGAGCTTTTAATAATTGATTAAAACATTCATGACGTCATCAGTCAATATACATTAATAATGTGCAATCAGTGTTAACAGACTTTAAATAAATACGCCTCTATCTATAATTCAACAAAATATATGATTCAGAGCTTAAAAATAATAAGGCTTTTGAATAAAGCTAGAGTTTTCAGTTAATATATACAAAACGTATCTATTGGAGATAGATAAATTTATTGTATTAAAAAAAAACTATGAATGCTTTAGAGTTTAGAGCATTATGATGAAATCATTAATGTAGTAAAAGTCAGTAAAATACGCATTAATTAGAATAACGCATTTGCTCCCCTTGGATTCGAGACCCTAGGTCCGTGGGGTACCGAGGCTCTCCGGGTTTTTAAAAAAATATCTGAGCGTCGCATCGACCAGACGCGATGCGACGCGTGACCCGAGAGCTGGTGAATATCTGTCTCAGCGCATCAGCATTGCCATACAGCGTGGTAATGCAGCCAGTGTCTTGGGGACGCTTCCGACTGGTATTGACATGGATCAATTGAGCTACCTTTAGACTGTTTGCAACCGTCTGCAGTTAGCTCAATGGTTTCAATTGTAAATACTAGTTGTAATTTTTCTATTCCTTGCTTGTAATTTTCGTTGTTAATAAAGTTTTCTATTAGAATAACTTAAAAGCTATACGATCACATGAAAAGCAACAGCTTTCAAATAATAACTAAATAATGCTGGACAACCCACCCACACAGCATCATCTAGCCCCAAGCTAAGTTGTGTTATGAGTACTAACTAGATGACTGATATACTTAATTATACAATACAAAGATAGATTTTTTTATAAACTATACATAGAAAACACCCAGAACCCCGGAAAAAACTTCTTACTTGGTTCGCCTGAGGACAACTATAAAATTTTTCGCTTATTATATAACAAGTTTATTTTTGACTGAGCCTTTACAAATAATCAATACCAAATAATTAATGGAAAACTCTTTTGCAATCAAGTTGCGGTATGAAAATGTTATTTCAACAGACATACCGCCTGTTAATTATTTACCTTTATGAAATCCTAGTAATTTTCTGTTTTCAGTATCGTTAATCTGAATGTATATTAATGTAAAGTGAATATTTTACACAGGCTTTAATTTTTTTTATTTCGTATAACTTTTAATTAAAACAAGCATCAATCAACTATTATGTAAAATTGAAAATCCATATCATGTCAGTACATATTTAGATCCATTTAATTCAGGTCCATAATTATCACGTTAATATTTGGATATATTAATTTATTTCAAAAGAAAATATCACAATACATATTTTCTATACAATAAATTGTTATGAAAAAACTACGTACACCTGTAAAAGATCGTCACAAGTCACAACTTTTTTTTATAATCGATGTCTATAGAGCTTTTCACCAAAGTCATTAATTTTTAAACGCCTGTTGAACAAACGCAAAAACACACAAAAGTCATAAGAGGACTTGACTGCAACCTTCCGCGGCAGAACAAGCAACAGCGGCTGATTGTTCACCGACGTGAATCGCCTTAGGGTTATTCTAAAAATTACATTCCCCTTTCTTTCTCCCGATGAGGTTCAATAGCTGGACGGGAACGAAGCTGGACAACTTGCAGTCTTATTCAAGTAATCAAGTAAATAAAGTAAATCATATTTCTTTAGGCTACAAAATAAGCACTTAGACAAGTCAAATTTAATACTATTTGATTCGTGAGGTTTGTCGGAGAATTAAAGAAATTATCTTTCTTTCGAGAAGTTATAGTATCATATTGATATCGGAAATTCCTTCGTTTAACGTAATAATAAATAAAATAAGTGGCAATCAGCATTATTTTCAATATAACGAACGTCGTTATTTCATATAATTGGATATTTCATAAGACTGTAAACGAAAAACTTGAAATGTATTCTTCTTATTAATAAGCAAAGTTAAATAATATGGCAAAGTAACATTGATACGGTTTTCCAGAATAAGCCATCTGGACGGCACGTACTTTGTAATTCGATTGGGCCGGACGCCGATTGAGACTTGGCTGAAACATATTTCATGGGTGCCAAGGAAAATACACAATTTACTGCCTTCTGTTTGGTAAATATTGTCGGGTTGATAAGTTAATTAACCTAGTTTTTTAGGAAACAAAAACATAATCCTATATATTATCTGCTATATACCTAAACGCTCAGTTTTATTTAAAACCCGGTGAGCCTCGGTACCCTACGGACCTAGGATCTCGACTCCAAGGGGAGCGAATGCGTAGGCTCTTTCGATAAAAAGTAGAGTTTTTACAAGTAATTTTTACTAATTTTCTATTTGATTTCAAAACAGAAATTAAATTGTCCCTTCCGATTTTGAGACTATTTTTACGCCTACTTATCTGTGTGCCTTTTCAATATTTTCATTTTTGTTTAATTGTCTCATTATCAACATTATTATCTATAAATAAATAAAATATGAATTATACTATTGGTAGGTAATATATTATGTAGATATTAGTAACGTATTTGATTCCTTTTCATATATTAATAAATGTGTGATTTCTATGCTATGCAGAACAGTTAAGACGGCGGTAGTAACAATACGCATTCGTTAGGTTGCCTTATTGCCAGCCAGCCTTATCCACGATAGCTATTAGCGATATGGCCACCCTTTTACACTTAGTCTTAGAATTCAGTATTGTATGTGTACCTATTATTGTCTTTATTTTTGTGGTAGGTATAAGTAGGCAAACAGAGAGCAGCCGACTGAGTTTGCAGCGTATCAGTTCAGTACGCCCTTCCATATATTTTACATTGAGTGTCCACAGTTTGCTAGTTTGCGCTCACTGTACATAGTTTGCACGCAGTTTGCAGCGATACGTACGCCGACTGCCTCAGTTAGCGGTCGACTCGCAGATTCCAGTGCTTGCGATACGCACGCAAACTGATCTGAGTTTGTAGCTGTTCGCCACAAATTTCGGCTCTCTCAGTCGGCCGCTCACAGTTTGGGACACAGCCTAACAAAGAGTTTTTTATCTGTCAGATTCCGCATCTACTACAACCAAGCGACTCCGAACCTCCGCCACCACCTCACGCTCGTCAACTGGTGGGCGGGCAGCTTGTACAAGTCACCGGTGCTGCCCTCTGCTGACCAGGTCTACAGTGACTTCCGGGGAAGGGTGTTTGAAGTACCTGTTCTGCATGTAAGGAATCTAATATATTGGTACCTTTTCTACCGAATACAAATAGAAATACAAAAAGTTTATATCATTCTAGAATATTACAAAATGTTTGGTTGCTCGTTACTTACTTTTAAGTTGCAAACAGCAGGTACACTAGCGCCTCCACTTATTTTATCATAAAACTAGCGACCCGCCTCGGCTTCGCACGGTTTTATTATACGTATAAACCTTCCTATTGAATTACTCTATGTAATAAAAAAACCCCATCAAAATCCGTTGCTTAGTTTTAAAGAAAAAAAGGGATATAGGGACAGAAAAAGCGACTTTGTTTTATACTACACTAGCGACCCGCCCCGGCTTCGCACGGTTTTATTATAAGTACCGAACGGGATAAAAAGTATCCTATGTCCTTCTCCTGGCTCTAAACTACCTCCCTGCCAATTTTCAGCTAAATCGGTTCAGCCGTCCTTTAGTTATAAGTGAAGTAACTAACACGACTTTCTTTTATATATATAGATACTAGCGACCCGCCCCGGCTTCGCACGGTTTTATTATAAGTACCGAACGGGATAAAAAGTATCCTATGTCCTTCTCCTGGCTCTAAACTACCTCCCTGCCAATTTTCAGCTAAATCGGTTCAGCCGTCCTTTAGTTATAAGTGAAGTAACTAACACGACTTTCTTTTATATATATAGATGTAGTGATTTCGTTAAACAAAGGAATTTCCAAAAATCAAACAAACAGTTTGTTATTCCTATCATAATCTTTTTTAAAGCATTATATAGTCGTTATATTTTTAAGGAAGAAATACAAAGTTGCTCTTGTAGGCCACCAAACTTAGTTTTAATATCTCTTCCTTTATTAGACAAATAAATCTATGACTCATCTGGTAGCCATAACACAAGCTCTGCTTAGCTTGAAGCTAGATTATACTGTGTGAATTATCTAGCAGGATTTATATTTTTTTTATTATCCAGGCACCTCCGTGGCACTTCGTCAGGTTCAACAATGACTCGTCGATTAGGGTGACGGGAGGTCGCGATGAAAAGCTGCTCTCCTTGATGGCTCACAAATTAAATTTCAGGTGAAATAAAACAGATTTTATTTAATATTTTAAACTAGCTGGTGCCCGCGACTTCGTCTGCGCATGATTAGTATTTCGAGTACTCGCGATTTTACTTGCGTAATTCCCTTTCCCGTGAGATTTTCGGGATAAAATAAGCCTATTTCTTATTCCAGCTTATAATCTATCTCTGTGCTAAATTTCATACAGATCCGTTCAGCAGTTTTTGCGTGAAAGAGTAACAAACATCCATCCATCTATCCATTCATACTTACAAACTTTCGCGTTTATCAGTTTAATTCAGCTTGGTTCCCCTGGGCTATACGGGTTTTCAAAAATTTCTCACAGCATCTAAACGACGCGCGCGCGTCGTTCAAATGCTGTGAGAAATTTTTGAAAACCCGTATAGCCCTGGGGAACCAAACTGAATTCCGGGATAAAAGGTATCCCATGTCCAATCGTCCCGAGTTCCATTCGAATTCATTCACTTCCGTCGTGATGCGTGGTTTAAGAATTTTTCTTTCACCCTCTCTCCCAGGGGAACCTTACCGAATTCCGGGATAAAAAGTATGTCATGTCCTTCCTTGTAGTATGAACTCAAATCGTCCCGAGTTTCATTCCAACTCATTCAGCAGTTTCGGCGTGATGCGCGGTAAAGGAATTTTACTTTCATACCCTCTCCCATGGGAACCTTACTGAAATCCGGGATAAAAAGTATCCTATGTCCTTCCTCGTAGTATGACCTATAATCATGCCGAGTTTCATTTAAATCCATCAAGTAGTTTCGGCGTGATGCGCGTTTACGATACAGACAGACAGACAGACAGACAGACAGACAGACAGACAGACAGACAGACATGAATGAAAAAAATTACAGTTTTGGCTTGAGTATCGATAATAGAGTGCCCTCCAAAAAAAATTTTCAAAATATCTTCAATGTACAGAATTGGACCTGTTACAGTTTTATTATAAGTATAGATATATAAAAAAATGCTTCGTCAAAATATAATTATATGCATGTAAATGTACAAGCATAATTTCTTTTTATACGGCCTACTCACAATAGTGATGGAATCAGAAACTTTCATTTATTTCATCTTTTTTTTTTATAAACAAATATGACATATATTAAATCAACCCCCGACCGCGTTCATATAAATGCAGCCATCGCCTTGCGATGATCGACTTTATATAGATTTAAATAAACTTTCAAATAAACCTCATCACACTTCCAGGTATAGATATTACGATCCCCCCGACCGAAGCCAAGGATCGAGCATTTCTGGGAACGGAACATTCAAGGGAACTCTGGGCCTTATTTGGAAACGGGTAAGCTGCCTGTGATAAACACAGGAATCATGTGTTTATCACAGGTGCTGGTGGAATCTAAGGACGAAGTTGCCTTATGACGAAGTTTCCTGTCACAGGATTGAGGCAACTTCGTCCCCAGATTGAGTTCAGGTGGAGGTTCCCACTACAAGCACAAAGACAACACCCTGTAGATTTAAGTGGGTTGGAGTTATACATAATAGCCTAACATATAACTGACTCGTCTGGAAAAAATCACTGCAAAGGATTATTACGCCAAATGCAGGAGAATGTTTTGATGATGAGGATTATGATTTGTTTGGTTAGTTGTAAGCAAAGTTAGTTGTAAGCAATAAAGACTTATATAATTAAAAAATAGATTAAATGTACTTTCTTCATGTAGCAATACAATTATTGCCACATGGAGACAGTACGATTTTTTTAAATATGCGTGCGCATTTTATGCTGCTTAGACTAAGACAACTTCCAGCTTAACTTTCCAAGGTTGCCTCTTATGTCATCTTATATTTTATCTGCAGTAAATAGGCTTTAAAAAGAAAAATGCGCGCACTAAACATTACGTAGAAATACAAAATAATGAGGCGATTCGGCGAATCAACTCTGAAATGAGCGACGTACCACGTAAATCATTTAAAATACCGAATCCAAAAAAAAATTAAAAACGAACCCTTGAATTCAATGGTTTATATCCGTCTTCTATTAATATCTTTGTCAGGATATTTATTAATAGATACTTGGATAAGCAGTGACCTGAAGCGGATCTGAAGTGGCACCGTTGTTCAATCCGCCGTTACAGATCACTTATTATTTCGGTCTCTTGCCGTTTTAATAATAGCTGGAATTTTGACATTTTAGAAAACTTACTTAAAACTAAATTTAACTAGTTATACTAGTTGTTATTTTTTCTATTCCTTAATTGTAATTTTCGTTGTTAATAAGGTGTTATCTTGTATAAAAAAACTTTAACTTAACTTTAAAAATCCTTTGCTTTCTTTAGAAAGCTGATTTCTTCATCGGTGATGTGACAATGACTTGGGAGCGGCTTCAAGCTGTGGAGTTCTCTTTCCTGACGCTAGCTGATTCCGGTGCCTTCCTGACCCATGCTCCAGCTAAGCTCAGCGAGACCTTGGCTATCATCAGGCCCTTTCGATGGGAGGTAAATTTTACTAAGTATCTGATTTACATCACTTGTGATCATCAACACCAGCCCTTGTCACCCTTCTGTGAAAAGCGAGAGGTCACATTATTTGCTTATGACATTGCACTTAAAGGCTTCAAACTAAAATCCTTACAAAATTTCAAGCTTATCCGGTTATTTTAATGTTTCTTCGCAACATATTCGTAATTTTACTATGCACATAATTATCATTATCAACCTATACTAGTCCACGGCTGAACATAGAACTCCCTTAATGTGCGCCATCGCTGATAAAAAACAAACAAATTAAAAGTACTGTTTTCCCGAGGCAATATAATTATTGCCACAGGGAAAAGGCTAACACATACAAAGGTATGTGCTAGCCTGAAATAAAAACGTCCATTGTGAATTTGCGATAGATTTAAAAGCTTGCCACGATTCGGCAAAAGTGTGGATAGATGTTTCCCCCTTATTTTCTCAGGTGTGGCCCCTGGTTTGCGCCACGCTGCTCATCACGGGCCCTGCCCTGTGGGTGGTGATCGCAGCGCCATCTCTCTGGCAACGCAGCAACAAGGACCAGCTGGGACTCCTCAACACATGCTGCTGGTTCACAACAACGCTGTTCTTGAGACAGTGTAAGAACTTTTAAAGATAAAAGATAAAGATAGTTCGGTGTCTGTGTCTTTACTCACATGGTACCTGGATATAACGTAGCCTATCCCTACCAGAGATGATTTACCTATATAGTTAAAAGTTTTGAGCATCTTTAGGAATCGGTTCAGTAGTTGCGAAGATCCATTACCATCACATAGACTTGATTTGCTATAGAGCCATAGGTGCTATAGAGCCATAGGTCGTAAAATATATATGAATTTTCTGACGCATCAAAGAGTCAAGTAAGGCCTAAAGGAAACAAATCACTTTGAGTTTGAATTTGAAAAGCCTTCATATATTTCTAGCATCAAGCAAAGAGCCCTCCAGTACACACAAAGCTCGTCTGGTCTCTGTTCTCATATCTCTTGGTGCTACCTACGTCATCGGAGACATGTACTCAGCCAATCTAACAAGTCTTCTGGCGAGGCCGGCAAGAGAGCAGCCTATTGGGACCCTGCAGGCTTTGGAAGATGCCATGAGGGATCTCGGTTACGAGCTGGTGGTGGAAAGTCATAGTTCTTCTTTGGCTATTCTAGAGGTAAGCAAAATATTAGACTGAGCGTTCTCTTGTTCTAGTTTTTTCGCTATGTATCTCGTTTGCTAGCTGCAGTTTTTCGGTTCTTCAGCTTTGTTTTCGCAAAACTGACTATAAGAGTTGCTATTAGATCTACATAAGACAAGACACTGCATTAATAAAGTTAATTTTTTTGTAAAGAACTCAGAATTAATCAAACATGTATTCATCCTTTTGCATATATAAGTATGTTAATTTAAACTGTGTTATGGTTCGAATACGCTACGTACTGTTTCTATTGTAAAAACTTTTTTCTAATTGGTTTCTATTCTTTAACCCAACTTCGGTAATAAATGATTTTCGTAAGTACGTTACAAAGGGATTCAATTTTCTGCTAGAACGGGACAGGTGTATACGGACGTCTCGCTCGGCTGATGCGTCGTCAGAAAGTGCAGCGCGTGCGCAACGTGGAGGTCGGCGTACGATTGGTGCTGTCCAAGAAAAGGGTTGCCGTGCTAGGTGGCAGGGAAACTCTTTACTACGATACTGAACGATTTGGTAAGAATACAACTGCTTGCTTGGGAAGCTTTATGTACTTTAGTATGTTTTTGTGTGATTTTTGAATCTACGTTATAGCGAAAAACTACTGCGAATTGTAAATAGTTTGACGACCGCAGTAGTTGCGGGTTCGATTCCCTCCTCGGGACATATATTTCTACGATCTGCAGATATTTGTTCAGGTTGTTCTGGTTGTTTACTAAATGTATAATAAAAAAATATCTATCTGTCTGTATACAAATATCTATCTGTATACAACAATAACGTATTAAGTATATCAGATATCTAGTACCCATAACACAAGCACTGCTTAACTCGGGGCTAAATAATGTTGTATCCATGGTACAGCATTTTTTTTCTATGAAAAAAAAATCAAAACTCACTTCTAAAAACCAACGCACTTTATAGCGAACCTTAACTCCTCTCATCCTTTTTGTGTAGAGAACGGTTGTCCACAATGGTGCTAATTGTAAAAAAACGCTCAGTCATGCAACTGATTGGCCAGCTATATGCGGGCCATTTTCGGCCAAAGCAAGACAACGGCTGTGACCGAAAAGGCAAAGGCTTTTTATTAAAACGCCCTTCTCATGCTATCGTCGATACTTCTGCTCAACATCCTAACTATAGATCTCTACCTAAATAACCAACTTCGAACACAATAATTTGCCAGAACGTGCATTCAAATGATTGTAAACTATGCAGTACTAGTTTGTTTCCTATGACAGTAGCACAAGTTTGATATTACAATGCGACGGGTTCCAGGCTCGCACAACTTCCACCTGAGTGAGAAACTGTACACGAGGTACTCTGCAATCGCGCTGCAAATCGGCTGTCCTTACCTCGAGACGTTCAACAATATGTGAGTCAGTTGTACTGTTACTGAACTTTACGATTGTATATTGTATCACCCCTAGAGTCTAAACTAAAGTAATTCCTATAGTCTAAAGTAAAGTTGTGCCTAGAGTCTAAACTAAACTTACACCTGCAGAATGTCATCAGTATCTTTTAATAGTTTAATTTTATTCAAATTAAACAATAACATAGTTACTTTCTGTTTTTGCGGACACAGAGGCCCCTTAACATAACACTTTTCTAAATAAATAAATACGAATTAAGTTTTTTTTAATAATAACATTTATTAACAACGAAAATTACAATCAAGGAATAGAAAAAAATAAAACTAGTAAATACAATTAAGCTAACTGCCGACGGTTGCAAACAATAAACTTTTACTAAAGCCTTTACATATTTTACTCTACATTTCAATGATATCCACAGTGTAATGACACTCTTTGAAGCCGGCATCCTAGCGAAGATGACGACAGATGAGTACAAGAACCTTCCAGAAGCTTCCAGAAGATCGGAGCCGGTTACAGAGAGCGACAGCAGACAAGCTTATGAGATGATGGGAGAGTCTAATGCCTCACCTTCGCAGGTACTATTGTATCAATACACTATTGTATAAATTAATGCACTACACACTATTGTATCAAATTAATAATTATAGGCTTAGATGATACAAGTCAATAATAAATAAATAATGACGGCCAATTCACACAGCACCATCTAGCGAAAAGCTAAGCAGAGCTTAGTTTATATTATAGGTACTATATGACTGATATACTTGATATAATACATACAGATAGTTTTTACCAGATAGAAAACACCCAGAACCCAGGAACAAAGATTTACGGATCGTAGAAAAAAAGCGGAAATCGAACCCGTAACTTTCTGCTACGCCCTCCGCGTTATATCGTCTATCTCAATATGACAGTATTTGAGAGGTCAAACTTAAAAGTCACGAGTTACTGACGAGATAAGCGAGCCACAAAATAACGTGCATCCAAAACATTTCCTTTTAGCACTAGTTATTTCCTTCTTACATCACCATATTGTCCCCTACTACCCCTAATGTGCGCTATTGTGCTTCTTCCCTGTATAGCTTTTACTGTAATAAGTACATAATTCCCCAGACCCAGACAGAATCAAGCAAAGGACTGGAACCTGTATCGCTGCGAATGCTACGTGGAGCATTCTGCTTACTCGGAATCGGATACATATTAGCTGGTTAGTATTAAATTATATCGTACTAGCAGCGCCTCGCGGTTTCACCCGCGTTATTTCCGTTTGAATGCCGGGTTAAAATATAGCCTATGTGTTATACCAGAGAGTTATAATCTATCTCTTTGCCAAATTTCATCCACATCCGTTCAGTAGTTTTTGCGTGAAAGAGTAACATACATCCATCCATACTTACAAACTTAAGCGTTTATAATATTAGTATGATTATAGCCGTAAGCAGTTTACCAACACAACGTCCATTTTAATAATCCACATTTGTCGAAGTTTAAAGTGAGGTTATTTCACTGACCAGTACCAGTAAAATGTTTTTATAATTTACGGATATTTCGGGACCTCTCTGTGAAGGTTGTGAGTGACCTTAATCATACCAAAAATTTTTCACGTTTCCTCCTGGGGCCTTCTGACGTATCAAGAGAAGATTCACCAACAGAAGCTCAAACTCAAAGTGCTTTATTTCCTTAAGACCTTACAGGACACTTGGACACGTCATAAAATTCATGTTATTAATAATTAAAACTAGGAAATAAAGTGCTTATTTTTCGAGTTGGAGCAAAACTCGTCCCAAGCTTTTTTATCATCTAAATAATCAGATACTTTATAGTAAGCCTTTTTACAAAGAATAGTTTTGACAATTTGTTTGAATTTATTTACTGACAGTTTTTGCAACTCTCTTGGAGTTTTGTTGTAGAAGCGTATACATTGCCCTTTGAAAGATACATTAACCTTGTTTAGTCTAGTTGTAGGCAAAGCGAGTTTATTTTTATTAGGGACGAGCCCAAGCTTTTTTATCATCTAAATAATCAGATACTTTATAGTAAGCCTTTTTACAAAGAATAGTTTTGACAATTTGTTTGAATTTATTTACTGACAGTTTTTGCAACTCTCTTGGAGTTTTGTTGTAGAAGCGTATACATTGCCCTTTGAAAGATACATTAACCTTGTTTAGTCTAGTTGTAGGCAAAGCGAGTTTATTTTTATTTCTAGTATTGACATTGTGTATATCGCTATTTTTAGGAAACTTATTGATATTTCTACGAGTATACAACAGGTTTTCATAAATATATTGACATGGTACTGTCATTATGTTAATTTCTTTGAACTTATCACGTAGGGATTCTCTGGGACCCATATTATAGATTGCCCGAACAGCCCTCTTCTGCAACACAAAAACGGTGTTAATATCTGCAGCATTCCCCCACAGCAGTATACCATAAGACATAATACTATAGAAGTAGCTGAAATAAACAAGTCTAGAAGTATCTACGTCGAAGACGTCAAAAAACACCGACTGTGATTTTAAAGGCTTAGTGCGAGGAGCAAATGAAAGACGCTTGCAAAAATCAAAGTATATTTCTCTGTTTCCTAGCAATAGTCCTCACCATCGAGATCCATCTACACCGCCGTTCGCTGCGCCGCAGATTTCCTCCACGCTCGTCACGCAGTCCTGGAGTGCGCGTGATGAAACGCGCACGGAAGATCGCTGCGCGCGCGCACGCCTCAGTGAAGCGGGCTGTCTGGAAGTGGATCGATCGAGCGCTAGGACCTAACCCAGAGATGATCAACTAATCATGCGCAAAAGATCTGCGTCCCTGATGCGCCGGCTGCGCGATAGCTCCAATAGCTATCTGCAGCTCATGAGAGGCTAGACACTGGCTGTCTCTTTATGAAACACTGGGCAAGAGCATATATTGTACTCTCTTGACCAGTGTTCCATAAATAATTTTTACTTGTTAAGCTGCGTTGACACGACCAGAGCCGGCTCGTACCAAGTGAACTCGGATAGCTACTCGGACGCTACTCAGATTGTGCCAACCTCTACATTACAGGCGGATTAGAGGTTGCCACAATCCGAGTTGCGTCCAAGTAGGTATCCGAGTGCACTCGGTCCGAGCTGGCTCTGATCGTGTCAATACAGTAATTTAATTTTAATGTTAATTTGATTTAAGATTTCTGATTTATTACTTGTGATTTATAATTATTGATTTTATTTCAATTTTGCTCCTAGTTATAATTTCAAATATGGACACTTATTTGTCTATGTACCTTTTTTTAATTTATTGTGTCTGAAATAAACGAATTGAATTGAATCAGCACCGCTTCGTGCAAACTATAAGAGATAATACAATAACAACACAATCATTCACACACCTTATGCCAGACCTAAATGTACGTACTACGTGATATTTCATAATGATTCACGCTCTACACATAAATGTTACTTGATCACAACTATTTATCCATACAAATTACCTATTTAATTAAATTAGTTATTATTGTATAATTTAATAGCTGTTACCTTAGATTTTGTAAACTCTAGTGCACATAGTGGCACTGTGACCCGTAACACATGTTCTTATCTCAAATAGGTGCCTATTTGAGGTAAAAACCTGTCACACACAACACAATTTTAGCTATATTGTATACACACTTTGCCTTCTATGTACTATGTATTCTAGAAACTAAGCTTTAATTGTGCGAGAATAATAAATAAATAGCTAATTAATTAAACTTCAAACTGATTATTTTAGATTATTCTTTTTTAGATTATCCTTTAGTACTACTGACTCTTGGACAAGAACACATCAGAAAGATCATATTATATAATTTAACATTTAAAAAATTAGGAAGTAAAGATCAATTTGATTTTTTTTCACTTCAATCTTCTTAAGGAAAAGTAAAAAAGCGAACAAGACATTGTCTTGTTCGCTTTTTTACTTTATATTATTATTACTTTATATTTATATTAATCGAAAAATGGCAACCTATTAAGGTGAATGTCACTTACCTTAATAGGTTGCCATTTTTCGATTTAGTGCAAAACTCGTTCTACCTAGGTACAGAATACCTTCTAGATGGCATGCAAAAATGCAAATCAATTATGCAATTAACTAGCAGCTCGACGCCTAGGCAGTGGACGGCTTCAGATTAACTTCATTCGAGATTGCCGTCTTTAATGCAATAAGATTGTTAGAGCACAGAGCCTTGTTGTGGAGGATAAGATCCCCTTAACTACAAGTAGAAAATATGCACGTTTATTACTATAGTCATATCTCTCCCAAATGAATAATACAAAAATCAATAACAAATATGAAAATAAGAACACAATAACAGAGTGTCTTCCCTTAAATCCGTTCCTAGAATAGGCTGTGCTAGCAATTATAGGTAAATTTTAATTACTTATTAGCCCGTGTTGTGGCTAGATTGTAAGCATACTAGGGTTCATTCTTTAGAAGTACCTATCCAATTAATGTGCTCTGAATAATAATAAAAAAACTCCTAAATATACTCTAATTACAAAGTTAGGCTATCACGCGAAATGGTTTACCTAGTAATAGATAGTAGATGATTATGATAATTATAGCTCAATTATTCAGTCCATTAAACACATCAAAATTAATACATAATGGTCTCAAAGAGCATCATCTATCTGGACTTAGGAGCAACTCTTGTGATTACATAAAACCGAATCACCCGGGAACACAAAATATCTGCAGAATTATTGAAATGTTTTTCTTTCGACATAAATCAAACTACTCAAACCTCAGACTATAGATCTAGACGGAGCCCCAACGAAACCCGACTGAGGCAGGTAAAATTAAGCCTTGGCGTGTACAAACACACTTACACACACATATATATGACGAAATTAAGCCTTACCTTGTCAGTCCAGCTAAGCCGTCGCGCCGAGTGTCACGCAAAATTATTACGAGATTTAGAGAGACAAAATGCCGAATTATGTTTTGAAAGGGTGTTCAAACCAAACTCGCGACATAAAAAGCAGTATGGAATCATATTTCATGCGAAAGTACACCTGAACGGCAACACTCAGTACGAGCACACATGTTTACGAAACCGGCTTCAAAATCATTGTTGACAGCGCTCTGTCTAGGTAGTCTGAGACTCAAACTTACATCGTGTACATTCGCCCACTGCCCCTCCAAAGTCTTCAATAAACTGGTTCCAAGTTAATTTTAATTACTTTGCTATAGATATCTGAACAGAACCATCATCCTTAACCTAACAAAGCAGGACTAGGCATGTTCAGCATTATAATTAGTTAGGTACTAAGTTACACGATTTTACCCACAATTCTGCGTATCAACAATGCACTAGCAAGGCAAATGATATCCAAAATTATAAAATAACTACGAACCTCCGCATTCAGTTCTCAAATAGAGAAAGCAAAATATTTTAGCCCCTGAGCTTTGCTCGCAAAGCAGGGTATACACTTGAGATCTTCGCTCTCTGTAACAAAGATAAAAGCGCATTTCTGGAAAATGTGGATGGAATTATTAGACAATTTGAGCATTTCCTTTAAAACAATGGTTATTTATTGTTGCATCCTTCCCATTCATTAGAGAATTTATTGTTGCGTTTTCGCTGTTCATAACAAAGCAATCAATGGCCCTCTTTTATTAAGTACCTTTGCAGTTCGCCCAGTCCGCCCAGGTAAATATCATTTTCAATAATAAAACTAAAACCAAACAGGAAGGTAAAAGGTCCCAAATATAACTCTAATACGTCAAACAAAGCCATTGTCCAACATTAACAGCTCAAGTTGAAAGCACCTTCGATTTACGTGGAGTTTCTAATTAAAATTAATAACTATAGTATTGTTTGGGGCGTGGAAATCCGAACATATTGAAGTGCAGCTGGTATAACCCTAGTTTAGAAGTTTCTGAGCGGGCTAAGTTGTGAGCGAAACGTGTTTCAAGTAGTTATTGAGACGTGGTGGCCATGCTGTTCGAAGGTCGTGTTGCCGGTCGGTTGTCTTGGAAGATAAATAGTCTTTCAATTCATTGGACACTATTCTTGCTCAATTTTTGGCGAATTGAGCAGAACAACTTCTTAAAAGTTAATGAGACTTTTAAAGAAATTAAATACGGTTTTAAATTAATATAGGTTTTTAGTTTAAATCCGAAAAACAACAAAGTCAAGTTAGTTACACATTTCATACAAACTTTTAAAGGCGATTGAACATATTATGTAAATGATCGATTTTGTGGGATTTCGTTATGTTACAATTAGCAGATTTAATTAAACAGTTGGGGAAAAAACCTACGCGACCAAAGCCGTGGGCAATTTCTTCATAAAACTAGATTCCTGATGACATCCATATCCGGACTTCCTTACTAATATAATAAACGTGAAACTTTGTATATATGCATATTATATGAAAATTAAATTTTAATTAAACGGATTTCTAGTAATGGTATAGGTAACACATAGGCTACGTCACAAAAATTAGTTCTCGTGGGATAGAAATAGACTTTTTTTAGAAAAAACTCGTGCGTAGTCGCGGACAGATCCTAGTGTTATAATAAGATTGACTTTGCCAAATGATGGATAGAGTATTTAACTTGAACCACAATCTAACATCTGGACCTCTAAACGTAGGGCCGAATGTTTCCAAATTTAAAGTTTATGAGGGTCCCAAGCGTCGAAAATAGCCGTATATTCTAATATTGGTAATTACTTTACGGTATAATTATTTATTTAAAGGTAAACTTAATTAGGAGAATAGGTTACTTTTATAGCTTACCTACCCGTTATTTATAATTTAGAGACTACTTAATTAATATTTCTGAGCGTAATTTGATCAAGTCTTAACAGAACCATAAATACCAAAACAGCCAGAATATTTTGAGAGAATCTAAATGGTACAATGATAAATGCTTTATCTTGGATAATGCAAAGCTTACCCTTAAAAATTATAAGATTTTGATATTTGATCAATAAGGTTTATTGCAAAACACTGGTGCGAGTTAAGGATGAAAATAATATCTTGTCTTAGCGCGGCAATTCGTTCCATGAATTTTCTTCATTCGTGTTTCTATAGTTTCGAATAAATGAGGTAAGTATCAAAATACTCGCATGCACACATTTTGAGCAAATAAGTGAAAATTCGGGAACCGAATCGGATTTGATATCTATTGTTTTTGATTTTGTTAATTATTTGTCTTCTCTGAGAAATTATTTAAATGACAGCATTCTGGGACTGATTTTATCGACATAGCTCAAAGAACTAAGCAATGGCAGTGGGCCGGCCATATCTCGCGAAGAAAGTACTACCTCTGCAGCTGGAGTACACGTGTTCTTGAGTGGAAACCGTGACTAGGTAAACGTTGTATAGGACGCCCTCCGTCCAGGTGGAATAACAATTTACGAAATACTGCAGGCAGATGCTGGATGCAGCAAGCTGAAGACAGGGCGCTATAGCGCTTATTAAGGGAGGTCTATGTTCAGCAGAATAATATTAGGATGGCATAAGCCGTTTTAGTAGGAAGCCGTTTCAGTTTGATTGAAGGTACCTATATTTCTGAACAAAATAAGCTGTAAAATTACTATCGTGTCCCTGAATAGTTTTTGTTTAAAATTTAATTAAATAAAACTTTATCTAACTTTATTTAGTACATAGGTAAATAAATATGTTTAGAGTAGTTAAGTACATTAATTCGGTATGTGCCAAATCGTCCATGAGAGCTACTGCCGACAAACTGTTACACAGTTTGACAGAAACGTATTATGTAATGTACTGTTTTTTGAAAAAAAAAATACAAATAGTTCTACGCTTTTCGTAGACGATTGTTACGACTGCTACGTAACTATCAATAGGATGACGACCTCAAGGGCGCAGCGGGAGAGGTTGTGTGTCCGCCTGCGACGCAAGAGGTTGCGGGTTCGATTCCCGCCTCAACAGATTTGTGTACGATCTGCAGAAATTAGTTTAGGTGGTCTGGGTGTTAACAATGTATAAAAAAATATCTGTCTTTGAATTTTAATGTTTTTATATATCAGTTATCTAGTTCCCATAACACAAGCTTTAAGTAGCTTACTTTGGGGCTCAGTATTTCGTGCTTCAGTATTATTGATTTAGTAAACGCACAGACATACTAGCGAAATTATACTACCTACCTACTACTATCACCTATGTTCATCAGTGATAATGTACAATTCTAATGATGAAAGAATTGTTCAAATCGGTAAAGTGTCGGAGCCTATTCAATACAAACTAAGAAATAAATCTTTCCTCTTTATTATTTAGTATAGTGTAGGTGAGGTTTGTAGAGTTGACGAAACAATTGATATTGTTTCATTTGCTTTATCATTTTGCCATAGTTACATGTAAAATGTCACAAATTATTTGCCATTAGGTATGTCTACTTTCCCGTATATAAAACAACAGTAATTGTTATCACTACATAGTATAAAATAAAGTCGCTTTCTCTGTCCCTATGTCATTATGTCCCTTTGAACGCTTAAATCTTTAAAACTACGCAACGGATTTTGATGCGGTTTTTTTAAATAGATAGAGTGATTCAAGAGGAAGGTTTTAACGTATAATAAAACCGTGCGAAGCCGGGGCGGGTCGCTAGTTAATTTATAAAATCATTCGTAGTTTAAAATTCTGTGAATTAAACTTTGGAAAATTAAAGCAATATTTTGTACCTATGCCAACATCAGTTGAAATTAATTTTACATTCGCTTTATGACACTGCAAAATAAAATAAATACATTGTATTTTTCTCATTTTGTTTGTAGTAATCATTGAATATTCGTTGACTTTCATTTACTGTTGATATCTGAGCTTTCTCATTTAGTGTAAATCAATATCTTTCTTTAGGCTTACAAAATAAGCATTTAGACAAGTCAAATTTTAAACAGTACATAATTTATAGTACTTACATAATTATCAAAGTAATATAAGAAATAAACTCATAATTCATTTTCAGCTTTTTTCGCTTCAATCTTTTGTTCACAAGTGGAAGAAGCTAAAAATAACACAAAATAGTGTAAAAACCAACGATTTGAATGCCTAAGATAAATAAAATTGTTATTTCAAAATAAAGCTCAAATAGATTAGTTTTAAATTATAATTAACTTCAGATCATGGCTTCGCTTCCGTATTTTCGTGATAATCTTTAGATTGTTTCAATTGTAAATATTTAATCAGATTTGTTTTTTTTTTAAATTCTTTATAATAGTGTGATAAGAATATTCAAATACTGTATGTTTACCTTAATTGCCCTAATATAGAATGGAATGGAATTTCTAATCAAGATATATTTGTACTTTTTTGTAGGGATTGTTTTTATTATGTAATGAGCCCCTATTTTATTCTCTATTCTAATCATTTCTTATGTTGCCTAATCTCATTAAGCACAAGAACAAACGAAACCAGGAAGTACTAGTAATTTTTCGTGTCTGTTCCAATTTTATACTAATCTATCTACATTAAAGGAGCACGCCTCGGTATCAGCTCATAAACTTTCTCCGTCCGTTTTGTTTTGTAAGTAATAAACAAAAGGTCTGGGTGTCTTGTAACTTATAACTAACTTGTGGGTCGGATCGAAGGTGATACGTAGAACTTTGACACAAATTCATAAGAATGGGAAGTAAAGAGCGAGTACACATTAGGGAGTAGTTTAATAGTCTGATAATAAATAATAATCTCAACTAATCTTAAATAATAGTTGGATGCGGCAAGCTCAAGACAGGGCGCTTTGACGCTCATTAGGGGAGGCCTATGGCCAGCAGTGGACTAATATAGAACAAACTACTTCCAAAACATTACTTTCTAGAAATGTTTATTAGCTTTGCCAATTCATCATACAATACATACATTTAATACTTACCTGATTGCTTACCATTTTAATAAAAAATATCCCGAGGTGTTTTTTTTAAATATTACAATATGTGAAAAACTTAAGAGGTGCAAAAATACAAATAATTATACAGGATTTTGAAGTCAGTTTTGTAGAAACGTTAAAAGACCTCTCAAATTACATATTAATAGTGATAATCTACCTGATATTACCTACATCATACGTATTCATTAAAACAAAAACAGTATTGAAACTGTACTTTGTATTTTTGATAAAGGAAATATTCTCTTCAGCTACGATTCCTTTTTTATTATATAGCCAACGCGCGCTATTATAATTTCAGGGCACTTTTATATAGCCTTAAAAATAAAATAAATTGGACTTCTCATCAAAATTTTAAGTCCCAGTCCATTATCATAAAAGTGTTGGAATTTTGTGGAGCAATTAATCAAGTTGTGACGTCACAGGTACTCAGATAAATTAATTATAGCTTGTTGTTCTGTTTCGCCTACTCATAAATCATACTTGGGTCTTCATGTGAACGGAAGTATGAAATAATGTTATGCAAGTACTATCTTGTCGCTTAAATAAAGGCTGGAAGTTTTAAGCTGCATTTACTTAACATTTTAATCAGGAATTCAGGAGGATTTCACTTTATTTTACTCATAACTCATAAGATATTGAACTAACAGTACCCGACTTTGTAAGCGTTGAATAAGATTTCTTAAGCTGAAATGATTGCATTTTCTAAAAGTTTTTTCTTTAGGATTATAAAATTTGTATGGTTTCTAAATTTTGAAGGTTTTTTCTACCCCATGAAAACTGATTTATGTGATAAAAATAGCCTTTGTTTTATTCTAGACCTACTCCATCTATTCTAATTCAGCCCGTTCCGTTAAGTAGTTTTATCGTGAAGAAGTAACAAACATCCATCCATCCATTCGTGCATTCATTAAAACTTTCGCATTTATAATATTTGTGTGATATTGATTAAAACTAAAATCATTTTGGAATTAAACTGAGCAAGTGTTCGCACAAACACCATATAAACACAAGGGCACTCTATTTCCTCACATAAATCATCCGATGAGACAGCAGATCAGCACGACGACGACCGGGCAGAGGACAGGCGCAGGACCAACGGCTTTGGTATGCATGCTTTCAAAAGCACGGGGCAAAAACCTCCAAATTCATCTGACTCCATCCCATTGTGATTATTAATTGCTACAAAACCCTAATAACAATTTTGCCCCGACCCGGGATTTGAACCCGGGCCCCACCAACAGTCGACTGCAAGACCAGTGGCAATTATGCTATTTCAGTTTTATAAGTTCTCAGATTTACAGTTGAAATGGTTCAGAAAATCCAAATTTATGTCATGACAAATGTAATTTCTGTCACCCAACCAGAAATTCCGGTAAAATTATCACGATTACCTCCGCAATGTGCCCGCTTAAGTTACTGATTTCTATAAAACATCGCGGCGCTTTGTGACGACCGTTACCGAACAAGATATTGACAATCCACAGTTGGGTTCTTCAAATCGTGTTTATATGGGCATCAAAACACCTTTCATTTTTATTTAGAAACGTTTACAGGTTATTTCTATCACATTGGAACTGAATTTGGAGACAAAAGCCTTTGTTTTATTCCAGGCTAGACCTAGAATAAACCAGGTTTATAATATATTCCCAATTTCAGCCCAATCCATTCGATAGTTTTAGCTTGGAGATAAAACAAACATCTGACCACCCAAATAGCCGCGCTGCAGAGTGAAACCCTTTAGCAAAGGTATAAATTACTTAAAAGATCCCAGAGGTCCCATACTACTGAAATTTATTAGATTAAGTAAAATAAAAAAATATTTTGTATATTTGTATCCAAAGTTTCGGATTTACTATACTAGTATGACACTGTGAAATAATATAGCTGACGTCAGATGGCGCCGTCTCTTTCAATAAAATTAAGGTCTAAATTAGCAACGCATGATTCCAAATACCTGTGACACTATAAATTACTCTGCAGTTTCGTGATAATTCTCTGTAATATGTCACTGTGAAGTATCGTTCTGTTCTGTTGCTCATTTTATCCGCCAACTAGCTGCTTCCAGCGGCTACACGAGAATAAAACTCGAAAATAGTCATAAGGACGAATGGCGCAAAAATATTTTTGGTCTGAGTTATCAAACTCCGAGTAAAAAAACTACAAGTGAGTTGCAAAAAATAATAGTAGAAAGAATTCAAACAAATTTTTAAATATATTATAATGTAAAAAGGCTTACTATAACTACTATACAATAACTGCTATTACTGTAAAATATCAGATTAATTAGAAGATGAAAAGCTTGGGACGACTCCAACTCAAAAACTAACAACCTAAGAAGGTAAAGGGTTCTTGTTCACTTCTTTACTTTGCCTTCAAATTTAGATAAGGTAAGTAATATAATTTAAATTACTGACGTGTTCGAATGTCCTGTAATATCTAAATGAAACTTGAAGTTGAATATAATATATTCAACTTCAAATTTAAAACTGGCTTTTTAAATTTGAAAACATAAATTCTGGGCTCAGCATATCTTGGTTAAGTCATGGACGGGTTATAAAGTAAACAACGCTCTAATAAATACTGGTTTATTTTTAACAATAATAATTCAACACTGTACAGATAAAGATTATAGCTTTGATCCGATTAGGGGGTGACTGGCGAAGCCGGAGGGTTTTCTACGCTCGGCGGGAGAGTCAGCCTCTTTTCTCTCTTGTCCTTCATGTGTTGCCGGTAAAACCACCTGAATTTTTTTTCTGGATAGTATCACTTGGATAATTTCACAAAACATATCATCATCATCATCAACCTATATTAGTCCACTGCTGGACATAGGCCTCCCCTAATGAGCGCCATAGCGCCCTGTCTTCAGCTTGACGCATCCAGCATCTGCCAGCAGTCTTTCTTTTACAAAACATATAAACGCTCGAAACTGTAATTGCTACCTAATTTTGTCAATTTTGTTGTGCCTACATAAACAACTTCATTTCTCATCTTGTTAAAGGCAGAAATAAATTTTGGTCCTATAGAATGATTCATATTTTTATTTAAAATGGTTTATACTTTTTACTTCTTTAATGACCCTGCAGTCTAAAGTTGACAGATTACTGGAATACTCCATTTTGTCCAAAAAAGCGATTCATTTTTCTTTTCATTATTTATAATATTCTTTTTCAATGACCCTATCTATATATCCTCTGTAGTTGACACCTTACCCGAATATCCCAAGTGCAGGTATTGTAGCCAGCACGCTGAGGAGGAATATGGATCCAGGCAGCACTTGCAGAGATGCGATGTAGACTCGTGAGTAGAGAGGGACGAATATCAACGGCATCAGGGTTTCTGCCACTCCGAACAGAGAGTACACTTTACCTGAAAAAGATATAGATAGGTTTTTCTCCATTATTCATGAACTATGTAAGTTTTTAAAGTATTTTACATCCTGTACTAGATTAATGATTCCTGAAATAAAGATTTACATTATATTTATTTCTTGTTATTTATCTGATACAAAAATATGAATTTGCATCATAAGATCCTTTTTGTAAAAGTTTTAGGTCAAATTATGGACTCTACATTACACTAATATTATAAATGTGAAATTTTAGATGGATGTTTGTTCTTCACGCCAAAACTATTGAACGGATCAAGCTGAAATTTTAAACAGATTTAGTTCTAAACCTGCAATAAAATATGACAGCGCTTCTCGGTATCAACCGCGTAATTTCCGTTCCCGTGGGAATTCCGGGATAAAATATAGGCTATGAGTTAGTTATTCCAGACTATAATCTATCTCTGCGCCAAATTTCATCCATATCCGTTCAGTAGTTTTTGCGTGAAAGAGTAACAAACATCCATCCATACTTACAAACTTTCACGTTTATAATATTAGTAGGATTAATGTTTTTCACGAGTAATTAAAAAATAAATAATATTAACTTACCTAGCTCCTGGTAAGAGACCAATTTCGATGCAATGGATCGCAGAGCGATTGAAGAAGTACCGTTCAGGATCTCGAGCAATGGAGCTAAAAAGAAAACTTTTCATTACGCACTTTACTTACTTTGTTCGTATAGGCTTTGAGCAAAGTTGCAAAAAAATTTTTTGCTTCATTTGATTAGCTTGTAGCTATAGTTTTTGCGCTTTGACCAGTAGGAATCCATATCCAGCAAAAAACACAGTCGTGGTATCGCTTCAGATTAGTCTTGGCTGGGAATCCCGGCTTTTACACTTAGAATAAGATTAAAACAATCAGACTTCAGCTGAAAGTAGGTCAGTTTTAATTTTCCAAAGTTCGCTAAGTACTCTAGTTTAGTTTACGATAACTTTTTTAGAGTTATTCTACTCGCACTTTGCTCGCGACTTTTTGGCGCTGCCTTCAAATGTAGTGCGAGGAAATTTGTCACAGGATAGTAAATTCAAGCAGTACGTAAAATATATTAATTTTTGGAATTTTTGGTTCGAATTAAAATTGTTATTGTCTCGAGAACATTACCTCGTTCAACATTCGAACATTATCTCGTTCTACACTCGAACATTACCGGTACTATACTTATATTATTAGGGTGCAAAAGATTAATTGTAAATTAATAAATAAAATAAAATTCTTTAATTTCGAACATCAATGGATCCAAAGTTTTTTAGTAAATTATAATCATAAACAAACTTAAGATTAAGTTTAATTAATGAATTTTAAGACTGAGTAAACTTCTTCACAATTAAACTTAAACATTTGCCCTCATTGCATTATAAAATAATTTCTAATGTTACTAAACAGGCCACAATATAAATTATGAAATGCTAAAAACATACTTTATCTACTTGGGCACTAGAAATATGTTAAATAATATTATAAACAGCAAGACGGAATTGCAGTCGGTTAATTCTGAATCATTATGAAATTATTCTATTTCTCATACTTAGCCAAAAAAGTGTACCTACTGTTTCTATGTTCCATATTAATCCATAAAGCAAATCCAGTGATAGATTAGTTTCTAATCCTGTTTTAGTTTAATTAATCGATTTTGTATTTAGGAGAAGTTGCATTACTGTTTACTCAACTGTGTGTTGATGACTCGGATACTCTAAAAGTTTTTAATTTAGCGGTACTTGGGGATAACTTTGCTAACAGAAACTTGCTGATAAAGGTACCTACTTACATAAACTTCCTGCTTCCTGCATATTTATCAAGTTATGCGATCCTTTATTAGCTAAAAACTGGTAGAAGCCACGGTAGAATGTCGTCAAGTATCTCGCACGTAACAGTATCTAGACGCAACCTTTGTCTAGGTACCGAATCTATCTAAACATAATAATCTGCGTGTTTTCTATGTATAATCAGTCATCTAGTACCCATAACACAAGCTCTGCTTAGCTTGGGGCTAGATGATGTTGTGTGGACTTTCCGGAATTATTTTATATTTATTTATATAAGTATATTGCTTTAGAATATACATAATGAACAACAGTAATGATAACGTACGAATTTGCACAGTACTACAAGGTATTATATTTATAAATAAATTAAGATAATATCATATATTTACCATGCATTTAAACCAAATTTACTGAATATGTAGCCGCTAATTATTTCAAGATGGTGATGATATGAGATATGGTTGGTTAAGTAAAGTAAAAAACGACCAACATGCTCAACGTTTACCTACTTTAGAATAGATTTTTTTTCTCATGTGAGTGACATTGCGTCTTTTCGAGAGTAAATTTATTTAAATCGAAACCGATAATAAGGCACCTCTGGGACGATTTATTATGTATCAATGCGTGTTATGCATATGCGTTTTCTCGACACAGCGTTGTTAGAAAAAGAGAAAACATTCATGTAATCAAAAATAAAAAGTAGGCACTTTATTTCTTTGTAAGCGTTTGTAATTTTTAATTTCTGAAGTACCAAAGACTGTAAGGTTGAAAGGAAATAAAGCACACCTTTTTTTAGTTCCGTAAGCGTTAGCCTCTTCAAGGTAAACTCAATCTTAGCCTTTATGCTAAACAAAACTGTATTGTTTACTTACACAAATAGGCTTCAAAGTCGTTTCTTGCGAAAGCCAGCACCAAAGCACCGCAGATTTTGCTGGAAGTCGAGATCATACCGAGAACAGCATCATCCGCTTTCAGCTTCCTACTGAACACGCTTATAGCAAACAGAGTCCCTGGAAATATAAAGGAATACATCTCTGAAGTTTGAAATTGAATTACACAATCAGTACCATTACATAGATTCTATTTAAAATAAGATTATTTTTTTTTTACTATTAAAATTTTTGTTAACAACGAAAATTACAAGCAAGGAATAGAAAAATACAACTAGTATACACAATTGAAACCATTGAGCTAATAATAATTAATAATGTATGTCAGATTAGTAGAGGTAGTTTTTTGGCGTAAGACAAATCGCCGAAAAATCGTAGAAAAAAATACATACTGGCGATATAGGTATCTAACAACATCATATCTCAAAGCCAGTTTCAAATGAGCTGTACCTAATGGCTAGTTTATCATCAGTTCACTAATTAATACCCATCGAGGGAGCACTAACCACTGGTCACCGAACTAACTTGCGATTAGCATACAAGTTAAATAATGCAAAAGTCAAGAGCATTATAGGCATGTGAGTTTATGAGGTAAAACAAGCTAGTACCTAATAAAAAAATTAAAAGTAGGGGTACCTACTCGTTTTAATTTCAAAGTATAGAAAACAAATCCAAATAAACATGGATGTTTTTTTTGTTATCGTTGGAGCTACTTGATTGGGTTTTTTTTGGATTCGATGGCTTTTATACATTTTGTCATCCATCTTTCGATATTAAATTTGAAACTATTGCCAGCACACGTAAAATTATGCTCTGTATCATACAGCAACTTTTTAGTAAACATAATTTAAACTATCTTTAAAGTCGGGGTGAAATTTTAACAAACGTAGTTCTGGGCCTGGAATATAACACAGGCTAGGTACTTTTTCTCAATTTCACGCAATCAGGAATATTCCCAACCTAAATTGTTATCAATTTTGTATTTATTGTACACAAAACAAAATTTATCTCACACAATAACGTGGGAAAGCAATATCAATCCCTTATCATTATTTATCTTTCGTTTTTATATAAATATTATTAATATAAATGATTTTATTGGCTTATTATTAAGTATTAATTAATAAGTTATGTTAATTAAGTAAGTGATAAATTTGTTTATATACCGATATACTCACCTATCGAGTGGGTAATAAGACTGTATGTAGAGTAAATACTATACTTCACTTCATCCCAATTGAAGCGGTAGCGTGCGAAAATATACATGGTGCTCAGTTCACCTGTCAAAAAAACATTTTTCAACATAAATCAAAAACAATAGCCGTACCCACAGGCCTCAACCACTGAGTGATGTGACAATGAAATTGTTTCGGTTAGTTTTAAATGTAATTTAGTTATGATTTACGTAGGTATAGAAGTTAAAATACGGAACATTATGAATAAAAAAACACATTCACCGATAGGTAGGTTAAAACTAGATTTTTTTCTTGTATTATTAAGTATATCAGTTATCTAAGTATCCATAACACAAGCTCAGTTAGCTTGGTTGGAGCTAAATGATGTGTTGTGAATTGTCCAGCAATATTTATTATTTGTATAACCTACTTTGTGAAATTTGAAGTAAAGCCCAGTTAAACAATAAAATACAGAAAATAAATTATGTGGTTTAGTGGTTGGGTCCGGTAGCAAACGAATCCAGTCGACCAAAGACTCGCAGTGCGATCAGAATTAGCTTGCCGCGAATATTAGCATTATACAATACGATGGTTAAATGCTAAAAAAGAAACAATTTAATGTCATCCATGGTGAGGACCATCTGTCTTATCAAAATAAAGATATTTTTTGTTCAATAAAGTTAAGAGCTTTACCATTAGTCCAGTATTATTTATTTATTATTAACCACAAGCCTATGCCTACTTTCGACTACGCAGTGCGCATCGCTAACTCGCAGTCCGCATCCTACAAACGTCAGTTTTCATTCATCAAAATTCATCCAATTATTTAATCCAGTGCGAGCGTCATCGCATTGTAAATCAGTACGTTTGTCTGTTCGTCTGATTTATGTGCAAGTTCCGGCGCTGGGTGACACAAGAGTGTTTGTAACGGTCTGTCATAATCACGGTGCTTATTGATAAACAGCGAACACGATATCCGGACACCGGAATCCAAGTTTGGATTCCGGGGTTTAATCATAATATTATGCGCGATTTTTTTGACGTGTGACTTGCGGTTAGTCATAATCACGGTGCTTATTTATAAACAGAGAACTGGTTCCAAGTTTGCGATCCGGTGTTTTATCTACTGCCAGCACTTACCTACATTATGGATGCTTGAAAGGCTAAAATAACCAAGTGACATGGTGGGCTGGCTGGATATACAGATTAAACTAAATAGAGTTATTATGTATAACCATCATTTAAATTAAAAATAATTTCTGCGTCAATTTGTCATAATCTTGTTGCTTCTAGGTAGAGTTTTGTAACTTATCATTTAACTTATTAATTAAACTTCAACTTAATTTTGTAAATAAACTCTAAAAGCGACTAATATTCATGAACAACTTTTCATCATCAACAGCTATATCATCCACTGCTGGGCATAGGCCTCCCCTAATGACCGCCAGAACGCGTCTTTTACATGGTTGGTATTTGATTATATCCTAGTAATTTTTTCCGTGATCGAGTCACGGCAAAAATTATATTATTGCGCACTAAAATTATTTATTGCCTTAAATTTATTAATAACGCCGTAGTGTTACACGTTTGTCAGATTCACAATGTGCTCAGTCGAACGAAGTACATGACGGGCATTTTGTCGAGGATCGTGAATTTGTTTAGTATGAATCTGATACTCAACATTATCATCGGTCTTCTATCATCATCATCATCCGCAGCCCGACATTATCCAAGTATTGGTACAAAATTGCTGGGTATAGGCCTCCAAACTTTTGTGCCACTCCACACGGTCCTGCGCGAGTCTCATCCGGTCTTATAAAAGATTAACAAAATACGTCTATGTGTCAGCCATGTTATTAATTAAGTCTCGTAACCAGTTGTTTTTTCTCTCTAGTGATTTGCAACTTTCACAAACAGTTGTTATTTATCTTTTAAAATACCTTTAGTTCTTTATGTATTGATAAATAACAGACTTGTAGCAATTATGTGGTCTGAGAAGTCTGAGATTATTGGATTTAGAATGCCTAAAAGAAACACATAAGTAGAAGTACTACGATTCGTATAATATCTCCATTCACTTCTCATGATCTTGAAATAGGAAAAACCTTGAAACTTCTAAAGTGCAAAAAGTTGGTTTGGCGTCATGACATACACAGATTTTTTACGAATCGGTCTTTAGATTTAAATGCAAATTTTATATTGCAACGAATTAATTTTATTTTGTTGATAAACTAAAATCCGCTTTCAAATTCAAATACGAACATTGTTTTTTTTCAGTTTTGCGGGACACATTAAAATCTGTCGGGAATAAAATTTATAGGTCCGGACTATCTCGGGTTAATTCTCTATACATTAGCAAAATAATCATAAAAATTAGTTCAAAATAGTCGAAATAATCGATGAATATGTGTACTAAAAAAACCGACGCCGAAAATAGAAAATCCTCATTTTTTGAAATCGATTAAATGCCAATTACGTAGATGCATTTTTATTCGTATCAGTGGGGTTAATGACGTCTACTGCATATCTCGATGCAGTCTTATCTTGAACGTTAGCATGGCTGATTTGAAGACCTAATTAAATATAGTTCAACTCAATTTAAACTCTGTATTTTACATTTAAACCAACTTTTTTATTTGCTCTTACCTATCTAAATAATAAAACCAATCCACGTAGATTCCATCAGTTTTTTACCAATACATACTTAGTTCTAAAATGCTAGGTACGAGATTTTTTTATAAACAAAGGGTTTACAAAACCAAAGAAGTATTGTTGAATATGTTGAATCTGAAATGATGATATCATAGGAGCAAATCGCAAAAATAGCAAGAATTCTTCAAATTTTATTAGTTTTTTCGCCGCACGTGTGCTGTTTTGCATATTGACGTATTTTTTATAGTACAACTAGCACAAACTATACCTTTAATTTTAGAATTGAGTAAGAGTACCAACATAAACATAATTACTCAGGTTGTACCGCTGACCACAAGTTGACCATAAAGTTTAATGTAAGGCGGTACTTTACCATACGTAAAACCACTGACCTCTATATATACATGTATAGATACAGGTCAGTGCGTAAAACCCATGTTTACAAGCATAGATGGTATTTACTCACGTTGATTTCAATCAATATTGGAACGTTGAGGAATATTCAGACTTTTTGTTTAGCACCTTTTATCTATCTAAACATCTAAAGGTATTTCCAGAT
Source organism: Eupithecia centaureata (assembly GCA_944547425.1). Lineage (NCBI taxonomy): Eukaryota > Metazoa > Arthropoda > Insecta > Lepidoptera > Geometridae > Eupithecia > Eupithecia centaureata. The sequence continues at coordinate 3,928,401 of OX155681.1, read as the reverse complement.
GGCAGAAAAACCGCGTGATAAAAAATTGCTTACGTAGAATGTTCGCGACTAGTGTTAATGTAAGACATTACTGTTTTTACGAGCTCATTCTTAAATAAATATTGCTGGATTATTCATACAGGTTCTCTCTGTCTATCATCTAGCCTCAAGATGAGTGGAGCTTTATATTTTAGCTGCACATCGTGCAAACATTTGTCTTGAGGCAGGAATCGAACCCGCAGACGGATCGGATCAGATGTTATCACATAATTAATAGCTGCAAAATGATTTCAGAAACTGTCTTGTTCTACTGCAGAGCAAAAACTTTTACTCTAAATGATACACTAAGTTGTTATTTTGGCAAACTGGTTGGTTTCACAAAACAACTGTCAACAACAACTGTGTGACTAATTAGCAACATCTAAGTAGGCAAGTTATCATCATCATGGCAACTCTGTTCAATGTTTACTTTAGCATGGGCATCGAATTTAGTACGAGCATCGAATTTAGTATGGGCATTCAATTTAGTATTTCATTGCTATAGTTTGTAAAATGAATGAAAAGTAAAATGGAATCTTAGTTAAATGAAATTAAAGCCGTAAAAAAAATTTCATCTTTAACATCTGAGCGAAGTTTTGTAAACTTACCAAACATGGGGCCGAAGATCAGGCAAACTACGGTGAGTATGAGGCATATCCGCAGTCGTCTGTTGTTTGGCCCCTTCTTGAAGGCAATCCCCAGTGTTTCTTTCAAGCTATGGAAGTCAAAGAATTCCGTAAAAAAACCACAAAATCCGGTCTTCTTTTCCTGCAAAGCAAAGACAAATTAGAACCAACATGAAGCAAAGCTACTGAACCACAGTAAGTAAACAGATACTAACTTTCTCTTTGTTTTCCAACCACGTGTGATCCTCAAGAAAGAACAAAACGTAGCAGAAGTTAAGGAACTGCAACCCGCCAGCGATAAAGAAAACCCCATAGAACCCAAGTATTTTAAGCAAGACCCCGCTCAACCCCATCCCAATAGGAAACCCTACGGTCATACACAAGTTCAGAATCCCCATCCTGAAGGTCCGGGTCTCTCGTGACGTAATGTCCCCCAAATAGCTGAAGACTCCCAGAAATATAGTGACCCACCCTCCCGTCAGCGCAGGGAACAAAACCTCCATAAACACAGTCCATTCTACTGGGACCTCGTAGAAAAAATACGTGTTTATAATATTGAGTACGCAAGTCATGAATTCCCCGAAGATTGGCATCAGCATGCAAATTTTCCGCTTGCCAGTCTTGTCGCTCCACGCTCCGATGAATAGCATGAGGAACGTTGGTAGCAAAGTGTGGACGATGCTCTTCCATGCGTGGACGGACGCTATCAGCTTCTGGACCTCATCCTCCTCCAAGGTGTGATTGGCTCGCTTGCGCAGCCGTAGCGCCGTACACACGTCGTCTCCGAATCCAAGGTTAACGCGGCACGCTTTGTCCAGATTCAGGTTTTGCGTCGCGAGCATTGCCAGCACGCTTGGCATCACAAAAAACGCCAATACCGGTTCCACAGTTATATTTGCTTTCACAAACTTTAGTTTCTGTACAAAGGTCATGTTTTGAATTTCTTCGTTCGTCGATTTTAGTCGTAACTCCTCCGCGCTCGCATTTTTCGCGTCCGTCTTGTCTGATTTGTCCATTTTGTATGAGAATTTGTCGACTATCACTTCTGTGTTCGGTTAGGTCCTTAGAGAGGTACCGTACAGCGCTGCAGAGTTACATTGTTAGAGAGGAGCGCATAAGCCGACCGCCAGTAGATAAATACGTCCCAATGTTGAATTACCACTGGATGTGTCGCCCGGGAGCCGGGGCCTATTGTTCGGTTTTATGTAAGCAAACACTCTTATTTTGCAATATCAGTCTTGAACATCCACAAACACTCGATAGAATCTAAAACAAACTTTAACAATTCAAATATGCGTCGTCAATCGGACGAACACATTCACTGTTTAGATACATATAGAATGTTCACACGATTTTTCCCTTATATCATAAGGAGATATTAAAACTATTCTTGAGAAAGAAAGTAAACTTTATAATTTATGTTTTTATTCCCACATTCACTCTAAGTTGTCCGCTATACACTCTATACACTCATTCACTGATACATAATGCTTAGCGTCCACTAGACTTCTTTCCCAACACTCTCCATTTCTTCGACCTGTTTATTGTCCTCTTGTTGTTCGAAATACATCCATCTGCAAGAGGAACAATCACACTAATAAACATAAACAAGCTCCGACGGATTATATAATATCTCAAGCAGCGTTTAAAGTGGGGGGTGGCTCTTTTGGACGTAGATACTTGATGTTGCTCCTATCCTTGACTGTTAGTTCACAAATTATCTGCAAATAGGTACTCAATGAGTGTAGTACTTTGCTCAAAGATAACAATATCGTATTTGTTTTAGTGAAACAATCTTTCTTAGGATTCCGTACGTCAATTGAAATACAAAACCCTTGAAGCTCCGCTCTAGTGTCTGTCTGTGTTTCCGTCAGCTTGTAATGCATATTTTCTCGTAGCAAAATATGGTCGACGTTAAAAATATTTAACTATGTTTGCAGCTTCTACCTATTCAAACTCGCTTAGCTAAAAGCATGAGAACCCGAATATTTTTTGCTAGATATAATTTTTTTGTATTACTAGCGACCCGGCTTTGCACGGTTTTATTATACGTATACCTTCGTCTTGAATCACTCTATCTACTAAAAAAACCGCATCAAAATCCGTTGCGTAGTTTTAAATATTTAAGCATACAAATGGACATAGGGACAGAGAAAGCGACTTTGTTTTATACTATGTAGTGATAGTGATGTATATTTAAAAAATAATTATAATTGTGATAATGTGAAGCAAAACAACAAATTAAAATATCAAGTACCTACTATCATGGTATAATTTTAGAGTTAGTTGCGTTTAAAGTTCAGATAGTTGACAAATTACTAACATTGAAACTATATATCGAATGTATATTAAATCTTTAAGGAATCTGTTAGACTACGGGGTTTTGATTATAGAGTCGACTCTCGCTTGACTACATTTTACCGAGAGTATGATTGCAATAGTAGGGGATAGGTGTACAAAATGATCCCTCGAGGTAAAATGATCCCCTATGGTTCCCAGCAAACTACTAATGCCATCTATCTGATTTATAAGCAAACGTCTTTCCCGTTCCCCGCTCAGTGATCTCATAAGGTGTCATGGCGGTGTGAGTGTTGTGCGTCGAAATATTTCGGAAAAAAGAAAATTGGTGTGTTTAATCTAAGGTAAGCATAAAAATAATGTTTCATTGTTGAAATTTGGTTGCATTTTACCGAATGAATGTTTTTCTGGCTGTTCCTATCAATATTCAATTTACTCTCAAGCATGCTACGATCTCAATAAGGTTATGTTTCGAGGTTATTTTTAGACATGTTATCAAAAATGTGCTCTTGGGGTCAAACGATCCCTTTTTGCAGGTACAAAATGATCCCTGGAATCATAGAACTTAAATTAATGTTTTTATGTTTGTTTTTATATACCTGTGTACGATTGCTTTTTACCTTTCCGTCCCAATTATATAAATATATATAAATGATTTTTATACACATGATGCTTATATTTTTACAGATTATCATACGAGCAAATACGAAAGGAAATCTACACGTCAAAACTGGAGTGAAAATTCCATGAAAAAAGCTTTAGAAGCTGTGAAAAAGGATAGTTGATGAGTTATTACTGTGTTATTAAATATTTCTGATCTCAAGAAAAAGAAAGATGTTTAATCATTGTTTAGGTTCTGTAATTTCTACCTTGGTATTTAGACACAGTGTTCATAAGGTACCTACTATAAGAATTTAAGTAAAATATTTTTGATTATTATTTGTGTTGAAAATAAACATAATCGTGATTATGTACTCTTATCTTTTATTCTAACTATAATAATAGGGGATCATTTTTTCCCTACCCCAGGGATCATTTTATACACCTAGGTGTCCAAAATGATCCTTTAGTAATGTTTTTGCAAATCTGAAATAAATCTTGTAAAAGTTAAAGAACGCAAAATAAGGGTAAGCTAAAACGTTAGCACTGAAATTATTCATCTTGATCTCCGTCAACATTTTCAATAACCTTCATACTTTGGACATAATCAAGCTTTTCCCTTAGGGGGATCATTTTGTACACCTATCCCCTACCTACTAAGGATTAGGAAGCAATATTTACTTCAGTAAGGTAACGTATAATAGATTATCTTCAGATTAATCCAACCTACGTACAATAAAAACCTAGTACAAATCTGCAGATATTTGATACGGGCGACTGAGTGTTAAAAAAATATATCAATGTATTAAGTATACCAATAATATCTAGTATCCAAAACACACGTTCTGCTTTGCTTGGGGCAAGATGATGAGTAAATAGTCCAGCCGTATTTATTTTATTTGAAGATGGAGATTTTGGAAGTCTCTGGGAGATTTTAGAAGATACGATTAAAATCCTTGCAAGAGTAGCCATTTTCTTTATGTAAATAGTATAAGTGCGAATTTCATGATAGAGTGAATGTGGAAAAATATCTGTCACAATTAAATGCGTATACGTACCTATATATTTTCATCAGACTTCAAAAAAGGAAGTGGTTCGAAATTCAATTGTATTTTCGTGTCGCTTCTTTTTACTTTTTTCTAGGAGACCCGAGTTCGATGATTATTTTGAGCTCGAAAGGTGGTGGTCCCATGTAAATTAATTTAATCTGACTAGTAGTTTTTGAATTATCCTTATTAATGCGTTAAAATTTAAGTTGAAACGGTAGTTCTTGTAACAAACATCTAGTTTATTATTTTTTCTAAAACTTAACATGTTTATGGCTTTTTTACGCACCCTTCTTGCCCGTAGTAGTACATCAAAAGTCTAGCACTTGTGCTAAGTAGGGTCTAGCTAGGTATATCCCTAGAGCTTTGCTTTTCTGCTTCCATTGGCGATTCTTTAAAACGCATAAGTCCAGTCGTAAAGTTAACCTCGTAAAATGGAAATTGAACTCATGAAATTCAACTTTTATTACGTAAGTAATGTTTTCAATTATTAGAGGAATGTTATTACATAACGAGTGTGAGAGGAGACGCGTGGTGTTTTGATTGTCATTATAATAATATTTTTATGCATTGTGAATATTGAACTCCTTAAAACTTCTCTAGACTCGCAATGTATTAGGTATTTTCGACTAAGATTCATTCTCACTTATCCAATAAGTCACTTGAAATAGAACTGATAACACTTATAAGTTTTCTTCTTACTAGCATACGTGATGCACGATCATTCACGAAAGAAAATTGCGTCAATCGTAGATATATAATTTGAGCTTTATAATTTCCTTTTTATCTAGAACAAATCTCTAATAAACGTTTTTTTCGTAATTTGACCTAACTTAGAATACCTTCTTAGATTGTTTATAAGAAAATATACATATTTGTCATCATCAATGGGTTCAATAGTACACAATAAACGCAACTTGGGAAGCAAGCAACTTCGAAAATAAAATAAAATCGTCAAACAGTTTGTTTCATTTTACTAAAACGCGCTCAAGGCTTACTCGTTTTAATATACCTACAGTGTGACAGGTATACCTACATCATAAAACCTGTTTATCCAGCTGTGTTGTTTGCTTCTATAGTTATTTTCCTAGAATTTAACATACCTTTAGTGACTGTTGTATATCTGTTTCCAGATTCGGTTGCTAGGGGCAACTCTAGTAAACCTGATGGAATTAAAGAAGATTTAAACTCGTTTTATTTATTTAGTTTTTTTACTCAACCCATAATGGGCGTTTACGGTTCCCACATAATAACTATACCTAGGTGTTATTTTATGTAAGGTTTTGTTTTGATAACGCTTTTTTCCTTACTATTTATACGTATACTATGTATGTATATGCCTGGAAGAGATCGCTTCTAAGCGATAAGGCCGCCCATTGTACTTGTATTTTGTTATGTTCCTTTTTGTAATGTTTTTTCTGGTGTACAATAAAGAATTTTTGTATTGTATTGTATTGTATTGTATATACCTACGTATTAGAAAGAACAGAAGTTATCGAAACAGTTTAAAAAAATTAGCAAACTGAAGTGGACTCTCGAAACACCGACAACCGCTGGGGTAAACGTGTTATTGAGTAGAGACCTTGCCTCGACAAACGTAGATTAGGCTGGGATAACGATCTGTGAAAGACCGCTGGCCATTGCTGGATACGGCAAGCTGAAGCTGGGGCTATGGCACTCATAAGGAGAGGCCTATGTCCAGCAGTGGTCTTCTACTAAAAATAGATCTCGCCATATTATGCGACTATATGTAAAGCGTTACCACGGTAGAGGCCAACGGTTATCAGACAGACAACAAGAGCGACGGTACATATAGGCTTAGTAATAGGTATCCATTATTTCTATTCGGATACGGAACCCTAAAAACAACCTGAGCTTACCTATTTATAATTTCTACCATAACTTTTTTCAAGATATTGTTTTCTAGATCACGTAAATATTTATGAACAATAATACACATATAAGTGCTATTTAAGATCTCTATACTAAGAAACATTATCCCTTTTTTTGTAATTAGATTTCTATCTTAAGAATTTTGTTATTGTTTTTCATTTTATAAGGACACAATATGTAAATTACATTGGAGAAGCCACTGCCTCCTGAAATACAGTTTTTACTAGTTCGGGAGTCTATGGATACATTAAGATTGCTGCATGTTAATTTGTTTCAAATAAACGATTTTGATTTGATTTGATTTGATTTACCCAAATATAGCAACAGCAGGGACTGTCATGGCCGCCCCCAGTAAGAAGACTGCGCCAGGTAGAATGTTCAGGGTTGCCATGTAGACCCTCGAGTAGAGAGGCCCGTATACCAGCGGCATCATTGCTTCGGCCAGTCCGAAGAGTGAGTTCACTTTTCCTGGAGCAAAACAAAACACTTTTACCACCGGTTATAAAACTGGACAAGTGGAAGTCGGACTCGCGCTCGAAGGGTTCCGGATTCATAAAAAGCAAAAAATCGCGTTTGTTGTATGGAAGCCCTTAAATATTCATTTTATTGAGTTTCTTAGTATTTGTTGTTCTGTCGGTTACAGAAATACATTTTTTTTTTCATTTGTGAAAATTTCCACTGTCTTTGCTTTTCTTGAGATACAGCCTGGTGACAGACGGATGAACATACAGCGAAGTCTTAGTAATATTGTCCCGTTTTCACCCTTTGGGAACCTTAAAAATCCACAAACGTACAAAGCCCTACTAATATGAAAATCTGCAAAAGACAACTGCGGATACTTGATGCGAAAGAACTCAGAACTTAAGAAACTTATTTCTTTAGGCTTACAAAATTACCACTCAGACACGTAAAATTAACAGTCACATTAATATTATAAATTAGAAAGTTTGGATGGATAGATTTTAGCTGTTAGTTTTTACCTTTTCACGTCAAAATTTCATTGAAAAACGTTCTGGGTCGAAAACAAAAAGTTTAGTGCTCACTTAAGACGAAGTGTTAATGGAGAGATTAACTAATAAATTACCTGTATCTAGTAAACATAACGTTATAACTTTAAACAATTGCCGATCTTACTTATCACTTACAATAAAATAATATAGCGCTATTCAAAATTTTCATAATTTTCATTAGCAAAAACATCAACAACTTGTTCAACAATCCCAAGCAATTAAAAAGTAGTGTGTGAAATATGGATTTAAAGTAATATGTTTTCAATTAGATAGCTGTTAATTACTTAAGCAATACTAACGAAAAAAGGTGAAAAATAACGACGTTTTCACCGTTTTTCACCAAAATATTGAAGGGTTGCTTAATAAACAAGATAGGTTGATTATTTCAATGAACGAATTTATGTCAAAAGGAGTATTTATTGACTCTATTTGCCTAACGGAACATTTTATGAGAAAAGGACACGAAAGCAATCTAATGATACCCGGATATAATCTGGCAACAGCATTCCAAAGAAGTGACAGGAGTAGAGGGGGGGCTTGTATACTTCTCAGAGATGGGGTTGATTATAAAATATTAGATTTACCTATACAAATATCCAAACAATTTGATTTTGAATGCTGCGGTGTATTGATTCCAAACTTAAAATTAATTCTAATTTGTTTGTACAGAATTCCATCTGGTAATTGTAAACTATTCTTTGGAAAACTACAGTTACTGCTAACTGCCTTGTGCAAGAAAGATAAAAGGGTAGTGATTAGCGGTGACTTTAATTTTAACTTTAAAAAACCTACTGACTCGGGCACTAGGGAGCTGTTAGGTATATTACAGAACTTCAATTTGCAACCACAGATCAGAGTATTCACTCATATCACTTCAAGATCAAAAACGTGTATTGACAATATTGTGACAAATGTTACTGGAAACGGTAAAGTTTTTGAGCTAGGGCTATCTGGGCACTCGGCCCAAACTTTTAGTTTTCAAATTGACAAAAGTATTTACATAAACGAGTGGTATGAGTTTAAAAGAAGCTACTCCGAAGAAAATTTGACTAAATTCGAAATCGCCATGTCATCTCTTACTTTTAGTGATGTATGTAGCTCTACCGACGCACAAACAGCATTTACTTTGTTTCATGACACTTTAAAATTATTCAGTGACCTATGTTTTCCTGTGCTAAAATTAAAAAAGAAATTAAATATTCACCAAAATTGGATTACTAATGGTATTAAAGTTTCAATAAAAACTAAAAGGAAAATGTACTACTCTTCAAGATTAAATAAAAATAAAGAAAATGTTAATCGATATATGACCTATACGAGATTATTAAAAAAGTGTATTAAAATTTCTAATTTCAATTCTAATCAGCAATATATAAAAAAATCTAAAAATATTTGTAGAGCAACATGGGACGTTATAAATGGAAAAAGAAATAAAAAGCTACCGATTACAATAAAAGAAATTTATGATGGAAGTAAGTTAGAAAAAGACCCATCAAACATTTGTAATATTTTTAATAATTATTTCGTAGAGATTGTTGAAAAAGAGTGTAGTGGAGCCATTGTGAACCCACCTAGTTTATCACAGTTCATAAGTAGCTCTATATTTTTAAAACCTGTGGATTCTGATGAGATTATAAAGACTATTAAAATTCTTAAAAATACAACTGCTGTAGGGTTGGATAATATTTCCACGACAGTCTTAAAACGTACTGCTAAACACATAGCAACACCATTTGCTCATATTGTTAATCTCTCTTTCGAACAGGGTATATTTCCGGATGTCCTAAAAATATCAGTAGTCAAACCCTTGCATAAAAAAAGCGATAAATCTGATATACGCAACTATCGTCCCATTACTTTAATTTCTGTTTTATCAAAAGTATTTGAAAAGCTCATGTTTGCTCGCGTAATTGACTTTGTAGAAAAGCACAATGTCCTAAAGGAAGAACAAAATGGTTTTAGACGGAATCGATCAACAACACTAGCTGCGTTTAATTTAATGAAAATTGTTACAGACTCTATTGACGGAAAGGTGCCTATTTGTGCTCTATTTATGGATATGTCAAAAGCCTTTGATTTTGTTTCACATAGTTTGTTGCTTCATAAACTAGAGTCTTACGGAATCCGCGGAAACTGTCATAAATGGCTCCAATCATATCTAAGTAATAGAGTCCAATGCACGTGCATCTCTACATTGGATGAAAAAACGCGAACTCTAGTAGAGCATACATCTGCTTATAGATATAATCATTACGGCGTACCCCAAGGTAGCATATTGGGGCCTCTACTATTCATACTCTACATAAATGATATGTGTGATTCTATTGAGCACCCAATGATTCTTTTCGCTGACGATAGTGTAGCTTTAGTTAGAGGAAGTACTTTAGAAAATTATAGAAATGATGTTAACTCTACTTTAGATAGACTGGCTACCTGGATGAAGGGTAATAATTTGGTGCTGAATATTGAAAAAACCAAGTACATGCAATTTTATTGTCCTCGAAATTCAGCTCTACCTTTAGATGTTAACTTTAAGGGTAATAGTGTTGAACCGGTTTCAATGTTCCCCTTTTTAGGTATTACCGTAGATCAACACGTTAACTGGAAAGAGCATTGTAGACAACTATGTACTAAGCTAAACAAATATGTATATGCTCTTAGGAGAATAGTAGATAAGTCATCCCTCGAAGCTGGGAAAATGGCATATCACGGGTATGTGAGCTCTAATCTTCGTTATGGCCTGATCCTATATGGCAACTCTACTGAAATTAAGTCAGTTTTTATAGCGCAAAAAAAATGTATTCGAGCATTATGTAATGTTTGGGACCAAACAGTTTCTTGTAGGCCATTATTCAAGTCCCTCAAAATCTTACCATTGTGCTGTCTCTACATTTATGAAACTTGTATGTTTGTAAAGAAGTATAACAACTTTTACAGTATAAAGCCTGAAATGAAAAGTGAAAGAACTCGAGCTCGTTTAAAAGATAAATTGGACACCCCCGTTTTTAGATTATCTTCAAGTAGAAAAAGTGTGTATTATATGTCTGTTAAAATTTACAATAAAATCCCCACTGACATTACTTCCTTGCCTCTCCAGAAACTAAAAACTAAACTTTTCTCTTGGCTCTTGGAAAATTGTTTCTATGACTTGCATGATTTTTTTAACGAGTATTGACATTATTGATTATTGACATTATTGATTATTGACTGATACATATAATAAATTAATAAAATTGAATTCTAGAATATTGACTTAGGTATAAGGATAATCTATGGAATTATTATGATTGTTTATGTGAAATTTTATTTAATTTTTAACTTTATAACTTTTGAAATATGTTACATTTTAACTTTTGAAATATGTTACATGTGCATGCTTAATCAAATCAATAAATAATAATAATTTGTACGCTCGAAAGAGTAGATTGTGTAGAACGTAAGTTAAATTTAAGATCATCTGTATACCACAATTAACAAATAAATAAATGGTTTCAATGGTTTCAACGAGCTCAGTGATTAGGATATCAAAGCATGAACATTACCTTTGTTTGGCAAACATTCGGCAGGGGTTAGGGTCTATATCCTTGGATATTGTACTAAAATTACTTGGATTACAAAGACATAAAATGCTCCAAGTCCTTTATAAGTTATACTAACTAATACTACTAAAAATTATTATACTTTGAATGTTATTGTTATATTTTACACAGTAAAATATTTTTTGACATGTAATAATTATTACCAAATAAAGACTATTATGACTATTATTATGACTAACTACGGTATGCCCTATTAGCCCGACTTTGCATTATGTATGTAATTTTCGCTAGCTGTCACCAATCAAGCTATATATGCTATAAAAAATATCTTGCCAGTAAATACATAAGTATAATAATTTTCTACATTCTGGAGACCCCCATTTAAGTATAAAACTTGTGATTGACAAGAAATTTGCTTCAAACAGACTTCTCAACTAATCCCTCCAAAATATAAGTACGTAATCGATGTTCAAGCAACCCAAATGACACTCGAATAAGGATTTGATCATTGATAAGTTAATTATGAAGATAATCTGCGTTCCAGAAACCACTTGTTAGAACGTCTCGCTATCCAATTAAAAACGTTACAGAGACATAATTTCGAAATAAAAATAGATTTTTAAACTAATGTTGAACAGGACATGATTTTCTTGGTTATGCTCGAGCGTGATACATTATATCACTCTATATGACTAATAACTGTACTTAAAATGTCAAATATCCAGTAGGCGGCCCAAAGTAGTGTGGACGCTAGAAGGGCGTAGAAAATAATCACTGCTTACATTATTCCATCTCACCTACTAGAGTAGGCTTCTTCTAAAACAAATGTTTAATTCATTGCTCTACGGCTCAGTTATCAACCAAAGCAATTTTATCAATTGTTTGATTGTTAAGTTCTAAATATTATTTACCATCATCAACACCAAAAAATATTATTTGTTTTTTTCGGATTTGTTGAAATCATTTGCAGGTAACTTAGTGACAATTGAAACGATTAGTAAATAGAAGAAAATAAGTACATAAATTGTAAACTAGTAGCTGTAATTAGTCGTTTTGTTATTGTTTCAATAAATATTTTCGTAGATTGATGATTAAAAAGTACTAACTTAAATATTACAAAGATTTGACTTGTCTAAGAGCTTATTTTGTAAGCCTAAAGAAATAAAAATATTGATTTACTTGATTCACTTATAACTTATAGTACCTAACTAAGATTACAATAATTGTGAAAAACATCTATTAATGTGCTAAGTGCTAATTGCATTGTTTGAATTTACTAAGAGCCTAGAGATTACTAATTAGGTATAGGTACAACAATAAATCAATTATAATTAAGACCACAAAGCGGTTACAATCCATGTGCTTTACAAATTAGTTCACCGCGATCATAAGCCGTCTCATATTGGATACAACCTTACTAAATAGAATGACTGGGTATTAATTTTCTATCTTACTATTATAATAAATGGGAATGTCTGTGTGAATGTTTGTTATAGGTAATCTCCGTAACTACTTTAGTTATTTAGATGAAATTTGTACTGTTAATAGATTAAGACCTAGAATAACATAAAAGATAGTAAAATTTTGAAAAATTTACCTCTGGAGGGGTTAAATGGGTTTATTAAAGTTGATATGGAAAATAATTATTCCTTGGTTTGATTCACTCAGAAATCGGTATAAACAAACTATGAAGTGAATTTTTAAACACGTTTATTATTTTTTATTTTTACACAACAAGTCCTAGAATATGTAATAAATTTCTGAAATTTGTATGAAAATAAACTTTGTCTCGCGGGCGAAGCTGCGGGCGGATCTAGTACTTAATAAAATATTAAAATTAAACGTTTAGGTTGACTAAGGTTTCATCACAATTACAATCTTTTACAGAATCTATTTAGTTTTTTGTAAGTTGAGAAAAAGATTTTTTTAAGTAACATGACTAAAAATCTACAAAATAATTTAACAAGCAAAACAGAATATATCGTTTGTCCTTACTTATAATTATTAAATAACTAGCGACCCGCTCCGGCTTCGCACGGTTTTATTATACTTATAAACCTACCTCTTGAATAACTCTATCTATTAAAAAAAACGCTTCCAAATCCGTTGCGTAGTTTTAAAGATTTAAGCATACATAGGGACATAGGAATATAGGGACATAGGGACAGAGAAAGTGATTTTATTTTATATTATGTAGTGATTAGTAACTCATTTGTTTGTGTCTATCTGGTGACGCCATATCCAACAAACAAATTTCATGGGATCTCCGACGAACAAAACCTACATAACTTACATAAAATTAAAACATCATTTCTTTGGTTTAAAAACATTTGAAAAAAACGATACATACCCATGATAGTGCACTGTTTGGCATATAATTTGGTCGATATCTCAGAAACTATTTGCTCTATGGAAGGAAAATACGAAAGGAAATACGACATTAAACAAATATAGACGTATAACCCTTGGCAGTTATTATTACCTTAGAGCGTTTGAAATAAATTAAAAATACGAACCAGTGTAAACCTTACCTCTATCATAAGAATAAATAATAACTGGGTAACTCTTAAGAATAAATAATAACTCTTGTTACTTGTCTTATGCCTCTATCTTGAATGAAAACACTATAATCAATTCTATTTCTCATACTTTCTTTACACTATAAACACTATAATCAATTCTATTTCTCATACTTTCTTTAGTTAAGGTCTAAAGTTCTGAAATTATTTATGATACAAATACTAGATATCACGTAGATAAAGCTGAAATTGTATAAATTTTTAAATTTATGTTTTTGTGTGAATTATGGGTCTGGCTAAGATAAGGAATTATTGTTTTGTTTCTAATGAAATACAGTCTTGGACATAGATTAAATAAATGCCATATATACATAGACTAGTAGTAACCCGCGATTTGTTCACATATAATTCCTAACATACCTCATTTGAACACCATTTTAAGGGCAGTTTGGCAAAATCCTGAAATACGTAGGTATATATATATATATATCTACGTATACTTTTATTTATATCTCAAGTATTCCGACAGTTTTAATTAAATCAAACGTGTTAAATAATCAAATGCTTCTCAAATACAAACTTTGACAAGCACCGACCCCGTATTAAGGATAGTTTCTAAAAATCACTTGTACTTTTATTTTATTTTAATTTTGACTCCAAAAAAAACTTCTATGAGACTGAAGTTTCAATAAAACGACACTACGGAATTAAAAGTTTCATACAAACGTTTTCACCCCTTTTCAGCCCTTTCAGCGTTGAATTTTGAGGAGAAAAGTCCCGCCGTAATGAGTTCATTTGGTATTAAAGGAAGCTACTTTCCAAATTTCAACTTTCTAGCTTCAGCGTTAGATATAATAAAACTATTACAAAAAAGTCCCTCAACTAATCAACGAAACATCTGCAGTTAGCTCAATGGTTTCAATTTTATACTATATACTAGTTGTAATTTTTTCTATTCCTTGATTGTAATTTTTGTTCCTATAAATAATAGTCTCAACTAACTATTTATGGTAATTTTAAAATTTCTGTTTTCCCCCGTAGTGAGTAGGTAAAATTCGTCTGTAATATATGATGATCAGCCATTACACGTGTTATTTAAATACGTAGCAAAACATAATTGTCCAACACCATTGATTGTTATATTATTATAGTCCCTGGACAACATTCCATAAGTACAATAAAAGAGTACTTACAACAATGCTACAACACGTGTTTTTAAACAGTAAACATACCCAGGGGGTTCCATTAGGTTTAGATCACGCTGCCTTAGTCAAGGACTATCATCATCTACCTATATTAGTCCACAGCTGGACATATAATAAGTGACATAGCGCTCTCTCTTCAGTTTGCCGCATCCAGCATCTGTCTGCTGTCTTTCGCGATAGAAAAAGCTATGCTCGGAGTTTCCCTGGAGGATAGGATTCGTAACGGATACTTCCGACAGAGAACCCAAAGTTCGACATAGTTAAAAAATTAAGTGACAGCGGGCAGCCACCTATCTCACGAAGAATAACAATGGTTGTGGAAAATGTGTTCTTAAGTGGAGATCGCGACTCGACAAACATAGTGTAGGACTAGTTTTGTCCTTCCTCCACGCCAACAAGCTATCAATTGATTTGATTTTTTAGAATAGAGTTAGTTGAAATAGAGCCTATTTTTAGTCTTGATTAAACATCAAATTCATAGGGAGATCATGTTATGAAATTCAAATTTAACGCCTGTGAAACCGCTGGGAACCGCTAGTTACGTTATATATAATAATATGTATTATGCTATATAATAATATATGTATTAGCTTACCTAATTTACAACGAAATATACAATCAAGGTACTTATAGAATAAAAACTAGTAAATACAATTAAATCCATTGAGCTAACTGCAGACTAAAGATAGCTCAATTAATTCAAATCAATACCAAATGGAATCTGTCCCCAAGACTTTGGCTGCATTTCGCTGTATGGCAATACTGATTGATAAGCTGCGCCAGATACTCACCAGCTCTCGAGTCGTCGCAGCGACTAGATGCTCAGATAAAGAACTACTAAAAAGCTTACCTAATTCTTCACTAGTGACCAGCTTCGAGGCAATCGACCGCATCGCTATAAACGACGTGCCGTTGAATATCTCCACCAGAGGTGCTGCAATAAAATAACAAGAAAATGTTAACAGGTAATAAATAATATTGAATTATAAGGCATTCTCAACCACAATATAACCTAAGGAATAAGAACTAATTAGGCGATCAGTTACATATCAAATGATGGCCATCATAATCTCCGGAATCCTACTAACATAATAAATGTGCAAGTCTGTGTGAATGTTTGTAATCAAGTTTCTCTGTAACTGCTTGACTTATTTAAATGAAATTTGGTATGTAGATAGTTTAAGTTCTAGAATAACACACAGGCGAATCTTCTTTTGATAAATTTACATCTGAAGGTTAATAAAAAGGGTAGTAAAGTTTCAATGGAAAGTTATTATTCCTTGATTGGATTCACTCAAAACTCATTAATAATAAAATATGTATAGAGTAAATTATGAATCACGTATTTCTCTTTTTTACAAAACAATGCCAAGGAATCGTGTAATAAATGTCTGAAATTTCCATGGAAGCGATGCCGGGGGCGCAGCTAGTATTATAAATGCGTAATTTTGGATGGATGGATGGATGTTTGTTACCTCTTCACGCCTAAACTACTGATCAGATCAGGCTGAAATAGTGAATAGACGTAGTTCTAGGCCTGGAATAAAACATCGTCTACTTTTCATCTATTTTCACGCGCGGGGCGGAACTAGATAATAATAAACTACCCTCAAAAATTAAAGATATTTTATGATATTTATTAACAACGAAAATTACAAGCAAGGAATAGAAAAATTTCAACTATTATTTACAATTGAAACCATTGAACTAACTGCAGACGGTTGCAAACAGTCTAAAAGTAGCTCAATTGATCCATGTCAATACTAGTCGGAAGCGTCCCCAAGACACTGGCTGCATTACCACGCTGTATGGCAATGCTGATGCGCTGAGCCAGATATTCACCAGCTCTCGGGTCACGCGTCGCATCGACCAGACGCTGAGATAATTTTTAAAGATATTGAAAAGGACGCAGCTTTCTATTTCTTTCTTGCTGTAATTCTACATATACTTTACCCAATTTCAATTGCAAATAGTACCTAGTTTTAATTTATTTCTCTTCTTTGATTTTAAATTTCATTGTGAATACATTCGTTGCAAAAGAATTTCTATCATCTAAAAGTTTTTACAGTCTAAAAGAATATTTAAACACTCAGTCAGTGTTTGATTTACGTTGAACATTTTAGTTTTCTTAAGTTTTCCTTGTGGGCTTCTTCGATAAATCCTAGGAAAGCCTTGGAAGGCCTAGACCAATTAAAAGAAGAAAAAACCATTTATTTTCCTATTTTACTTACATTATTTTCAACACATTTAAAGAAACAAGAAACACATGAAAACATACGAAGACTTTAAAATATTCATATAAAAGGGGCCAAAAGGGTCCCAGCATTAATAAAAGACTTACCCATGTATATTTCTGCAGTAGTAGAAGCGAAGGCGAAGATGAAAGAAGCCAGGATCTTGCTGGTGCAGGAAATGATGCCGACCACCGTGTCGTCCAGCTTCATGAAGTCACTGAAGATGCTGATCGAGAAGAGAGTACCTGGTGACACGAAAACAAAAATCCTTACTTCATTCCATACTGACGAGTATATGCCGCGGCTTCACACGACGACGCGTATTTCTTGGATATTTCTATTCCATTGAGCTGATTTATGGGCCTATGTGTGGCTTGAACTACGTGTATTCGCTACTCGCTAACGCTTTAGATTCTAATTTTTGAATACCTAGTTAATTCCATTGCTCGGTCATCAAAATTGAGCACGCGGCATAAGAATAAATAATAACTGAGTAGAAGGGAATCTTCTTTGATCTAGTCCCAAATGCCGCCATTTATATACCTACTTCCCCCTTCACCTCGTTACGCCCCTCTGTCGTCCAAGCGTGTTGCCAGGGTTGCTACTGCACTGTACCGCCGCGCCCCGCCGCCGCCGTCGCGAGGCGAGGCGAGTGAGAAAAGGTCAACGACCGATGTTCACGTTCCTTTAAACTTATTAAATTAGGTACCTACCTAATTAGTAAGATAGGAACCTACAAAAACACAATAATATTTAGAAAATATTACTTTTTTTTATCTTTAAAGGAATCTTAATAATAACAAAATACATAACACTCTATAAACCGTAAGGGTTTGACCCGAGTGTTACTTACATAGGGTATGTATTATCATTATCTTTTATCAATCTAAAAAAACTTAAATGTGTTTTCGTTTTGAGTTATTGTTACAACCGATCACACCACAATAACTTGACCGTGACGTTATATTACAGAGGTTCGTACCTAACTTACACAAATATTAAAATCCGCGTGCGGCGTTGCCGGCTGTGACAGCCCTACTGAATGGGCCCGCCCACTGCACGTTTAACGTGCAGAATCGTGTAGGCTAATATCGTGACCTTGAGTGCGTTCGGAGCGAAGTTTCCCTTCTAGGTACTCTTGTCTATTCTTATGCACGCGGTTACTTTGCACTCATATAACTATATATATTTGTTTATTTATACATAAAAAAGTACTACTGTAACGCACCAAGGAGCTGGAGCACCCAATGAAAATACGCATCTTGTGTTAATTTATTTATTTTAAACAGAAATTAATGCAAAAATGTAATAATGTAAGTATACGTTTATAATAAAAAAAATATGATTATACAGGCTGTTCCTAAATATTGTGACGTAAGGATAGAGGAAATGGGGATATGTATGGTTCTTGTAAAAGCAGGTTTCGAGAGGGGGCTTTCCGGGCTACCCTGCCGGGCGGGACGGGGTAAGCCTCTCTAAGCTATTGCTATTGAAGACTTCAGGAGGTTGTACACATAGCGGTTTTATACCCTTCATGAATACTCACACCTAAAAATAATAGGAACGATGACTTTTATTTATTTTCTTTATGATATACATAACCTTGTTGTAAACTAAGTATACCTATCGTTTTTTACCACGCCTTGTTGGAGTTCCTATTAAATAAATAAAATAAAACCAACAATCGATATTTTTTCTCACTAAGATAAAAAATAGATAGAAAAATAAATGATTAATACTGTTTTAAAATAAGGATATTATTCAAGGATGTGAACATAAAAAAAACGCAATTTTCAAATTTTGACGGTTGAATAACATGACGTGTGATGTTGCAGAAAATTAAATAGGGGAATCTTAGATGTCACTGGCTGTATCTTTTATTTGTTTGTTTGTACTAAATAATTTTCAGGCACCGGTCATGAATAAATGCTTTTTACTTAACATAATACTTTTATGATTCATTTATACAGTCAAAACAATGTTCTTATAAATCTGTTGGTAATTTCTATTTGTATGTAAACATTTAATAATAATAAGGTAGTTTTTTAATTTATACATGCAAGCATGTAATAATTAAAAAACTACCTTATTATTAGTTTAATAATCGAAATGATTATTAGCTATCTCTATTCAGATACATTATTTTAGTGTGGGAATAATATTATCTTACTTTGATTTTAGATTCTTCGGTGGTTTTCACAACAACATGACTACAACCATGTTTTTTAGATTGCACAAGTTACAAATTGTGTCGCAATTAAATTGAAAGATTTCGTAAACTTTCCTCGTAGTTTTCTGCCATGTGACCGGTCACCGTAATACTGCGCCTAACTTGTACGGTAAACTAGGTATTTGGGTATTCGGTTGATTAGATACAAGGCTCTAGCGAAGATGTAGTGGACTAGGGACGGATTGCAGCCTTCGTATGTAACGTGTGGCTTAGAATTCCAGGATCTTTGTTTGAGTAAATTATTAAGTTGTTTATAGGCTGGTTATTTTCTAGAACCAGCCTATTATAGTTCAGACTTTTTAGTCTAGTTTAGGGGTAACTGGGGCTAACACATAATTATTTGAATGCTTCATAATGACAGTTAAATTGTTACGTATTGTATTTTGTAATGATTCTTTTTACAATAAACTAAACTATTATGTTGGGGCCACACTAGCGTTTAACGTCAATGCCCATTATCGTGTTAATTATTGCAACAATTTTTACCGCATTAATGTGGGTGGCTACACTTCAACGGTCAACGTGAATGCCCATTATTGGCGATAAAAACGGCGTTGAATTTACTTCAATTCAAGCAAGATGGACGTCGACAGAGCTCTATATTTCATGAGTGTAAATTTATATTATTTGACTTTATTGAATCATTACCGAATAAAGAGAATCTCGAATCAATCAGAATCTCGAGAAAAGTAAGAACTTTCTCGTTTCTCCACTCCGTCGCCATAGTAAACACGTCCGCTCCCCTTGCGCTCTCGACGCACACTGACAATACGTAGTGTGGCCACTTCATCGCATCAATTCTCGCGTTAATCTCTTTGATGTACCGCCACTTGAGCTATCGCCTAACGCCAAACGGCATTGTTAATGCCATTGTCAAATTATCGCGTTAAATTGTGGCTACACCTATGGTAAACGTCCATTATCGCGTTAATTAATGGCATTTCCCGTTAGTGTGGCCCCAACATTAGCATATTTCCTTAATAATAGTAGTTCACAGTAATATTAAAATGCGAAAGTTTGAGTGGATAGATGGATAGTTGTTACCTCTTTACTCAATAAATACAGAACAGAACGAACTCAAATTTTGAACAGACTTAGCTGTTACGCCAGGAATAAAACGTATAGGAGACTATTTATTAAGTTTCGACGTGGGGCGCAGCTAGTATTACTAGGTACATAGATATAAGTTAGTTTGGGAAGACCTATTTGAGCCATTTGGGGTGGAAACCCTTGGTCCTTGGGGTCCTGGGGCACACCAAATTTTTAAAGATCTTACGAAACTTCTCATAGAGTCCACAGGAGATCGGAATGCTGGTTTCTATTTCAGTCAACAAATTAGCATTGCCATTCAATGTGGCAATGCTGCCAGCATTCTGGGTACTCTGCCTTCTGGTGACGGCTTAGATTTTTAAGAGTTTGTGTAATTGTATATATATGTATACATTTATAATAAATATTTTTTTAATTATCTACCTTAAATATGTATCTGAAAATATTTCCCAAATTTTGTTTGGGAGGATGTAGAGTTGTTTAGAATAATAATACTAAACAATGTACACAGCATCATCTAGCCCCAAGCTAAGCAGAGCTTGTGTTCTAGTACAGACAGTGTTCAAGCTTGGTAACTAGGTGTTTGTGTTATGAATACTAGATGTTAGCGTCAAGACAACGCCTAAACGGATCGGAAAGGGTTGTTTGCGGAGATGTATGTAGTTCTAAATTATTTGCTACTTATTAACAAAATATCAGGAATTATATAAAAAACTCTCTCATCTCGGAAAATAAGCTGTGATGGCGTTTTCTGATGTACAAATCCTACCTATCCTAACAACTAGACATAATTAACAGTTTTAAAAGAAAAGCTCGTTTCTACTTATATTTTTGTTTGAATAATTCTGTACTCTTACTTAAGAGTAATATGTAAACGAATTTTATTGTGATACGCAGAAGTTTTATCAAGACAATTTTGTTTAGCTAGTATAATGTAATAACATTGGATAATTACATTCAAAAAACAAATGTATACATATATTTCATAATAATTACTAATACTGGAGCTCGCTGGAGAATCTACACAACATCATCCAGCCCCAAGCTAAGTAGATAAATCAAATCTATTCATGTTTCTACGAATATGAGAATGATCTACGGAATCAGAGTACCTAGTAATCGGGTTTTGACAGCTAAATTAAGCGAAATAATAGCAACACGATTGAAATTATCCTGAATGGTTTTGATTAGACGCTAAATTATAATTCACGCAACAGAATTCAACTAATTGAAGCGGAATGATAACGTTAGCATAATCTGGAAATTAGCCGCGAAACAGGCTTAGCATTAACATCAAGCAAGTCAAGAGTATTATAAAAAATAATATAAATAAATAAATAATGTTGGACAATCCACACAGCACCATCTAGCCCCAAAGTAACTATCACTTACCATCTAACTCAAAGCTTGTGTTATAGGTACTAGATAACTAATATATTTCATACATTATAACACAGATAAATATTTTTTAGTATACATATTATGGCATCATATGGCGCTCATTAGGAGAGGCCTATGTCCAGCAGTGGACTATTATAGGCTGGTGATGATGATGATACATATTAAACACCCAGCCCAACGGAACAAATTTCTGCAGATCGTACACAAATTTGTTCCGAGGCGGGAATGGAACCCGCAACATCCTGCGTTGCAGGCGGTCCTTCGCCCACCGCGCCGCATCGGTCGTCAAGTTTATTAAAGTTGCAAATGTTTAAATTAAAGTACGAAACACAAAGAAGCCGAAGGCGGAGCGGAGGCGAAGGCGTGCGAGTTGTATTCTATTGAATCATATGAAAGCCTACACACACACCGCAGGCGGTGACGGCGCGGTGCCATAGGAAAAACCGGCACGCCTTCGCCTCCGCTCCGCCTCCGGCTTCTGTGTGTTTCGAACTTAACTAAAGCTCTGTAAATACACCAGCCAACTGCGTGTCCGTCCACGCACAATAAAGGGTTCCGTAGTAACATGAATTTATATTAATTTACTAGTTTTCATCCGCGTTTTTCTGGGATAAAAAGTAACCATTACGTTATTCCGAGTAATTCAAAATTTGAGCCGGATCCGTTGAATAGTTTTGGCATGAAGATTATTCGGCTCAGGGGGATCTTCAAGAGAGAAAACTAGAAATGGAAATTTAAATATTTTCCCCTTAATGGGTATTTTAGGGGAGAAATCTGGAATAATGCCCATTGGGTGCCTAGCAGAGTCTTTACATAGAAAGGATCTAAATTTTGTAGTTTGATAGTGGTAGAATAGTCGGCTTATTCCAGTTTTCCCCTTGATAATTGGGATCTTTATTTAAAACAATCCAGAATCTCCTTCAACGTTTTTTCTCATTCCACTATTCCCAACTGAGTAAAATTATTCAAAGGGAAAACTATGAACTTAATTTTAATTATTCCGAAATTTCCCCTCAACGTTTTTCGCATTCTCTTTTACCCATAGAGATGAAACCCAATAAGAAGTATTAAAAACTACAGTTCCAATTAATTTCATGCTAGCCTAATACGAAATAACGAACTTTATTTTAATTTTCGAATGGTTTTGACAGGTTAGACGGAGGATATTTTCACGGAATATGTGAAAATAATATCGAATTAAAATAAGTCTATAATGTTTTTTACACTAATACTGATCATAAAAAAAGCTAAGCTAATGTGGTTTTAGCTTAACTCTCATCATAGCTTATGAAGTTTTTCAAACACGTGAACAGACTGCAAACTAAGCTGTAGTATGAAAAACAGCGTCAGATATGCGAGGTTAGCTTAACTGAGAACTCAATAACTTTAAATGAAATAACTTGTATGTATAACTCCCGTACTGAGGGAAGATCGCGGGTTCAATTCCCAATGCATGTTATGGAATATTAATTTTATTTCGAAACTATAGTTCACTATGCTTACAAAATAATCACTTCAACGTCAATTTTTTTTATCAAATAAGGAAATAAAGTGTTGATTGATTTTCTCTTCACGTTATTTTTTTATGCACAAGTGGCAGCAAGTGAAGTTAGCTTTGGTTTACGTCTGTCACCCAATTTCTTTCGACTTTAGGAAAGACGTGTATAAATTAGAGTTAGAGCTATTGGATGTTTATAGCTTGTAATGTTATATAGCTTCTATCAGTATCCCGTATACATTAAGCACATGGCAGAGCCCCGCTACTAGCGTCAAACTTATGGAATAACACTAAAACTACACCAGTTTACGAGAGCTATGCTAAACCTTTCTAAAGCCTCTCTCTGTGGTTGGAACAGATATAGCGCTAAAGAGAGAAATAAGGCATATGAGAGACTTACCGACGAGGTTAGTGATGATGCTGTATGTGCAGAACATGCTGAACTGCACTTCGTCCCAGTTGAAGCGGTACCGCATGAAGAGGTATAGCACGTTCATTTCACCTGGATGTACAACAAACCATTAGATAGATAGATACATAAACTTTGTATTTGAAACACACACAAACAGCACAGGAAAATTAACAAAAGAGATAACAGAAACAAACAATTAAATGGAAAGTCGGTACAGTAGAAAAGAAAACAGGTAGATAGGTAGGTACTAATCTAACACAATTATAAAATAAAAACTAAATAGAAAAAAAAACAGTACCTACACATTAAAATTTTTAAGACTTAAGTAATTGAAATTTCTGCGCTGCCCGTGGAGAATCAAAAAGGGTCAGTCTCAGCTTTATGCTGTACTGCTCCCAGGTAGGAACAGAATAGCGCTGATTTTCAGACTGGCCCTTTTTGTGGGACACCAGGAGCTGTGACGAGGCACATGAGTACGTGACAAGGTACCTATCGCTTGAATACGATTATTTCAATGGTACATTTACTAATAAAAGGTTATGTTTATGTGTTTTCAGATATGCAATCAGTTGTATTCTATTGTAAAATTACTAAATCCTTATCCTTACTTATATTATAAATGCGAATGGTTGTATGGATGGATGATTGTTCCTCTTAAACGCAAAAAGTACTGAACGGGTCGAGCTGAAATTTTAAATAGACGTAGTTCTAGCCCTGGAATAATATGTAGGCTACTTTTCATCCCATAAATTAGTTCCCATGGGACAGAAGCGGCCTTTAAACGTTTTCATAGAAACAGCGCGTGCGAAGCCTTGGCCAGATATGTTTTGTTTAAAACGTCAAAATTAATCGGTGTGTTAGATTAGTTTTGGTAGATTCGATATTAGTTTTTTTTCTAAGTATTAAATTGTTAACTTTTTACTTTTTTACTTTTTACTTTTGATACCTGCGCTGCAGAGCGAGACCCTCTAGCACAGGTATAACATTACTTAAAAGAAGGCTCAATACCATTGAAATGTATTGTATTTTGTAAGTATAATATTATAATTAGTAATTACATAAAAACAAATGAATAAAAATATGAAAATAAAAAAGTTAAAGTAAAGTTCACATTTAAATGACACTGAATGACTAGCTGACCCTTATCTTGAATAGATCGATATTTCTGTTGTAATGTCAGTCTGAGATAGTTCATAACCTTCAATACAGCTAGCCAAGTCCTAACAAGGCCCAGCTCCCTAAGGCAGAATACATAACCAAGTTTCATAACTTGCAGCTTGAGAAGTTCTCCTGAAATCTCGAAACTTAATTTGTAGAATCCGCAGAAAATAAAGCGCATCTCCATATTATTGTTGAAACACTTGCAAAGTTGTGCGGTTCACCCTCCTTTAATATTACTCCCTTTGTGATAGATCTGGAGGCTACTGGATATATTTATTTATCTCTAGCGACCCGCCCCAGCTTCGCACATGTGTAGCACTACATAGTATAAAACAAAGTCGCTTTTTCTGTCACTATTTCCCTATGTCCCTTTGACTGCTTAAATCTTTAAAACTACGCAACGGATTTTGTTGCGGCTTTGTCCTGTGGCGTCCTGTCCGAGAACACCTGCATTTATTATATTACTTAGTATACAAAGTGGAAAACAAAGTCGCTTGCCACAGTCTGTCAGTCAGTCTGTCCCTATGTATGCTTAGATCTTTAAACTACGCAACGGATTTTGATGCGGGTTTTTTTATAGATAGAGTGATTCAAGAGAAAGTTTTATATGCCGCTTCAAAATCTATTGCGTAGTTTTAAAGATCTAAGCATACATAGGCTTAGACTTTAAAACTACGCAACGGATTTTCGGGTTTTAAAGATTTAAGCATACAAAGGGATATAGGGAAGGAGAAAGCGACTTTGTTTATACTATTTATGTAGTGATGAATAAAGATTACACGTATCTAAAATTAGGTTCAGTCTGTCATTGCATTCACCGACGCCACAATAACTAATTTAGTTACTAACCGTAAGGTCCTAATTTGATTAAAAGTACCTAACAATCATATTATTTAGGTTCAGTATAATTATTTTGCTCTGGGATCGCTAGTTCAAACTTGAAAATTCAATTTTCTGAGGTTTTGTGCGATTTGCTTGAAATCACTGTGATTCAGTAAAACTATTTTCATCCAGATTGAGGGAACCTTGCAATTTGTATGCAAATAAGTTATCCGACTTCAAGTTTTACGTTATCAACAATTTGTAGAAATAACAATTTTCAATCTCAGTAATCTTCATAATACACTTCTTTTTCTTGGATTTAGCTCATGAATTATTAAGTCGGTATTTCTACAAATCGAAAAAATTGAATAGTTGTCACTACATCAGTTGCTGCTTGATCGTAAAATTATCCGTATGTTCAATGGCTTCGCCGTTGTCAAATGGACGACGACGCCATTCAGGTGAGTGCCTAGGTCGATTGTAGAACAATGTGTATTATTAAAACAGTGCCTCGCGGTTTCACCCGCGGTAATTTTCGTTCCCGTGGGAATTCCGGGATAAAATATAGCCTTTGTGTTATTCTAGACTATAATCCATCTCTGTGCCCAATAAAATCCATATCCGTTCAGTAGTTTTTGCGTGAAAGAGTAACAAACATCCATACTTACAAACTTTATAATATTAAGTAGGATATTTGGCTGACCCAAAGCTAGCCTAAATTAAACATATCATCATCATCAATCTATTTAGTCCACGGCTGGACAAGTGGAAATACCTCACCTAATGAGCGCCATAGCGCCCTGTCTTCAGCTTGCCGCATCCAGCTGCGTTCTACAGTCTGCTGCCAGATGCAGGCTTTCGCAGTTTATTTCTATGTAATGTAATGTATTATGTAAATCAGTTTCGTTGTACCTATCCATAACACACACTTTGCTAAGCTTGGGGCTAGATGATGTTGTGGGAATTGTTCAGCAATATTTATTTTTTATGGGAGACCTTTATCCGGTAGTGGACATGTTGAAGATGAAAAAGAACTCACCATGTAGAGGTCCGAAGATGACGCAGACGACGACGATGAGTAGAGACACTCTGAGTCGTCTCCGCCGCGGGCCGGTGCGGAAGGCAACCGTCAGCGTCTCGCGGATGTGACGCGCGTCGAAGAACGAACCCAGCCAGCCTCGACAACCCACGGGCTGCTCCTGTGTGACACAGTGGAATTAGACAGAGTGAGAGTCTGTAGGAGTATTTTTATCAATTCGATTCGTTTCCGTAACGGAAACGTCAAATTCGAATTCGCTTCCATTTCCGTCAGGTATTTAGAACGCTATTTTGATTTCATATCCAAACTAAGGAACCAAAAGATCCAAATTCAAATGGCTAAAGTTTTCATTCGAATTCGATTCCATTTCCGTCAGATCTTTAGAACACTATTTTGATTTCATATATAACTAAGGAACTAAGGATCCAAATTCAAATAGCAAAAGTTTTCGAATACGCTCTACGCTCTTTTTAAATAGCACTCATAGTCATAAGTTTCCGATATCCAATCCGAAGGGCTTCCCGATGAATTACAATAACCCTC
Source organism: Eupithecia centaureata (assembly GCA_944547425.1). NCBI lineage: Eukaryota > Metazoa > Arthropoda > Insecta > Lepidoptera > Geometridae > Eupithecia > Eupithecia centaureata. The sequence goes on along the minus strand of OX155681.1, from coordinate 3,901,257 downwards.
CTGGTGACATGTAACTAGTAACACAGGTTTTTTTTTATGAGCATAAGCAGGTACCACATCGCATCATGGAACTAAAATGGAGCTGGGCAGGACGTCTGGCAAGGAGACAAGACGACAGGTGGAGTAAGGCGTTAACTGAATGGCATGGTATAGAGGATTCGGACGTCCAGCAGCGAGATGGGCAGACCATTTATGAAAATCGCGGGGTGAAACTGAATGAGACTGGCGTAGAACCGTGTGGAGAGGCAGGGAAGTTTGGAGGCCTATACCCAGCAGTGAGAGAAGTCGGGCTGCGGATGATGATGAAGTAGGCACCAGTCTCACCAAGTGTTGGTTAGTTAGTCCGAATTTTTATAAATGGTATTGCCTCTTCGGGCTCTGATTAAAGTTTCGATTTGGCAAACTGAACACGAGGTGTCTGAGCCGATTTTGGGAAAATATTCCCATTCTTCTATCAGTGTGTTAGTGTAAATATCAGTGTTTTAGTTTATTATTATTGATTGGTCTACTAAAGTTTCAAAGAAAGCTGATGAAATTTGCTTTTTAATGAAATATGTGATACTTACATCGTTTAGCAGGCCAGTGTATTATTAAAAGTGAAAGTTTGTATTTGTGTATGTTTGTAACAATTTTACACTCAACGACTGAACGGCTTCGGATGAAATTTGATACCAACTGATTTGGCGCGCCAGGCGAAGATTCGTCTGTGACACATGATGTACGGGTTCGATTCCCGCGTTGAGACATATGTTTTTACAATCAGCAAATAGGGGTTCTGGGTTTTATCTATGTATATCTATGTAATAATAATATGTTTTAACTATATCAGTCATCTAGTACCGATAATACAAGCTCTGCTTAGCTTGGGGCAAGATGATGCTGTGCTTTTGATCCGGAAAATACAGTGTTCCCGTGGGATGTTTAAATAATTATAATCTGCTAGTCTTAACATGTCCAAAGGGAACTGAATATTAATAGGGACAGTAATATTAATTAAATGATGCCTTATCACTTAGGCTTATATGAATTTATACTTTACTAGCGACCCGCCCCAGCTTTGCACGGTTTTATTTTATACGTATAAACCTTCCTCTTGAATCACTCATGTATTAAAACCGCATCAAAATCCGTTGCGTAGTTTTAAAGATTTAAGCATTCAAAGGGACATAGGGATATAGGGACATAGGGACAAAGAAAGCGACTTTGTTTTATACTATGTAGTGATGTAGGTAAATGGTAAGTCAATTCTAAATATTAAAATCGTACTTAAAACTTAAATAATTTTAAGACCTTAAGTTGTTTTACAACACAGAATGCGGTTTATTATTGAAGAGAACTATTTTCCCAACTTCACCCGGCATTCGTGTCTATTCCCAACGTCTCACAAAAATATTCTAACATGTCACTAGAGATGTAGCATTATAGAGTATTAAATACTAAGAACGAATGTAGTGAATGAATGTTAAACAAATCATCTGTCAAAGATTATTACCATTACGCGTCAGAAACCGAAACCAACTCCTCAATAAAACACTTCAACAACTTGAGGAATAATAAGTAGGTAGCTATTTTCAACAACCTACACCCGAACTATTTCTCAATAGTCAAAGAGAGCCAATACAGTATTCCAAACTAGCGTACGTACGTGCTCCGCTTACGAACATGAAAATATCGAATAATTGAAAATTTTCCAAAAGCAATAAGTAAAAATGTTTATTCATCGACTTTGTGTTTATTTTTGACTGAGAAAATACTATCTAGGGGTCTCAACTAGGGGTGGTTTGCAGAATATTTGACAACATGACGACCGATGTGGCGCGGTGGGTGTAAGTCAGCCTGCGACGCAGGAGGTTGCTGGTTCTATTCCCGCCTTCGGACATAATGTTTGTACGATCTGCAAATATTTGTTCCGGGGTACTGGGTGTTGTCTATGTAGGTTTTTTAAAAAATATCTATGTAATATATTGTATTATAAGTTATAATATATATTATATCCTTTTTGGCCTTATTTTTAACTATATTTTAAGTATTTTAACAGAAATTGTAACGCTGTGGTTTACCTCAATAAAAAATCAATAACAGAAACTCTGCTTACCTTGGGGCTAAATGATGCTGTTTGGATTGTCCAGCATTATTCATTTATTATTTATTTTTAAGTGGAAGGGCTAAGGTTAGATAAAGTCTGACTTGTCTGAAAGCTAAGTTTCTGTGAAGATGTTATTTTTACCCCACTGATAATGTTTGAGGCAGTTATGTCTAATAGTGGAATAAAAACAAATTTAAACTAGTACCTAGCTATTTAAAATTGAAACCATTGAGCTAACTGCTGACGGTTGCAAACAGTCTGATATTAATAAAGATCACTTGAGCTACCAACTTTTAGACTGTTTGCAACCGTCTGCAGTTAGCTCAATTGTTTCAATTGTATATTACTAGTTTTAATTTGTTTCTATGCCTTGATTGTAATTTTTGTTGTTAATAAAGAAATACATTTTATTAGTATTAGATATTTGTCATAAGTATTTATATGTATATTCTATTTTATTGTTGGATTAGTACAGGGAAAGTTTAAGGTTTTCTTTTATGATATTTTATAAGCTTAATAACTAGTGTTTTTTTTTAAACTGAACAAAAAGATTCCCTATTATTCTATCTATAGAATTTCACAACAAAAAGTAAATTTGTAAGCTCGAAAGTCTAGTACAAAGTTATTTCTTTCTAACCGTTTTCGAATACTTTCTCAAGCGTCATTTTCTAAGAAAAGCTGCTTATATAACTTGTACGAAGCCTTTTCATCTGATTGACTCTCTGATAGTTTACATCATGTTTTTCAGCATTTAATATTTCACGAAAGACGTAAATAACATCGTTCTTTTTTGCATTGTGACTTGTTTTGTCAGCCACACTATTAGAAACTTAACTGATAATGCATGAGCTTATTATTTAAATAAAATTATACATAAACTAGCATCTGTACGCGGCTTCGCAAGCGTTACATCTATAGAAACGTTTCAAGGCTATATTTCCCGTGAGAACTGATTTACGAGTTGAAAAGTAGCAATGTATGTTATTCCAGAGCTAGTTTAGTCAGAATTTCAGACTGATCCGTTCAGTAGATTTTGCGTGAAAGAGGAAAAAATATCCATACATCCATACAAACTTTCGCGTTTATTATATTAGTAAGTCCCATAACATATCAGTTCCCATCTCACGGGAAAGAAATAGCCTTGAAACGTTTCCATAGAAATTACTCGTGCTAAGCCGCGGGCAGATGCTAGTACAAAATATATATATATTTATGTATGCAATATCAGTGATCTAGTACCCGTAACAAAGGCTCTGCTTAGGGACAATATGTGCATTGCTTCTTACGTGATATTTCAGACATTTCCAAGTCCTATAAGGTGTAACAAAATAAAGCACTTTCAGATTTATGTTTTTACCATCAAAAGGTTAAAAGGTAAGGGTACATCAATCCGATAAAAAATGCTCGGCATGATTTATGTTGCTATATTTGAGGTAGAATAAATATTTGAAATAAAATAAACAAAGAAGGCCTATGAAAAAGGCAACGATTGAATTTACATGCGTAAATCACGGCATATATTTACTCTTATCACGTGAATGAATGAGTGAACTGTTTGAATTGTTAAAAAGTCGCAATTGTTAAAATTTGTAAAATTCGTAGAACTTGGTTAACCTGGTTAGTTTAATTGTCAGTTATTTCAACGTGATTGGGCATTTTCAATGTAACAAAAGTGAGTAAAAAGTGAGTTGAGCTAAATTACCAAAAGGACATTCAACCCAATTGAGTACCTCCTCCTTTTTTTGAAGATGGGTAATATTTTTTGATATTCAGCCTTTTTCAAACTAAACGTCACAGCTGAGTTTTGTTTTTTATTGCTAAATTTGCAAACAAAATAATAGAAAATAGATTATTTATGCCACGTCTCCTCTCGTATGTATAAAAAAATAAGTTCATGAAAAGAGCCCAATTACTTGAAGCAAACAGATTAATTAACCCTGTTAAAGAAGTTAATACGGGTTTCATGACTTTGGATTGTGAAATAAATTCAGGTGTAAAGTGATCAATGAAAAAAGCCATCCCATTCATCCTAGATAGTGTTACTGTCAAAGATAAATCGCGAGCGACATCTACCGAGCGCGCGAAATGCGCTGATTGCGTTACGATGTCCCCCTTCAAATTTGCGTGGTGCGCGAAGGCAATTTATCACTTAGACATAGGACTAACCGGCCTGTCGCTTTACACTGCAAATGATGTATGGCCCGGTTTATCGAGACACCTCTCCCGATCTTTTAACCTCGCAATTTGATCGCAACGAATTAATGACTCCCCTAACCTTTTCACTTAATCAACACGGCCTCAAATGAAATACTTACGATTTGCCGACTCAGAGATACGACGGGGTCTTTCAGGCGAATGTACCCATAAATCAAACTGGTCAGATAGAGGCAATTTGAAATCATAAATATCCCGTAGTAGCCGATCTGCTGTAACAGGATGCCGCTCAGAGACATCCCGATCGGGATCCCGAGAGACATGCACAAATTGGCCACTCCTACTCTGAATGTCCTCATTTCTTTGGTGGTGACGTCACCGATGTAGCTGAACACGCCCACGCACACTGTGATCCAGCCGCCCGTGAGCGAGGGGAACAGGTCCGACAGCGCCGTCACTTCCAGCGGCAGCTCGTAGAAGAAGTAAGTGTTCAGCATGAAACTCGTGCAGCACAACACTTCCCCGACTATCGGCAGGAGGATGCACGCTTTCCTCCTCCCGGTCTTGTCGCTCCACGAGCCCACGAACAGCACTAGTATGCAAGGGAAAGCCGTCTGTACAATGTTCTTCCACGCCTGCACTGAAGCCGTCAGCTTCTGAACCTCGGACTCCTCAAATGTGTAGTTGGTTGTCTGCCGACGGTTCAGTGCGGTACACACAGTATCATTGTATCCTAAATTCACTCTACACGCTTTCTCCAAGTTTAAGTTCTGCACTGCAAGTCCGGAGAACACATTAGACATGATGTAGCACGCGATGATCGGTTCCACGGTGATGTTGGCCCTGATCTGCATGAGCTTCTCTTTGACGCTGCATCTTTTAGGTTTAGATTCAACCTTGGCGTGTATATCGGCTCCATTGCTCGGCTTGTCCGCCGCAGCGTTGATTCCATTCATGTTGTTAGATTAACAGTTCTGGTAGGGGATTCATTCGACCATTTTCGCGCAGTCCCTGAGGCCGTTCCCTCGTCGCGGGTGACACTCGCACGGCGCAGCCATCCTCGTGACAATTCACTCGTGTGACACGTCAGCAGTGGACCGCGTCGTGTCAAAGAGCAGACTGAAGGATATTGTTGTCTTAGGAGTTGATTGGACGGATGTGCCTTCGAGAGCGCGATTAGAGGCAATTGCCCGGGCGTGTGTTCGCGCGCGGCGGCGGAGTGGCGCGGCTCGGCACTGCCTGGATCGCGGCGTCACAACCTTGCAATGAGCACTCGATTATCCCATTAGACCATTGCCTGCCATTACATCCACGCAGTGGGTACGCGCGGGATTAGTACACGGTCAAGGTACGCCTTTATTCCTCACTTTGTATCACAATTCCCTGTTACGTATCCTAGACCGGTCTGACCTTTGTGATTGATTGTGTCACAAAAAGTCAGAATGAAAAAAAAACTGTAGAAAGATAATTCGTATTGTGGGGCGTCGAACCTTGGCTACTTTAGCTACAAATGTGTTCCAGCAGAATGGAGGTACGTAATAAAGGGGCAGCGAGGAAACATTACTCAATATGAATGGTTTCCTCTCACGGGCCCATGCCAAAACTATTGCTTAACTACTTTCGCTCCGACGAATGCTGAGACCAAATTAAGAGCACTACCATACGTTACCGTGTTATCGACCGGCATTTATTAAACGGGGGCCTACAGTTCGCTCGTTTACGAATAAGGGGCATTGAATGTATTTTCAAAGGTGAATAAATCTTGTTTCCCTTGAAGGGGACAGTCGATCAGATATTGTTGTTCTTTTTGCGCGAGTGATAAAACAAGCTGTAAAGCATTCGGAGCGATCGCGCGCCCGCCGCCCATGTGGGTATCAGATAAAACAGTTTTTATCGCACTGATTTATAAAGCCATTTAAACTCCCGTAAAAATGATAGATCCGTGTTTGTATTCACATGTAAATTGTTTTGTTTGGCTCGGTGCTAACGGGAATAAACTTTTACTGTGGAATGTGTAATATTGTGATCAATTCAACAATAACGTTCATGTAGACAAAAGAAAACGGATTTAACGAGAAACGTTACCAATTCCATAAAATTTTCCTGCCTGTTATTGTTCATGTCAATATTACTTTTTCGAAAAAGTTATAAGGGATTTGGATAAAAATAAATAAATAATGCGGGATGACAGCTGCCTTACCCCGAGCTAAGGAGAGCTTATGTTATGGGTACTTGGTAACTAATAAACAATAACTAGAGAGATATTTTTTATTATCCTTAGAAAACATCCAGAAAACCCGGTAAAAACTGTAGATCGTAACGTCATTTATACCAAGGCGAGAATCGAACCCAAAATACACAAACTCGCACATCATTTAATTTCACATAATTAAAATTACAAATGTTTTGTTATTAAATACTCCTGAACGCGTACTGCCACACCTGTGTAAAAGCTGCGGGCATAATTTGAATTATTTCACGCCAACTTTAGGGTCCCTGCATTCCATAAAGACAAACTTCGTCCAATGCTAACCAGGACCACCGCAAAAAGTGTGGGCAACTCACGTTCCAATTCAAGAGTAGATAGGTATTGCATGTTTTAGTTGTATTGTCAAAGTTATACACGTAGGTATCAGAATTGCGACATTGCGGTATTTTCTACTATTTAGTACCTGCCCGCGGATTTCGAAGCGTTTCACGACTATTTGTACCTATCTCATGGTAACTGAGCACTGATTTTTTTGTGAATTGCAAACAAACATAAATAATTTAAAACAAGACTTTTTCATGTTCCACAAAAGATCACGCATTTTAGATAACTTCACTTTTGAAAATTTACCTGAAATTATTTTGAAATCATTGGTTCTTTATAAGAACGGTGATTTATTCCATTTAAGGATGAGCCTAAAAATTTTTAAGCAAAACTACTTTGTTGGAACTCCTCAAGGCAATTTAGGTTTTTGAAGCTTCTTTTGAGTATATATAAACTCTACGTTATCAAAAATCAAAAACAAGTTTATAGAAGGTAGGTACCTAAATGCATTTCGATATTTCCAATACTCTGCTTTACTAACATTGAAATAAAGTCTAAAGAGGCATCAAGCCCCTGGCGATGGTATTCGCTTCAGCGCGAAGGTATTCATTGAAGGCGAAGCGATTATGGCCGGCTTCATTTGCCGCTACTTACGCCAGCCAATGCCTATTGGGTGTTAAGTCAGGTTTGGTTTTTGGTAATCCGTGAAAATGTTGACTAAAACCATAAGAATAGACAAGACTAGAAGGGAAACTTCGCTCCGAACGCGCTCAAGGTCACGATATTAGCCTACGCGATTTTGCACGTTAAACGTGCAGTGGGCGGGCCCATTCAGTAGGGCTGTCTGTCACAGCCGGCAACGCCGCACGCGGATTTTAATATTTGTGTAAGTTAGGTACGTACCTCTATAATATAACGTCACGGTCAAGTTATTGTGGTGTGAGTGTGATCGGTTGTAACAATAACTCAAAACGAAGACAAATTTAAGTATTTTTTAGATTGATAAAAGATAATGATAATACATACCCTATGTAAGTAACACTCGGGTCAAACCCTTACGGGTTTATAGAGTGTTTTGTATTTTGTTATTATTAAGATTCCTTTATAAATATATAAAAAAAAGTAATATTTTCTAAATAGTGTTTTTGTAGGTTCCTATCTTACTAATTAGGTAGGTACCTAATCAAAGGAACGTGAACATCGGTGGTTGACCTTTTCTCACTCGCCTCGCCTCGCGACGGCCGCGGCGGCGGCGGGGCGCGGCGGTACAGTGCAGTAGCAACCCTGGCAACACGCTTGGACGACAGAGGGGCGTAACGAGGTGAAGGGGGAAGTAGGTAAATAAATGGCGGCATTTGGGACTAGATCAAAGAAGATTCCTTTCTACTCAGTTATTATTTATTCTTATGCTAAAACCTTTCACGATCAATAACAGCTTTTGCAACTCTAAGCTATTTAGACAGAAAATACAACATACTGCGCCGTACCTTGCCATTACATTCCTAACGCAATCACAAAAAGTTTCAGTTATAAACGGAGGTTGAGTTTTTATATCATAAATAAAAAGAGGTTTACAACCTCACTCAATGTTGTCTAATAGACAACGTATGACGTAAGAGCTCAATAAGAATGAGTAGTTAACTTAAAATACCATAAAATAATAAAATAAAGTAATTACAGCTTTCAAGAGCTCTGTTGGCAGGGATTATAAAATAATCATCTCCATGATCAAAGCACAGAATTTCAGACATTAAATTCCAAAGAACAATTCTGAGCTAACAAATTCTAAGAAAAATGAAATGAAACGCTAATCCGGATGAAAGTAGAAGTGATAGGTGGGTCTACGCCCGGGTCGGAAGCGGCGGCGCCGGAACACTCGGATATCCGACACCAGCGGGATTTACGTACTCATAATTATATCTAAGCTGGGGATAGATGTTACATATACGTTAGAAGACGTAATTAAGATGAATTGAATCTTTTTATTTGAACTAGCTAGAACTAGAATCATAGGTAGGTAATTTGTCTTTGTTGACAAGTTTGTTTTGTTGTCTTTGTTTTTCATGTATGATAATAAAGACTAAAACCCAAAACAGTAACTACAACAACGCATAATTGTATACAGTGTTAGTTAAATTAAATAAATAAGCACAGTGTAAAAGAGGCAACTTGAGTTCGATAACGAATGAGACAATGGAACGATGAATTAAAGTTGTCAAAACCACGAATTGTTTCGAACTTCTGCAGCTTGCTCTGATGATAACAGTGCTGCAGTGTCATAAAATATAATAAATATCTTTTGTTTCCTAACTCATTTGTTTACAAAATAATTCTAGGTTCTTAAACCATGGTATACTCGTAGCTATAAAATATATTCGGATAAATCCTTATCCTCACCAATATTAGAAACGTGAAAGTTTATAATGGATATTTGTTACTCTTTGACTCAAAAACTAAACGAAACGAGCTGAAATTTTGAATGTACATAATTTTCGTCCTGGGATTATTAGGCTATTATTAGGGATTACTAGGCTTAGGCTTTCATCCCTTAAAGTTGTTCCCATGGGATAGAAATAGCCTGGAACATTTCCATAGACACAACGCGTTCGCCACATCGAAAGAAATCAAACCTACGTGTTTGAGAGTCCAAGCCATTGCTATCATGGTGATAATATTGGATCGGTGATAATTGAGAAACTCCTAACGGCAGGATAAAATAGATTTGCGTTGATCTCTCACAACCTTCAACTAAGTTGATTGGGCGCTTTACACATAATCTGTCGATTAGCTGAAAACACAGCCATTGAAGAACAATTGGTTTATTCACATAATGAATATCGAACTTAGATACCTATGTAGGCCAAAGAAAGTTGTTTGTTTTTGAACACTGTACTTTTAGATGAGTTATTATTATCTCATATAATTCCTATTAACTAGATACTTATGATTTTTATTAAACCTTATATTTAACAAACAATTTATGAAAATTAGGTATACTAATTTCTCTCCTTCCTACTGTATATCGTATAGTATAGTTCTTTGGTAGGTATTTCAATACACATGTATAGGTACTGTTTTTTTTATGCAGTTGCACCACGATCTAGTTAGATCTAGGATGTGTTTTTTTATCTATTTTTAGACAAACAAATTACACTATTATCTCACATCAAAAACTAAAAACTTTTAATTCCTTTTCATCATCATCATCATCAACCTATATTAGTCCACTGCTGGACATAGGCCTCCCCCAATGAGCGCCATAGCGCCCTGTCTTCAGCTTGACGCATCCAGCATCTGCCAGCAGTCTTTCGCAGATCGTCATCCCACCTGGCCGGAGGGCGTCCCACGCTACCTTTTACCTAATTCCTTTTAATTAGGTACATATTCTTATATTCTGGTACATATTTATATTCTGCTTACCATGTTCCGTTATTTGAACCAGCTGTTTCGCAGCTAATTCTGAAATCCCCCTTGAATTAACATCACGAGATTAATAGGATATGAAGCGAGATGTTTCATTATTGCTCGCACGAGGATGGTGAAAATGACGGGTAATTACGGACTGATCCGTCGGTGTCATTGCATTGCTCTTGACGATATTACAATTAGTTAAAATTACAAGAGCGATTTAACATTTCTAAGCCAAGCACTACAGTTAAGTAGAATAGACTGGATTTACATTAAAACCGACCAACCGCGATCACTTGGAGACGGATAGCGCGCGATGGCTTATGTACATCTATAAAAACGGAAAAAAATCATGTATGTTGTATGGAAGCCCCCTTAAATATGTATTTTATTCTGTTTTTTAGAATTTGTTATATAGCGGCATCAGAAATACATCATCTGTGAAAACCTACTACAACTAAACTAACTATCACGATGAGATGAGAATAAATGACGACGATGATAATACAAGAATGCTGCTTAGTGGGTAAAAAAGGTCCCAGTAACCCATAGCTTTTATCAAACCTTATCCCAATTCACACAAACCTTCAACAATAAACTCGTATATGACACAAGATAATCCAATTAACTTCTACCGGTTTCTAATGACAAGACAGCCCATGAAACTTCAAAGGCATTTTGTAAATTGCTCAATATTGAACGCGCCTCCTTTATGTTCTGTAAACTCGAGCGAGATACCATTGCCCTAACTGTTTACGGACGCACTATAAAATAACTGGGAACTACCCTCCTTACCCTATCTTACTTGAGATGTATTTGAGGATGTGCTTGGAGTTTTACGTCGCTAGGCACTAACAAGGTTAAAATGTAAAAATGTATCTGAAAGGCATAGCGCTTGAGGCTATGGAATGAAATGCGCTCTATTTAAAGATCGCATTTGAAGAATTCAGACAGAGGTAAGACTTTTCAAAATTATCGCTGAGGTTATTCTGATATAACTTAAACATATATTTCTTTTAATAATACAGAATCCATAGAAATACCTGAACTGTTAAAAAATCGATTAACAAAACAAAAACTTTACTAGTTAATAATATAGCTAATTAATTATAATGAATGAAACCACTACTTCTAGCACATACACAAACTCTTAAACACATAAGTATGTACGCATTTAGTTATTTACGCTATTAGTTATTTCTAGTACTTACACTTTTTTGACGTTGGTGAACTAATAAAAAATTTTTTTTTCTTTCATTTAGATCATTCTACACACTTTCACATATTAACTTCTTTTATAGGTAAACTTTAATTGGTAAAAAAAATTAAATTAATTATGAATTGAGTAAATGTTATATTATTTACTAGCTGGTGCCCGCGACTTCGTCTGCGCATGATTAGTATTTGGAGTACTCGCGATTTTACTTGCGTAATTCCCTTTCCCGTGGGATTTTCGGGATAAAATAAAGCCTATTTCTTATTCCATCTTATAATCTATCTCTGTGCCAAATTTCATCCAGATCCGTTCAGCAGTTTTTGCGTGAAAGAGTAACAAACATCCATCCATCTATAAATCTATCCATCCATCTATCCATTCATACTTACAAACTTTCGCGTTTATCAGTTCAATTCAGTTTGGTTCAGGTGAATTCCGGGATAAAATGTATCCCATGTCCAATCGTCCCGAGTTCCATTCGAATTCATTCAAATCCGTCGTGATGCGTGGTTAAAGAATTTTTCTTTCACCCTCTCTCCCAGGGGAACCTTACCGAATTCCGGGATAAAAAGTATCCCTTGTCCTTCCTTGTGCTATGAACTCAAATCGTCCCGAGTTTCATTCCAACTCATTCAGCAGTTTCGGCGTGATGCGCGGTAAAGGAATTTTACTTTCATACCCTCTCCCATGAGAACCTTACTGAATTCCGGGATAAAAAGTATCCTATGTCCTTCCTCGTAGTATGACCTATAATCATGCCGAGTTTCATTTCAATCCATCAAGTGGTTTCGGCGTGATGCGCGTTTATGATACAGACAGACAGACAGACATGAATGAAAAAAATTACAGTTTTGGCTTGAGAATCGATAATAGAGTGCCCTCCAAAAAAAATTTTCAAAATATCTTCAATGTACAGAATTGGACCTGTTACAGTTTTATTATAAGTATAGATAGATATGTTTTTCAATTTAATTGCTTGTTTAAACGCTCACAGTTAGATTAGTTTAGTAGAGTCGATATTCGTTTATTTTATAGCATAGGGATCCCATACCACTGAAAATATTAGATTAAGTCAAAGAAATAAAGTATATAGTACCTACTTGAACTAAACCGATAGCTGATAGGTATTATACTCTGTGTAGCACCTTCATATCTGCAAGCAATTTCAGTGGCCAACGCTTTACAGTATTATTCTAACGACATTGTCCATCGGTCCGCTCCATAAAGCATGTTTACGGCAGTTACGGCAGTTACGGCCTAGCTAATAGCTGTTCCTTCTTCCTTGCTAAGGGTCTTGAAGGTTGCACCAATTGGTGTCGGCCGGCCCGACCGAGGATTTAACGTACGAACAAAACACTTATGTTAGCCATGAAAATAACTTTACGCGATGGCTGTTGGAGTATATTTTATGGGAATGAGTTAAGGGTATAGAGTTCGGTTTACGAGAATGAGTATTTAGTGAGTGGGCTGGTTTAGTGCGGGTGCTATGTACGTAATCTTGTTGAATGTTAAGTTTGTTCGGATGTTGAAGTTTGTTCCGATGGTGTTCTTTGATAGACTAGGTACCTATATAATATAGAGATAGATAATTTAATTACCTAAATTGCGACATGTGACCTGGTGACGAGAGCTGGTGAGTATCTGGCTCAGCGCATCAGAATTGCCATACAGCGTGGTAGTGCAGCCAGTGTCTTGGGGATGCTTCCGACACCTTTAGACTGTTTGCAACCGTCTGCAGTTAGCTCAATGGTTTCAATTGTATATACTAATTGTATTTTTTTCTATTCCTAAATTTAAAACTTTTTGTGCATCTCTTTTTTTAAACCTAGAGAAAGGTAGAAGAATTGGCAGCCTAGTCTACCCGAGGTTTTGCATGCGTGTTTCTATGGAAACGTTTTAAGGCTATTTCTATCACATGAAAAGTGATTCATGGATTGAAAAGTAGCCTTTGTATTATTCCAGGGATATAATATAAAGAGTAACAAACATACATACAAACTCTTGCGTTTATAATATTAAGGATATGGATTTTAAGAAGGAAAGTCGAGAGACCTCTGAAAATGTGGAGCAAATCTTAAATTACAATTTCTAAAACTTATTTTTGTGTTTATGTAGGGACATAAAAATAGGTAAAAATATTAATTATGTTTTCCGGCTAACCATTTAAAAAATAATTCCGAATCGAGTAGGAGAGAGATTGAAGGTGTTTCCACCGTATTTTTCAAATTCTATCCAATCAATATCCGGTTTACGAGCAAATCAGAAATTGCCACTGACCAATTTAGTCAAATGCAAAATCCAGTTGGCAATACCGATACCGTTGGGCCAGACAAGTTTTCAATATCTAAATGGAGAGTGGCTGCATCAAACACTTAGCTAAATGGTTTACAGGTTACTATGTTTACAGGGCCGAACAGCCGTATATCCTAAGCCATGGACGTATTGGCCTCTGGATATTATTTTGAAATTCACCTACAATTCAGGGGCCGAATTCCACTAATTTCAAAACAAAGGTCTCAAACTATTGAGACCTTTGTTTTGAAATTAGTGAAACGTCATTTTCAACGTCGTCGTTTTTTAACGTCGTCGTTTGTTCATTTGGTATTCTACTATTTTTTGCGCTTGATGAGACTGTCATAATTAGAATGTCAAATTGGTAGTTATATAGGTAATCGTCACAGCTATGAATTAACGTTACAAAGTTTGTGCTAGTAGAATACCAAAAAGAGTTTAACACTGACATTTTGACACGATACGTGGAATTCGTGCCCAGTACTACAGTTGAGCCATATATTATTTTTTTCATATACCTAATGCTCTTTATAATCAAAAAAAATTTAAATTAAGGAGTTGAATCAAATTAAAACAAGTATTTATTAATGACTGATGTGGCGCAGTGAGCAAAGGTCCACCTGCGACGTAGGAGGTTGCGTTGGATTCGATTCCCGCCTTAGGACATTTTTTTGTACGATCTACAAATATTTGCAGGGGTTTTAAACATAGAAAACACTCAGAACCTAGGAACAAACATTTGCAGATCACACGCATATTTGTTCCAGCGGAACTTCTCACATCGCCCGCTTCCCACATCGGTCGTGAAATACAAAATCGTAGTAAAAAAGTATTTATTTTCGTCGACTTGACCAAGCATTGGAATGGCCTGATACTTGGTATTTTATATTTATACATATATCTCATATTATATATACTTCCTTTTACTGACGTCTAGAGCTTCCTAACCTACACCGCTGAAGTAGATATACCAGAAATAAATTAAGCTGCCTCCATGCAGAGCGAGGGTGTAATTCGGTGTGTGGAGCGCCTTACATCATGTGTTTTGATGCCCGCGCCCCAAGTTATGGACCGGTTCTAACTGGATTCAGGTGCGAAGGCTTTGCTGATTTTGCAACGGAAGTTATGAACACATTTTACGATATAGTCGAACTGGGACCTAGTATCGACCTAGTATCAATGTATATGTGGCTCAAAATAAGCGGGCTTTTTTGATCTTGTTTGAAGAAATTGAGAAAGAAAATCTCATTTGGTTCTCTTGAAACATTACCTACCAACTTGCAATTAAAGAGAAAGAAAGAGAGAAAAAGATCTGATGACCTTTATAGCGACAACCTTTATAGGCTGATCCAGGAGGTTGTGGGTTCAATTTCCGCCTTGGGACAAGTTTTTGTACGATCTGCAAATGTTTATTCCCAGACGCAGAGATCAAGAGTCGAAATCGAAATATTTGTTCTGGGTGGTTTCTATGTTTATAATAAAAATATCTATGCGTTACATTATATAAAGTATACCTATCATCTAAAAAAGCAGTCATCTAGTAACCATAACACAAGCTCTGCCTAGCTATCCCTATGCATAAAATAGCAATGAAAATTAAATGTTACAAGTCCATGTTAAGTCCCCTAAGTCGGAGTAAAAGGCATAAAATCTAGGAACAATCTACTTTACCTGGAGCCGCCTCAACCCTGCATAGTCGATCGTATACCTTCCAAAACTCGTAAACCCATAGGCAATAGCTCATACGACCCCGCCGGCTGATGCTAAGTAACCCTGCATAGAACTCGGGATACAGGGGTACCTACGCTACTTAGCGACCCTACGGCTTCAGTGGAGTGGCACATTGTATTACACTTCTACAGGATGTCCAAATAATCTTACACTTCCACTTATAAGTGCTATATTGCTATAATATATGCCCTATTGCTCCAAAATATGCTTATAAAATTGTATACTTACCTAATTATTAGTATTAAATTTATTTAGATGTACCTTCAATAAGAAGATACCTTGTTAATATACGTTCACTTTAGTTAAAGTCATTCCATGTTGATTTGAGCCAACTCATATACTTACCTACTTCACTCAAAAATATATAAATACATTTTTTTAATCTTATACAAGTAGACATTGGTGTCAATAGATTATTTTACTTTTTATAAGAGAAAAATAAATGAATTATTATATAGCGCTTCATTCCAGCTTGCATGGAAGACCAGCGCCTGATTTTGACCTACATTTTCCTGCCATAGCATCTGCTCAGTTTTGGTCATTTTTGTTGTAACTGTAGGTATCTTATGTATCTATGCTTTATTCATAGAAATCAGAATAAAAATCTATGGCTTTGTTGGAATCGTACAAGCAACAAAAAAATTGAAAACATTTTTCCATTTGTTCTCTTTACTTTTACCTACTGTTTTATACTAACCTCGGATGTTACGTATTAATCGAGTTTTTCAAGCTAACACGATCCTAAACCCCGCAAATATTAAATGTTATTTTTCACGCATCCTGTACACAAATGGATGCTAGTAAATAATTCCAAGGTATATTCGGCGCGGTAGTAAGCTGATTATTGATTGAGAGCGCGGCTGGCGCAAATTGAAATTTATATTTATGTAGCTTCATGGCGTTTTGTACCATTTCGATTCTGTAATGAATGGACAGGCGTAATTGAAAAATGTGTGCTCTTAGCGGCTACCTAACTCAGAGCTAAATAGGGTTGTTGATGAGGGAAATGCTGCGCCATTTTGGGCTGAAAGGGAACAGCCAGAAAGGTTATTTTATTTATGAAACCACTAGCTAACGCGCTCATTGGTCTTGATTCATAGGCTGTTCAGAAAATCTTTGGTCTTTTTTCGAGACTAATCCAACTTATAACATTGAACCACCTCCTTAAACTAGCTAGTAAATCTTCATGCATAATCTAAATTATTCGCATGAGTAATGATCATACTAACTCAAATATAAATATATGAGCATCAATAGATTATGACGTCATATAAATCGATGGCTATCATCAGATATCTCGTGTCATCCGCAATCAATCTCTCAGCATCTCACGCATCTCATAAACCCGGTTCACACCGAGACCCTAAACCTCTCCTCTCATTTGTATCTCCAAGGTCTGATAAATTTTATGTAGGTATTCTCCATAAAACGGAATGGCAGCCCTGAACGCAGCGCGCACATTAGGGCTGCGAGATTATTCAGCGGCGACAAACTTAAATAAATTAGAGGTTGTATGATCGAGCTGGGGAGGGTAAGGATTCTTTAAAAGCTGTCATCATTGTTGGGATGTTTTCCTTTTTCTTAGAAACTTTACTTGTGTCAGTTTAGCTAGAAGGTGTATTTATAAATCTTCAGTTGTTTTATATGACACTAAGTCATATTTCCATGACCTTGAACATGAAATCACACTGTGTCTTAACATATCCATGACTTTGACTTTGTTATTAGCAATGGGTCATCCTCAGCGATCGCCCTGTACACGATGGATGCAAAATAAAACCAGCCAAGTGCAAGTCTCGCTCACGAAAGGTTCCGCACCATTATCTATAAAAACGAAATATGAAAATTTCAACTGTCTATTATTATCACGGTTCTTGAGATACAGCGTGATGACAGACGGACTAACAGCGGAGTATTAGTAATAGGGTCGCTTTTTATCCTTTGGTACGGAACCCTAAAAATACTGGTTTTATGATGACCAGCATGTGCGAGTATATCAGATTTTAGATCTCTAAATACTAAACATTGGATTTTTCAGAATAAAGAAAGATCCAGCTTTTAAATTATGTCGTAACATGCGAGTATAGTGACGATATGAAACAAACGACTGTGTGGAGTAGACACCTTTTATTTAGTATCAAGTGACAACCCTAGCACATAACTTGTTGCTTTGCCGTGCAGGGCTGCCTCACGGGACTTATCGGAACGCGAGATGTTCCCTAACTGTCTTTGTGCCTTGTTTTATACCCAGATACGTTATTCGATTTGGATACGTCTGTCGTGTCGCACAAAGATGTTTCGATTTTGGCTCTAAATGTATGGGGTTTAACTGGATTTTACGATCGAGTAAATTCCTTTTATGCAGTTGTATACGGGCATCTACCGTGTAATAAGAAATGAAATTTCTGTTTCTGTTTTATATACAACATTAAATATGAAGGTATTTAGAAAATATAAAATTATACCTACTCTAACAAAGAATATTATTATTAATGGATTTTTCGCATACACCAATTTGGTTGAACTTTATAGGTAGGTACGTCCATGAATAAACTAAAGCATATTCTATGTTTTTTATATTAATTGGATTTATAAATCTCTCTGACTAAATCTCTGTGGAAATTTTGCGCGATAAGCTGATCCAAAAGGAAAGTCACTTTATATCCATAAATAATACAAAGGCGGGTACTAAAATCTGCAAAACCCTTCAATCGGGCGGGTCTATAAAGGCTCGTACTAAGAATACACAAAGCATCAGAATTCAGGATGGCGACGCGAGAGAAATCAGTCACTCTACATTCCCTGGACGTAGCCTAACCAGCTAACCCTCAAGGTGTCCGAGAATTATTAACCAAAGTCTACCCAATCCATTTTACACCTACTGTACACCAATGCAGGGTTGAAAACGCCTATGCGATCAGTTCCATGTATTAAACCTCAGAGAAAACCCCACAATATAGCCTTTGTTCCCATAGAGATAAGGTTGCAAGTTATGAGGGTAAGAATGGAATTCCGTGAGTTTGTCTACTTGATAGGAACATTCCTGTGCCGGGAATAGATGATGCTACATAAACAATATTTGCTACGAGGATACGATCTGAAGTTTGCTATAAAATTTAAGTAAAAAGTATAGAAGATGGATTTATAAGCTCTTGCTAGACAGGGTTGTAATAGAAAATACTTTGTACCGACTTTATGGGAAACTCGAATTGGGTGACAGAAGTTATAAAATTGAATTCGTGCTAGAGACAATGCGAACGTTGGATTACCTGCTACTCTATGGAACAGAGATTTTGTTTCGCTTTACCACATGTTGAGTGGCGGACTTTTACGAGCGATGGATATTGTTGGAATTCGTTCGCTTCAATACAAATTAGCCAGGACAGTTCGAATTCCATCGACTATAGATACGACCCCGCGCCACCCCGATTCCGATGTTGTCGTTTAACTTTTTCAATTTCAACGCCAAATTGCCCGGTTCACCTCACACCCCTCTACGTATTAAAACTGGTGAAGCGCGAGTCGAATCGCACACCTAGAGTTCAGTATATTCTTCTATAGGTACTCAAGTTTGTTTAAAACCCTCACCTAAGAGATACTATCTCTACGTTTGCTGATATAACAACAGAAGCTGTTAAACTGATGGACAAATTCAGCGATTCCATCCATCCAAAGGTTGCCAGGGAGAGATTTCTGTTAGCGGTAAGGCCGCCGATTATACCAATTTATATGTAATTAGTAACTGGTCTTTTATTTTTGCAGCTCTGTAACATATTTTGATGGTAAAATAAAGAAATGATCTATCTATCAAATGTCATGGTCGATTTGCTATCCTATCGATAGAGTATAACCCTAAAAACGAAACTGCGATAATGGAATGTTTCCACTTGGAATTAAAAACTTTATTGCGCGCTAAATCATTGGAATCGCTGTAGATTCGGACCCGACGAGATTTAGGGCGCGCATACCTGCACGCACACCTTAAATTATCAACTGCCGTTTACTGAAACTTCAAAAACAAAAGTGATTTCGCATTCGGGACTAAATTTCCAAATACAGAGCAAATTAGTTTCACCCCTGGTTCTATTTCACGCTATAAACCAAAGTTAGAAATACGTTGAAACAAAGCGACCTTTATCAAAGCTGGAGGTAATCGGGTCGTTTTTATTCCCCGTGGAACACATCAATTAGTGGCACATGGCTAGCCTTAGATTCCAGGAGGTGGCGAGGGTAATCCCCGCAAGTTACATCGTGCCATGGGGACCCGGACATGGATATAAGGCTTAGCTGGAATAAACTAATCATGGGGTATTTAGCATGATATGATTTGTTTTAAGTTTTTAGATATTTCGGCACAGTTTCAAGCGCCCTGATCACGAAAGAACAAAACAAATCAAATCATGGTAAATATCAAACGTTGGAAACCATTATAGTTTTAAAAGTTATGTTAATCATACTCGGTGTTTTGCAAAACTATCAGATCCAGTTAGAATAAATAATAAAAAACGAATAATTTGCATCCAGTACTTGACTCTACGGTGAATACCTATGAGATACTTGAAAAGATATCTCGAATATTCCAAATTTTCTCACGCTGGCAACCCCACCGGGAGCGGAAACCAATTCGGAAGCGTTGCTCATAAGGAACTGGAACGTTGGAGATACAGCACGGTTGTAAAACTCTAAAACTTTATTTATTGTGTCTCGATGGTCTATAATGAGCCTAAAGTCCGGAGCAAAGGTGCACCATTGCTATTTTACAGGTTTATTCGAAGGTGCACCTCTAAATAAATCATTGAACACTCCGTGTTTGGATTTGTAAATGTTTTCATGTGGTTTCCGGCTCTCTATCTAAGCAACTTTTGTAGGTATGCGATAGTCGATCGTCTATCAATCCTTTCGGGCAGAAGTCTCTACTTATCTAGGGTTGATGAGATCGATGAAACTCGGGCCCTCTTCGTAATTCAATAAGTTCTGTACAGTTTTGTAACATCGCTGTATCTTGTGGTAATCAAATCAAAAAGAACTTTTGGCGTGTTCGGTTGACTTTGAAAAGTTTCGTATGACTCCTACCTAAAACCTTTGCAAGGAAGGAAATGTATTCAAGGACGAATTTGTACATTGTGCTCCGCTTCCTTCAAAAATTTATTAAATATTCTGGTAATCTTGACCCTGTCTTCTATTTCAGGTTATTCAGAAGTAAATTAGCGTCCATTGTTAGATAAAATTAATCAATAATGCTAGAAAAGTCAAACAGAATAATTTATCTCTAAATTTTACCTTTACTAAATGTATCTAAAAAAAGATTAAATTAACGTATTAAAGCTATTGTTAAATTAATGTTCTTTTAGATATGGAACGCCTTTTTAAATACGAACATTATTTTTATTGTTAAAAATACATAAAATACCTATGAAATTACATTTAATATAAGCGTGGTAATGAAATCAGTGTCTTGGGGACGTTTCCGACTGGTATTGACATGGATCAATTGAGCTACCTTTAGACTATTTGCAACCGTCTGCAGTTAGCTCAATTGTTTTCAATTGTGTATACTGGTTGTATTTTTTTCTATTCCTTGGTTGTGATTTTTGTTGTTGATGAAGACATTTCACTACATAATATAAAACAAAGTTACTTTCTCTGTCCCAATGTCCCTATATCCCGTAAAACTATGCAACGGATTTTTTTAAATAGATAGAGTGATTCAAGAAAAATTTTTATACGTATAATAAAACCGTGTGAAGCTGGGTCTGGTCGCTAGTAAAATATAA
Organism: Eupithecia centaureata; assembly: GCA_944547425.1. Lineage (NCBI taxonomy): Eukaryota > Metazoa > Arthropoda > Insecta > Lepidoptera > Geometridae > Eupithecia > Eupithecia centaureata. Next base: position 3,880,063 of record OX155681.1, on the reverse strand, counting down.
AATACTATATTCAAAATGTTAATAGATCCGTAGCCACTTCTATACCTCACCACATCCGAAGAAGGCAGGTTAAAGGCGACTTATTAAAACGGTCGCTTTAAAATATGTCACGTTGGGCGCCGCTGGCGGATAAATAATGTCGTATCTGGGATGAAACCTTCCACTCTGCGGAATATTATGGATACTCCCTCAAATACTTCAAAAACATTGCCATATCCTGTCTGTTTCCCAAGAGGGAGAGCGAATGAGTGAATTTACAATTTTGAATGATTCCTCGAAATCCTTTAGATTTAACTGGGTAGTACCAATTCTAGGATTGTTAGAGGTATGTGAAATAGTGTATGGAACACAGAGATGGAACATGTCTGTGAATTGAAAATGCATTGAAAACAGCAAGAGGAAATCCTTTGAAACATTGAAAGACAAATTAAAGGAAAATTCAAACGAGTCCAACCACAGAACCGGGAAATTCTGGGGAATGATTTCGAATAAATAGGTACGAGTATTTTGTGTGTTCCATTTACCTACTCACAACTGTGTCAACATATTACTGATAGCTAGAGAAATAACTTAAATAAAATAAAACCAGCCAAGTGCGACTTGGACTGGCGCACGAAGGGTTCGGTACTATTTCTATAAAATGGCAAAAAAATCATGTCCATTGTATTTTACCGCCCTAAATATTTATATTATTCTGTTTTTTTAGTATTTTTATTAACAACGAAAATTACAAGCAAGGAATAGAAAAATTACAACTAGTATTTACAATTGAAACGATTGAGCTGATTGCAGATGGTTGCAAACAGTCCAAAGGTAGCTCAATTGATCCATGTCAATAACAGTCGGAAGCGTCCCCAAGACACTGGCTGCATGTCCACGCTGTATGGCAATGCTGATGCGCTGAGCCAGATATTCACCAGCTCTCGGTTAGTATTTTTAGCGGCAACAGAAATACGTCATTTGTGAAAATTTCAACTATCATGGTTCATATGATGCAGCCTGAGAGTTGGACTGACATACGGGTTGACAGCGGACTCTTAGTAATAGCCTTTAGGTCGGAACCCTAAAAATTGCGTCGTGCATAATTCAAATTACATGGAATCCGCAAACAGCTACACAGATAAAGAGCCCTAATGATTCCAATCTAAACACGTTCCCGTTCTGGATTCAATGCTGACGTGTGAGATCTCAAGGTGAAACCAATGATGGATGCCGAGCGAAACACATCTCGCATACTCATGCTTCGCCAAATGTATGCCAATGCCGTTTGTGAGTGGTACTGCGGTAATTTGATTTAAATTTAGGTTACTGGATTCACGAAAAGACGTAAACAGTAGTGTCAACAGAGAGATAAATAAAATGATAAACAGATTCGGCCTTACCACAAAAAAAGTTACGACTTAGACACGTGTTGTTTAATATGGTTTTGTAGGATGACTTTTGCTTAACAACTGTTAAACACGTGTCTAAGTCGTGATTTTGTTTTTTGTGGTAAGGCTGATTAACTTTAAAAAATATCTAAGCGTTTGGTCGAAGCGACGTGTGACCCGAGAGCTGGTACCTATCTGACGCAGCGCATCAGTATTGCTGTACAGCAATGCATCCAGTGTCTTGGACACTTCCGACTGGTATTGACAAGGATCATTGGAGCTACCTCTAGACTGTTTGCACCGTATGCAAGTTAGCTCAATTATTTCAATTGTATATAGTTTTAATTTTTTTCTAGTCCTTGATTGTAATTTTAGATTTTTCAGTTTTGTTGGCGAATGTGGCGGCAACGGCAATATGAGTCGGGTGAGTATTTTGATACCACTTTTATCAAAATCGCTTCAGTCGTTTGGTTGGATGCCTCGAGATGACAACGAGTTTCAGATAATCACGTAGACACTCGAAAAACGTAAACATAACGTGACGACCTATGTGGCGCAGCGGGCGAAGATCTGCAGGAGGTGGTTCGATTCCTGCTTCGGAATAAATGTTTGTACTAAGTATGTGCTGATATTTGATTTGTTCTGGGTGTATTCTATGTAGACAGTATGAGTACAGTAGTAAAATTCAAATTCAAAAGCAAAACCCATATCAAAAGCTCTGCTTATTTAGATAATCCTCTGTGAACTGAAAGCAAATGAAAGCATTATTTAGTAATATAGCACAAACATAAGATAACATTTGTATTACAATTATTCCTATTAAAAATAAATATGTATGTGGCCAAGAACCAGTTTGAATTGCTGAATCCCAAGAATATATAATCAAAACCAATTTTCATCCGTCAAAGGGGTTAAAATTCGAAAAAAAATCCCAACAATGACTGCAAATGAATGTGTGATGGAACCCTGAGTCCTTGAAACCAAAGCTACATATCACAGGAGCCAATGAAAGGCGTTGCATTAACCCAGTAACTAGATGTTTCTGTGTATCTGTGACGAGCGAATCAGGTGACTCTTGAGAAGCAGGATGCGGGTCTAATCACCACTCAGGCTCATTGGGGGATCGGTGCCACATTACTTGTTACCGCCGTGGAATATATCCTGTTCAACGCCATCATCATTAACATTTCGTACATGACCGTCTGAAGAAGTTAGTGGTTAGTAGTTTGCACATGATAATTCTGAAGAATTCCCGGAATTCCCACGGCTACGGGAATTACGCGGGTGAAACCTCGAGGCGCTGCTAGTAATTTATAAAGAATAAATTGTAAGGCCCCTTTCTTGATTTATTTTATTTCTGTGTCCACGGAGCCATACTGCGTCTTAGCGTCTGTCATTGTCAAATTGGAGTTGACAGTCCAAAGTGACGTCTGTCTATTCTACTATCGGGCCGCGTTGTCATATACCTAGGTGTCGACTCATTATTTCTTTTGTCACGGACCTCGAGGCTGGTTGGATTCCTACATAATCCTTGAATCCTCGTGATACCTCTTCAGCTGGTACGTATTCTGGCCATCAGCCTGTGCGTGGTTTTGCCAGCGGTCTGCCTAACCGTCCGTTGTTTCTGTCAAACTCCAGGATCCTGCATTCAGACTCCCAGGGTTACCTCGTGGCATCCGTAGTACCTTGGTTGAAGTTGCCTGCCCGCGTGATTACGCAAGAGGCCGTGTCGTCTTCTTCCTACGATTTGGGGCGTTCGATCTCGATCAGGTATATTTCTATATAAATTTCTCAGCGCCACGTGTCGCTAGAGATAGTACGCGTTCTGTCTATAATGTATCTATTTTGTCCTACAGCTATCTGGCTGCAGGATCCAGCTGAGGGTGAAATCTTTGTTTGTGCTGTCCCTGGAGTGTGGTCGGAGAGAGACCGCTCGGAGGCTGTTCGGTGCGGTTCAGTGCAAGCCCCTTCCTTTGTGCTCGCCTGACCTTTGGACCGACAGCGCTAGCTTACTGGTAACACGGCTGGACCCTAGTCCCCGTGTCTCAATTATTACTTGTGCTGTGACCCAAAACTAACCTCACTCTGGAACCATCCGGAACCCTCTGTTACTTACTCCACTCGCTGAACATCATCCGTGCTATAAATTAAATAACTGTAGATTACTTCATTATCTGGTTGCTAAGAAGTTGAATGTAGGCTACCTCCCCCCTGTTACTTTACTCTAAGCTCTACCGCTGATAATAATTTTACTTTACCCTAAGGCGCCCAACATTACCATACTTTCCCCATGTAAAATTTAAATAAAACTATGTTGATATTGTAACTCCATTTAAACTTTTATTTGTATTCCTCCTCCTCCTCCTCCTTCCTCTCATCCTCTCCCCCATCATTTATAAAGCGTTACAAAATAAATAAATAAAATAAAAGACACCCGTGTCACAGTGGTGTTCTATTCTTAGATCGAGAACACCACATTTTCGGGAAATAGGTACTTATAAGGGGCTATATACCTATGTATAATAACAAGCTTCAGTATCCCACGTTATTCTTCTCAAAACGATGCTTTTCTGGCGAGTCCAGGTTGGATAAAGTTCAATGAGGTCAAAATTCTTTGGACTAAATAACCATTAACAGGTAAGTGATTGGCCTAGTAATCTTAATAATAAGTCCCACCGTACTCATACATAACAGTCTGCTATATAATTTTTTTTTTTTTGTTGATTAATATCTTTATAACAACGAAAATTACAAGCAAGGAATAGAAAAATTACAACTAGTATTTACAATTGAAACCATTGACCTAACTGCAGACGGTTGCAAACAGTCTAAAGGTAGCTCAATTGATCCATGTCAATGCCAGTCGGAAGCGTCCCCAAGACACTGGCTGCATTACCACGCTGTATGGCAATGCTGATGCGCTAAGCCAGATATTCACCAGCTCTCGGTCACGCGTCGCATCGACCAGACGCTCAGATCATTTTTTAAAAACCCGGAGAGCCTCGGTACCCCACGGACCTAGGGTCTCGAATCCAAGGGGAGCAAATGCGAAGGTTCTAAATTAATTGTTATTTCTCACTCTGTGTTCTTCTATTGACTTTATACATAAGTCACATTGCTTAGAAACTGTTTTAAGTTAACATACCTTTATATAAAATAAGTTAATATATCATAAGGGGATCTCGAAAGGACAATAAGACTAAATTGAGATACGACGAGATCTCTATTAAAAAAAATTGCGATGTGACTTTATTATTCTTAGGTAAGAAGTATTTAATAAAGGTAAGGTAAGGTTAAATACGTTAAAAACAATTTAATGAAAGAATGGACTTAGTCATGGCGGTTAAATCTTTATTTTGTTATGGAACGATAACATAAAATCTAGGTAGGTACATCGTACTAAATTTTTAAGTAATTTTGACTGCTATGGATAAGTTTAAAGAAGCTAGGTACGTGGGGTACCGAGGGTTTTTAAAAAAATATCTGAGCGTCTGGTCGATGCAACGCGTGACCGAAGGCTCAGCGCATCAGCCAGCATTGCCATTCAGCGTGGTAATGCAGTCTTAGGGACGCTTCCGACTGGTATTGAGATGGATCAATTTGAGCTTTAGACCTTTAGACTATTGGCAACCGCCTGCAGTTAAATCAATAGTTTCAATTGTATATACTACTTTCAATTTTTTTTCTACTACTTGATTGAAATTTAAATGACTTTACCTTTGATTCGGAATTTCCAGCGCATAGGTGATGCAAGATCGTAAGCTTACGGTAAATCTACTACGCTGCGTTTAGGTATACATGGTGTAACAATATACATGTGCTAAGCGAAAAGCTGGGTATTTCTACCCCCCCGGGGAACAACTTTTGTTCAACGACTTTTCTAATTTCGATTGGTATCTCTGAAAAAACTAAAACAAAGTTTTCACATGGCCAGCAGATTTTTTACGAAGTGACAACCCTGAAAATCAGCTGTTCTTATACTTGCGACGATGACCTCAGTATGGTCACAGAATAGATGTATAAAAGAGTGACAGATTCATATTCTTAAAATAGAAAAACACCTACAGCATCATTGAGGCAAATTGTCGTAAGTCATGTCACAAAATTATAGCTAAAATCACATTTCAATTTGAAGGTTAAGTTACGTGAAGTTAAACATACGAACTAAACTACGCTAACACTCGCTAGTTATGTCTTTTTCTAACTGTTGGTTCTTTCTTGTGTGTTGATCTAATCATAATAACCTACTGACTGAATACACATTGATGTCCACTACTGAACAGAGCTGTGAATCTGGCGGATATTGCCATAATCACTTGGCTGGGGATTGCTGATCGAAGAAAAGGTATAGGTAATTCACAGAATAAAAATGCTGCCTTTCATTTGGCGAAGCCCCTTGGTCGACTTTTACGACATCCGCAGGCTGAGTCACAGGGATCGGTTAACTTAACTAAAAACTTTACCAAATGACTCTTTCCGTTATTAATTGTAGTTAGTCTGTCCGTTCTGTACCTACATTAATCTTTGACACTTGAATTTCCACAAAAGAAAGCGACTAAATTTTATTGGCTGTAGCACTTTGCAAAATGGTTACCGACCGCCAATCATAGACAAGTTGAAATCTTAGAGAACCATCCCCTTTCCGCTAATTGGCTGTCGGCATCTATCAACATGCAATACACCAACATGGCGACGCCGCCTTTTTCCAAGCGCGTTGAAATATTTTTTTACGGGTTCCGTAATTTTTTTTAACCCCAAAATTTTTAGAAATTCGTTCGTGAGTCACATGTGACTCACGAACGTAGGGCGATAAATTTTCTTTGAGTCATGTGAACACCCACACAAATGCATTTTTTATTGACAATGACAATACATCATTCGTAGAATGTCAATCAACTGTTATAACTGCAATTAAATAAGAAAGTTTAATGTTTATTTGAGGTTGTAATTGATATTTTGTTGGAAAAATTTGTTAAATAAATTAAGGCAAGAAAAGCAAAGCAAGTACACACTGAATGCAAAAGATGTGAAAAAGCGTTCTGTTTATTCTGTTAAAATGTGTATAGCAAAAAACTTAATGTTTACAACGATTAAACGTGATTTTTTTAGATTTTGTCATTGTATGCCATAAATAAAACTATAATACTGGAATGTAAGGTTTTTTATTCAAAGAAAATATTATAAATCAATCAATAAATCAAGCATGTTTCTCATAATAACATTGTTATTATGAGAAACATGCTTGATTTATTATTTGATTTATTTCTCATAATAACATTGTTATTATGAGAAACATGCTTGATTTATTGATTGATTTATAATATTTTCTTCGAATAAAAAACCTTACATTCCAGTATTAAAGTTTTATTTATGGCATACACTGACAAAATCTAAAAAAATCATGTTTAAGCATGTTTCTCAGAATAACAAGAATGTTATTATGAGAAACATGCTTGATTTATTGATGGATTTATAATATTTTCTTTGAATAAAAAACCTTACATTCCAGTATTATAGTTTTATTTATGGTATACAATGACAAAATCTAAAAAATCACGTTTAATCGTTGTAAACATTAAGTTTTATGCTATACACATTTTGTCCACGTATGATTTACAAAAATATCACGTCACGTTCATACCGAAAAGAGTGCCTCAAATCGTGTAGAGAAATGAGTCACATGTGACTCATGAACTTATTCTAATACGTTCCTATGAGTCGTATATGACTCATTGGACAGGGAAGTTAAAATTGAAAATGAACCCTAAAATTTTTCCATCTTTTCGGCGAAATCAAAGGAATGACATGAACTATTTTAGTATCACTTGCGTCGCGGTGCCGTGTAGTGCTTTACTATTTTTATCTTTCGTGCCAAAAAAACAAGTTACTAGGACTTAAGAATAATGGCGACTTACAGCAATGCTGATTACTATAATATGATACTGTGTGTGGGTGCTGCTCCAAATAACAACCTGATGGCTGCGCGGAGGCTGTATGGTGAAAGACACCCGAACGCGCCGCTACCCTCATACCGCTGCTTTCGTGAGCTTGTAGGAAGGCTCTATTCTACAGGATCCTTCCACAGGAGTAACTTCGGAGGGCGCCCAAATGCTGTCTCGGTACCCGACGAGGAGGCCATATTGGATTTCTTTGACGAAGACCCTCGAAGGAGTACTCGTAGAGCAGGGGCTCAATTCGGCGTGCCTCATATGAGAGTTTGGCGGATCCTTAATGACGATGGCCAGCACCCGTACCATTACCGGAGGACCCAGGAACTGGTAGCAGCTGACTACGGCCCACGCGTTCAGTTCTCCAGATGGGTATTAGAAAGGGCAGAGGCGGACCGAAGTTGGATCAGCACGGTGCTGTGGAGTGACGAGGCCACGTTTACCCGGAACGGCATTTCCAACATCCACAATGACCATATCTGGGCGCACGTCAACCCACACGCGTCGAGCCAATCGTCCTTCCAACATCGATGGGCCGTCAACGTCTGGGCTGGCGTTGTTGGAGACCGTCTTATTGGTCCAATTTTTTTACCAAATCGCTTAGACGGGGAAACCTATCTCCAAGTCCTGTCTGAACAGGTAGAAGAACTGCTAGAGGAGCTGCCGCTGCGAGTCTACCGGGACCTGGTCTTCCAGCAAGACGGAGCACCAGCTCACTACTCACGCGCAGTGAGGAGCTACCTGGACCGGCGGTTCAGTACGTGGATCGGCCGCGGAGGTACGATTGCCTGGCCACCGCGCTCCCCTGACCTCACCCCGCTTGACTTCTTTTTGTGGGGCTACCTTAAGGGTGTGGTGTATGCATCGGAGTGTCACACAGCTGAAGAGATGAAGAGGCGTGTGGTGGAAGCGTGTGCTGCTCTGACTCCCATAAAAATAGGCAATGCAACATCATCAGTGGTTGGCCGCGCTCGTCTGTGTTGCTTGGAAGAAGGGAGGCATATCGAACCCTACTTACATGCATAGTTATCGGTATGTCATGTGTAACTAACTAACTAACTAACCTAACTAGTGCTAAAGTGAGTGAGACATGTTGATGCCTAAAAACATACCAACCTTGTGCTGAAGTGTGTGAATTTCTTGTCTGTGATAGTGTACCTACGAGTGACCTACCAAAACATACTTAAATCCCTTCGTAAGAAGCCATCCAGACAGCTGACAAGCGAGAAAATATGAGGTATGTACCTACACTTACAACGTTCCTAACTCTACTTTGCATTTAAAATTTTCTCAATACAACCTAGGAACTTACATACTAGCTACATATCTTATTATTATCACGCATTTATTAGATCGTCTAGTAATCTCCCGCCATAGCTGAAATCTACGAAGATAAATACCTACCTACATACCTGTAGAGGTAGTAGGTAGGTATAGGTTTCCCAAATAGGGTTGTCACTTTATTTTGGCACTAGGAAATGAAAACTTTTTGTATGGGAAACTGAAAATAGGAATTTTTAATTATCTCCCCCCCACAACTGATCACCATGGGTTCCTGAAACCCCCCCGTTCGGCTTAGCAGGGGTAATATGTTATACCTTGTATATCATTTATTTAGAAAAAAGTTGCGGTAATACATCATTCGGTTTTTCTTTTTGTATTCCCTTTCCTCCTAGCTAATTTGGTCTTATCCACACTAACCCTGTAAGCAACGCGTGCCTTCAATAGCCGAGACCGAGTATCTACCCGCTGAACTATCACATAAAATTCGATCCCGTCCCGAATTATGAACATCTTATTATCTGCGACCTTAATAACGTAACGATAGAGTAGATTTTCGATAAAGTCCTCGAGTTAAGTGGGTAATAGTTTTTAAGTAACTTTACCCTACTTGTTTTGATTTGTAGCTTGTTTTAGTTAGGTAGTTATCAAATCTCGTCGATGCGGATTCACATTGCCGGTTATAATTCCACTGTCCAGCTCGCTTCTTTCGTTTGGCATATCGGATTCGCAGCTTAGCTTCGACGAATATGAAGGCTTGGGCAGTGAAGTAATAATATTATAAGGTATAATACAGGCATCCCACACGATGTTTCTATGAAAACGTTTCAAGTTTATTTCTATCCCATGAAAACTGATTCATAGGATGAAAATACCTGTATTGAATACCTGTATTCAAAATTTCTACCCCGCCCGTTTGTAGTTTTTGGGTGAAAAAGGGACAAACATTCATACCAACTTCTGGGTTTTTTATGTTAGTAAGGATGAAGTGAGAACTTTATTGGCTGGCTTTCATATTTGAAGCTTTTACGAGTCTTAGTCAAATAGAGCTGCAGGAATTAAATCCATCAAAAACTTTAGTCCATTTCAGCAAAATTAAGGAACCTGCCTAATAGCATTTCTCTGTACCAAAGAAATATTCTTCTCAAGAACTTTTAGAAACGCAAACTTATATGAGACGAGTGGAGTCCGCTTCTCCATCAAAGAAACTATATTCGTTCATTAAAAATCCCTGAAAATTTACCGGGAAAATTTGCGCTTCAGTTTCACACAAACGAAGTTGCCGTTACTTTTTTGCTTTGGTTCAATTTACCGTGTTTTAGAAATCCAAATCTGTTTTCTGTGAGCACTTTTAAAAGCTTTCATTGAACAACATTTTAAACTTCGGGTGCGTGGTTTCCTGTGCATTTCGCTGTTTAAATTTACGCGATTAGGAACTTAATATTTTGAGGGTCTTGTTCAGCTTCGAAACCCCTATGATCTTGATCTGTTCGTCCCTTTTTTCTCTTTTATAACTCAGCAACCACCTAATTTAAATTCAATATTACCTACAATTTAATGTCGTGTGTCTGTACAGATCAAAAGAATAAAGAACAAAAGTATGAAGATTTTTATTTAATTTTCGGAACAAATTATATATGTTGAAATTTAAATAGACCTACCAGGTTAAACGGGCTATTGAAATGAAGGATTTGAATTGAAACTTTCAAAATTGATGATTGTATGTGAAGTTTCATACATTTTGAAATCTATACTTATAATAAAACTGTAACAGGTCCAAATCTGTACATTGAAGATATTTTGAAAATTTTTTTTGGAGGGCACTCTATTATCGATACTCAAGCCAAAACTGTAATTTTTTTCATTCATGTCTGTCTGTCTGTCTGTCTGTCTGTCTGTCTGTCTGTCTGTCTGTCTGTATCGTAAACGCGCATCACGCCGAAACTACTTGATGGATTTAAATGAAACTCGGCATGATTATAGGTCATACTTCGAGGAAGGACATAGGATACTTTTTATCCCGGAATTCAGTAAGGTTCCCATGGGAGAGGGTATGAAAGTAAAATTCCTTTACCGCTCATCACGCCGAAACTGCTGAATGACTTGGAATGAAACTTGGGACGATTTGAGTTCATACTACAAGGAAGGACATGGGATACTTTTTATCCCGGAATTCGGTAAGGTTCCCCTGGGAGAGAGGGTGAAAGAAAAATTCTTTAATGACTTGGAATGAAACTTGGGACGATTTGAGTTCATACTACAAGGAAGGACATGGGATACTTTTTATCCCGGAATTCGGTAAGGTTCCCCTGGGAGAGAGGGTGAAAGAAAAATTCTTTAACCACGCATCACGAGGGAAGTGAATGAATTCGAATGGAACTCGGGACGATTGAACATGGGATACATTTTATCCCGGAATTCAGTTTGGTTCCCCTGGGCTATACGGGTTTTCAAAAATTTCTCACAGCATTTGAACGACGCGCGCGCGTCGTTCAGATGCTGTGAGAAATTTTTGAAAACCCGTATAGCCCAGGGGAACCAAACTGAATTGAACTGATAAACGCGTAAGTTTGTAAGGATGAATGGATAGATGGATGGACGTTTGTTACTCTTTCACGCAAAAACTGCTGAACGGATCTGGATGAAATTTGGCACAGAGATAGATTATAAGCTGAAATAACACATAGGCTTTATTTTATCCCGAAAATCCCACGAGAAAGGAATAACGCAATGAAATAGCGAGTACTCGAAATACTAATCATGCGCAGACGAAGTCGCGGGCACCAGCTAGTACATAATATTGACCATTATCGCCTAATCTTTGAAGGTTGCATGTATCAACTGTTTTTATATGATAGATATTCATCAGATAGGTAATTGAATCTCTAACTGATAGTTTGCAAACCTCGGCACGTGATTCACACTTGTAAATGTCGGATCTATAGTTTTCAATAACTCCGTGATTAAAATACCTCACTATTGTTTAAGTTTCAATCACCTACTGTAACACATGATGCAATACCGACAATCACAGTGGCGTAGTGATTGAAGTCAGTCTGGGACGCTGAAGTTGAGAATACTATTCCCGCAAATAATGTATTATGTGAATTATGATTTATCTAATATTTGTCGGTATTTATTTCGTACCTAATAGTCTCAATACGGCAGACCTTGCATTAGAATATTGGGTATACATTCAGTCAAAAAAGTATCGGGAATGGATGATTTGTTTATGGTTCCAAATTCAAATTTTTGTTTTTTTTGTTGTTGTTAGGTTGGCACAACTGTTTGCCATTTTGGCGCGGAGTTTGAGTTGCATCTGTTATTTATATTAAATACAGTGCTGTTTTTAGTTACATCATATCTAGTGTGTATTGCGAATTTCACAATGGACAAAAACATCGAACAAAGAGTTTGTCTTAAGTTTTGCATCGCCAATGGAATTTCGTGTTCGGAGTCACTGAAAATGTTACAGAAGGCTTTCGGTGAATCGACTTTATCAAAAACACGTGCTTATGAGTGGTACAAAGCGTTCAAAAGCGGTCGAGATGTGATGGAAGATTTGCCTCGCTCTGGTAGGCCATCAACGTCTGCAATTGAAGTTAACATCGCAAAAGTGAAGGAAACAGTGACTGAAAATCCTCATTCAACTTTGCGAGAGATAGCCGCTGAACTTTCTGTATCTCACGAGTCGATCCGTACCATTTTAAATAATCACTCGGGTATGAAACATGTTGCCGCTCGACTAGTCCCAAAAGACCTGAATTTTCTCCAAAAACTCAATCGCATGAGAGTCGCTGAGGACATGCTAGAACGAGTCAATTCCGACCCAACATTCATGAAACGCATTATTACTGGTGACGAGACGTGGGTTTATGAGTTTGACATGCAAACTAGTCTACAAGCTTCGGAGTGGCGCCTTCCAACTGAACCGAAACCGAAAAAACCACGCCAAAGTCGATCAAAAGTCAAAGTCATGTTGACTGTTTTCTTTGACTCTCGCGGTGTTGTGCACTCGGAATTCTTGCCGGAAGGTCAAACGGTAAATAAAGAATATTATTTGAGCGTTATGCGGCGTTTAAGAGATCAAATTCGACGAAAAAGGCCAGATTTGTGGAAAGAAAATTCTTGGATTTTGCACCACGATAATGCGCCTTCGCACAAGGCCATCATTGTGACCGAATTTTTGACCAAACACTCAACAAATACCATCGAGCAACCACCATATTAACCAGATATGGCTCCGGCCGACTTCTTTCTTTTTCCTAAACTCAAATTACCACTTCGTGGCACCCGTTTTCAATCGGTACAAGACATAAAAGAGAATTCGCGGCGAGAACTTAACTCAATTCCGGAAACAGCGTTTAAAAAATGTTTTAATGATTGGATAATTCGTTGGCGTAAGTGTATCGTTTCTGAAGGAGCATACTTTGAAGGTGATAAAATAAATTTGGATGAATAACAAACATTTTGTGTTTTATTGATCTTTTCCCGGTACTTTCTTGACAGAGTAGTATACCAGATTTGGGGCCAAAGTTAATGAATCCAGCCCTATTTATTTATTTACTCCTCGCAGTTTCACCTGCGTTATTCCCGTTCCCGTGGGAATTCCTGGTTAAAATATAGCCTATGTGTTATTCCAGACCATAATCTATCTCTATGCAAAATTTCATCCATATCCGTTCAGTAGTTTTTGCGTGAAAGAGTAACAAACATTCATCCATCCATACAAACTTTCGCGATTATAATATTAGTAGGATTAGTAATGTTTCAGAATCCCGGAGGAAATATTTGCAGATCGTACCTAAAAAAAAGTTTTGTTCCAGGCGGGAATAGAGCGCGCAACCTCTAAGTTACACTTTGACCTTTTAAATAATACTCTACCAAGATGTTAGAATAAGTAAAGTACCTACGAGTATTTCAAAAAATAGCTCTACAAGATAAAAAGTTGAATGTTCTTTGTTGGATCGCCGTGAGCCTGTAATGTGCATCGGACTGAAAAACGAGTGGACTCTCTCGAATCGCCTGCGCTTCCTACAACCAGGGCTGCCAATCACATCTTATTTTAGAGAAGTTAAAAGATAAAGATAAGATAAAGATATATATTTATGAAATAAAACACAAACTTAAATACTAAAAATAATAAATTAAGTCCGTGAATTAATTAATATCGAAAAATAAAAAGTATTTATTACAGAAAAAACATTATTTTTTAGAATGTGTAAGAATGTAGGGTTAAATGGAATGGAGTGTCTGGTCGATGCGACGCGTGACCCGAGACCTGGTGAGTATCTGGCTCAGCGCATCAGCATTGCCACACAGCGTGGTAAGTTCTTAACTACTTCTTTTGGATAGGTGTCTTAGAAAGAGTAATATTTTAATTCCTATAACAGTGGGTGTGGGAGTAGGAGACCTGTTTTAGAATTCGTTGGATTCTGCACATAAATGAAATTTTTAAATTACATCCTTACGACTTCACGGACATTTTGCGTATTGTGCTGTGTGCAGTTTACACAGTGTTAGTGAGTTACTAGTAGCCCTGTATAACCACTTTATAATGCTCTTCAACTGTAGCTGAAACTTTTACCGTAATAAGATGGCAACCCTAGGTGGCTATCTTAAGTGCACAACAGCGGGTCGTATCTTGCCAGCGATACACAGGACTTCTTCCGGATAGAATATGCAGCCCTGGACCACTTCAAATACCACCTTTATAGCCCAACATAAGGCACAGAATGCGATAAACACGCTCAGAAAGGTGCGGGAATGGAAGCAAAAATACGATAAAGAGGCATGGTAGAAGAGTTTAAATTAACTAACACTGAGAAGTGTACCTTTTTTATTTTATAAATGAAATTAAGTAATTACCCTTCAGACAAAAACACTTTGAACCTTGCTTGGTAGAATAAATGTAGGGTAAGTACACTCCTCATAATAAAGCTGTCTATAAAAGGGGTCTGAGGTTTATTTCTTAAAGTAAAGTTTTAACCGTAGTTGTTAACTGGTGCGTGCAGATTATGTCGTTTTTTGTAGAGCCCCCTAGTAAATCGCACTGGATTTAGCCATCTTGAGTTGACGTTAGCGTAATGCAAAAACGCCAACCAATAACTGTTGCCCCGGAGAAACCTGGTACGTTGAGAGACTTCAGTAATTTAAGGGACATCAAAAGCAGTTCTGAATATAAAGGCAATGTTGATTCAACGTTGTCTATGCATTCATAAAACACGGAACAGTACATTTCTATGTTATATACGAAGCCAAATACTCAACCTTGGGGCATAATCTCCGTAAAATTAATTGTTATGTCAAGTTGATTAAACATGATACTGGCGATATTTTTAATGTTTTCAAAACACAATTCATTTTTTTTGATACTTTGCTGCTATTATTGCGAACGCTTGTCTACGGTGAAACCCTTGTCTGGAGTCAAAGGCCAGTGTTGTGGTAAGTCGTTAAATTTCACTATGATTATTTAAATTTCAAAATGGGATTCCTGTTTTTTCTTTAAGGATGCTGGTTTAAAGTGCTGGAGCTGGAAACATCTTAGGGTTGGACCTATGTCATGCCCGAAATTGTATTTTGAGTCTTAATTTGAGCTTTTATTTTTTTAAACTGGTCAATCGCTCAATAGAGTACCTATTTAATATTTTAGGTCTGGTCTTAGGTCGATATGTAGATTTTTAGTCCGTCATTGCGACGACCGTGGTGAAAAAAATCATGTTAAACCCGATATATATTTAAAAAAAAACTCACTTACCAACGTCAATATTACTTACGGTTTTTGGGCAGATAATATACTGTTATTAAGCAAGAGTGGAGATAATTCGATTATATTTTAATTTACTATTCAATCATTCAGAATGAATAATTCGGTCGATTATGATAGTAAAAAATTAAGTATTATTAGTTAATCTTTTACAGTACTTACTTATACTGTTTCCTGTTAATAAGTATAGCTCCATCTTTAGTAACTTTATCCTCCTTTTGCGGTTCATGTTCCTGAAAGTTGGTACTTTGCGTGCCCCGAGTGGTAATTTAGCATAAACTGATTTTCAGTTACTGTAGTGAAAGGAAGTAATGGGCTATCTGCAACTTCTTAAAGACTTTAGTCACTTGTGTTTTAGTGCTTCCGTGCAACTCTTCTTATTTATCTTCTTGTTAATCTATTTTTAAGACTTCATACATATTTTTTTGTTTTGGTCCGTTTTAGGTAGGTATCTAAATATTTATGCTAGATCTAACTGTCCCACTGACGTTTAAGGCTGTGTCCCCAGTAGGCAAACGGCGAGCAGCCGACTGAGTTTGGGGCGTATCAGTTCAGTACGCCCTTCCATATATTTTAAATTGAGTGTTCACAGTTTGCTAGTTTGCGCTCACTGTACGCAGTTTGCAGCGATACGTGCCGACTGTCTCAATTAGCGGCCGACTCACAGGTTCCAATGCTTGCGATACGCACGTAAACTGATCAATTTGTAGCTGTTCGCCACAAATTTGCGGCTCACTCAGTCGGCCGCTCACTGTTTGCCTACTGGGGACACAGCCTAAGACAGGAGTGTCTTAAATATGAAAATATATTATTTTTTGTCACAAAAATCTCACGAACGTGAAGTGATAGAAAGGGAACAATATTTTTTGTTTTTTTATAATATACTTTACAGCCGTTTTAAAATATTACTTTTCTATCAAAAACCCCAAGTTTAATAAGAATTCTAAATTGATCGTTTCAAAACACTTAGTGACATCACGTGCAGCTTAGTTATTTATATCCCAATAAATATTTATACAATAAATATTGTTCTCAAAATATCAGTTTACACTTCAACTACCAGATAACTGAAGCTCATTTTCAATAACAAAACTATAAATCTGGCAATATTATGCCTATCTGCATTCGAATCTTACTAAACAATCCTATAAACGCGAAAGTTTGTAAGTGTGGATGTTTGTTACTCTTTCACGAAGAAAATATTGAACAGATATGGATGAAATTTGACACAGAGATTGATTATAGTTTGAAATAACACATATGCTATATTTTATTCTCACGGGAACGGGAATTACGCGGGTGAAACCGCGAGGCGCTACTAGTATGTAATAAATAAGTCTTATTCATTCGAAGCTATTTGCTTTAAAAACCTCAATTTTTAGACTAATGTTTTTGGTCAAGGAACGAAAGACTCGCTTGTTTGAATTCCAATGTAGTAATTTGACGTCTATATTACAAGTAAATTAATTTTATATTTGCTTGAAACAAGAAATATATAAGTAGCAATTAAATATTTGTCTCCGATATAAATGAGTAGGTAATGTGTTTTTGTATATTTGTTTGTTGTATATGAGTGTGAATGATAGAATGAATGAATGAACTCTTTTCTGTATAGAAAGTACCATACAAATGTTTAAACAAAATAAAAACATAATGAACAATACAAGTAGACATAGTTATTATAATTTCATTTAATTTTTATTCATCTATTATAAATTATAATATAATGAACAGAAGGCAGCTCTATCTCTGAGAGCCATTTCTCCCTGCAGTGCTAATTATTGCAATTGTTCTTTTTACTATGAAATTGTTGCTATTTGTGGAAACCTATTAATAGCGCCTTGGCTAAGCACTGGGTTTAATAAGACAATATTAACCCGATGTTTCCTCCTAAATATATAAAAATAAACCAACTTACAAACCTACGCAACGATATTTCCTCATTAGGATGTTTCCAGTGGGTGGCGGCGACGAGAACAAAATATTTTCGTACAGGTTTCCTTTTAAACGTTCATGTCACCAAAAGTAAGAAAACAGCCGCTATTAATGCTTAATGAAAATTCCACCTAACGTATTGTTTACAATGAGTACATTTCTATTCACACGCGAGTTACTTCGACCGTGCCACATCGTGTGACCACGACAAAGGGACGCGGCGGCAGTGGCCAATTAACATCGAATCATGTCGGTGGGGCTATGACACGACAATTTGGGCAAACAGTCAACCATGCTACGAAACTCTACGCTCTGTTGCTACGCCGTAGCGGCTCTACAAAAGCGTAGAGCTATCTACATTAATTAGGTGATAACTACTGTTCCGTCATGACGAGTCAGTGGCACAGGTAGGGGAAGGTCCGCGTGTGACGGAGGTTGCGGGTTCGATTACCGTCTCGGGACAAATGTTTTTTTATCAGCTGATAATTAAGAAATGAATACTTCTTAACTAGATGATCCTGTGTGTACACAGCATTATCTAGTCCCAAGCTAAGCAGATCCTTTGGTATGAATACTCGGTCACTAATATACTTAATACTAGCTGCGCCCGCGGTTTCGCCCGCAATGTAATTTATTTGTCAAATTGCAGAAACTCCTAGTCCCAGGGGTAGTTTCGTAAAAATAAAAAATACGTGTTTAATTATTTACTTTGCAGTTTATTTATACCGAGTGTTGAGTGAATCAAACTAAGGAATAATTCTAGGTCCTAAACTATCTACCAAATTTCATTTAAATTAGTAGTAAGATTACTTATCACAAATATTCACACAGACTTTCCCATTTATTATAATTACTAGCTGGTGCCCGCGACTTCGTCTGCGCATGATTAGTATCGAGTACTCGCGATTTTACTTGCGTAATTCCCTTTTCCATGGGATTTTCGGGATAAAATAAATATACAGGGTGTTAGTGTGAACACCGTTGTCCTTGAAACCAGAGGTTCAGCATCATGAGTAGAATCCAAAACCGATGAGAAAAGTTTAACACCTATTTTAGTTTTGCAAGATTTTGATATTTCATGTCTTCGCTATCGTACACGATGCCATAGTCACTCTACATACTTTAAGTACCTACCTACGTAAGTACTTATACCCGCGCCTTACTTGGATCGTAACTTCATTACTTGTGCCCTTCAAAAGACGGGATATTCGCACAGAAGGTGATCCGACACTGAGGTGCACATGCCACGTGTCGCCTGGTCGAAGTACTTGTGTCACGTGTTTGTGAGCAAACGTTTAGTGTTTATTAAAATTTTCTTTAAAAAATGAGTAAAAAATTGAATCATTTTTTTCATCCGTTTTGGATTCTACTCATGATGCTGAACCTCTGGTTTCAAGGACAACGGTGTTCACACTAACACCCTGTATGTGTTATTCCAGCTTATAATCTATCTCTGTGCCAAATTTCATCCAGATCCGTTTAGCAGTTTTTGCGTGAAAGAGTAACAAACATCCATCCATCAATCTATCCATTCATACTTACAATCTTTCGCGTCTATCAGTTCAATTCAGTTTGGTTCCCCTAGGCTATACGGGTTTTAAAAAATTTCTCACAGCATCTGAACGACGCGTACACACGCGTCGTTCAGATGCTGTGAGAAATTTTTGAAAACCCGTATAGCCCAGGGGAACCAAACTGAATTCCGGGATAAAATGTATCACATGTCCAATCGTCCCGAGTTCCATTCGAATTCATTCACTTCCGTCGTGATGCGTGGTTAAAGAATTCTTCTTTCACCCTCTCTCCCAGGGGAACCTTTCCGAATTCCGGGATAAAAAGTATCCCATGTCCTTCCTTGTAGTATGAACTCAAATCGTCCCGAGTTTCATTCCAACTCATTCAGCAGTTTCGGCGTGATGCGCGGTAAAGGAATTTTACTTTCATACCCTCTCCCATGAGAACCTTACTGAATTCCGGGATAAAAAGTATCCTATGTCCTTCCTCGTAGTATGACCTATAATCATGCCGAGTTTCATTTAAATCAATCAAGTAGTTTCGGCGTGATGCGCGTTTACGATACAGACAGACAGACAGACAGACAGACAGACAGACAGACATGAATGAAAAAAAATACAGTTTTGGCTTGAGTATCGATAATAGAGTGCCCTCCAAAAAAAATTTTCAAAATATCTTCAATGTACAGATTTGGACCTGTTACAGTTTTATTATAAGTATAGATGATTTTATTGTATTAAAAAATACAAATCGCCCCGATATGTTGTAATGCTGATGCGCTGCGCTATACACTCACCAGCTCTAAGATCACACATCGCATCGACCAGACGCTTCAAATTTTGTAACATGGTAACATCACATCACATCAACTCAACAGCCTTTATGTGGATATGCCAGGTAATATGAACGCAGCGTATAGGAGATAGGTACGCGTAGCCTTTTTGAATCCATCGAACTATGGTAATTTAACAAGTTCTATGAATACCAGTCTGAACAGCTGTGTTGATGTCTATGGCAAATTTCCGATACTCAATGGATCGCGGGAGGTAACTTATGAATACTCTGTGATCTAGGATACATACAAGTTCTAGAATACGTACGCCCTTGGTTTGCTCGTGTGATATGTTAAGTTGACTTGACTTCTTAGCTGATGGCAAAGTGTTTAGTTAATGATAGGAAAACAGCGTCCATCAAATCTCTCAAAAACATTCGAAAACTAAAATCGACAAATATGCTAGTAGTCATCATCATCAACAAACTACACTAGTCTACTGCTGAAAATAGGCCTCCCCTAATGAGCGCTATAGCACCCTGTCTTCAGCTTGCCGCATCCAGCATCTACCAGCAGTTTTTAGCAGATCGTCATCCCATCTGGCCGGAAGACGTCCTACAGTATGTTTGACAAATCGCGGTATCCACTCAAGAACACGTTTACCCCAACGGTTGACGGTTCTTCGCGAGATATGGCCGACTTCAGCTTGCAAATTCTTTGATTGCTTTGAAATAGGAGATGATAATTTGTATGGGGTATAAATGAAAAACCCTGTATATGACTATGTTGTTAGAAATATATTATCAAATATATCTTTGAACCTTGTTTGAACCTTGTTGGTAGGTTTAGAATAGGTCTAGTCTAGCCCTGGGCTGGACCTAGTTAACGACAACACAAATGATGACATGTTCGATCTCCCTCGAGGCAATATCGTCTAGTCTGGGCTGTTTGTTTGGACTTTGACATGCTCCTAATTAAACCGAAGGTAATTAACTTTAGTGTCTACCTACGTATATTATATTTTACGTATACTATACTACGTGCGTCGACTCACTTGTGCGTGCCTTCCAATCTTCCAAGGAAATCCGCGAGGGCTGGTGCGGCGGCAGATTTGACAAATATGCAGGTCTCGGCATAACCTACGCATTTGGCCCCTTGGAGTCGAGACCCTTTGTCCGTGGGGTATCGAGGCTCTCCAGGTTAAAAAAATATCTGAGCATCCGATCGATGAAAGGTCGATCGGAAGGCACAAGTGTAGCCCCACCATGTGCCACCCACCCATGTAGCATTAAATTTATAAATATGGATCACCAACAGTGGGAACACGGGACATTTACGAATAAATAAATCTTAAAATTACAAACAGAAGTTGGTGATTATTGCGCTTATAGACAAACTGTAATGAGTAGATATTCCCAGTTAATTTTTATATAGAGTCCTGAGTATCCGTTGTGCACGAAAATAATAAAAGTTTTGGCTTTTTCCCATACATTTGGTGCCTTTCAGCGCCTGTTTTGACGGAGGCTACCTACACGAAATCAATGTTTGTATGGATTAAAAGTACGTCATAAAACTACTGAACGGATCGAGCTAAAATTTTGTACGTACGTTGTTCTAGCCCTGGAATAAAACATAGGGTATTCATCCCAAATATCAGTTCCCATGGGATATAAATAGCATTGAAACGTTTCCAAATAACGCGTGCGAACCCGTGGGCAAATACTAATGTTGTATTATTGCCTACGCAACCGTAAAAGTAGTTAAAAACTATCGAGCTTTCGATAAACGTTTTCGTAATCATCTTTGTATCTACTACGCTCGGACTCAGCGTAAAGGTTAAAAATATTCGATTCGACGAACAAGGGAGGGGCCCTTGTTTCTGTGAAGCATCCAGAAAAGTTAGAAGCAAGTTAGGGACAAAAGTAAATTAAATATTTCACCGAATTGTCCTAAAGGATAAGATAACGAGAGAATCTCAGTGAATATCCGGGAGCTAATTCCCCCTTCGAGGGGGACAACTGATCATAATCTTTTTAAATTAAGTACGTAAGGGAAACAAACGAATTTCTCCAAGGACTTATTCCTTTTCAGGGTTCCGTACCTTAAACGAAAAGAGGAACCATTATTTGACCACTTCGTTATCTGTTTAACTGTAAATACTCTTTTTCTAAGGATCGCGCATTTAAATCGCACGCCAGTTTTGCTGCTTATTTTACTCATAGACATTATTTAACGTACGAGAACCGCACGAGCTTAGGCCACCAGAACATATTTTTTAAATAACTAGAATAAAAGAAGCTATAGTATTTGCATAAAACAGACAAGGTAAGCCACCCAAAATACTCAGCTTATATATGTAAGTAAAACAAATTAATTAATTAGATCTCATCTAAATGGGCATCGTCGAATGTCAAGTAATATAATAAAATAAATAATTAAATAGTCCTTCTGTATAGCTTTGGCATTCGCAAGGAAATCAACACGATTACTGGAAGTTCCTGTTGATTAAAATCATTTAACCTGGCCAGCAACAACATCCTGTAGCTGTTGCAGTTTGTACGGAACCTCTGATAGAACTCTGCGGGAATCCGACTCACACTTGGCTGGTTTTTTGAGATGAAGTATAAAGTTCGATGCAACCGTAAATGGGTTTACCGTCTGTGGTAATAAGAGGGATATTTGTATGCCAATGCTTTGAAGGTAAGCGAACTGAATACTACCTACTTGGACTGCGCTAAATGGGTTCACTAATGCAATCGAGAATATCTTTGCATGAACGTCTGGTAGGTAATCTTGCTGGTCTATTGACAAGTGATTATGAACTTCGCATGTACTTATGTATCTTGCTGGTTTGTTGACAAGTGAATATGAACTAAGGAAGTAAGTAGTAAGTACCCACTTATTAAAAAATTCAAAGAAGTTGCATCCCTACTCCGTACTTTTACCTGTATAATTGTGCTTAGATTTCGACCATTATTAGTCCTGCTTTTTGAAGTATGTACGTAGTTTTATAAGTAGTATCACAAAACTACTGAACAGTTCGGGCTGTCATTTTGTATAGATATGGGTCTAAATTTAAACTAGCACAGGCTATTTTCATACCACAAATCATTTCCTATTTAATAAAAATAACCTTCAACGCTTCCGTAGAAATAACACAAAGGCTAAAATAGAAATATTCCCACGGAATAGAAATAACGCTTTCATAGAAACAATCATTAAAAATTTCATAATAACGGCAAGAACATCTTGTAGTAATAGTTGAGTAAGTTTTTTTTTATAGAACCCCGGCACAAATATTTGAAGATCGTGCAATCATTTGTCAAGGCGGGAATCGAAACCGCAACCAAAAGTTTACAATTTCTAAAATTCTTTATAAACATTAGATACCTATATTAATCTTGTACAATAAGGAATGTAAATTTAATACTAGAATGCACCAGCATTCATTAGGTAATCAAACTTTTTAGAAGCTTGCTTTTGAGACGGTATTCGTGAATAAGTCTTGAAAGTCTTCAAAGTCCTTTAATAATTGTTTGTAAATGCTATAAATAAAGATTTTCAAATTCTTATTCTTTTATAGACTTACTAGCGACCCGCCCCGGCTTCGCACGGTTTTATTATTACGTATAAACCTTGAATCACTCTATCTATTAAAAAACGCATCAAAATTTGTTGCGTAGTTTTAAAGATTTAAGCATACAAAGGGGCATAGGGAAATTGGGATATAGGGACAGAGAAAGCGACTTTGTTTTATACTATGTAGTGATAGTGATTCACTAATATAAATCTTAAAAGAATTAAAATCGTATCTAAGAATAATTTTATTTATATAGCCCTTAGTAACAGCCGAGAGCAACAGATTCAACGGAAAGATGATACAAGTCTCATAAAACTACCTACTCATTCTAATGAGATCTTGTTCGTGAAATCCTACACAAGCCAACCCGACCACGACAGCCTATTAGCGTCGGTTATTATCAAAACTGCGCATATTCCTGAATATCCCGCGGAAACAGGAAATCACGTAAATGCTAAATTGCCCTCAAGTAAAGTAAATTATACTTTTATGAATTGTGACTCACTTATTTATTGTCTGAAGTGATGTTTGTCTCCAATTTGAAGGAATTTTACTTGACTTGAAGTTGCCACCTTCCCTGAGTAAGTACGCTCCCCTCCCCTTCGTTTCCGTTCTTCATAGTCGTGAAGATCGTGGACAAGTAACCCTCGTAGAGATATAGTAGGATTGAGAACTAATTTTTCTTTATGTCGGTTGAAGAGTAGTATTGCAACTATTGGCCTAAATTATATACAACTAGCAACCCGCCCGGCTTCACACGGTTTTTATATGTTTTTATACCTTCCTCTTGAATCACTCTATTTATTTTAAAAAATCCGTTGCGTAGTTTTAAAGATTTAAGCATACATAGGGACAGAGAAAGCGACTCTGTTTTATACTACCTCATTTATTTTAAACACTAGAAGTGCCTCGCGGTTTCACCCGCGTAATTCGTTCCCGTGGGAATTCCGTGGTAAAATATAACCTATGTGTTATTCCAGACTATAATCTATCTCTGTGCTAGATGTCATCCAGATCCGTTCAGTAGTTTTTGCGTCAAAGAATAACAAACATCTATCATCTATCCATCTATACTTACAAACTTTCGCGTTTATAATATTAGTAGGCTTCAGATTTATCGTAAAAAAGTAAACAGCCATATAAACTTTGGCATTGGATTTTTAATGCCAAAGCCGTCTTTGTAAATATTAATCGTTGTTCGAAACTCGAAAGAGCCAAACGTGGTCTGAAATGGAAGATAAGCTAAAATAAAAAATTACGTTCCCTAGAAACTTTTCTTTCAATGAAATCTCAATACCTTAGAAAATAATCCTTTTTAATATTACATTTAAGTTCAACGCTATTCAAAATGCAATTTCTAGATATAAGGTATTTAAATGCAAAGCCCGATGTCGTTCGCATAATTCGTACGTAAGTAGGTACGCGTCATTACGCACCAGGGGTCAGAGGTGCTAGCACGAGAACCCATAATATTACGTTCAACTTACCAAATGAGGGTAATGCCTGGTTTACACTTTGTTAAGTATCAAGAGCGAGTGACAAGTGCAAGTGACTGTAAGAATATTTAGTCTGTGGTCTAGTCTATGATTTCGTGATATGATTTCGTGATATGTTTTGGTATGATACAGTTCTTTAATTACTACTATTTTATATTTGTAAAGCACTACGACTATATAATAATTGTTCGCACACACGAGAACGGACAAACTCAAACTCAAACTCAAACTCAAAGTGCTTTATTTCCTTAAGACCTTACAGGACACTTGGACACGTCATAAAATTCAGGTTATTAATAATTAAAACTAGGAAATAAAGTGCTCACTTTGATTTTTGTTCACTTCAATCTTTTTAAAGTAAAGAAGCGAACAGAAACCTTTACCTTGTTAGGTTGTTATTTTTCGAGTTGGAGCAAAATTCGTCCCAAGCTTTTTTATCATCTAAATAATCAGATACTTTATAGTAAGCCTTTTTACAAAGAATAGTTTTGACAATTTGTTTGAATTTATTTACTGACAGTTTTTGCAACTCACTTGGAGTTTTGTTGTAGAAGCGTATACATTGCCCTTTGAAAGATACATTAACCTTGTTTAGTCTAGTTGTAGGCAAAGCGAGTTTATTTTTATTTCTAGTATTGACATTGTGTATATCGCTATTTTTAGGAAACTTATTGATATTTCTACGAGTATACAACAGGTTTTCATAAATATATTGACATGGTACTGTCATTATGTTAATTTCTTTGAACTTATCACGTAGGGATTCTCTGGGACCCATATTATAGATTGCCCGAACAGCCCTCTTCTGCAACACAAAAACGGTGTTAATGTCTGCAGCATTCCCCCACAGCAGTATACCATAAGACATAATACTATGGAAGTAGCTGAAATAAACAAGTCTAGAAGTATCTACGTCTGTGAGTTGACGGATTTTTTTGACTGCGTATGCCGCAGAACTGAGCCTTTTTGATAGCTTATCTATATGTGGGCCCCATTGAAGCTTACTGTCTAGGGTGATTCCTAAGAATACAGTACTTTCTACAATATCTAACGTTTCTCCTCTTACGTTTATATCAGCCTTAACTTGTTTCACATTAGGTAGAATAAATCTAATACATTTCGTTTTGGTTTCATTTAGCAAAAGATTATTGACGCTAAACCAGTGGACAACTTTCGAGATTGCATTATTCACATCGTCGAAATTTGTTGATTGTCTTTTCATTTTAAAAATTAAAGAAGTGTCATCTGCAAACAACACAATCTCGTGATTATTCTTTACAAGATCAGGCAAGTCGTTAATATAAACTAAAAATAGGAAAGGACCGAGGATAGACCCCTGCGGTACACCCATAGTAACTACAGACCCCGAAGACCGTTTCCCATTAATGTCAACTCTTTGTATCCTATCATTTAAGTAAGAAGAAAGAAGAGCCAAAGAGGTGTCATTTATTCCATAGTGATGTAGTTTCCTGATTAATGTCTCATGATGAACACAATCGAATGCTTTTGACAAGTCGCAAAAAATGCCTAAAGCATCTTGCGACTTCTCCCAAGCATCAAAAATATGTGATACCAACTCTACACCGGCATCAGTAGTTGACCTGCCTCGAGTAAACCCGAACTGCTTACAATGTAGCAGGTCATTGCCATTGAAATGTTTTAGCAATTGATGTAATATAAGTTTTTCAAAAACTTTGCTGAATGTTGGCAGTACTGATATTGGTCTAAAGTTAGTGGGGTCAGACCTACTACCAGATTTAAACAATGGAGTTATTTTACTATGTTTCATTAGATCAGGAAATACGCCACAATCAATAGATTCATTAAATATGAAAGCTAGATCTGGTGCGACTGTTTCAATTAAAGGTTTAATAATTTTAACGGAAATGCCCCAGAGATCTGCAGTTTTCTTAATATTTAAAAGTTTAAAGACCTTAACAATATCTTTTTCATCAACATGATTGAAATTAAATTTACTACCGCATTTAGGTACATTTTTTATGAGTAAAGACTCGGCGTTCACTTGAGAAGAGTTTAGATTCTTTGTAGTAGAGATTGGAATGTTAGTAAAAAAGTTTTCAAATGCTTGAGCTACTTCAACGTCTTTTTTGATTGTGCAATCATTAATTTTTAAATTATAATCATTAACATAGGTACTAACCTTTCCAGTCTCACTATTTATTATTTTCCATGTTGATTTAATAACATTTTCACTATTTTTAATTTTCGAGCTAATATAATTTGACTTTGCTACTAGACAAACTTTTCTAAACATTTTTGAGTAATTTTTAACTTTATCTTTGAACTCCTCACTAAAATTATATTGTTTTTCATTATACAGTTCATACAACTTTTGTCTACTTTTATGAATACCTACAGTTGCCCACTCACTAAATGAAAGTTTATCAGAAACCACAATCGATCTGGGTGTAAATATGGAATTGAATGCAGAGACGAATTTCTTAAAAAAACTGCTATACAACTCACTTGGGTTATTATGTGAGTAATTAGGTGTTGGTATGGAATTCCATTGTGATTTCATACGTTCAAATCGATGTGTGGTTACTGGTATATAAGTTATTTTCTTTTTACAATTATTATTTTTTATTTGAATGTTGAGTTTTATCAGTTGACCTAAGTGGTCAGATTTTAAATTACTTATTACATTTTTACTTATAATTTTATCATTTAGGCAAACAAATATATTATCTATGCATTTTGCTGAGGTTTCAGTAATTCTAGTTGGTTCCATAAATAGTGGACTTAGATTATAAGACTTAAATAAATTAGTTAATCTACTACTGTGGGAGTTAACTTCTAAAAGATTAACATTGAAGTCTCCGCATATTATGAGATTTTTATTTGATTTTGTTATTTTAAATAAGATATCATCCAATATATTTTCAAATATTTCAAAGGAAGCTGATGGTGGGCTGTATACACTTACTACAATACTTTGCTCCAACTCAACACATGCTACTTCGATGTGGCTTTCAACAGACATACATATTATGTCCTTACGGTCTTTGAATTTCAGTAGTTTATTTAGTAATATTAAAGAGCCTCCACGAATAGCATGTGATCTGCAAAAAGAACTACCAACCGTGGAAGTAAATCATAGACCAATATCCATACCAAGGACGTGGAAGTAAATCATAGACTAGACCACTAAATATTGTAACAGTGATAGTATGACTTCCGATATTTGTTCACGGAACATTTTGAACTAAGACGTGCTAAGAAGCATGCCATCTTTGACACAGCTGCGTGCGTCTTAAGTTGTACGATTTAAGACGCAAACAGAAGCTAAACTGGCGCCACCACTTATTTTATCATATAATTACGCTAATCAAAGGAATTTCCAAAACACACAAGTTTAGTTTGTTAAATATATCATTAAGCGTTTTTATATGCATCTGTAGAAATTTAATTTTGTCTTGTAAACTAGACATCTGTTAGACAAAATTAAACTGTCGTCTAGTAAACTAGACAAAATTAAACTGCGACAGAATTAAACTTCTACAATTGAAGAACTCTTCCTAAAGGAAGAGATACGAAGTTGCTCTTGGTGGCCATCAAACTCTGTTTTCGCGGTGCTGCGTCTTAAAATCGCGCTTACAAGACGCAGTTGTCAATTATACTTGTCACTCGCACTTGATACTTAACAAAGTGTAAACTAGGCATAAGATACTCAGACTGATCTGCTGAAGTTTCTTTAGAAAAAGCTTGAAATAAAACCGGCGAAAGTGAGAGTCGGACTTGAGCACGAAGGATTCCGTATCCTTACTTCCTTGATATTATTATAAACGTGAAAGAATGTATGAATGTATATACATATATGTTTATTCCTCTTTCACACAAAAAGACTGTGCGGATCAGATCGGGTTGAAATTATGAATAGACGTAGTTCTAGCCTTGGAATAACTCAGCCTTTTCATCGCATAAATCAGTTCGCATGGGTCAGAAATAGATTAATAAAATTATATATATAAAAACGGCAAAAAAATAATGTCTGTTGTATGGATGCCCCCTAAATTATTAAATTAATAATGTTTTTTAGTTTTTATGAATATAGCGGCAACAGAAGTGCATCATCTGTGAAAATGTCAACTCTCTAACTATCACGGTTCATGAGATACAGCCTGGTGACAGACGGACGGACAGGGTAATAGGTTCCCGTTTTACCCTTTGGGTACGGAACCCTAAAAGGAATAGACTTGTTGAGAGTTTGATGCAATGCATCAAAGTCGAGTCATCGTTTCCGCTCTTCGAAAAAGAGCGCCTGAATACCTTCTCTATTGTACGTGAAGTAGGATACAATTATGATCTTTATCTAAATAAAAATAAACATAGCTCAAAACACGATCTCATCGCTAAGAGCGATTTAGCGAACCTTGGTGGAGAAAAAGATGTAAATAAATAGATAGATAGAGCACCGAAATAACAACAATTTGCTACCTTTAGACTGTTTGCAACCGTCTGCAGTTAGCTCAATTGTTTCAATTGTTTAAACTTGTTGTAATTTTTTCTATTCCTTGATTGTAATTTTCGTTGTTAATAAGAAACATAATAAACAAAAAAAATCAATTTGATTAATATCATAAATTTATACGATAAGTACATTACAACATAAACAGATATTTTTTATACCTACACCTTGTGGACGCTGCGCCATCACTTCGGTCGTCGAAATCTTTGAATCGTAGTTATATCAGCATTTGTTTAAAATTTTAATTAGTAGGCAGTTTATAAATTATTCGCTAGCGTACTAGCAGTCTAGCACTAGAAAATAATTATTTATCTCTCTCAGTACTATCAAATAAATCAACTTGTATACTCGGTCTCCCGCGACACAGGCCTAAACTAGTGCGGGGACCATAGGCAATAAATAATATTCTCTCCTAAATCCATACATAATATGTATATTATCTTGATAGAAACAATGAACAATAGAAAAACTTAGACTAGTGACAATAGGCCTTATCGCTCAAGAGCTCGATGTCTACCAGACTACTTTGGAAGGATAGAATCATTGGATAGTACATGAGGATCAGCGGGCTTACTATAAATAAATAATGTCAATGAGACAATAAAACAAATGATAGTTGGTACTTATTCATGCTAAGGTCTCAGGTTGCAAGGAAGCTGAGGTACTTGGGACATAATCCGCTTCCTTATTACAATGGAGACCTATTTTGAGCAATGTCGTGATTAACTCGTGTGCGTACTGTTGGCGACTACTTTATGCGAATTTGTTTTTTACTGCCTTGAAGATAAGTGTTGTCTTTATTTTAAAACTCTTTCTATAGTAGAGGTTAGTGAATTTTTCGTCGTGCGATATTCGTCCACTCTACGCTGAAGTTTCACAGTGAGAACTTCTTTCATCTGGCAACTCGTTTGACTTTTACGTTCTTATATGTTTGATTGTAGGAGGTATATTTGAATACAATACAGCTCAATAACTGGATAAAGATAGGTGACCATAGAAAATCCTAAAAAAGTCCTAAAAGAAAAAATGTTGAATTTGGGGTCGATGGATTTGTCTTCCCCATCACTTTGGAATTTTTGTATGAAGGTCATTTTAAAATATTAATTTTATGATTGATAGAGTTATTATTAGATTGTGAATGTCTGTCTGCGAACAAAAATATCTTGGATTCTAGGATTGAGCCCTGAACAAAATTATTATGAAAAGATTATTAGTATTATTAACTACCGGAAAATATAATTTCACTGGAGGTCCGCTCACTGATCTCACCAAATTTGAATTAAAATTTTAGGATTAGCAAACAGAACTTTGAAATTAATTTTCACTTTCATTATAACTTGGACACGTTTTAATATACGCCGCCCAACCACTTTTGTTTGAGTTGTTTCTGTCTCATTGTAGACCTCTTAACTACAAATAGGTACTTACATTAACTTACATAAGTAGGTACCACAATGGTTTCTTTAGATAGGTAGGTTCTTTAGGTAAAATCAGTAAATTCAATTTATTCGCCATTACATCATTTATTACCATTGATCATGTTGGCATTCAAACACCCAATAAATACTGTGCTGTGTGGATTATCCAGGATAATTATTAATTACTACAGTATTAAAGGACCCCTTATTATTTAAATTTATGATGATAATTATCCATTAAACTATACATATATACTTAAGTACTTAAATCTGCGTTACATTCCCAAAATCACAAACCAGAAAATGAACAGTTATTATGATACTTAATCATCTATGCTGAAAAATGGATTCCTTTCAAAAAAGTCCTAACGTTTCTTAAAATTGCTCAAGAGCAATTTATTGATAACTAGCTGCGCCCCGCAGCGTCGCCCGCGGGGAAATTTATTTATTTGTCAAATATCATATTTTTCTCGCCGTAAAAACCATCCTTGAACTTCAACGAACATTTTAAAAAAAGATTTGGCCAAATTGGTCCAGGCGTTGTTGAGTTATGCGCTTACCAACACATTTTGCGATTCATTTTTATATTATAGATATATCAAGTAAATCAACAAGGACGAAGGAAATTTCCCTGTAAATCAAGCTTTAGCTAAAACCCTGTTTGTGTGCTTGATCGATAACTGATAGATAGGCAGATCTTGGGTTGGAAGTAGGAACCACCTATGATGATAAGTACTTTTAGCCGTGGGTACAACTTGCTACTAGAACCTAAATATTAACTTCATCGTTTGGACTAACAAACTATAATAGGTACTTATATTAGGGCATTAGAATGTCTTTGTTAAAGTATGCAAAGATATTATTATAAATAAGTACTTATTTAAAATTAAAAAGCCATCACAATCCTACCTCGCAAGGTGCACAAATTCAAACGAATCAGCATCTTAGAAAACCACGACGCGCGCCAAATTAAAATTTACTTTGCAAAGCCACGAAGTTTGGTTTGCATGAAGAATTCAAAAGCGATTGCAAAGCAACGACCGCGCACGTTCGAGGTACATAAAACACACTTTCTCCGCCAAATATCATGCACCTAAGTATGGAAATGGCATCGGATCGCACATGTTGAAAATAAAACGGCACCGAGTTGAACCCGTGTCCTGTTTAATATTTATGAGCGAAGGCCTGCCGCGGGAATGGAATAGCCAACTAAAAGTTTCAAACGCTGAACGGTTCTGAAGCGGTTGGGCTCGAGAGGCCGCATTTACTACTCACTTTATAGCAGCTTTTCACGCATTTGCTACTTAAATCTCTAATAAGCTTAGCATAACCAGCTTTTAGTCGAAAGCTGTCTGGAATAGGCTGGGCATGCCGCTTTTATTAGTGACTTGGTTTTGACTTTTTAGGCAAAAGTCTGCATAATTAAATCAAATTTGGTTTTAAATGTGTTTAAAACGGTTGTGCTTGGATTTTCTCTGTCTACAAGTAGATAATTATATTTTGGATTTAACCAAATTGTGGATTTATCTAGGTATTCTTCTGAAGGTTCAAATTGCTGTCATTCATGGTTCAAACTTAAAATAGAGACTTATCAAAGGTGGAAAACCTCTTACGCAATCTCAGCCGGTCCTGTTTTATTTACATAATGAAAACTAATAAGAAATAACCCATTTGAAAAACTTTATAAAGACGACTGGACTGAGGCAAGTTGAAGCATTGCCTACGACAGCGTGAAACTAAACCGAAGCTGGAACTTTGCGAGGAATGTCAGTCAGTTATTTCACTGTGTTTCACTTTGCAGCAAAGCAGGCGAGATCTTTTGTTTTTATTCGCCACTGGAACGCGATTGGATTTTTCTTTTTAGGTCGAAACAACCAGCATAATTAGGGCACGTCCGTTTTTGGAATGGGAATTGAAATTTTCGGATTTACCGAATTCAAATTCACGTCGTCCTATCCTTGGACTAAAATACTTTTCTAAGGTATACACAGTGATTGCGTGTAATCACGATATTATGATTATGTAGGTACCTCAAGAAAATCTTGGAATAATCTTAAGAATTAGCGTAGACAGCGCAATAAATAGCATGAAACGCTTTCATTGTCAGAAATAACAATGATCCCTCACCCTGTCAACTGTCCTACTAAACAAGAACTCGAAATAAAGTTTAAAAATTCAAAGACGAGGTCAAATGGCACATCATTTGGGCAGAGTGGCACAATTAGAGGCGAATGCCCGCGTAAACTGAATGTGCTTAAATGAGCGTTATTATTCTTTTCTTTCTTAGGCGACGTTATTTTGAGCCTCTTTATCTGCGAACGTAAAAAGTAAAACTAATCTCCGGCATTTTCTGGCGGAAGCTTCCAGATCTGTTTGGCGCAAATTGGTTGATATATATTAAATCTGCAGAATCCGGAAAGATTAAGATATGTAGATAGCAGATTTTTTTAGGTACTTTAATTTTATTTCAACTTAACCATCATTAGCTAAAACACTACTAATCATGGTCACGTATGTCCACGTATTGGCACCTTGTAGGTATGTGACTATTTTTGATCGAAATCTTTCAAACAAAAAGTCTTAAATGTGGGATGCGTGATGCCTCATTTTTTTTATAAAGTGACCTTACCTTTCATTTCAAATACCATCTACAACTACTCTTAGGTATATCACGTAACCAGACGAAATAAGGTGAAGAAAATATCAAATACGTCTGCGAGTAAATGCAATTACGAATTTTCAAAGTCGTGCAATAAAAATCCACAAAACACTTTTACACAAAGGGTTGGGTTATTTGATTTGGGACTGGAAAAGTTGAGCTGAACCGATTCAGATCGAGAGCTCGTGAGTTTTTACTATTGTCTATTCAAAGAGAAAATCTTTTTGATATCCTTAATACTCAGAGTCTGAGACATAATGTAAGAATTTGAGAGTTTATATAAGCTTTTTTGAATTTTGGTAGTAAGTAATTTCTATTCTGCGCTGTGTGGTGAAAATTGAAAACTAAAATTGTTAATCCAATGATCAAATCTCTTGTTTGATTCGGCAAGAGAAATAAATAATTCCGGACAATCCACACAACCTGAAAAAAAAAAGTGATTGTGGCAAACAAGATCTTGTTAAAGGTAAACATGTAACTTGTTTGCACCAGAGCCTATCAAGCACAATGATTGCAGCAACAAACCTTACTTGATAACGGGAACTTTATTGCATCAATCACAAAACTTGTTTGTGCCCATCAAGTCTCAACTTAGTTGCTCCAAACAAGATGGTGCATTTCATAAATACGCATACATGCACAATAATTTGATTACCATAAACAAGATTATGTGATGAATTTTATAAAGTTCCTTGTTTGGGTTAAACAAGTAGCTTGTTTGCCCTAATAAAGTTTACCTAGTAACTTTAATCAAGTAGCTTGTTTGCCCTAACAAAGTTTACCTAGTAACTTTAATCAAGTAGCTTGTTTGCCCTAATAAAGTTTACCTAGTAACTTTAATCAAGTAGCTTGTTTGCCCTAATAAAGTTTACTTAGTAACTTTAATCAAGTAGCTTGTTTACCCTAATAAAGTATACATAGTAACTTTAATCAAGTAGCTTGTTTGCCCTAATAAAGTTTACCTAGTAACTTTAATCAAGTAGCTTGTTTGCCCTAATAAAGTATACTTAGTAACTTTAATCAAGTAGCTTGTTTGCTCTAATAAAGTATACCTAGTAACTTTAATCAAGTAGCTTGTTTGCCCTAATAAAGTTTACTTAGTAACTTTAATCAAGTAGCTTGTTTACCCTAATAAAGTATACATAGTAACTTTAATCAAGTAGCTTGTTTGCCCATTTATTTTGTCATTAATGGAAATATTCTCAAATCACATAGGCTTTCTCCATTATTTGGTATTTTTCACAACAAAGGCATGACAATACGAGCCCAGTAGACCAGTCACTAGGCTCGAATAAACTTGCCTTTCGGGTAAAAAATACCGGATGTGGAGTTAGCCTATGTGATTTGACATATTTTTATGACAAAATAAATGGGCAAACAAGCTACTTGATTAAAGTTACTATGTATACTTTATTAGGCAAACAAGCTACTTGATTAAAGTTACTAAGTATATTAGGGCAAACAAGCTACTTGATTAAAGTTACTAGGTATACTAACTATTCCATTAGGTAATGACAATATTGTTCACAAAAACAAGGGAAATCTCAAAATTAAAAAAAATATACAGCATACGATCATGTTTTATTTTTCCAATCATTATTGCATGAATTTCCGTGTAACTCCTTATATGGGTTATGAAGGCGTCGCATGACTCCACTTTTGTTGGCTTCCAGCTAGCTTCTTTTTATCAGTTTGACTCACAGTTGACCGAAGAAGGAGCGGTATAGCCGTAAAGGCTACGATATTTGTGACTTCTTCATTGGGAGCTAAAAAGAAAAAAATAAAATCTTACAAACCGTAGGTACTAACTGTTTGACAGAGCCTCCTTCAAAACTGGAGGGTTTTAAGGGGTGAAAAATTAACAAACATCCATACATCTAACTTTCGCATTTATAATCTTAGTGAGATGAGATTGAATGAAACATAATAATATACTATTATTAAACATGTTAAACCAAATAAAATCTTGCTAAAAAAATATAAACGCGGGTAATAAGTTAACATGCTATTCCATGGCAAGTAGTCCAGGTCATAGACTATGTATATTCCAAGTTTCAGCCGAATCCGTTCAGCCGTTTTAGCGTATAGAAGTAACAAACACACTGACAAACTTTCGTTCTTTCATTGATTCATAATATTAGTATGATGATTATTATTTACTTACAATCAGCAAGCTCAACTATGTCCTTGACAAATTGATTTTTGAAGATTTGTCTGTGGGTAGTTTCGATACAACTTTTCTGTGTGTTCTGGATAGGCTGCTTTAAAATCTAACTCCAACTGCAAAGAAAAAGTACAACACTATCAGCATTAGGTTTAAATATTAGAAATAGTTTGCTCTCTCTTACCATTACAGATCCATGTGACAGGTAGATGACATATACAGAGAGCTTCATAACATGGATTATAACCCGTAAAACAGTGATTTTAGATAATATTAAGCTAAGTTGTTTTTGAAAAAAATTAAAAACCTAAGTCTATGGGTTAGATTATATTTTTTAAAATCAGGGCCAACTTGCCAAGCCAAACAACAAGATGTTGTCACTAAACTAAAAACCAATAGGTAAGGCAGCAGTTTCAAATTAACAAACGTGTCCATGGAATTCTTTTGAACTTTTTATTGTTTGCAATTAATCCTAGATTTATTGGGAAATTATTTGTGATCAGACGCAACCACCAACGAATCACATGATTTATTGGGAATACCATAGTTTGCATTCCTCCGGTGATAAAACAAATCTAAATAAATTAGCCAGGTGACTTACTGCCTGAGCTGGTGCACTTTCTGACTGAGCTGCTGCACTGTCTGGCTGTGATTGCACTGGTAGGTACTAGGTTGTATATTCTTCCTTCCTCATTAACATCACAACTTCTTCCATCCTGTTCATCAAAAACCTCTAACGCTGTGGCTGAGAGATCAATGTTCTGAAAGAACAGACAGAACTAGACTGGGGAATTGTTCATGGTTATACATTTTTGCACATATTAGAAGCACAACAAGCAAATTTTAACACAGAAACTAAGGTATATCAATATCATTCTCACTCTAAAACCTTGGTAGGTACTTATTAATAATATGTATTAGTATGTTGTATTAATAATATGTATTAATATGTTAATATGTATAATAAAAAATATCTATACTATGTAGTATTAAGTATATCAGTCATCTAGTACCCATAACACAAGCTCTGCTTAGCTTGGGGCTAGATGATGCTGTGTGGACTGTCCAGAATTATTATTATAATTATAATTATTACCTAATAATAAAATCATATTAACAATGCTGGACAATTCACACAACATCATCTAGCCCGAAGCTTAGCAGAGCTCTTGTTTTGGTTACTAGATGACTGATATATTTAATATAATAGAATACCTTTTTTATTATACACGGATAACATTCAGAACACCCTGATCATATATCTGCAAATAATACAAACTAAACTAACTAACTAAAAATAATGGTCCCGAGACGGGAATTTAACCCGCGGACTTCCAGCGTGTCGCAGGCGGACCTTCGCCAGCTGAGCCACCTAGGTCGTCAACTTAGATCAATCAATTCAAACTTTATCTACTCAAAACTTACACCTTAACCAAAGATTTAACCTATAGGTACTTAATAAAAGATAGTGATGGAACTTACCAACAAACTACTTGTTTCCAATTCTGTTGGCTGTTTCTCCATTATCTTCTCCAACAACAGAGAAAAAGAATCCTAAGCCCAACTTTGGGAGTAAGTTCCTTAATATCTTCGGATGTAAGGGAGGCTAATGCCTCTAACAAAATAGCGTTATCTGCAAGCGTAAAATTATTATTATAAACTACTAAGTACATAAGCTAGGCACCTACTTTTAGAAAGTTATTAGGTTAGGTTATGAAAAAGTTGGACAATTTTAGGTGGCCATTCCGTATTTTGGAGAACATAATTCTGGGGTCAAGTTCATCTTATTCTCGAGTCTTGATCTATCTAGGTAACTATAACTATTTGAGTTTGCCGTGTCATGTTACGTGATGGGTGAGCCGGCGGCGCCGGCTAGTCATGGCGGAGACGCCACCCCGTGCCGCCGGCGGCGTCGTCACAGGGAAACATCAAAAAGATTGAGCATTCATTTCAACATTGTAATTTGGTATTTGAAAACTACCTGTAAATGTCCCGATTAGCTCGCAGAGACGCGGTTAGAAACTCAGCTACTTCGTCCATTGTTAGAATAATAAGCGTGAGCGTGTAACCAAATCGAACATGCATCCACTGTAAACCGAACAAATACCAAGTAATCCAACCATTCCACAAAGTTTAAACAACTTACATGACTTCTTCTAATAAAATGTAGGTTATTAGTTACCTTTTGTTTTGTCCGCCTCAAAAATTTTACTCCAGCACTAATATTCCAGCACAATACAACACTGAACACTCGCCATCGACGCCAAAACCCAAAAGAAAACAGATTCGGCCATGTTGCCAGTAGTGACTGCAGATTAGGGATGCCACCATGCCACATACAATCAGAGATTCGAAATTTCGCTTCGGAATCGAAAAACGAACGAAATTCGCGACGAAGGAACGCAAATGAAGAATAAGTTAAAAAAATATATTTACTTACCTATATATATGGCACAAAAAATAACTTTAATAATTAGAACTTTTATACTTATATTAAAATAAATAGAAAAATGGAACGTAAAATTGAATTTTATTAATTACGTTGGAAATTTCTTTTATCTCGCCATTTTAAATTGGCTAAGTATCCAATTTGTTTTTACTTTAAATTTTGTTTTTTTGTTGCTGTTTTTCCGAAAATATGCTTTTACGAAATTGAGTTGCCGACACTAGCTTATAGCTCCATCAACCGCAATGCATTTGATAGCTGCTATAAAGTTATTTGATTGATGTAATAAAGTAGTGTGATAAATGTAATCAAGTTATGTGTTAAAAGTACCTATATATACTAATAGTCAGTAGGTATACGTAGGTACTCTGTGAACCGCAATGCATTTGATAGCTGCCATCAAGTTGTGTGATAATTTTGAACAAGCTTGGTTATTAAAACAATCAAGTAAAATGATTGACTCTAACAAGTTGTTTAAACTTAGTAAGCCTAATCAAGTTTGCATAATCTTTATTGCAGTAACAAGGAATGTTTGATTGAAGTGAACAACTATGTTGTTTGTTTTAAACATTTTTCAAGATTGTTTGCTGTAACAATGTGCCCTTGTTAAGGTTAACTAAGAAACTTGTTTGAGAGGTTAATCATTTAAATTTGATTGGTGTAAACATGTGCTACTTGGTGAAAACAACTATGTTGTGATTACTGTGATCAAGAATTCGCCAATCAAGTTAAAAAGCCACTTGATTGGAGCCTATTTTTTTCAGTGTGCAGCATCATCTAGCCCCAAGCTAAGCAGAGCTTGTGTAATAGGTACTTACTAGATTACTGATATACTTAATATAATACATTACATAGATAGATATTTTTTATTATATATAGAAAACACGCAGACCAACGGAACACATTTCTGCAGATCGTACACAAATTTGTTCCGAGGCGGAAATCGAACCCACAACCTCCTGCGTCGCAGGCGGACCTTCGCCCACCACCGGCCATATCGTTTATTTTATTATTGGATTTGATCGTTGATTACTAATTCATAAGCTTAAAAATATGTATGTCGTTGACTGTAAGGTGAACTTTAGATTAACGTTAGCATAGCTTTAGCTGCTCTAAGTCAATATTAAGATGATTATGACAAACACTTTTTAGGGGAAGAAGTAATTCTGCTGTAACAAGGTTACATTATAACTACCAGAGGAGTCATTTTACCTACTCCAAAATAAAAACTTTTTTAAATAAACGTTTTTTTATTCATTTGTTTTGTATTTTTATAAGTTCAAAAAAAAGGTTGTTGTAGAATGACGCTCAGTACCAATTTGCAAGAGAGAATGCCCCTTAAGGGGGGTCAAACTGAAGGGGAAAATTTACTAGACGTACTGTTGATACCAAGCAATGACATAAAGGACTGAAAATTGGCTCCTGCACTCATAGGGCGATATGCCGCAGATTCAATACAAAAACACTCGATCACTATGTTGCATTTTGCGAATTGTATGTGAGAAATAAAAACCGACACCTGAATTATTGTGTGTTATTTTTTGAAGAGCTGAGTCTGTTGAACTTCGACATAAGACTTTAATTTCTTTTTAAAATGTTCCTAGCAATTATGTATATTCCATTCAAGATATATCGTTTAACTGCAATCTTGCTTGATGGTGTGGTAGAGTAAATATCTAATAAATAAAAAAAAACTGGTCAATCCACACAACATCATCTAGCCCTAGGCTAAGCAGAGCTTGTGTTATGGGTTCTAGATTACTGATATAAAGGTACACAACACAATACATAACATATGCAGATATTTTGATTCCCTGAATATAGAAAACAACCAGAACCCCAAAACACATATTTCAAGATCGTATAAATATTTTTCCCAAGTTGGGAATCGAACCCGCAACCTCTTACGTACGCACCACATCGGTTGTATTGTATGGCATAGCATCAGAAGTGTCTCGTGGCAACAGAGTGAAGAATTACAAGCTATTGGTGTTATTCAGTAAACCCTGCAGCTAGCACGTTTATTTGCTTACTCGGACCCGGCTACAGTCTTGTCCCTTATTTTCTTAGGCTCAAACAACAACCCTTATTGGCGACAGTGAAGGGGCATTACTCTTTGAAACTGCTATTCGTGCTATAAAACTCCTGACTGACCCACATTAAATGCTAGTTTGTTGCTAATCTTAATATACGATGTCTTAGGGTTGTTTTTTAAATTCAAATTGAAAAACCTTTATGTAAAAATCATATTACTTACTATTTTAAATATGAATATTACAATCAAAATAGAAACCATTATTTATCACTCTATTTAAACTAATAATCGATGATACAATAGCTCATCTGATTGTGATTGGTTATTTTAAAAAGTAAGTAAATTTTCATAATAACAAATTATAACAAATCTGCCCATATAAATCTACATATCTAATGGTTCAATCAAACTTTCCCCACATTCCATTCACCAATCAGTTATAATAACCGTACCACCGTCTGCCCAGTCTCATAAAAAGCCAGGGGCATCGAAGCTGAAAGTATCAGACCTTTCCGATTTTCAATTTCAAAGTCTTGTTCGTTTTTTCTTCACGCTCTCGGTCGGAAGCAATGCACTAATACCAGCAATTCGAGATGAAAGTTATCCGCGCACAGGACATGATTCCAAACAGTGGGTTTGAGAGTTCAATCACAAAGACGTGCAGGTTTAAACAGTAGGGTCGGTTGTAACAAAACAAAAACTAAGTAATCCGAAAACAGAGTTTGGTGCCCACCAAGAGCAACTTCGTATCTCTTCCTAAACAAGACAAAATAAAACTACTACAGATGCATTAAAAAAAGCTAATGTTAGGTATAACAAATTGAACGTTTGAATTAGTGTTTGTTTATAAAAAGTTTATCTTTGTTCCTAGTTAGACGCCAATGTAAGTACCCACTCAACTACACCCCACCCGTCCACTTTTACCCTCGAGTCGGTACCTACCAAATCAGTTTTTTCAATTTAAAGTTTCATACTTACTAAATACTGAAAAAAAACTTTTTTTTAATAATCATTATCATTGAGGTCACTACCATTAAGCCTATTGTTCATGAGCTGATTTTAGATTTAGATTTATTTATGAAACGATTTATCAATCAATGTATCAATCAACTAATTAAAATCTCTTGCCAATATCAATTGAAATTGATATCTATTTTGCCGCAAATCGATTTCAATTCCCAGCAAGAGAGTGATGTTGAATAGCATAACATGTCAAAGTCATAGTTCTAAGACCCGGTCGGTTAAAGCTTGTTAAGTGCAGGTAACTCAGTTTTCATGCCATAACTATCTACAATTAACTATACAATAGTTTTACAGATGTGCCTTTGAACCTGTTTAAAATCAAATAAAAATACTATTTCAACGATATAAAAGAATTTTAAGAACTAAGAGACTTATCTGCCTATTTGATTTCATTATAAAACTTGTTATCTTAAACTTGTTTGACATATATTATTAAATTCAGATATTCATTTTGCACATTTTAGGTATATCATGTACATTGTGATTATAACTTTTGTACATAGGTACATTCAAGGCAACAAGTGATTATGATTAAAGTTATGATGACTGAGCAAGCTTTTATAATAGTTCGGCCTAAGGCTGATGTTCACCAAAAGATAATCGGACAATTTGTCGGTTAACTTTGTCGTATAATACGAGAAATCTTGTGTCAAAAACATTCTAACAACAGTTTAAAATTTAACCATCTGAAGGTGATCTCGGGTGAAATTTAAAATTTTATGTTTATCGGTAGCATCCCTACTGCGAAACAAAGTTATTTTCTTTTCGTGGAGTGCAAAAAGCGTCATGTGGCTGGCAATATCGCGCTCGGCAAACATTTGCCGAAGCCAGTTGGTGTACAAATGGTGCGATGAGTTTCCACCGCCCGCATGCGGGATGGCGGGAAAAAGGTTTCCATGACTCTTAATTTTTGCCTTCTGTTTACCTACATACCACCATACGATCTCTATTCCGCAAATACAAGCAGATCAATAACTTTTTTGGGTAACTTCTGTAGTATTTAAACCCTAGTTATGTGGAAATCCATTGACCTAATTGTAGTCAAATTCAATTCTATTATTCCATTTTGATACAAGTTATAGTATCTAAGTTCACTAGAAAAAATCAAGTTAAATAGTCATAGTCAATCAAAAATGGAAATGAATTTATCAATTGATTTATTTTGTTTGGTGTAGAGCAACATAAGCCTACCTAGGTATATTAAAAAAATTAAACCAAACAAACAGAAGTGAAATTCCATTTATAAAATGAGAAAAAACCTAGAACAATAAATCCCATAGTAAACTTCGATGCGTAAAACATCCAGTCACGAGCACATCAAGAAAGCATAAGCCAAATCACATAGATAAACAATAAAACACATCATTACCACCGTGCGGAACTGCCTTTATGATAAAGACGTCACCCATCAAAGCAGAATGTTCAATTCCATCAGTTATCCTGTAGGATCGAGCTTATTTGACACAGCAATACCGTAGATTGGAATCAGTAGGAACAATTTATAATATTTCATTGAGAAGGAATATTTCGTAGCATTCGCTGCGCTGTTTTGTAGCAATGCGTAGCTTTTCTACGGCCTACGCGCTACGACGTAGCAGATACATCTTCGTAGACTATTGTGAAGAACAATATAACCTCCCAAACGATGCATGGACCGAACTTGATCCAATTTTCTTTTGTTTAACATGTTATAAACAAGCTGTAGAAGCCTATGCGAGTCAAAATTCTGAATGAGCAGGTCAACCATAATACGGGTAAAAAACACATCCATAAAAACTTTAACTTAAACTTTAACTTTTGCGTGTAATTCGACTTGGAAGACTTAATTTTCATGACATGCTGATGAGTAGGTATGCTAAAGTTCAGCTACTGTTGGGCACATTACCGGCCGTCAGAGCCACCGCGGCAACCGCGCCGTTAACGCGTGTGTAATGGTGTTTTTATGATTTCTCTCGACTGCCGCCCCCGTTGTTTCTGTGAGATTTATTTACACGGATGTGAGGTGTTTAAACGGGATTGGGAAAAGGGAAATCGCAGGGGATTTTTATGATTTAATTCTCTTTTACTGAGTTTATTCTATTGCTGTTTAGATACGTAAATAGGCAGGACAATATTGGGTACAAAGAAGCATGCAGAATATTTTCACAATAGGTAGTAGACATGGATTGACATTAGACTGGTATTGACATGGATCAATTGAGCTACCTTTAGACTGTTTGCAACCGTCTGCAGTTAGCTCAATTGTTTCAATTGTAAATACTAGTTGTAATTTTTCTATTCCTTGCTTGTAATTTTCGTTGTTAAAGTAGTAGATATACACTCAAATTAAGATATGCGACTGATATAGAAATACATATATCTTTAGGTATGTTAAGGTAGGGCCTCTATAGAAACATTATAAAAGCTATCCTGATTGTGATCGTAAAATATTGAGTACCTAATACTGACTGTAACCGAGGTTGAAGCCTACCTTTAATTTAGATTAACTTTAAATTCTGTTCTACATACGTGTCTAGTTCAGGGAACCGGCTAACAGCCTATTAAATTAGATCTCTGGAGTCTTACTTCAGTCTACTTTACCAGTAAAGCTAAAGCAGTCCTAGATACTATACCTACATAACCAACCTACTTATTTCAGGTTATAACCAGGCTTTGTTCCCGTAAGCACCCATTTCAGGGACTTTAATTTCGCTCGCGACTATTTTATTCATATTTTATTGGCGTGAGAGCTTCTTATCATATTCTAAGGTAATTCTCGAGATAGGATAGGAGGGAAGTTTGTAGATAAGTATAGGTAGGTACCTGTACCTATAGAAACGTGTTAGGACGTCTAAGGCATCCTTACCGAATACATCAGATGAAAGAAAAATATGAATATGAATGATAATCTGTTATACTTTAAGATAACTATAACGGAGTGTCGTTATACCCTAAGGCGGCGTCCTAATTGGGAGCGATCGTACGATGGCGCGATGCGTTCTTCATCTCACGATCAAAGTGGTCGTGCGGATCGCACGATGTCCATCGTGTGATGCCGTCAACGACGATGACGCCCCTCGCGCGTCAACGCATCGCGTAGGTAACCAATTAGGACACTCAAAAGAGATCTGTTACTTTGATTGCATGATCGCACGATCAAAGGCATCGTACGATCATTATTAAGCATTTTATGTGATCGCACGATTACTTGCAAGGTTCAAATAGGACACTCTGATGAAATCTGTATGTTTGAATCATCGCACGACGAGAACGCATCGTGTCATCGTACGATCAGCGCCAATTAGGACAACGCCTAAAGGTAGGTATAATAAACTGACGCGTATCACGGCGTAAAAGACGATCAAGGGAATCACGAATAACGGGTAACATGAAGTAAGTAGTTATACCTAAACGGTATACCCAGGGTATCACGTTAGTATTCGTAGAAAAGTATCTATATCATACAATGTTGATAGAGAGACCGTTCAATATTGTATTGGTTGATGGTAGATAGGTAGGTTAGTAATAAATAAATAATTCTGGACCATCCACACAGCACCATCTAGCGCCAAAGTAAGCTAGTACTCAAAGCTTATGTTATGGGTACTAGATAATTGATTTATTTAATACATTATAAACATAGATACTTAGATATTTTTTATTTTGAATATTCAACACCCAGACAAACAACAAATTTCTGCAGATCGTACAAAAATTTGTTACGAGGCGGGAATGGAACCCGCAACCTCCTGCGTCGCAGGCGGACCTT
Organism: Eupithecia centaureata; assembly: GCA_944547425.1. Taxonomy (NCBI): domain Eukaryota; kingdom Metazoa; phylum Arthropoda; class Insecta; order Lepidoptera; family Geometridae; genus Eupithecia; species Eupithecia centaureata. Next base: position 3,835,418 of record OX155681.1, on the reverse strand, counting down.
CACCCACCGCGCCACATCTCGTTCGTTAGTATTTCATAACATATTTTATTTATTTACTTTTACAAAATTTAAGGTTAGGTTAGGTATTAACATTTGTATATGAAAGTACCTTGTAAGTTTACAAAAATTAACCTGACGTTATAGTAGGTAGGTATCACAAAAAGCTTAGACAAATAAACTTTGGCTTCAATTTACATTCCTAATGTAGGTAGGTAAGATGGCTAAAGCAGTATTGTCTGCGAGATTCAAATTTAAATTAAAAAACTTTGCAGCGTTACAAGAAAACGAGATTCCCGAGTAAAGCCGTGAATAAAGCCGCTTAATTGAAACACTAAGGTAGGTAGCTATCATCTGTAAAGATTGAACAAAAAAGTGCCGATATGTATTTTATAAGAACCTCAAATGCCTCAACTGACGTAATATTAAACTATGTAGGTAAGTACCTGCCTGAAGTAACTATGTAGGTAGGTAAAGAATTATCTATCTATTTATAAAAATACTTACTTGGCCACGCCATAACTTGAGAACGAATTTACCTACTGATTTAATTAGGTACATACCTAATCTTCTTCTATGTTTTCTCTACTTATAGACTTTGTAGAACAACGTTAACGTTGACAAAGGAAATTAAAGAAAATTGCGCCAAAATTTAGTTTTGATATTTTAAGCTTAACAAAATAAAGATGTATCCTACTAATATTGTATAATAGTACCTATAGATGAATGGATGTTTGTTACTGTTTCACACAAAAACTACTTACTGAACGGATATGGATGAAATTTGGCACAGAGATAGATTTTAGTCTGGAATAACACATATGACGCTATATTTCATCCCGGAATTCCAACGCGAACGAGAATAACGCGGGTGAAACCGCGAGCTGCTAGTAATAGGTATATCACTACATAGTATAAGTAAAGTCGCTTTCTCTGTCCCTATGTCCCTATGTCATTATGTCCCTTTGAACGCTTAAATCTGTAAAACTACGCAACGGATTTTGATGCGGTTTTTTTTAGGAGATAGAGTGATTCAAGAGGAAGGTTTATGCGTATAATAAAACCGTGCGAAGCCGGGGTGGGTCGCTAGTATTTTTCTAAGATAAAGCTCTGTCGGGTTCCTAGTTCCTTAAAAAATGAGGTGCCAACCCTGGGTGGTAGCAACCCGCCCCGCATCTTCGCAAGTTCGCAAAAATTTAATCGTCTCATAGTCGTACTTTTGTACTTGGGAGTTGGGATACTAAACACATGCTACTAAAAAAACATGCTTGTTTGCTTGAGTCAACTCTATTTATTAATCTGGGGTATGAGTTTAGTACCCTAGTAAATTCACGTTCAGTTCAGACATTTTTTCACGTCTTGATGGACAGTTTTTTCAAACCGCAAATGTACAAGACATTGGGCAGCTATGTAAATCACTTTTTTTAAAAGTATGTAATGCTTGCAATCAAACTCTTATTTATTCTGCGCAAAATGAAACGCGTTTATTTCTTTGACATTGACAGTGTTTGAAAATGGCACTGACAGTCGTAGTCTCGTGGATTATTGTTGGATTTTACTCGCGTATTTTCTATATTAATTTTTCCAGTTTCTTTCTAATTTTTCCTGTTAATTGAATTCAACACCTACAAAACTTCATGTGATATGATAAAAAACTTGCAGTAGATTTCACAGATCAAAGCAGATTTGGACTAGGTTAGTACTTTTACAATTTACAAATGAACTAATTACTAAGCCCCGATTATTATGAAATTTAGAAGTTTTCTTGCATTTTTTAGTCAAATGTCTTCACCAGTGGCCTCCGTGTTGGGCCCTGTTGGAGTTCGCGGCATGACAGTGTTCGAACGTGAAAAATTCTCGCGAACGGTTGTAGTTCCCGTGCTAAAGGTCAAGTTAGATCACTTGTCTGGAATCACAAAATTGTGCAAATCCTACTTCCTAAAGTTGGAAAACTTTAAGCCAGTTCAAGATGCCGTTGGTGATGAAAACTTCCAGAAGCACATACACTTGGATCCCGAGAAGGCGAAAGGCTGGTTGGAAATTGATATGGAAACGCGTTCCTCCCTCGCCAAACTGGGACTCTCAGCTCAAAACTGTTTCAACAAGGACATTAATCTTGGCTACGACAACTGGTCTTCCAACAAGATATTCAAAGCTGTGCTCCCTGAAAATGAAGACATTGTAAGTGGTTTCACTCAAATAGGCCACATCATACATCTCAACTTACGGGAACAATTTCTAGAATACCGTTTCCTCATTGGTCAAGTGTTATTGGACAAAGTGAAGACTTGTCGGACTGTTGTGAACAAGTGTGATATCATAGACAATACCTACCGTAACTTCAGCATGGAGATCATAGCAGGAGAGGAAGATTACATTGTAACAGTGAAAGAAAATAGGTGTATTTTTGAGTTTGACTTTTCAAAGGTGTATTGGAACTCACGTCTGGGTATGGAGCATGAGAGAATACTGAGTTTTTTGAAACCAAATGATGTACTTTTTGATGTGTTCTGTGGAGTGGGGCCGTTCTCTTTACCTGCTGCTAAAATGGGTTGTACAGTTTATGCAAACGACTTGAACCCAGAGTCATTCAAATGGTTGAATCACAATGCTTCAAAAAACAAACTGAAAGGGAAACTCCAAACATTCAATTTAGATGGAAAGGACTTTATCTGCAACAATTTCAAAGATTTCTTAACAGGATATTTAAATGGAAAGGAAATATTAAAAGAAGGAGTTGCAATTCATGTGACAATGAACCTCCCAGCAATGGCAGTTGAATTTCTTAAATACTTCAAAGGTTTGATAGAAAATGAAGAGCTAATAGAAAAGCTAAAGTGTGAAATACTTGTGTATGTTTATTGTTTTGTTAATAGCGATCCAATCAATGCTGCTAAGCGTTTAGTGTCAGAGAACTTTGGGTGTGACATGACTGAACATATTGGTGATGTTTTCTTTGTGAGGAAAGTTTCTCCTAAGAAAGACATGATGAGAGTTACGATTAAACTCACTAAAGACATTTTGTTTGACACAAGTCTTAAGAATTCAAATGGTGAACCTCCTGCTAAAAAAGTTTGTTCCTAGTTTATTTATGAAGGATCTCTAGATCTAGAGGCACAGTCTGTAGTTAGGTCAATTGTAAATATAAGTTTTACTTGAAAAATAAGAATCATAATATATTTCTACTTGATTTTAACAAACAAGTGTAACATTTACTTTTTGTAGACACATTTTGTGCCTGATTAGCTAGCCAACTAAATTACTAAATACTTCATACTGTTATTTTTGAAATAGATGGTAAATTCTTATAAGTTTGAATCAATAAATGTGTGAAATTAATAAATAACTTTTTATTTTAATTGGCCTAGATGTTATATGGATAGTAAATTTTCTGAGTTGAGACCAGTTAATCCACTTTCTACCTGGATAAAATAACTTTTACTTTTTATGTTCCTGTGAATACAAAAAACCTAAGATTTTAGATTAAAAAAAAGTATTGCAGATTATAGAAACATTTTTCCCAACGCAGGAATTGAACCCACTGCGCCACATAGGTTGTCAATCAAAATAGCATAATCACTGCATTGGTTGACATAATCATCACTTATTCTCACACTTGCAAGTTGTAACAAACAACTCTATGTCAAGACAGAGTTTTGTGGAACAACATTGCAAAACAAGTTCACATTTCAAAATACATGGTAAACATAGATAGTAACTTACTTAAGGCATTGTTATCCGTCATTCTCTATCAGTCTGGCACAGGAGAACTGTAAATTACCAAGCGATAGTTAAACTCTTTGAAGTCTTCTATCTGTATTTTATTTAACCTAATACTGCCCTATCACAAAGCCTTAAGAGTGCAAGGTCAGTTGATTAAGTCAAATCAAGTACTTAGTTTCAAAAGGTACCATAAAAAGGTAAAGGTAACATATCATATATTTTTGAGAACCACATTTTGTGAAGGTTATAACATTATTATTTTAAATTATTCACACACTAATTACTGTGAATAATTTCCTAGATATGCATTCATTGTATTTTTCAGATTGTATTTATTGTGTGGTTTCAGAGGGAAAGCTAAAAGTAGCGATGCAACCTAAACGCGCCGTGATCGACATGGAGCTCTCGGACATTACGGACGTGTTGGAGGAAACTGAACAGGTATAATAATTATTTTTATTATAAAAACTTGCATTCCGATCCGCGTAGACTTTACGATTTGTACTGCTCTTCATTTTAACATTTTATGTATTTTTTAATTCCTGAAATACTTATGTGTTTAATAATCAAGAATTTATAACTCACTAGTATATACAATTATAACAAACTCTTAAAAATCTAAGCCGTCACCAGAAGGCAAAGTACCCAGAATGCTGGCAGCATTGCCACGTTGAATGGCAATGCTAATGCTTATGTGTTTTAAATTATGTTTCTATAAGTACATGCTGAAAATTTCTGGTCTATGTATCCTTCATAAAAAGTTACAGATATTTCAATACGGAGTCAAAATACGAACCTCAAACTTCGATAACCTGTTACATAGGTACCTACCCCATTTTCAACAATTTTGTGCAAGAACCTGAAACATGTATTCAATAACTTTATATGTTTAGTGTGTTTTATATATTTCAAGTTAATCGGAGTTACAAAAAACACATAAAAAACTTCAACCCCCTTTTCACTCTCTGCGGGGCGGAATCTAAAAATTCCCTCTTATCTACTGTCTGTGTAGACGTACCTAACTAGAGGTAGTACCTAAGAGGATACTTACCCTCCAAATTACAATGCACTAAGCCAAACCAAGCTTTAGCGGTTTGGCTCCAAAAATCGTCAGTTATTTTTATTAAGATTAAATAGTTTCGTAGTTAGAAGAATTAATTATGACTGAAAGCGGGTTACCTATGAGCTCTCATGAGCTTTGTTCGCAAGGAAAGCGTGTGTCTAGAACTTCACTCACCCCATTGGTGTTCTTAAGCTCTATATAAAACGTTACAAAAAGTCTAGTTATTTTAATGTTTGGAAATACGTTATGTACCTACGTACCTACCATAATATAGATACTGTACATGATTACATCATATTCAACTTTAAAGTGATTAGATGACTTGCAAAAGCAAATCATCGACGTCAGAAGCTAACGGCTTCATTTATACCAAGCGAAAACCAAAATACATAATAATTTGATACCTCTTAATTTATAAATCAACTAGATGCGCCGCGCGGCTTCGCCCGCATGGAAATTTATTTGTCAAATTTCAGAAATGGCCCTATAGCGCGCCTCCTAGGGGTAGTTTCGTAAAAATAAAAAATACGTGTATAATTCTTTACTTTGCAATTTATTTAACTGACATAACAATAACGAGATGCTTTATATATTCGCTTTAGACTTTAGGTAAGTACAGGTCTTTGACAAACATTCAAAATTTATAATCTACCGCGTCATTTTGAAAATAATGAATAAATGACGCGGTAGATAATACCTAATACCTATTAATTTGATTATCGTCAACCCGTCAAATTCGCAGTATCATCAAAATAAAAAACGCCTATTAAATATGAAACCCACATAATTGATAGCGATATCGTATCTATACAAAATTATATGTAGGTACAACCGATTTCCCCGACGCAAATCATTGCAAACGATTTTAAACCTTATGTGCTTACCTACAATTTAAGTCACTTCAATTACAATTAATTATAGCTTTTATTATGTGCAAATTTCGAGAGGTCTAATCCAGCAGAGGGTACTAGCTGACCAACTGGGTTGGTCATTCGGCAGCGGATGGTAAATGAATTAAGAGAAAGAGTTTAGGTCCGGGGAATTTGAAAGTGTTTCGACTTGTTGGTTGCTTGACCTTATAACATTCCCGTACTGAGGAAAAATTACGGGTTCAAAATTTGAACCCGTAATAAAAGTAATATATGTTGATGATGAGGATTTGAACTTCAAATCCTCATCACCAACATATATTACTCCACTGCTGGAGAAGTCTCTCGTTAAGGTATGAAACGTTGATGACCTTTCAACACAAATTAGGTTCGTAGTTAACCCGCTTTTCCATACCTAATGAATGATTATATCTTCTGCAGGTGATAAGAAACTGCTTCACCCAGTATGCGATCGACGAGGTGTTCCTATCGTTCAATGGAGGGAAAGACTGCACGGTGCTACTGGATGTGACCCTTAATGTCTTGAGGCAGATGTATAGGGCTGATGACGTCACGCAGCAGTTGAAGATCGTTTATATACGGACGATGGGTAAGTCTCACCAAGGGTTTATCATCTCATATATATGTTTCTCATTACGTACTAGTTTTAGAAAAGAGGTAGGTACTTTAAGACTACAAAACGTTAAATTACAACTAGTTATTAGGTACACTTATATCAAACTCCTAAAAATCTAAGCTGTCACAAGGCTAAGTGCCCAAAATGCTGGCAGCGTTGCAACATTGAATGGCAATACTAAACTACCATTGACTACTACCATTGACCGAAATAGAAGCCAGTATTCTGATCACCTCCAAGGGTTAAGTTATACTCAGGCAAAACTCAACAATTTTACTAATAGATATAAATACAACCTAATTCTGTTCTTAAATATATTATTAACAGTGGTATACATAATGTTGCACAGGACCCTTTGCGGAAATCGAAGAGTTTGTAAAAGACGTAGAGAAGCACTACGGAGTTAAACTCATCGTGACCGAGGGTGAACTGAAGACTACACTGGAACGGCTGCTCTATGAAGACGAGAGGCTGAAGGCGTGCCTCATGGGCACTCGGAGAACGGACCCTTATAGCGCTGATTTACAGCTGATGCAGGTTCGTTAGTCTTGGAACTCCTGCGCAAATATAATTAAAAAAAAAAAAAAAAATGCTGAAAAGCATCACCTAGCCCCAAAGTAAGCTACTCAAACCTAGGATACTAGATAACTGATATACTTAATCATTATCACTACATAGTATAAAATAAAGTCGCTTTCTCTGTCCCTATGTCATTTTGTCCCTTTGACGCTAAAATCTTCAAAACTACACAACGGATTTTGATAAGGTTTTTTTAATAACTCATAGACAAAATAGATTCGGCGTACCGCAGGGTAGCGTCCTCGGACCTCTTTTATTCCTGCTGTATATCAACGATTTACCAACTGTAACCAATAATCAGTGTACTCTATTCGCCGATGACATTTCTATTTTGATAACTGCCAATTCTAATTCTGACATCAATAATTACAATGCTGACATAAATAATACAATTGACTCTATTGTTAAATGGCTCGAGGCAAATAATTTACAGGTTAACCTGACTAAGACTAATTTTATGCAGTTTACCAATTCTAATAAAAAAAGCGAACTTTTTGACATATATTACAAGGAACATCAGATAGTAGACGTAAAAGAGACAAAATTTTTAGGTATAACATTGGACCAAAGATGCAACTGGAAAGCCCATATCGATCACGTAAGAAAAAAATTAAATAAATTTATTTACATTCTTTACAGGCTTCGGAAAACTTCCAGCCTTAGTACCATTTTGACTGCCTATCATGGATACGTAACTTCTACCTTAAACTACGGACTTATTCTATGGGGTAATTCTACAAACATAGAACTTGCCTTCATTGCTCAAAAAAAATGTGTTCGCGCAATTGTAGGTATACCTCCATGGGAGTCGTGCAGGCCTCTCTTCATTAAACTAAAACTACTAACATTGCCCAGCATGTATATTCTAGAGGCTGCTAAATTCGTAAAAGAACATTCGAATTTATTTACTAAAGCAAAGGATATATACCCAAGATGTGTACGAAACCCAGAAAGAATTGTACTGTCTAGGAATCCAAAGACATCATTATATAGTAAGAACTGTTATGCCATGTTTGGCTCTATTTATAATAAAATCCCTTGTAACATCAAAGATTTACCTTTAAAATTATTTATAAAAAAGTTAAAACTATGGCTCATTGAAAAAGCTTTTTATAGTGTTAAGGAACTTATGGACTTAAATTTAAGACATTTGTAATTTGTAATCAACATTATTGATTTTGGTTAATTATTCTTTAAATCATTATTAATCACATGATAAAAATTTAAATGGAAACCTATTTTTAAGATATTTTGCATGCCAATGTGTTTTGGTGAAGTATGTGACACTATTATATTGTATAAGACCTCTATATGACCATATTTCGTGCAATAAATGAAATGAAATGAAATGAAATAGATAGAGTGATTCAAGAGGAAGGTTTATTTGTATAATAAAACCGTGCGAAGCCGGGGCGGGTCGCTAGTACATTATATACATAGATTTTTTATGATACCTACTAAGCAAACACCCAGCAGATCGTACAAAAATTTGTTCGGAGGCGGGAATCGAACCCGCATCCTCTTGCGTCTCAGGCGGACTCTCGCTTGCTGCGCTACTGAGGTCGTCTATTATATTCTAGGATGTTTGTTTTTTTCATATTCCATAATTTTTCAGAAGACGGATTCCAACTGGCCGCAGATAATCCGCGTGTCGCCGCTGCTGAACTGGTCTTACCACCAGATCTGGAGCTATGTGCTACAAAAGCGGGTTCCATACTGCAGGCTGTATGAGAAAGGGTAAGATAACACTAATTTAGAAACTTATATCTCTATACATATAAAAATGAATCCTTTTTCCCTTGATCACGCCATCGCCATCACGCGTGAACGGTTGGACTGATTTCGTTTATTCTTTTTAGTTGTGTTTGGTATAGTCAGGAGAAAGTTCTTATTACAATAAAATATTTCTTAATTCGAACTCATCAAGTTATTTAATTTAGATTTAGTTTTAATTTTTAGTATTAGTTTTGACTAACCCTAGCAATAAGCCTGTATTTTACTAACAAACTATGGATTCTGTTATCTGCAATAAAATATTTTTATTTTTTATTTATTTATTTTTATAAAGCCAAGGATACACTAGGGAACATTTTGTCCCGCAACATGACGCGCAACACTTAATTTACGTGACGCTGCAATGTTGCATATAGTCCCGCAACATGACCCCCCCCCCCCCGCAACATTGTACGTGACGCGGGGCATGTTGCTTGCTCCCGCCTCGAGAGCGAGCGCACGTTCAATGTTCCGCGACATTCACTTCGGCATATCCTACGTAGGTAGTTGTTGAGCAACATGTTCCGCAACATGTTGCTCCATTTGCCCCCTGGTGTATCCCTGGCTTAATTAAGACAGGACAACGTCTGTCGGGTCAGCTAGTAAGTTATAAATACATAATGCTGGACAAGACATAAACCTTATATAAAACTTCCTTAAAACAGACAGTGGAAGCAACTTTGTTTTATACTATAAAGTTATAAAAAATACCTTTCTATGTAGTAGTACTCGTAAGACAAGCTCTGATTAGCTTGTCGCTAGATGATGCTGTGAATACTTCAGCATATTTAATTTACAATATTATTATACGCCTACTAAGTACAAACGAAGTACCCCTCTAAATACTATTAATCCTTCACAGATTAGATTGGCTTACACACCTCAGTCACGTTGTGTTGGTTTGGTGCCAATATCTAATCAACTTAATTCATATAAATTAATCCAGTGTACGCTAAGAGCATTGAGCTCTGGGTTAAAATCTGTTTACCAGTCATTTATCTTTTTCGAACTGAAATCCTCCCTCCGACTTAGGTGGAAAACTGTAGTGAAAAAAAGTCCAGAAATCCCACTAATTAAAATAAATACCTACAACTTAGTTGGCTAAATGATGACATTGTGTGAATTGTCCAGCATTATTTATTCAGTGAATCTTTTGACGTAATTATCGCGGAAACCTGAAGACCATGAGGTGCGAAATGGCAAGAGAATAGTGCTAGCCTTTGTTTGCCCCGAACCTCTTCCGATCGCATAGGTACTAGTAAAGTTTAAATTGCCAAAAAATATTTCCATCTCTTTCCATACATTTGGCGTCTCGCAGCGCCTCTACCGGATAGGGAGGAATTAATTTTCGTAGATTGACCGCGGTAGACAAGTAATCTTCGTAGGCTACATACTACGAACCCTATTTTAATTTTCGAATGCAAAGTAAGTTGATGGAGGCTGTTTTCATGGAATATTGTTTTTGTCTCTTTCTTTTTTGTACGTGTAAGCTAGATGCACTTGTACTAAGCGTACTGAAGTGGGAATAGGTTAGCCGTAGCTTTATGTCATTTCTTTCCAAACCTGTAAGACAATGCAAGCCAAAAATAACAATATATTTCTATTTTTAATAATATCTTTTTCGGGAAACTGGATGCAGGCAGTGCTCGTTGTGGCGATTATTGAGGGAGGTATTTGTGAACATCTTTTGACTGAGATAATGATGAATCATATTTATATATTCTAGGTACACTTCAATAGGCAGTACATTCAACACTTGGCCGAACCCTGCACTAGCCTACAAGGACCATTGCGGGAGCCTCTCCTACCATCCAGCGTGGAAGCTAGCTGATGGAACCCTCGAGAGGGCAGGCCGGAATAAACCAGTTTCCAACAGACCTGATACGCCTAATAGTAGATATGTCTGTATTAATGTAAAGGGAGATACGTAGATAATAGATACTTGTTAATAGAATGGGTTAGTTTCCTAAAAAAAAATTAATATGTCCGTGAGATTTTCTAAAAATATTGGATATGGTTTTTTTTTTAATCTATACAATAAATAATGAAGATATCGCTCGTTTAAATTCCGCGTGACGTCATGCCGTGCAACACTTTTTAGCAAGGCGTGACGTAACGCCCTCATGCGCTTTATCTATGGTATATCAGTCATCTAGTACTCATAACACAAGCTCTGCTTATTTTGAGGATAGATGATGCTGTGAGGGTAGTCCATCATTCTTTATTAATTTCCTGTTCGATGGAAAAGAAGAAAAAATACAAGTCCAATATTTCCTTAAAATCTAACTGATAGAATATATTTTTTTACACAGGAAACTTGCCTTTTGTCTAGGTGCTACAAAAAAGAAGGAAGGCAAAATAGTGATTCTGGATCTCTGATCTTCTGGATATAATTTATACAGACTTAATTCGCCCAATCTTCGAAGTAGCCTTAATCGACTTGGAAAAGTCGAGTTTTTGTTTCAAAGGGATTTTTTAACATTGTTCCCATTCAATTTTATTGAAACGGGTCGAGTGGTTTTTAAAAAGATGTAGAATTATACATCGATGAAATTTTCTATGGTCACCAACTACTTAATGGTGTTATTGTTACCATGGTAACTAGTGTAAGCAGTGCGCGCGAATTGAAGTTAGATTTTTAAACTTGTTAAATGCTTATTTTAAAATTATGGGATAAAAGATTATAGCAAATGTTTTATTCCGGACCTATATTTTAATTTCAGCTTCGTCCGTTCAGAAAATGACTTGTAGAGGTTACAAACATGCAAACTTACGCATTAGAATTATTAAATGATTTTTGAGATTGTTCGAAATTTCCTCAGGTGCCTAATCATATAACAAATTAACATATTTTTTGGTAACTTTAGTTATAGGAACGGGATGCGTTGACACGCGCCTACAGATTTTATTTAATTTAATCCCTCCAGTGATAGTGTCCTGTGAGTCTGTCAAATGAAAGTAGACACTGAAAAATGGCGGCAAATTCAAAAAATATTAGTCGGGCAACCCAAAACATTGGGAAATAGTAATGCCTCACACCTATTCTGGTTTTCCCTAATCTTTTGGAAAAAAATCAAGAGGATACCTACCTAAGACAACGAACAGTATGAAGAATATTAATTGAAACGAAACAAGTACGTCAGAATGATTGGAAATAGCTATCCTTGGTTTCCTCCGGGAAACATACTTACGTATTTATAATGCCAATTATCCCGACTCCGATTTTTTTTTATTGAAAACAAGTGAGGTTCAAAAGAGTGAGTCGCAATTCATTAGTATTATTGTTATTACAAGCAATTTTATTTTTACCACCCTGAATTATCCCCGTTGTAGCATCCACAGGTGGAAACACTGAGATTGCCATGTAAAAAGGTACGAAAAAATTCGAGTGTCTACTTTCGTTTGGCAGACACTATGCATGTTTAATTTTATATTGTTTACCTTAAATAAATCAAACAATGCATTATATTTAGTTACAAATACCTACAGTACAAACTTTGTAATTTATGAATGATTGTGTTTGTCTTGCCTGTTTCCATTGTTGATACATTTTCAAAATCGTGTTTGTATAAACGTTGTATTGTATGTAGCAATAGCAATAGATGTTTAATAATCTGCAAGTATGAATAATATAGATTTATCAACTTTAAAACTTTTATCACAAGTACAGAAAAAAAGAAATAGACACTTAGAATAGATAAAGAATAAAAGGCGGCCTTATGGCTAAGAGCGATAAAGCCCATATTTGTGATTATTGAAATATATTAATCTTGATTATTTCTCAGTGATTCCATAGGTAGGCTTAGAAATACCAGTCACGCCAACTTACTAGTGTGATTATACTAACTAACAATCATTAAATACAGGCAACGTAAAAAACACAAAATTAAAAACGAATTACGAGGCCCATATAAGTAAATACCAACTACACAACATATGAAACCGAATTAGATTTAAAATGCGACCTAACGTGGACATTGACTCATTGATTTTTGGCGATCAAGGCTGTAAGTGGTTTTAAGTTTTTTGGCTGTTTATGCTTTTAGAATTGTAATTTTTTTTTCAAAATGCTTCGGTGAAAGGGTATTTATTGGTTATAAGCACATATTTCCCGCACCAATTGTCCTAACGTTGAAGTGTATCGGCACTATTCGCACTTATTATTTTAGTTTAGTTACGCTCATTTTCTTGTGTTGTGAAAAATATCAAAATTACTTAAATGTACTGTTACATGACATATTTATTTAGAAATAATTTTCTTATAGGTGTGTTATTTATTAGTTTTATTTATACTTAGATATTTCACCGATAAAATGCAAGATTAAGTAGGTACTTATTATTTATTTAGCGGTTACTATTCGATCTGTTTTTCCAAGTGTCTTCGGTATTAATTTATTAAATGAATTGAACGAAGTACTTATTTATACCCATTTGACGAGAATGCAATGTATTAATTTGTTTAAATGTATTTTTACATAATTTTATTGAGAGATCGTTAAATAAAATCACCAACTACAGAATATTTTGTTTTATTGTTAAGAAATACCTAGAGTAATATTTACATTATATCTTTATAAATAGTGTCTCCACACAAGATGATTGATCTGGCACAAAAGTTTGGAGGCCTATACCCAGCAGTGGGTGAAGTCGGGCTGCGGATGATGATGATGAATATCCTTATAAATAGACGTCGACTGCGAACTTTTTGATCCCCAGACAATATCGAACTCTCCTCACAACTGTTCGCCGCACAGGTTATGTTCTAAAAAAACATGTACCTATGTAACAACTGTCCTTTGTAATTATATGATAAAAGAAGTGGTGTCGCTAGTTTAGCTCCTGTTTTCACCTTAAACATCTAAGGTTGGATTTCACCGTTGTAAATTGAACGCGATCAAGTGACGTTAAACTCGTTTCCGCATCTAACGGAGTTCAGTTGTCACATTTTGCATTTCACCAGCATGAACTAAACGCGTTCAACGATGAACGCGTTTAAACATTCTGAACGTCCGATATTGGCGGTTTAACGTCTGTAAACGCGTTCAGGGAACTGTCAATCAATCAATGTCATCGCTTATTGCATCGTATATTAGGTAAATTATGAGGATTCTACAATTCCAAACAATGGAAAGGCATTAGCACTAGCTTTTAAGATAATAGTGATGATGAGGAAGTATTTGTTCATCGTCCAAGGTGGATTCGTGTCAGAGACGAATTTTTTGATACCCTTGATCTTAGAATAATTTGGCTTAGAACCGCAGTAGGCTCACGCGAAGTGAAGCCATTTCAAGTTAGCCTTTAAAGGCTACGTAAGTACATCGCTCGACTCGTCAGTGCATTATATCAAGTCCTACGGGGAAGAGCTCGCTGAATTTCTAATAAAAATTACTTAATGTGCGGTGAAAGGGTGTCACAACTTTTCACATAATCATTATAAACAGTCCAAGATTCCATTTCACGGGTAATAACAACCTGGAATCTTTTATTCTTGAGTAAAACATTAGTTTAGGTACAAAAATAAATCGTAAACAAAACAGACGCCATTAAAAAAAAATGTTGTAAAAATATTTTATGGCTTCAAGTTAAACCGGAATTTTGTGTAAAATTTCACTCTATGTCTAGTTACTCTAAGCCCTTGATGACAAAGACAGTGATGCCAACTTAGCCCTTTCGGGGCTAGATCTAGCCTTTTTTTGGCTTATTCAGCCCTTAAAATAATGATTTGGCCCCTAGCCCTATATCTAGCCCCGAAACAGTGTAAGAAAACTATCTGGCACACAGTACAATTTTTTAAAAATTCAAAAAAAAAAAAAAAAAAAAAATTTAAATTTTAATAATCCAGTTTTAAAGTTACAGAGAAAAAATCAAATTAAAATAGTTTGTTTTTCTAAATAAATATTATTTTTCTACGCTTATGTACCGAATTGTGGGCAATAACCCCCACATAATGATGCCATATATGGCGCTCATTAGGAGAGGCCTATGTCCAGCAGTGGACTATTATAGGCTGGTGATGATGATGATGATGATGATGTACCGAATTTGTATTTTTTATTTATTTTATTAGCTAGGTAAAATATTAAGCTTTCAAATGAGACTACTTCGAATAAAATACACCATTAACTCAAAAAGAAACGAAGAAAAAAACCAGATGTAGTAGTCTTCATTTAAAAAAATATTAAAACTGCTTTGTTTTTGAGATAAATATAATATAATATACATATAATTTTTTTTATCCCGATTTTTATCGATAAATATGTGTCGTGTATCCGCACATTTCGTTTGATCAAGGTTCGACAAATCACATTGTATATTACAAATACGATTTGGTCTTATAAAATTTGGTCAAACTTGCTACACATAATGATATCCCAATAGATGTCATAAAAAAGATTGGATCTAAAGAAAAATTTAAGTTTATTCTGAACAAGGCCCCTGCTGGAACTGATAATCAATCTCTTCAACCATCAACTTCGCAAAGTACAAGTGCTTTGTACGGCGAAGAATCCTCCTCCGATGGGGAGATTGAGTTTTAAGGTGTATTTTTAATTAAAAAAGTAGTTTTTTTTAAGTTTTTTGGTTAATAATAAGTAAACGATTGTTATAAAATTACTCATTTTATTGGATTCTAATAAAAAAAAACAAATTTTTACTATTGTAATTTATTTGGCCGAATCTAGCCCCCATCTAGCCCTTTTTAGAACTCCATTTAGCCCCCAAACCTGACACCGGGTCGGTTGATTTCGCCTCACAAAACGAACTGTTATATCGGTATTAGCAGCTATTGAAGATAAATTCGAGTTTCATTCAGACATGTAAGCATCAATACGTAATAAGTTAACAAGTAACAATGCGTTCTTAATCTGATCAAAGTCAATAAACAAGCACAAAATCGAAGTCCAGTAAACAAGCAAAGCCAAGTGAAATAGTGAAGAGGATTCGAAGTCCAGGAAACACGCATAAGTCGAAAAATCTCAATTTATCATCCGAAAACACCAAAGGACATTCACGAAACTCTAAAAGTAACGGAATGACCAATAGATAGATAGTAGGAATGACATAGAAACTGAGAAATCAAAATGCAATCTGTGGTTTTTGTCTATGATTTTATGTGTATCTGTGATAAATCTTCGTTTACGTGAACGCGATCAAAAATTATCTCCATAAAGCCGATGAAATCGGTTGGACTTTAATCGAGATTTAGCTCGATATTTGAACTCGTTTACCCGGAAACGCGTTCAGTTGAACGCGTTTTATGATACTTTCGGTGAAATCCTACCTAAGTATACTTGAGTGGCCTATGTTTTATTCTTGGCTTAGAACTACGTCTATTCAAAATTTCAGACCGATCCGTTCAGTAGTTTTGCGTGAAAATGTAAAAAATGACATCTGATCTGACTAAGGAGAAAGAGGTGTTCGAAATATCGCCTCACGATTTCAATGTATTCTCCCTAAGTAAACTTAACTAAGTTTTATTGTCGCTGTTAGGATGTACGTGTTTTCGAAGGAATTCCTGGAAAGCGGCCACGTCTTCGGGTGGGTCATCTGAAATGGAATGAAATAGGTATTTTTAGTTATTCTTCGAGTAGATTATATATTACTAGCTGTTCCCCGCGGTTTCTCTCGTGGTAAAATCTTATTTCAACTCATAACGCAAGCTCTGCTTAACTTGGGGCTAGATAATGCTGTGCGGATTGTCAAGTAATAAAGGGAAATGAAAATAAACGCAAAGCCAAAAAAAACAATGAAAATGAATCGTGCGTGATTCGGCACGCAAGTGCCATTAGACGCTATTCTGACACGTTATGTCACATTTTTGACTCACAATAGGCCGATTTTTGAGATGACTTTGCCCACAACCTTTTTTGTAGCCTGGATCCGCGCCTGGGTGTTAACATAATACTTGAATGGCTAAACAAAGCTACAACATACCAGCTTCCCTTTCCTGCTCCGTCCCTTCGTCGTCACTGGAGCTCTCGTTGGCTGGATGCTTTAGGTACATATCGCTGATTTCACGCGCCATCGGCACTTCGTCTATTAGGCTCTTCTTTGGCTTATCAACGGCTGAAATTTAAATAATTATGTTTCATTCCTAGGTAACTATACTTCTATCCGCCAATTCTTGGGGGCTGTTTTTTTATCAGGTTGATGCGTTAACCTCATTAGAGTATTACACGGGTTCAAGAATGCCAGTGCGATACTAGCTGGTGAATATCTGGCTCAGTGCACCAGCATTGCCATACGGCGTGGTAATGCAGCCAGTGTCTTGGTGACGCTTCCGACTGGTATTGACATGGACCAATTGAGCTACCTTTAGACTATTTGCAACCGTCTTCAGTTAGCTCAATGGTTGCAATTGTATATAATAGTTTGAATTTTTTTTCTATTCCTTGATTTTTATTTTCGTTGTTACTAAAGTCCATTCTAGCAACAAAATACAAACTAAAATCAACCTTAAACTATTGAGCCAGAACCCGTAATAATACCAAACATATAGAAACTAGAAATTTATGAGTTTACGTCAAGTTAAAATGGCGAATTACGAACGCCGCATCTTCAAGAGAGAACACATAAAGTGGCGATCATAATAGGACTATGGCCGCAGTAGTTCATATTTATATTAATTTGGCCATGTTGTTCCAACGAAACTAACCTGCTTTCCCGGACTTAACTTCTTCGTCCTTCTTTCTCTCTTCTTCTAGTTTTTCCTCTCGCATTTTCATCCAGTCTGCTTTGTATTCCCTGAATAGGACATTTAATAACATAAGTAATTATTGTTACTGTTCGTAGATCCATTACTCTATTCTATTACATTACTATTACTAGTGCGTTTTATTTCTGTCTTTTTTATATTTATTACTACACTTATATTATAAACGCGAAAGTTTAGATGTGATGCGGGTGAAGCCGCGAGGCGCAGATAGATAGACTACTTGACATGATTGATCGCACTTACCAAATAGGTAAGTATATAAAAGTAAAGAAATCAAAGAAATTAGGTCATTTAAATCTTTATTAACAACGAAAATGACAAGCAAAGGAATAGAAAAATTACAACTAGTATTTACAATTGAAACCATTGAGCTACCTGCAGACGGTTGCAAACAGTCTAAAGGTAGCTCAATTGATCCATGTCAATACCAGTCGGAAGCGTCCCCAAGACACTGGCTGCATTACCACGCTGTATGGCAATGCTGATGCGCTGAGCCAGATATTCACCAGCTCTCGGGTCACGCGTCGCATCGACCAGACGCTCAGATAATTTTTTAAAAACCCGGAGAGCCTCGGTACCCCACGGACCTAGGGTCTCGAATCCAAGGGGAGCAAATGCGTAGGTTCTGTCGAGACCTGCATATTTGCGCCTCTTGAGATCCTCGGCCAGATCTGCCGCCGCACTAGCCCTAGTGGATGTCCTTGAAAGAAATTTAAATAGAAATATTAACAAAAAACGCTAAAATTATGGGTTACTGAAAAAGCTTTCTATAGTGTTAAGGAACTCATAGAACTAAAATTGAGAATTTAATATTAAAAGTAATCAAAATCAACATTAATGGCCTTTAATTTTGTTGTTTTTACTGATTATTTAAAATCTAAATTTAATTAGTAACCTACTCGTAAGAAATGTTTTCATGCTAATGGGTTTTGGTGATGTAGGTATGTGACACTAGCTATTGTTATGTTAAAAACTTGTACTAAGACCTTATTATTTCTTGCAATACATGAATTAAAAATTATGTCTTTATGAGACTACAGGAAGGCCAAGTGATTAGAGGTCATTGGGTCATACACACTTATTGTAAGATTGGAGAAACAATTCCCAAATTAACTTACTAACTTACTTTTATAACTAAATAACTTACTTTTCGTATTCCTCAGCAGCTTGATCAACTAATTTGAAGAACTCGTCTATACCCTGTAAAACGTAAAATAAATAAAACAATTGTGTTTCACAGGTGTGGGAGTTTAATTAACTTTAGTGTTAAGTAAACCAACTTTACATCGATGACGTAAGTTTATGTATAATGTTTTAAAAATTGTGTTAAGTACACACTGTCAATATTCTCTTAAGATTAAGCGCACTAGCCTATTATGTTATTATTATATTATGTAATCTAATCATGAACTGTAAAGTTTTAATTGAGAATAAATTTATTTAAAAAGAAATCACACTTAGATTATGTTCGGAACACATTGAATAAAAAAATCATTTTTTAATTAAAAAAGTTACTTGTCCTAATTGTAATTATTGCATTTTAAGATATACATCACGTTATAATATGTGATGCCAATTGCCAATATATTATTTTAGCGGAATTAGTCTCAGAAGAATCTGCTTCGGTAGATCTATTGAAACAGTTGTATTTTAGTTAAATGTCATAAATAATACTAGCAACAATGAAATGGCAAAACTATTTGGGAAGGAAATATTTACACTGTTAACATATCACAGCTGGGTAAGATTGCAATGTATCATCTAATCGTTAATTTCGCTCCCCCTCCCAACCGCCTCTTTAGCTCAGTGGCAGAGCACTGGTCTTGTAAACCAGGGGTCGTGAGTTCAATCCTCACAGGAGGCAAACGTAAAATTGCTTTTTGCTTTTTTTTGCACTAGTATTTCAGCATTTTTGCTTTAGTTTCAATTAGCCAGTACAATCGAATAACATCAATTTTATTTATTTGTATTTTGTAGGTAATGAGCAAAATTGTCGCCACGTCTTAAAAATAAGAATAAAATCTTTTGGCAAAGAATTTATCGCAAAGAAGCGAATTATTTGATTCTGGCATGAATGGCACCTAAATATTCTTTCACATTTATCTAACCAATATTTTAATAGGTATCACATTCAACTTTTTGTCGTTTAATCATTTCTCTGTCAGGCATTTGAAGTCTCTAATTATAAACAATCATGGCGTTTTATTTACCAATTTTTTAAATAAATGCGATATAAATACCCGTGAATGTTTATAATAATGTGTTCTTGTGTCCTGAATGTATAAGTTTATAAAATCTATGGCCACTTACATCGCCGGTGTGAGCGCTGACGCCGCAGCATTTCAGATCGCAGTAAAAGCTGTCAAGCGCGAGTGCCATAGACCGCGTCAGATTGCCGATATAACTCGCTCCGCCTTCCGTCTCGCCCGTGCCTTCCGCGTCTAACGCTTCTTGGAACGCTTCAAAATCACGCATCCATTCCACTGCGTAACCATTGTCTACTACATCAGTCTGAAAGTTAAAGATATTGTTTGGCAGGGACATTGGTAAGGGCCGGCTCCGCAGCAACATCAGTGGAGTTCCTTTTGTCGCGTAAAGAGGCTTATTATGATTGTGATTACCTATTTGAAAAGTTCTTTGGGGTCCATTTTATTAAGATTTTCCCAAACTTTTTCTCGAGGTGATCAGATAGTGGTTTTTATTTTTGTCAGTTAGCATTGCCATTCAACACAATAATGCTGCCAGCATTCTGGGTACTTACTCTGCCTTTTGCTTGATATTTTTTTTTTGACTTTAGTGATTAAAATTGGAAATAAAATTCAAGTAACAAGATTTGACGATGGGAAAATCTGTCTGCGACGCAGGAGCGTTGCGAGTTTGATTGTAAGAACTACAAATATTTTTCAAAGGGTGTTTCCATCTAAAAAATAGTAAATATAAAATTTTAATATACTATTAATGTAGTATAATGTATTACGTATATCAGTCATCTAGTACCCATAACATAGGTCTGCTTAGCTTGAGGCTAGATGATGCTATTTGCTATGATGCTATTTTTATTTACATCTAGCACTATCATTTGAGTTTTCTATCCAAAGCACTGACCTTATTCATAACAACAATAAAAGGCAGTCTCGTTTTGTACAGTATAGAGCAGGCATACAACATGTTAGACATGAAAGTTATCGGAGATACAGAGCGGACCGTGTCCATCACATAGACCACTACTGTGGGACAGGTGGCTGCTAGTGCTTCTGTTACTATAGTACCCGAGGCTGACCATGTGAATACTTCTATTTGACCTGGAAAGAAGACAGAGCATTGAAAAAAAAAATTGTATTGCCTGAAATACGCAAAGTGAGATCACACTTTTTACAACAAGCTTGGATAAGCAAGCTACAAGCGAACACACAAATGGGCATAAAATCAAAGGCCTAAGGAATGAAATGTCCTAACCTATGTCTTAGTTAAAATGCCTGACCAGGCATACAGTGGCCAAAGCCAAAATTGGCTTGGAAGACATAATAATTATCATTTTACCAGTTAATAAATTATATAAAACTAGTCATACACTTTGATATAAGCATATTATTAATGTGTGTCTATTCCATATAAATGACATTTCAACTGGATTAAGGCCCCTATTACGAAAAAAGGCGAAAATGCACTTATTCGTCGTCCAAATTCTATAGCTTTCGTTCGTTGCTTGAAATAACAATTTCTTGTTAATAGTAGATTGTTTCCTCAACTTCAGTAATAATTAACCAGATTTTAGATAACTTATTTGTTTATTTAGTTATAATCATTCTCCCGATGCTAGTTTAGGCAAAAACGCTCGGAGACCTGTTTTGAGAGCTCTAATTTGAAGATTCCATTGAACATAGACCATAAAACTATTTTTTTTAAGGTAACAAATATCCCATTCTTCGATAATAATTAAATACATTTTCGTTATATGCCTTTATATGAAGGGAAAAAAATCTGAACCGAGGTTAACTATCGATCGAAAAGGCTTCGAAACAAACCCTAATATCTCCAAAGTTCTACATCATTTTGACATAAAATTTATACCAAAATAATCTTCATTGTTTTCTTAAACTACAATATTAATTTTACGTTTTAAATCCCAACTATTTTTTTTTAATGAATTTATTAAAAAAGGTATATATTTCATTGTGCTGGCAATCAGCCCTCAGTACCGCGCGAGCGCTTGTCGAAGGTGGACCTATGTCACTTTTGCTCGCACTCTTCGTCGGACGAAACGCCCAAAAAACGCAGCGTTTATGAGCGAGTTGGAACGTTTTGATCGTTGTAAATATTTACATTCGCATTTCAATAATTTTTAAATTCGTAACATGATTATTACATATTTTACCAGATAGTTATTTTTATTATAACTGAGGTTTATCACAAGCCGAAATGGGGAAAAATAAATACAAATGCGTTACTAAACAAAAAAAAAAACTAAATATTCTATCGTTGAAGAAAGCAAGGTATGGTATTATTTTATTACCCTTTATATAAAATTACCCTTTATATAAAATTGGTTTACCACTCACTGACTCACTCACTCACTGACTGACATGATTGTTCTCCCTGTTGGTGGAGGGGGAAGTATGGTTTTTTTTTCGGAAATGTGTAGGGGGGGTGGGGGAGAGTTTGGGAAAATTTCCACTTTTTTAAATTTCGAACCCCCTTTTCGAACCCCCTCACACGGCCGAAGAACCCCCGGGGGGTCCCCGGGGGTTCTTCGGCCGTGTGAGGGGGTGGGTCAGATTTTTTTGTGGGGTCGTATGGAGGGTTAGAATTCGTTTTGGGGGGTGAAATTTTTTTGACCCCCAAGACCCCCAACACCCCCCGCTTTTGACTTGCTACCGGATAGCGTACCGATAGAGGATTTCGGATGGCGGGATCGTATAGAGGGTTAAGTCCTTAATAGGAAGGAAAAAAAAATCGACCCCCCCTCATGACCCCTTTTTAGAACCCCCCATCGTATCTCCCGAACGGCTCGCGATGGAAAAAAAGTCTTTTCGCAGTCGCGTAGAGGAGGTCGAATAGTTGCGGAAGCCAAAAAAAGTTTGACACCTTTGCACCCCCAGACCCTCTTTTTTTTTAAAAAACCGTTTTTTGGCCAATTTTAAGGGTTTTTTTTTAGGGTGGAGCATCGAGACGAGCGAAGCGAGCCGAGATGCGACACTGGGAACCAGCACGGCGAGCGAAGCGAGCCGTGCTGCATTCCCCCCACTACCCCCAGGACAAACCCCTCGACCCCTGAAGACCTGGGGTTCTTCGGCCGTGTAGGGGGTGGGTTAGATTTTTTTGTGGGGTCGTGTGGAAGGTTCAAAATCGTTTTGGGGGGTTACATTTTTTTACCCCTAAGACCCCCCAAGACCCCCACTTTTGAATTGCTACCGGATAGCGTACCGATAGATAATTTCGGATGGCGGGATCGTATAGAGGGTATAATTTTTAATAAGAAGAAAAAAAATCGACCCCCCCCCATGACCCCTTTTTAGAACCCCCTTTCATATCTCCCGAACGGCTCGCGATGGAAAAAAAATCTTTTCGTAGTCATGTAGAGGAGGACAAATAATTGCGGAAACCAAAAAAAAATAGACCCATTTGCACGCCCAGACCCCCTTTTTTAAAAAAAAACTATTTTTTGCCCCATTTTTGAGGTTTTTTAAGGTGGAGCATCGAGGCGAGCGAAGCGAGCCGAGATGCGACACCGGGACCAATACGGCTTGTTCGCTCGCTGAGCTGCGTTCCCCCCACGACCCCCAGGACAACCCCCTCGACCCCCCCCCCCCTGGGGTTCTTCGGCAGTGTAGGGGGGTGGGTCAGATTTTTGTGGGGTCGTGTGGAAGGTTCCAAATAGTTGTGGGGGGTGAAATTTGTTTGACCCCCAAGACCCCCCGCTTTTGAATTATTATTTACCGGATAGCGTACCGATAGATAATTTCGGATGGCGGAATCGTATAGAGGGTATAATAGGAAGAAAAAAAACCGAGCCCCTCCTCTACATTTTTTATCGCAAAATATTGTCATGGGTTTCGATTTCGACCAATTCAGGAGTGTAGGTTACGAAAAGGGGTTCTAAATAAAAAAAAACAGCCTACACAACCGACGCGAGCTGCTTGCAGCTAAAAATTAGTTTTTTATTATAAAAACACCCAGACAAATTTCGATCACGTGATCGTTTCCGACTAAACCCAGGGTATGTTGCTACGAATTTGAGGTGTTTTTAATTTTTCCAAGTTTATTTTTCATTTAAGGCGTTTTTTTTTATTTTCGTATAAACTGAGGATATAAATTACTTAATTATTTTTAATCCAATACGCCTTATTCATGTCCCTAAAATTAATCTTTGGTATCGTTTCACTTATTTTATTAATAACAATATTTAAATTAAAACAAGTTTATTGTTTGGAATCAATTAATCAATTCAACATGTATTTCATTCAATACATTTTAAAAAAAATAATAATTAGTCGCATACGTTTTTTATTGTAATAAAAAAAAATCTATCCATATACATATTGTATTACCTATATAATTATAATAGTTTTCTAGTTCCCATAACACAAGCTTTGACTAGCTAATTTTGGGACTAGATGGTGCTGTGTGGTCCTGCATTATTATTATTATACCAGAGTACAAATAAAGAGCCTTTTCTTGCGACGACGGCGTTAATGATGGCGTTTTTTAAATGAATATTTATTATGACGTCACTGTAATAGTTAGACATATATTGTAGCGATATTTTTTGTAGATAATAATGTGTTCTGCAAAGTCGTAGTACATTGTTTTGTTCTATCATCAATAGTTTTCGTAGCGCACGCGCCGAAAGACATTTTGTGACTAACTTTTTTACACCTTGTTTTAGATAATTTAAGTTTTAGTAGGGATCCTTTTTTTTACTTATAAATATAGTCTATGTTGCTGAAGGATAAGTAGCATTCTAATGGTGAAAGAGTCTTCGAAATCGGTCACTTTGAGAGTTTATTCGTTACATACATACAAATCTTTCACATTATAATATTACTAGTTGCGCCCCACGGCTTCGCCGCTTGTAAATTTATTTGTCAAATTGAGAACTATATCGATGTCCAAGGCTGAGAATAATCACTTCGTTTTATTCTTTAGTGGGTAGGCCACGTTTTGGAATTTAGAGCCGACGCGGAGAGCGGATGCGCTTATCTATTATTTACATACGTAATGGTTTTCAGGTAATGGTATCATGTTTTGAGTGAATGAGAGAAAAAGGAAAAGTTATTTTTCTTTTCCTAAAAAATTATTGCAAAAGCCCTAGGGGTTATATTGTAAAACATAAAAATACGTATTTAATTATTCACTTCAAAATTTATTTGCACTGTGTACAAAATTTACCACCCTATTTAACCCCTTCAAAGGTTAATTTCAAAATAATACTTCACATGTGTTATTCTAGGTAAAATAAATTAGTAGTTACTGCAATAATTATAACAAACATTCACACAGACTTTCACTTTTAATGTAATAGTAACATAGTAAGTATAAATAAAATTACCATAAATTACATAAAAACTATAAGACAAACAGATACTATTAAATTATTTATAAATCTATGGAAGCGATATTTGATTCACATAAAAAAATCATCTACCGAAATCAATCCTAAGAAAACTTTGTAAAAATTACTCGTGGATCAAGATTTTATAGCGATACTCGCTTGCGTAGCACGATGCCCCGCCCACTCGGTGTCGAAATACCTAAATCAGCATAACGTAGATTTGTGAACCGCCTCTTAAGCAAAGGATGTAATTTAGACAGAAACCAAGCCAATTTAATCTGAGTTAAATTGAAAGTTACCTGGTGTATCAATAATACAATATTTGTGTTTTTTTCCTGCATTCTCAATAAGGTCAACAACTTGTCCAAACTTAGTTGAGAAGAGATTCAAAGCTGTCACGATCCCACCGTTGGGACCAAGGCCATATTGTTTCATCACCTCTTTGTAGTTCACTGTGTCTCTGACATCTGGAACAGAAGCATAGAGTTCTTTATTTCATTTTGATTGGATTATACTCATCAGGTTTTAGATGTAAGATATCAAGAATTAGAAAAGAGAGAAGAATTAAACAAAGGGTTCAGTATTGGACTTATGATGTTCATAACTGTTCATAAGCCTCACCAATATTAGCTGGGTATGGCACTTCCCGACATGCCGGGTCTAAGTTGATGAGATAGGGTCGAGAACCATCTACAACTCTGCTAGACAATCTCCGAGTAAATGACGTTTTACCAGCTCCTGCCATGCCTGAAACAACAACGAAATGGTGATTTCAGACTGTATTCTGGTATAATTGAACCAAAATAACAATCAAAACAAGTTTCTAACCTAAAATTATCAAACAAATTGGTTTTTGAGCCTCCTGCTCTGTAACTTCCTTATTTTCTGCCATTTTTGTTATGATTACGGCAGAAAATACAATGTCTTGATTATTGCCAAAATACAATGTGAATCCACGATCTCAAAAAAATAGTAGTGCAAAATAAAGATTTGTAGAAATTGTAGATTTTTTCTCGTGTGTTGCCAACTTCACTCGTGTCGATTTCGACTTCTTGATTATGGCTCTGCACCCTTTGCCTGGTTAGACCGAAGATATTATTATAACTTTGATAATAAAACGTGCTAGAAAGATTCCACACTTTTGAGTGGGATTAATGTCTGGGATTTAAAAGTTTGGGTCAGATAGCCTGAGTTAAGTTGGGAGTGGAATATAGGCTGATGATGATTAAAATATGTGGGATTAAAGTATTAGAGGTTTAAAGTTAAGTAAAGAATGACCCTCCCTCATTTATTTTATTATTCCCTCCATTTGTATTATTATCTTATTTTTTATTTGAAAATAATGAATTTCACAATTTAACTGTATTCACGTTCTTCACTTAAATGTTACTTCCTCACAACTATTTTTCGCATGCTGTCTTCACCTATTATAATGACACTTAATATGATTTATAAATATGTTAAACTATATGCTATGTCCAGCAGTGGACTAATATAGGCTGATGATGATGATGATATGCTAGATTTAGTGTACCTAGACTATGTTGGTGATCATTGTGATCAATAAATAAATACTCACACAATTTCAAACCCAATCTTTTTAGTCCTACACTTATCCCGAACTGCTCCGTGCCACGCCTCTCCGCTGCAGTGCAGCTCTACAGCGGTTAGACCTCTAGTGTGTCCGGTGATGTACGTAACAAACAGTGTATTATAAATCTATGTAACATCCAATTCATAAATAAATCAAATATAAAGCTCTTATTTAAAGATACATCTCAATAGGTGTATTTGAGAACAGGGGTCTTTTTGTCTGATTCAACTCAACTGAGATCAATTCATTTTTGACATTTGAAAACTTCGGTTGTACCACTGGTTATGTTAGTACCAGATTTAAACTTTGTTAAGTATCAAGTGCAAGTGACACCTACACCTTGTATGCGTGGTTTTCTCTGCGATTTCTCGCTTTCACGTTAGACAATACTGCCGTGCAGGCCTTAAAACGCAGTAACAGCTTTTTTAACGTTTTTTAGTTAAATATTGAGTTTTAACGGGCACGCTTTAAGGAACACAGTGATTTAACCGATTTTATGATTCGATAATTAACACCACAGAAAAATCAAATTTTTGAATGCAGTATCTCAAGATCGGATGCCTAAATGTATTTAAATACTAACTTAAATACAGTAATAGCCGTTACGTCAATAACGACCCATCAATTCACCAAGTTAAACGCAGTAAATATCTTTATTACCACAAAAAATCTGTAAACTACACATAAAAAAAATATTAGCATTTGTACTAAAACGCAGTAAAGTACTGAATGTGATATTTTAGTTAGTGTTAGTCAAGAAGTTTCATGTAGTTAAAACCAACTAAAGTGCAGCAAAATCAAAACATCTTTCTTTTACTCTTTGTAATATCACTTTTGAACGTAAATATTACCATTTAAATTGCAGTATGTTCATTATTTACTGCAGTATTGGTCGGTGTTGTTCTACAGCTGAAAATAACTAAATGCTAATTAAATAGCAGCATGAGTCTCTCTTACTGCATTATAATTAGTAACTTGAAGGTCATTACTAAGTTTCACTGCAGCCGACATCATACTTGACTTCATTCTAGTCAGGATTTGTCGCTCTCTCGCTCAGTCAGTCGCGTGTCAAACACTGCGGAAGAAAGACGTTCGCAGCATCGGTGCGTGGAGGCGAATACAGTCAATTAAACTGTTTAAAATCAAAAAACTTCCCAAGCCTGATAAAAGATGCATGCCGAGGGGAATCACTTCTACCAGAAAACAAAATACAATGTGATTTTTCGAACCTTGATCAAACGAAATGTGCGGATACACGACACATATTAATCGATAAAAATCGGGATAAAAAAATTATATGTATATATTTATCTCAAAAACAAAGTAGTTATAATATTTTTAAAACGAAGACTTCATCTGATTTTTTCTTCGTTTCTTTTTGAGTAAAATATGGTGTATTTTATTCGAAGTAGTCTCATTTGAAAGCTAGATAGTTTACCTAGCTAATAAAATAAATAAAAAATACAAATACGATACATTAGCGTAGTAAAAACAATATTTTTTTAGAAATAAGACAAAAAAAACAATTTTTATTTTATTTTTTCTCTGTAACTTTAAAACTGGGTTATTGAGGTGTATTTTTTGCATGTTGTATTAAGTTTCATAATTTATTCTACAAATCCTCCAAAAACTGGGGGTGTATCTCTTTCCGTTGTCATGTTATTCACCATTTAAATTAGGTACTTTCTGCCATTTAGATTAAATCAGTTAAGATTCCTGTTGATCTTTGTACTTGACAGGAAGTACCTAATTTAAATGGTGAATAACATGACAACGGAAAGAGATAGACCCCCCAGTTTTTGGAAGATTTGTAGAAGTAATTATTTAGTTTAATACAACATGCAAAAAAGTACACCTCAATAACCCAGTTTTAAAGTTACAGAGAAAAATAAAATGAAAATCGTTTTTTTTGTCTAATTTCTAAAAATAAATTATTTTTATACGCTCATGTACCGAATTTGTATTTTTTATTTATTTTATTGACATTTTGATAGGTACCTTACAATTCTTGTGATTTATTTTTCGTTGGGTATTAGATGTGCCATTTGTAAGATCTCATGTTTCTATTTGTTATATAATTATTACATATATAAGTTATATAAGTATAAGATCCTGCCAAAACGTCCTGTGTTCAGAACACTTTAAAGTTAAGTTAGAGTTAGCTGATATCATTGAAAAATAAATGTTATTCTTGTACGTACAAAAATATGTATATTTTATAAATTCCTACCTGGCATTTTCAAGTTAGAAAATTTGTTATAGTTGTATTTGTTGAAAATTGTGACATACTACATGTACAATAAGGAAGTTTCCGATTTTTTTATTTAAATGTAAAAAAATAATACTATGCTTGCAATAAAGCCCACTGAAATTTTTATTCAATTATCTTCATAAATGACGAAGTTATGATACTTTTCCCGTCCGCTTTAAAACTTCTCGGCGCGCGGCCGCTCAACAACGTCATGACGTCACAAGTTCCCCGAGACGCTCGAGTCGAGTGGTAGTCGATGCGCGGTCACCTCAGACGGTTATTGCTTTTGGTTAAATCAAGACCGAATGGATATTATCGCTGTAGATTCTGTGCAGGACATCTACATAGTTTTAAGATTTCTATTATTTTTCTCAAGGAGGGAATAATCAGATTATAAGGTTATATAGTTCAAAATCGTTCGTCATTTTCAGTTATCAACACAGAATCAAGTGTTGGTACGAGTCTCCAACAAAAATAGGCCATAGATTATATAACAGTTGTTAGAAAACAATATACCTACCTAAGTACCTACTTACTTTTGAGTAAATAAGGTTTATTTTCTGTGCAGTCGAACATTCTAGAGCTTTCGGGAATGTGCAGAAATCTCTGGAAAGTTCTGGAATATACGAGATCAAATACAAATACAAAATATCTATTACAGTAAACTTAAATGGATTAACATAATTAGCTTGGGTTTGGAACACTATTTAAATAAAGTGTTAGAGGGTTCCGAGTAAACATTAACTAAGTCTGGAAACGAACAATTAAATAAAAAATAGTGAACTAATAGAAATATCAATTCAGTATTGCAGTAGGTATGGAAATATATAGCTGTTCTCACATAACAATATTTAAATTCTACGTCATCTTCACATTTAATGGAATTCTCCAATCCAGCAATATAACGTTTATGAAGAAAGCCGCTCATTAATATAGGCCCTTCTAGTGAGATCGCATAGGCTCATTATGGACCGTGCAAGTTGATGCTACTCTACAGTACATTATTAATATTGCATCGTGCCCAAGTGCACAAGTACTTACAAACCAGGGTTGTTGCTGATGCTGATTTTTTTTCTTGACATCAGCGGATGCTGATGCTAATTTTGGCCAAGTGCGTGTCAGGCTCGCAATCATAGTGTTCCACGCTTACTTAATGTATAAATGGGGTAGTAAAGTTTGTATGGAAAATATTTTTTCCTTGGTTCGATTCACTCAAAACTCGGTATAAATAAACTATGGACTGAATAATTAAACAAGTGTTTTTATTTTTACACAATAAACCCCAACTTCTGAAATTTGTACGAAAAAACTCTCGTTCGCGGGCACTGCCGCGGGGCGCTTTTGGTAAATTCTATATCTGAAATGATGTTAACTTTTAAATCATTAATAATGTTAATAATTAGTTATAAACTAAATTATAAACCCGAACATCTTTACCCTTCTTCGGACTTCTTCTGACGACTCATTTTTATAGGGTAAAAGCGGGTAATGCCGGTCAGTTGGCAATACCGGTCACCTTACTTTTTCACCAAATACTGCGTTAATGCACACTCACTCATGCAAAGAGTGTGACGTGTCCATTCCCTGCCCCGCCGCACCAACCCCTTCTTACTTCCGACGATTCGTCACTGCGTTAAAGACTTGTGTGTGTTTTGCGCCAAATTGTTATAACTTTCCGGCCTTAGAAAATAAGAGGTGAGTACTGTAATTTTTATATTTCATTGATTGTCTATAATAATTATTACGTGTCAGTTATCTAACTATTCGTTAGATTGTGAATTTCAAGCAATAAGCAATGCATTTTTTTATAATTATTTTTAACTCCAAAAGTGAAAATGCGGGTAATGCCGGTCACGTTGAACGGCCGCAAGTCTCAGATACAAATAGATGATGTTTTGTAATGCAATGAAATTGTTTCTGTTCTATGATCGTAGAGTTTGTCTTTATACCTTATTTATGAATCGAGCCGTGCTATCATAAGCAGCAATAAGCAATTTTTCAATACTTCTGCATTCCTTTTATTTTGTACTAGATTACTAGTTAAAAATTGCTACAGCACGCTTTGTTTTTTTCTATGGAAACACTACTTTTCAAGGCTTTTTCTATCCCATGATGGGAACTGATTTATGAGATGAAAAGTAGCCTATGGCATTCCAATGCTAGAACTACGTCTACTCAATTTCAGCCCGATCCGTTTATGGGTTTTGGCGTGAAAGAGTAACAAACATACATACTTCCACTTAAACTTTCTGATTTGTAAAAAGTAAGGATAGTTTAGGAAGAGATACGAAAACAGAGTTTGGTCAAACAATAGATACACACATACTGTTGGTTAATTGTAGTAGGTCTATGGTACGCACGCATGCAATTAAAGCGCGGGGCGGCCCCGGCTTGCAACTTCAAGTAAGATTCAGATTCATATATTGATATAAAAAATATACACGTCAGGATTTCAACAAAGGTTGGGTAATTTTAAGTTAGTCAATTATACAATTTTAAGTTATAAAATTTAAATTCAATTCATGATACACATTATTATGAGAATAAATAAGAAATGAAAGATAATATATGAAAAATATGCAAAACAAAAAGTTGGACATACATAGAGTACCTATCTACCTATATAGTGCAAATATTACATAGTTATCGAGCACTGTAGTTACTTAACGCGGTATATGCGAGTAACAGACGTCTGATTTCGTGGCCACCAAGAGCAACTTATCTCTTCCCAAATCATACAAAATTCAAGTAAATTAAATTGTATATCATTATTTCCAGATTGTTCAAATGCTGAGGGACTGTTTATGGAACTACACAAGAGATCACGTGCCAGCGCCAGCTTTATTCACGTGTGATTCTACTGGTAAATAAAGTCTAGACACACATTGTTTACTTGAAATTATATTATGTCAATAGTTATAATGCTTTATTTCCTCATAAAATTCATTTTATAAATAACTAGCGACCCGCCCCGGCTTCGCACGGTTTATTATACCTATAAACCTTCATCTTGAATCACTCCATCTACTAAAAAAAACCGCATCAAAATCCGTTGCGTAATTTTAAAGATTTAAGCATACAACAGATAAAGCGACTTTGTTATAAACTATGTAGTGATTAAAACTAGGAAATAAAGGACTGACTTTTTTTTCCTTTTATTTTTAAGGTAAAGTAAAGAAGCGAACTTTACCTTGTTAGGTTGTTACTTTTCGAGTAAACGCTCTTCATCTTTTTATAAATTCCTTGTTGTTTCAGGTCTCCACTGGCGTGATTCTTCGACTTGCAAGCCTCCAACCACTTACACAGATACCCTTAGGATAATTATACAGAAGAGGATATCGAAGTTAGGTCATATGTATCCTATAATGTTCTTAAATCTTGAAAAAGAGACTAGCTGAATGAACTCATGTTTATATTTTTACCATAGATTTGTAAGGAAAAACTAGTAAGTACTTAAATAAAGTGCCTATTTCTAAGTATACCGGTTATTTATTTTTTACCATCCTGTATTGGAACGGAGGCCAAAAGTCCTCAATAATTCTGCTGCCTTATTCTGCCGTGCAGGCCCTAAAACGCAGTATGAGAAAAAAAGCGATTTCGAGAAAACCGCAAAAAACACTTTGACGCTGCATTTTTTATATTTCTACATTTGTATTATAGATTTTTTATTGCCACAAGGACTTAGTGACATGAAATCTAAAATTTTCAATTTATAAAAATAAATTTACTCTATTAAATTCAAAATAAAAAAGATTTTTTCAAAATCATAGCAGTTACTGCACGGAAAATGGTACACATATACAGATTAAAATGAAGTAAAAATACCTGATACTGCAAAACCTACTGATTTATTTGCTTCTTTGCAGACTAATTTGCAGCACAGGTCTTTCTTTACTGCATTTTAATATGCCTCTTGAACTAATAAGGAAGTTTCCAATTTCACAAAAATAAAAACTAAGTATGTAAATTTAAGGGCATATATATTACAATAAATATGGTGAAAGAGTTATTTTGATAACTTGAAAAATGACAAAGTTATTCCACTTTTACTGAATCTTAAACGAATATTGAAATACGCGCGAGGCATTTAGCCTGTGACGTCATATCTCCCCGCGGGTCAACGGTACAGGAGAGCGGAGAGCGTTTTTCTGCTGTTTCGTCGTTTATTGCTCACAGTAAGTAGGTACATGGAACGCGGTGTGTGGTGTGAGTGTCTATGTAGGTAAAGTATTAAGTAACCTTATTATATCTTACTATTTTACTATTATAATCTTACTAATATAGTAAATGGGAAAGTCTCTGTGAATGTTTGTTTTATCCGCTCCAATGATTTTGGGTAATAAATATACCCAAGGGCAAAAGTCCGTTGTTTGACCTTGGGTATAAAACCATCCCATCGATCAATGCTCGAATATTTATGTTTATCTCCTTTAAACCTTATATCGTAGGCGCCTTAGCTTTGTTCCCGTCCCTGTCTGACAATATTCACTTCAGTTCACTAGTACATGTAACGGTCGTGCGTCGCATAGTTTTGTATGTGTGCGTGTTTAAAGTCAGATGTCAGCGTTT
This sequence comes from Eupithecia centaureata, assembly GCA_944547425.1. Taxonomy (NCBI): domain Eukaryota; kingdom Metazoa; phylum Arthropoda; class Insecta; order Lepidoptera; family Geometridae; genus Eupithecia; species Eupithecia centaureata. The sequence goes on along the minus strand of OX155681.1, from coordinate 3,802,098 downwards.
CGCGCGCAATTGTTTACGGTTTGCGCTCGGTGATTATGTAAACAATTGTGTAATAATGGATTAATTTGTATAATTTCTATAGTTACAAGAAGTTTAAAGAATGAACTTTAATATTATAAAAGTATTTTTAATAGATGGTGACATTTTAGTGATAATTATTGATAAACAAATTTTATTAAAATTTTCAAAAAAAAACCCGTATTTTTTATGTTATCATTCTTACTAACAAAAAACCACTCAAAGTTCGTCAGTTAACATATTTGAATAGGCTACTTGACTCTAATCTAAACAAGTTCTCAGAAGAGCTCAAATAGCTACGAGCATTATTTATTACTCTAAATTGTGTTGACAGTGACCCTTTGTTCTGAGCGCGCGTCACGTGTGACGTCACAGCCACTTGAGCCGTTTTTTTTGCGTGCGGTCGGGCGCACGAGCGGTATATATAATATTGGAGCGGATAAAACAAACATTCACAGAGACTTTCCCATTTACTATATTAGTAAGATTATAATAGTAAAATAGTAAGATATAATAAGGTTACTTAATACTTTACCTACATAGACACTCACACCACACACCGCGTTCCATGTACCTACTTACTGTGAGCAATAAACGACGAAACAGCAGAAAAACGCTCTCCGCTCTCCTGTACCGTTGACCCGCGGGGAGATATGACGTCACAGGCTAAATGCCTCGCGCGTATTTCAATATTCGTTTAAGATTCAGTAAAAGTGGAATAACTTTGTCATTTTTCAAGTTATCAAAATAACTCTTTCACCATATTTATTGTAATATATATGCCCTTAAATTTACATACTTAGTTTTTATTTTTGTGAAATTGGAAACTTCCTTATTAGTTCAAGAGGCATATTAAAATGCAGTAAAGAAAGACCTGTGCTGCAAATTAGTCTGCAAAGAAGCAAATAAATCAGTAGGTTTTGCAGTATCAGGTATTTTTACTTCATTTTAATCTGTATATGTGTACCATTTTCCGTGCAGTAACTGCTATGATTTTGAAAAAATCTTTTTTATTTTGAATTTAATAGAGTAAATTTATTTTTATAAATTGAAAATTTTAGATTTCATGTCACTAAGTCCTTGTGGCAATAAAAAATCTATAATACAAATGTAGAAATATAAAAAATGCAGCGTCAAAGTGTTTTTTGCGGTTTTCTCGAAATCGCTTTTTTTCTCATACTGCGTTTTAGGGCCTGCACGGCAGAATAAGGCAGCAGAATTATTGAGGACTTTTGGCCTCCGTTCCAATACAGGATGGTAAAAAATAAATAACCGGTATACTTAGAAATAGGCACTTTATTTAAGTACTTACTAGTTTTTCCTTACAAATCTATGGTAAAAATATAAACATGAGTTCATTCAGCTAGTCTCTTTTTCAAGATTTAAGAACATTATAGGATACATATGACCTAACTTCGATATCCTCTTCTGTATAATTATCCTAAGGGTATCTGTGTAAGTGGTTGGAGGCTTGCAAGTCGAAGAATCACGCCAGTGGAGACCTGAAACAACAAGGAATTTATAAAAAGATGAAGAGCGTTTACTCGAAAAGTAACAACCTAACAAGGTAAAGTTCGCTTCTTTACTTTACCTTAAAAATAAAAGGAAAAAAAAGTCAGTCCTTTATTTCCTAGTTTTAATCACTACATAGTTTATAACAAAGTCGCTTTATCTGTTGTATGCTTAAATCTTTAAAATTACGCAACGGATTTTGATGCGGTTTTTTTTAGTAGATGGAGTGATTCAAGATGAAGGTTTATAGGTATAATAAACCGTGCGAAGCCGGGGCGGGTCGCTAGTTATTTATAAAATGAATTTTATGAGGAAATAAAGCATTATAACTATTGACATAATATAATTTCAAGTAAACAATGTGTGTCTAGACTTTATTTACCAGTAGAATCACACGTGAATAAAGCTGGCGCTGGCACGTGATCTCTTGTGTAGTTCCATAAACAGTCCCTCAGCATTTGAACAATCTGGAAATAATGATATACAATTTAATTTACTTGAATTTTGTATGATTTGGGAAGAGATAAGTTGCTCTTGGTGGCCACGAAATCAGACGTCTGTTACTCGCATATACCGCGTTAAGTAACTACAGTGCTCGATAACTATGTAATATTTGCACTATATAGGTAGATAGGTACTCTATGTATGTCCAACTTTTTGTTTTGCATATTTTTCATATATTATCTTTCATTTCTTATTTATTCTCATAATAATGTGTATCATGAATTGAATTTAAATTTTATAACTTAAAATTGTATAATTGACTAACTTAAAATTACCCAACCTTTGTTGAAATCCTGACGTGTATATTTTTTATATCAATATATGAATCTGAATCTTACTTGAAGTTGCAAGCCGGGGCCGCCCCGCGCTTTAATTGCATGCGTGCGTACCATAGACCTACTACAATTAACCAACAGTATGTGTGTATCTATTGTTTGACCAAACTCTGTTTTCGTATCTCTTCCTAAACTATCCTTACTTTTTACAAATCAGAAAGTTTAAGTGGAAGTATGTATGTTTGTTACTCTTTCACGCCAAAACCCATAAACGGATCGGGCTGAAATTGAGTAGACGTAGTTCTAGCATTGGAATGCCATAGGCTACTTTTCATCTCATAAATCAGTTCCCATCATGGGATAGAAAAAGCCTTGAAAAGTAGTGTTTCCATAGAAAAAAACAAAGCGTGCTGTAGCAATTTTTAACTAGTAATCTAGTACAAAATAAAAGGAATGCAGAAGTATTGAAAAATTGCTTATTGCTGCTTATGATAGCACGGCTCGATTCATATTTGAAAATAACTTTGTTTATCAATAAGATAAATAGATATTATTTATTAATAGGTGGCGGCGCTAGTGTGTCTCGGGGTACCGCTTTAAATAGGTCACGACATAATAATATAAAGTAGGAACTCTCACCATTGATAAGTTGAAGCCTAAAAAATAAACTAGATGGCGTTACCTCTGCGGCAGTGAGCTGCGGCGCTAGCTCCAGCATATGGCTGAGCGGGTGAGGCAAGAGCTGGCCCAGCGTCATCGTGGACAGCAGCTCCGTGAGCGCGGCCTGCTCGCGCCCCACCTCCAGCGATTGGGAGTTTTGATCTGTATAAACAAATTATTTATTTATTTACTTTATACATGGTGTAACAATATACATGTACTAAGCGAAAAGCTGGGTATTTCTACCCCCCCGGGGAACAACTTTTGTTCAACGACTTTTCTAATTTCGATTGGTATCTCTGAAAAAACTAAAACAAAGTTTTCACATGGCCAGCTGATTTTTTACGAAGTGACAACCCTAAAATCTGCTGTTTCATATACTTGCGACGATGACCTCAGTATGGTCACAGAATAGATGTAGAAAAGAGTGACAGATTCATATTCTTGAAATAGAAAAACGCCTACAGCATCATTGAGGCAAATAGGGTATTTTACACTATGTAAGGAAAAATATAAAAATGTTTGTTCATAATAGATTTCGAAAAAAGTAAACAAGAAACGTCGATATTTATTCATAAAATTGCAATTTTAATTTTATAATTCCATTTTAAAAATCGTCTTTTCTAATCTGTTTTTCAAATGTCTAAAACGCCATTCGCCATATTGGATCCCGCCGTGACGTCATTCCGATAGCAAACAATCTACTGAAAATAAGTTGTGCGCTGTTATTTTGATAAATTTACGAGTTATTAACACGTTTGTAGACTTCTAGCCTTTATTTCACTATGGAAGACGGTTTTGTGAAAGCAGAAAGTACAAATCTGCCAATGGTTAATACTTTAATGGTGGCGAAATTTTTTGCGAATTTCTCATTTTTACATCACTTGGCACTTGAATCCATAATTTTTGTGGCGTTTTTACACTTGTATTTTTGCATTCAGGCACAAGACACCAATGATAACTCATTATTTTCACGAATCTTATTACTTGGTCTTTCGCAGTCGTATTGTTTACTAACCGAGTGACGTCACGAGATGAAAAAGCATGGCGGCTAGCGTTTCCGCGCGAAAATTCAAAATCATAAATAAAAAACAGATTTTAGGGCGATTTCCGGTTTTAAAAAAAATTAACAAAATTTCTACTAGTTCATTACGATCTCAGGATTAATTTAAAACAGTTTTTAAAAAATGGTGTAATACCCTATTGTCGTAAGTCATGGCTAAAATCACATTTCAATTTGAAGGTTGAGTTACGTGTAGTTAAACATACGAACTAAACTACGCTAACACAGTTATGTCTTTTTCTAACTGTTTGTTCTTTCTTGTGTGTTGATCTAATCATAATAACCTACTGACTGAATACACATTGATGTCCACTACTGAAAAGAGCTGTGAATCTGGCGGGTATTGCCATAATCACTTGGCTGGGGATTGCTGATCAAAGAAACGGTATAAGTAATTCACACAATAAAAATCCTGCCTTTCATTTGGCGAAGCCCCTTGGTCGACTTTTACGACATCCGACATACGACGAGCTGAGTCGCAGGGGTCGGTTAACTTAATTAAAAACTTTACCAAATGACTCTTTCCGTCATTATGTAGTTTATCTGTCCGTTCTGTACCTACATTAATCTTTGACACTTGTATTTCCACAAAGGAACGCGACTAAATTTTATTGGCTGTAGCACTATGCAAAACCATGGCAACCAGCCAACCGCCAATCATAGACAAGTTAGAGAACCATTCATTCATTCATTTCCGCTTATTGACTGTCGGCAACAATCAACATGCGATACACCACATGGCGGTGCTGTATTTGCCAAGCGGGCCAAAATTTTTTTTTCACGGGTTCCGTAATTTTTTTAATACCAAAATTTAAAGAAGTTCGTTTGTTTAAAATCATAAAATCAAAAAAAAAAAGCTTAAATCCGTTTTCTACGGGATTTTGTATTAGGTATACCAACTATCAGAATTCACGCAAAGTGTATGTGTGTGTAGCAGGTAGGTACCTACATTGTGAAATACCTATGTAAAATAAGACCAGGTACCTACCTACGTATTCATACAATTTTCTACCACATACCTATTATTTCACGACTGTGATCCTAATACCTCCTACTCATGTTGCATACTGCAACTTGGGATTTATTAAAATTGAAAATGAACCCTAAAAATTATCCATCTTTTCGGCGAACGAAATCAAAAGAATGAATGATGGACTATTTTAGTGTGACCTTCGTCGCGGTGCCGTGTAGTGCTCTATTTACAATTTTTATCTTTCGTGCCTAAAAAACAAGTAACTAGGACTTAAGAATACCTGTGGTGTATGCATCGGAGTGTCACAGAGCTGAAGAGATGAAGAGGCGTGTGTTGGAAGCGTGTGCTTACTTCCATAAAATGTGTGTTGTTTGGAAGAAGGGAGGCATATCGAACCTTACATGCATAGGTATCGATACCTACGTCATGCATGTTTAACTTACTAACTAACTAACCTAACTAGTGCTAAAGTGAGTGAGACATGTTAATGCCTAAAAAGAAACCTACCTTGTGCTGAAGTGTGTGAATTGTCTGTGACTGTGTGTGTACCTACAAGTGACCTACCAAAACATACATAAATCCCTTCGTAAGAAGCCATCTAGACAGCTGACAAGCGAGAAAATATGAGGTTTGTAACTTGTACCTACACTTACAACTTTCCTAACTCAGCATTTTAAGATTTTCTCAATACTACCTAGGAACTTACATACTAGCATCTTATTATTATCACGAATTTATTAGCTCGTCTAGTAATCTCCCGCCATAGCTGAAATCTACGAAGATAAATACCTACCTACATACCTGTAAAGTTAGTAGGTAAGTACAGGTTGCGCGAACAGGGTTGTCACTTTATTTTGGCACTAGGAAATGAAAACTTTTTGTATGGGAAACTGAAAATAGGAATTTTTAATTATCTCCCCCCCACAACTGATCACCATGGGTTCCTGAAACCCCCCCCTTCGGCTTAGTAGGGGTAATATGTTATACCTTGTATAACACGGACAGGTCCAATTGAAATATAGGTAAAGTACATGCAACATAGTAAATCATCAACAAATCACATTGAATACTTTTATTGTATAAATAAAACATCAGCGGTAGGTACAATAGTTGTGATGAAAACATCATTCAGGAAAGGGGCAATTGAGCTGTGGTGCGAGAATCGAGCCACTCGTACGTAAGTGGTGGCTTGTTGCCCCATTTGGCGAAGCGGACTATGCGCTCGCCAAAAACCGGTAACGATGTCATGGCCATCTATGGCCGACAGTATGAAAAAACGTGAGAATCGAGGAGGGAATGAGAATTATTCCATTCGCTAGCCGGCCCGCTACATCCCTGCAACGCTCCGCGCATGTACAGCTCTATGAGTACCTCTAGTGGCTCTGTGGCGGTGCAGCGTGGCGGCGGCGGGCGCGCGCAGCAGCGCGGAGGCGAGGCAGAGCGCGGGGCGCGCGGCGGCGGCGCGGCGCAGCGCGGCGCGGGCCACGCTACAGCCCTGCAGGGCTCCGCGCATGTACAGCTCTATGAGTACCTCTAGTGGCTCTGTGGCGGTGCAGCGTGGCGGCGGCGGGCGCGCGCAGCAGCGCGGAGGCGAGGCAGAGCGCGGGGCGCGCGGCGGCGGCGCGGCGCAGCGCGGCGCGGGCCACGCTACAGCCCTGCAGGGCTCCGCGCATGTACAGCTCTATGAGTACCTCTAGTGGCTCTGTGGCGGTGCAGCGTGGCGGCGGCGGGCGCGCGCAGCAGCGCGGAGGCGAGGCAGAGCGCGGGGCGCGCGGCGGCGGCGCGGCGCAGCGCGGCGCGGGCCACGCTACAGCCCTGCAGGGCTCCGCGCATGTACAGCTCTATGAGTACCTCTAGTGGCTCTGTGGCGGTGCAGCGTGGCGGCGGCGGGCGCGCGCAGCAGCGCGGAGGCGAGGCAGAGCGCGGGGCGCGCGGCGGCGGCGCGGCGCAGCGCGGCGCGGGCCACGCTACAGCCCTGCAGGGCTCCGCGCATGTACAGCTCTATGAGTACCTCTAGTGGCTCTGTGGCGGTGCAGCGTGGCGGCGGCGGGCGCGCGCAGCAGCGCGGAGGCGAGGCAGAGCGCGGGGCGCGCGGCGGCGGCGCGGCGCAGCGCGGCGCGGGCCACGCTACATCCCTGCAACGCTCCGCGCATGTACAGCTCTATGAGTACCTCTAGTGGCTCTGTGGCGGTGCAGCGTGGCGGCGGCGGGCGCGCGCAGCAGCGCGGAGGCGAGGCAGAGCGCGGGGCGCGCGGCGGCGGCGCGGCGCAGCGCGGCGCGGGCCACGCTACAGCCCTGCAGGGCTCCGCGCATGTACAGCTCTATGAGTACCTCTAGTGGCTCTGTGGCGGTGCAGCGTGGCGGCGGCGGGCGCGCGCAGCAGCGCGGAGGCGAGGCAGAGCGCGGGGCGCGCGGCGGCGGCGCGGCGCAGCGCGGCGCGGGCCACGCTACAGCCCTGCAGGGCTCCGCGCATGTACAGCTCTCGTTCTATGCTCACTTGCTGAAAAAAATTACGACACAATTTGACACAACTAATAAAACTAACATAAAAAGCCGTGACACACAGAAGGCGGCTGTGCGGTACCAATATCTACATATTTTAGGCAAAACATACTGTACGGATTTGACTGAAATTCTGAAAGAATATAAAATTTATTTTTTTCTTATTTGAATCCTCATTTTGAGCGGTAAGTCTTTGAACTTTAATATGAAATATTATCAGTCTTTTCCCCTTCTAGGTTGTATAGACTATAAAGCTCGGGTTGGCCACTCAACTGACTAAGCTGACTGGGTTAAGATAGCAGGTTTATAAAGAAAGATCTGGCTAGAAAGATAGAGTTCTTTTAATTACCTTAGTAAAGTCTTCATCAGGCCAAGGCAGTCCATTGTACATGACGTCAGGTGATACCAGTTCCACAAGTAAGAGCGAGAGAGATGTAGCTCCTTCTACAATACCGCTGTTTCCATCCTGATGGACAAAAATATTTTTCTTTAAGATTTGGTACATTGCCTCTATCATGCAGGAACTACTAAAATCCATTTTACGATCATGCCTCGGTAATCAACTCAAACTCAAAGTGCTTTATTTCTTTTAGACCTTACGGGACTTTTGGACACGTCACGTGGATATTCCACTAAAACACAAACACACAAAAACTAGGAAATAAAGTGCTCTAAAACTACATAGTTTAAAAAAAAAAAAAAAGAATAGAAAATGTTTAAACTTAGACTTAGAAAAATCCAGGCGGGGTTATACAAACTGTACATAACAAACCCCAAATCGACGCAGATATATTTTATCATTATGGCAACACTCACCATGCAAGACATCAGTGCTGCCATCAACAGCTCGTTATTTGTGGTCAAAATGGCCGGGTTATCTGTAAGGTCGTCGTTTTGTTTGCGAACTCCTTTCCCGATGATTCCCGCGTGGAATACTGATGTGTGGCTCTGAGTTAGCTGGGTTATTGGACCCTGCGAAAAACATGTGTAAGTTTATAAAGATTTTATTAAAATTCCTGTAATTTGTGTCAATTTTTTTATGAAATGTAACGGTGGCCCACTCCTTGGCATGCGGCACAGTGTTGGGGACCACACTGCGGCTCAATATGAAACAAACTCACATGTTTCTGGTTCTCGTAGATGAGCAGATCCTCGGTGGCCCACTCCTTGGCCTGCGGCACAGTGTTGGGGACCACACTGCGGCTGCCGAACAACTTTTCTTCTCTGAACATGGCAGTTTCTAGAAGGTCTCTGAGAGCCACCGCTCGGGCCAACTCGCTGTGTATGCAGAGCTTTCGCAGGAGCCGGCAGGCGGTTTGCACACCTCGTAATTTGTCCATTATAACTGGAAATATTATTTTATTACTTTTTATTTAGACTATCGATGTGGTGTGGCAGGCAAAGGTCTGCTTGCGATGCAGGAGGTTGCTGATTCGATACCCGCATTGGGGCAAATGTTTTATATGATCTTAAAATATTTGTTCAGGGGTTCTGGATGTTATCTATCTAAAATAAAGACCTCGGGATCGAAAATACGCAATAATATGGATAACTCTAAAACTATTGGTTAGATAGTGATAAAAATTTATGAGACCAGATAAGAAGCATCAACTTCAACTTAATTTCTAATGCTCCAAACAAAGCTTGAAGTAAAATATTCGGTACCTTTTAAATGCATACAGCGAAAGAAATAGTTGATAGTCGCTTGAACTACTTTTAGAATCGCTTCAACGCTCGGCGGTGGCGCTTTAGTGTCAGACATGTCAACTCTATCCAATACCTGGGAAATAACAATTACAATTAGGATGGACATTTCAGGGATACTGCTGTATTCGGTTCTCAAATCAAAGATAATATCATGTCAGGTGTTATGTTATATTAGTTTTTTATTTTTGTTTTTTATTCTAGTTTAGGTTAAGAAATTTATAGGCAGTAAATGATTTTTCTATTCTATTCTATTATGTGATATGTTCTGGACACCGAGGACGCCTAGGAAGGTATGAACCGGCGTCAGCAAGCTGCTGGCTTTTAGGTGGTTAGACCAACAACCGGGGGGTGCTAGTTTAACCAGCGGGGTGGCCCCTACTGATTTGTAACTTCAAGGTGTCGAGCGCTGTAGGAACATATCGCGGTATACGCCTATACCGCGCTCGATGCCAGATGCCTCACAGAAACAAGTAAGTTGAACTAGAAAACATTCGGAAAGTAAAACCGACCGAACGACCGCGTTGAGACATTAAAAAGGTACCACACACTGTTCTGCATCAATTTAAAAAACTAAATCACCTCAGCCAAGGCATGGCAAGTGTTCATTTCGTCGAGCTGAGACAGCGTGCACTCGTGTCTCTCTCGGAGCAAGGAAGAGTACTGTTGTAAAGCGCCTCCGATCCTGTGCAGATTGGCCTCCACCGCGCGACCAAACGTCCGAATTGAAATATTAAAAAGGTACCACACACTATTCTGCCTCAATTTAAAAACTAAATCACCTCAGCCAAAGCATGGCAAGTGTTCATTTCGTCGAGCTGAGACAGCGTGCACTCGTGTCTCTCTCGGAGCAAGGAAGAGTACTGCTGCAGAGCGCCCCCGATCCGGTGCAGATTGGCCTCCACCGCGCGACCGAACGGCCGCGTTCGCAGGTGGGACACACGGTTTGAGTTCTCCCATCTGTGGGTAGATAAGAAATTAAAATTTTTACTATCAACAATAGATAGGATAGATAATCTTTTATTTCAAAGCCTTATTAAACAAATAGAACGTCATTTGAGGACAATCTTACCTAAAGGTAGCCTTCCGTTCCTAGCGACCGCGACGCGCGACCGTTTCTACACAGAAGCCGTGCCCGACACGAAGGCGAAGGCGTGTGAGTTGTATCCTGTTGAATCATTTTGAAAGACTGCACATACACCGACGGCGGTGGTGGTGCGGTACCAATAGGATAAGTTAATGGTAAGTTTAAAGCTAAGTTTATGGTTTGTGGTAACAAGCAGCAGATAGATAAACTTGGTCCTCACATTCCTATCTCAGTTATGGGAGCGTCTATAGACAGGGTATTCGAAGCTCGTAACTTGGGACTAAACATAGACTCACATCTTCGGTTTGGTTTTATATAAAATATCCAGACCCTATCTAAGCGAGAACCTTCGACTACAGCTAGTAGAGTCACTGGTCCTATCTAGGCTTAATTATGCTGACACCGTGTTTGGTCCGCGACTCCTGGCACGTACACAGAAACTCGTGCAAAGAGTGCAAAACGCATGTGCACGCTTTTGTTTCGATATACGCCCCAGGGAACACGTGACCCCTTTTTTTAAACAAGCATTTCATCATGAAAATGAAATCACGGCAAAAACTGCATCTGGCTTGCCTTCTCTTTGGGGTGATTCAATTCGAGTCACCTGCATATCTCTTTAAGAAGCTTGACTGGCGGTCAGACTGGCGAGCATCCCGGAACAGGCAGTGTGTGGCGCCGCTCGCCACGCCGAGACATGCTACTGCTGCTTTCCGCGGATGTTTCCGATATGCAGCGACAAGATGTTGGAATAACATCCCCCCTCCAATTAGAAACTCCAGCAGTATTTTTGGTTTCAGAACAAAATTAAAGCAGTTTCTAATTCAGGAACAGAGGAAGTGGGACGGCATCAATATTAACGATGCTTCATATAATTTGAGGGCGGTAATAAAAATATATCAATATCTTACATATAATTTTATTTATTTTATTATTTATTTAATTAACAATTTAACGACCAATGTGGTACGGTGGGTGTTGTTTAAGAAAAAATCGGCATGATGCTGTTTCGATTGTCTAGCATTATTTATTATTATTTATTTACCATACATAAAAGCAAGGTTTTTATTATTTCCTTTTATTCAGTAAATTTAGGTGCGCGTGAAAGTTTGTCGTTGGTGACGTAACTCATTTAACGAGGGTCAACATAAGACCAGCGCTGAATAGGTAATCTTGTTATCTATTCAGCAATATGCTGAGTTGATACCTTTTAGGAAATGACACTAGATGGTTTACCAAGCAGTTTGCGGAAATGCTAATGCTGGGTGGTTTAAACTTATGAAAACTTAGACTAAACTATTAAACTTAGAAAAATAACATTAGTAAAGTGTTAGTTTGTAGGTAGACCTAAGTTATTAAGTATTTTTATTTTTTATTTTAACTGTTCATTTTTATCATAGATTAGTATTTCCATTTTAAGTGTTCTTTGTGTCGTTTGCTAATAAAGTCTTTCATTTTCATTTTTTAGGATACAACTAGTACGCCTTCGCCTCTAGCCCGGGCACAGCTTCAATATATGGCGGCTTTAAGTAACGACGTGGTCGAAGATGCATCACGAAAGTCCAGAAAAAAAAGATCAAGATAAAATCATTTATTTACACGAAAATTAATACAAATACACCGACTCAAAATTGTTCAATTAAAGATTATTAAATTGACAGAAAGTCAAGTTTTTCTTTTCACTGTTTAACAAAACGATAAATCAACTTCAAAATAAATAAATAATTCCGGACAATCCACACAGATAAACTAATAAATGCCCGTAGATTTGGCTTTGTGCCGTGGCTTTGATGGCGCGATATTAAGAAAGCAGAGAGTTACTAGGTAACATTATAACTCACCTCAAAAGCTTGATGATATTCAAACAGAAGTGATGCATGTACGTCTTCTGTTCGCCGTCCAGCGATCCGTCTATGAAGCACTTCTTGATCTCCATGTCCGCCAGCATCGAGTCTCGCAACGCGTATTCTACGCCTGAAATAAAACGAATATAGAAACAACGGTTTTCTAATATAACTGTTTTATTGAAATGATAACTAATTCTACACCTGAAATAAAAATCATAAAGAAACAACGGTTTTCTAACTCAACTGATTTATTGATAATTAGTATTTACCCGCGGCTTCGCACGCGTTGTTCCTATTGAATCCTTTCAAGACTTTTCTTTACCATAGGAACTAATTTATGGCATGAAAAGTAGCCTATGTTTTATTTCAGGGCTAGAACTACGTATATTCAAAATTTAAGCAGAAATATCCCATCGCACGAAGGGTATCGCGCGACCTATTAATATACCTGTTAGACCATGGCACGATCGTTTAGAACGCGTTCGATCGTTAGCCAATTAAGGTTGTTTCTGGTCCAGGACTAAGCATAGCTCCGCTATAAGATGGCGCTGATTTTCTATGTTGAAGTTTTTCACTATTTTCTTATTAAATTGTGCATAATTGTTTAATTGTAATATATTTGCCGCAAATGGGATGTTGTTTTTTATGTACCAAGCAATTTTTCAAGTGTTGAAAGCATCTATGGAGCTTGTATTTGGGAAGAGCAAAAAAGATTTTGCCTGTGTGAGTGATCAGCCGCTACGAGTCACTCACACAAAAAAAGATCTTGCCCGTGTGAGTGATCGGCCGCTACGAGTCACTCACACAGGCAAACCCTATAAATTCAGTGGAACTAAAATAACTACTGTTCGAAAAATAACAGAGATAATTGGAGACGCCTTAGGACTAAATATTTTTCGGACCAATAGTTCCGTTTTCGGGACATAACTAAATTACATCTAAAATTAATTCAATAAAACCACTAGTTAACGAACTAATTTTCGACTCTTGTTTTTTTTAAGAATAAAAACAGGCTCTATTTACATTAAAAAAAAAATTGGAGGTAATTTTCTTTTATCGTTTTGAACAATTTAAGTAAAAAGGCGCAGAGGGTAATGTTATTTACAAACTAGCTTATAAGCTAAGGAATATCTTACAAATTATAGGTAAAAAAAATACTTTTCACACTATTTATTAATTTCGTTAAATCATTGGAATTGACAAATAATTTGAATGAGTTCACAATAACAATCATTAATTTTAAATGTACTCACTGTGAAAGTTGTTCCAATATTATAATAAAATTACAATAAAATTGTTGGCGTAAGGAAGTCTCCACTTTTTTTGACTCTGTTCTTTGTGTACTTAGGTATTTTAGCTCCGATTTTACGACCACTTATAATAGATTAAAAGTAATACAAATTTTCACCGTATTTCAATAAGTCACGTTGGACTAGCGGTTCGAACAGTCGGGTGGGTGCGACGATGTATAGTCGTACCTGGGTTCGAAACCACTGAAAATTTGATTTACTTTTTGCTTTTTGATGATAAAATATCCACAAAATTTTGATACATCCCGTTAGTACGGGCTCGAATCCCTTCAACACTACCAAAATTTTTGATTTTTATCATTTTTATTCTTTATGTTTTGAACAATGTCATAGACCTAGTACAAACAAATTCATGTTTGTCATAAATTACTTATTGTAAGCCTTCCTAAGTCTATTTTATTGTAATATAAAACTTTGGTAGACTGTTCTGCGTACATCCCACAAAGGGTCCTGACCTCGTTTCTAACGGTATGACAAAAATAAAATGAAACAATTATGTACTATCAACACCAACTGATTTTTATTTTATTTTAGCTCTTTACGCCAGCTAATGTTCAGGCATTTTTACAAATCGCTCATTGAATGCAAAACGGCCACATTTCAAAAAATTTAGAAAATGTTTTATTTCTCATAAAGTATATCTTCTTTTGAAAACATTTCATTTCAATATTTATTTCTTTTTATTGGGATTATTATCTTAACTTTGCTTCAAAATTTGAATGCAAAAAGGGCTTTTGTAGTTTTTATCAAGTTGGGTGATAGATATAACAGCGACCATTATTTTAAAATAGAGCAAAAAATTACGAAAACAATGATGATGAATGTGATGAATGAAAGAAAAACATTTTTTCAAAAAAATCATGTTCAAAATTTTGTTTTGGCTCCTGTAAAAAGTGACGATTAGTCCAATAAAATAAAAAAATATATATAATTCCGGACAGTCCACACAGCATCATCTAGCCCCAAGTTGAGCAAAGCTTGTATTATGGGTACTAGTTGACTGATAAACTTAATACAATACATTACATAGATAGATATTTTTTTTCTAAATACATAGAAAACACCCAGACCAACGGAACAAATTTCTGCAGATTGTACACAATTTTTTTCCGACACGGGAATTGAACCCGCAACCGGTCGCAGGCGGACCTTCGCCCACTGCGCCACATCGGTCGTCGCTGATGAATGAGCGAAATGCTTTGCATACACTCTGACACGTCTAATGCTGGGGCCACACTATCGTGATATGCCGATAATTATTGCCATAAGTTATACAACACCTAGGTGTAACCACGATTTATGGCCATAATTTTACAATGCCAATCAATATGGCAAATGGCGGTAGGCAATAGCTCCGGCGGCGGTCTTGTTTCGCACATCAAAGAAGATTACCGCAGTAATTAATGCGTTTGTGGCCACTACCGTTTGTCCAGTGTGCAATATGAGCTCACCGGCGCGGCGACGCACGTGATATTTTTACCGCCTTATTTATTGACATATCTAGGTAAACTCTAGTGTAACCACACCAGTTCATGCAGTAATTTAAACGGTAATTTAATGTCATAATTATTGCGGTAACAGCCCGGTAGACGGTAAGGTAGTGTGGCCCCAGCGTAAAACTCTCTAAACTGGTATCTATAAGCAAACATTTTATCTGTTTACATAGTGTCATTTATTGTTGTCATGGGAACGGCACGTAGGCTTCCTAGATCTTATTTGACATGCAACAAAAATAGAAGGGAATAAATACTTGGACGATGGAAAAACCCTTTGAGAACGGTAGACTATGGTATTATTAGATGATTCTTTAGATAGCACAGAGATGGCGATTCCGTCGCCGCCGTCACACTCACAAGTTCAAGTAAGCGGGCGTACAACATTATCCGTGTTCACTCACACATTAATAAAAATGGCCTAAAATTTTCACGTTATTTCTAATTATACCGAGTGTTTTCATGAATCAAACACAATTTGCCGCAAATAATGACCAATAACAAAGCCAAAAACAGTTATTTATTTGTTAAATTATGTCCACATCGCTCATATTTGGGAAAATACAAACGTATGGAACTCGGATCACCTTAAGAGGACTACATGTACGGTAAATACTTTCGAAGGTAGTAAATCTTCTTGGAAACATGTTTTAAAAACTTAAAATTTTAGGACCTTTTTTGTTATACAGAGTGATTTTTTTAAATGGGACAGTATGGGGAAATCCGAATCTAAAGGAGATAGAGGAAAAGTGTCTAAGGAGACATTAGGTGTTTTTTTATGTAAACAAATTTGGCTCGTTCAAATTTGTGGTCAAGCGTGAGTTGTTCTTAAAAAATGATAAAGTTGGTCAATTTTTTTTTTGACGCGGATCGACTCTGTTTCATGTAAGGATTATTTCATTGTTTGGAAAGAAAAAAATCTGAACAGCAGAAGTTGGTCAAATTTAATGAAAACTAATCTTCATACAGTTGCAGTATTCGCCTTTTAATATTGTTACAAGTGCGTAGGCGTGTAAAAAAATATTTAAAATTATTCCATTTTTAAATTTTGATAATCGATAAGAGCTCTAGATGATTCAAGAGAAGAACATTTTTTTTAATCTTCGTAAACATCATGGCAACCGATTCTTCCGGTCTTGAAATTATAAAAAAAAGAATTCAAATTTGGAACGTAAGTTATTTCTGCAGCTGTGATTTTGTTTCCAATCAGTTCATGCTTGTAATTTTATTCATCATGGCGTTAACTAATTCACATAAAGGTGATTTGATTGAGGCGTATTTTCTTAATTATCGCAGTAGAGATCAGTCCTGGATTTGTAAACAGGCCGCATAGGCCGCGGCCTAGGGGCGGCGGCGTCCTAGGGGGGCGGCAGCGTCCTAGGGGGGCGGCAGATTTCAGAGGATGGTCACTCGATTGCAGACAATCAAATTGTATGTCTACCGGGGGGGGGGGGGGGTGCGCAGCTAATAATGAACGGCTCAGTACATGGGGCGGCGGAAAAAAGTGGCCTACACTCATTAAAAACATAAATCCGGCACTGGTAGAGATAATGCACTTAAGTGGTATCAAGAACGCTATCCTGACCGTGTAGTACCGAATCGCAAGATATTTGATAGTTTAATAAAGAACCTAAGACAGGAAGGCTGTTTCAAGCCTAAGCGTAAAAGGCCGACAATAGTCAATAGTGAGTTTATAACTATTGCCGTATTGGGATATTTTGAAGCATACCCAAAAGCTTCGTTACGGGAAGCAGCTGAAACTATCGGTATTCATAAATCAACTGTAAGGAAGATATTGAAGGCTCATAAATACAAGTGTTACATAGAAGGTCGACTTGTACAAGCGTTACTACCTGGAGATAAAGACCGCAGGTTACATTTCTGTAATTGGTATGTGGCTCAGACTATTAGAAATGGATGTTTTCCTAATTTTATTATTTGGACTGATGAATGCAACTTTTCGAACAATGGCATGTACAACAGGAGAAATAACCATTACTGGTCAAAAATAAATCCGCTAAGAACTACAGAAACCCACAACCAAATCCGATTTTCTTTTAATTGTTGGTGTGCGATATTACATAACAGAATTTTTGCTATCAAAATTTACCAAGGAACGCTAAATAGTGAAAAATATCAGGAAATATTGAACATGGCTGCAGATTTAGTGGATGAGACTATTAGCTTAAGGAACTTTGGTAAGATAATCTACCAACAAGATGGTGCACCAGCCCACAACAGTAGGGCAAGTAAACTATGTTTGGACGAGCAGTTTCCAAACCGTTGGATGGGTACATATGGGCCGATAAAGTGGCCCCCACGATCGCCCGACTTAACGCCATTAGATTTTTTCTTATGGGGTTACCTTAAGGGTCGAATTTATGTATTCCGATACAACTCCGTACAAGAATTAAAAGATGCTGTTTACAACACTTTAAACACAATTCACCATAAGTCTCTGTTAAATGCAACTAGAAGTGTCTTGAAGCGTGCTCGTACCTGCATAAGACAAGACGGCGGCCACATCGAACATTTACTCAAGTAATAAACCAACTGTATGAAGATTAGTTTTCATTAAATTTGACCAACTTCTGCTGTTCAGATTTTTTTCTTTCCAAACAATGAAATAATCCTTACATGAAACAGAGTCGATCCGCGTCAAAAAAAAATTGACCAACTTTATCATTTTTTAAGAACAACTCACGCTTGACCACAAATTTGAACGAGCCAAATTTGTTTACATAAAAAAACACCTAATGTCTCCTTAGACACTTTTCCTCTATCTCCTTTAGATTCGGATTTCCCCATACTGTCCCATTTAAAAAAATTACTCTGTATATGTATAAATCATTACACGGCCTTGGAGCGCGAGTACTGCACCAGGTAGCATATGATGATGATGAATCATTACACTGACCAGTTCTAACATTGTTGTGGTATCTCTCGGTGTCCGTGTGCAAGTCGTGGTTGGGCTGCGGCGTGTGCATGCGCACGGTGCCGGATACGATGCGCACCAGCAGCGCCAGCGCGCTCTCGGAGCGCGAGTACTGCACCAGGTAGCATATGATGATGATGAATCATTACACTGACCAGTTCTAACATTGTTGTGGTATCTCTCGGTGTCCGTGTGCAAGTCGTGGTTGGGCTGCGGCGTGTGCATGCGCACGGTGCCGGATACGATGCGCACCAGCAGCGCCAGCGCGCTCTCGGAGCGCGAGTACTGCACCAGGTAGCATATGATGCTCACGAACTCGGATGGGAGGTTGTAGCCTGGAACAATTACTCTTTATTATTACTGTTATAATACAACATATTGGTTTCAATGGTATGTACTAGTTTTATTTTTTTTTCTATTCCTTGATTGTAATTTTCGCTGTTAATAAAGACTGTATAAATATAAAATTTATATACACAATAGCATAGATAACTGGGTAAGAAAAATATTATTATATTTAGTCCGTGAGTTAGAATTTGTCAATCAAACAGAAAATGACTAAGATAAAGCGCATTAAAGTTGAGAAGTGGGGGCTTGTGACGTCCGTCACGTCTTTCTATAATATGTCCCAGGGCGTGACGTCACTAGCCCTAGTTCTCAACTTTAATGCGCTTTATTTTCAGTTTGATTGTCAAAAAATTCGTGTCCAATGTTTAAATAATAATTAATTTATTTAAGGCCCCTATTACGTAAAAACGCGGAAATGCACTTTTTCATCGTCCAAATTCTATGACTTTCGTTCGTTGCTTGAAATAACAGTTTCTTGTTAATAGTAGATTGTTTCCTTAACTTCAGTAATAATTAAACAGATTTTTGATAACTTATTTTTTATTTAGTTATAATCATTCTCCCGATGCTAGTTTAGGCAAAAACGCTCGGAGACCTGTTTTGGGAGCTCTAATTTGAAGATTCCATTGAATATAGACCATAAAACTATTTTTTTTAAGGTAACAAATATCCCATTCTTCGATAATAATTAAATACATTTTCGTTATATGCCTTTATATGAAGGGAAAAAAATCTGAACCGAGGTTAACTATCGATCGAAAAGGCTTCGAAACAAACCCTAATATCTCCAAAGTTCTACATCATTTTGACATAAAATTTATACCAAAATAATCTTCATTGTTTTCTTAAACTACAATATTAATTTTACGTTTTAAATCCCAACAAATTTTTTTTAATGAATTTATTAAAAAAGTATATATTTCATTGTGCCGGCAATCTGCCCTCAGTACCGCGCGAGCGCTTGTCGAAGGTGGACCTATGTCACTTTTGCTCGCACTCTCCGTCGGACGAAACGCCCAAAAAATGCTGCGTTTATGAGCGAGTTGGAACGTTTTGATCGTTGTAAATATTTACATTCGCATAATAATTTTTAAATTCGTACATTATTATTACATATTATACCAGATAGTTATTTTTATTATAACTGAGGTTTATCACAGGCCGAAATGGGGAAAAATAAATAGAAATGCGTTACTAAACAAAAAAAAACTAAACATTCTATCGTTGAAGAAAGCAAGGTATGGTATTATTTTATTACCCTTTATATAAAATTGGTTTACCACTCACTGACTCACTCACTCACTGACTGACATGATTGTTCTCCCTGTTGGTGGAGGGGGAGGTATGGTTTTTTTTTCGGAAATGTGTAGGGGGGGTGGGGGTGAGTTTGGGAAAATTTCGACTTTTTTAAATTTCGAACCCCCTCTAGGACCCCCCGGGGGTTCTTCGGCCGTGTGGGGGGGTGGGTCAGATTTTTTGTGGGGTCGTATGGAGGGTTAGAATTCGTTTTGGGGGTTGAAATTTTTTTGACCCCCAAGACCCCCCAACACCCCCCGCTTTTGACTTGCTACCGGATAGCGTACCGATAGAGGATTTCGGATGGCGGGATCGTATAGAGGGTTAAGTCCTTAATAGGAAGGAAAAAAAAATCGACCCCCCCTCATGACCCCTTTTTAGAACTCCCCTTCGTATCTCCCGAACGGCTCGCGATGGAAAAAAAATCTTTTCGCAATCGCGTAGAGGAGATCAAATAGTTGCGGAAGCCAAAAAAAGTTTGAACCCTTTGCACCCCCAGACCCTCTTTTTTTAAAAAAAACCGTTTTTTGGCCAATTTTAAGGGTTTTTTTAGGGTGGAGCATCGAGGCGAGTGAAGCGAGCCGAGATGCGACACCGGGAACCAGCATGGCGAGCGAAGTGAGGCGTGCTGCATTCCCCCCACGACCCCCAGGACAACCCCCTCGACCCCCCCCTGGGGTTCTTCGGCCGTGTAGGGGGTGGGTCAGATTTTTTTGTGGGGTCGTGTGGAGGGTTCAAAATCGTTTTGGGGGGTTACATTTTTTTTACCCCCAAGACCCCCCAAGACCCCCACTTTTGAATTGCTAACGGATAGCGTACCGATAGATAATTTCGGATGGCGGGATCGTATAGAGGGTATAATCTTTAATAGGAAGAAAAAAAAACGACCCCCCCCATGACCCCTTTTTAGAACCCCCTTTCATATCTCCCGAACGGCTCGCGATGGAAAAAAAATCTTTTCGCAATCACGTAGAGGAGAACGAATAGTTGCGGAAACCAAAAAAAAATTGACCCATTTGCACCCCCAGACCCCCTTTTTTTAAAAAAAACTATTTTTTGCCTCATTTTTGAGGTTTTTTTAAGGTGGAGCATCGAGGCGAGCGAAGCGAGCCGAGATGCGACACCGGGACCAGTACGGCTCGCTTCGCTCGCCGTGCTGCGTTCCCCCCACGACCCCCAGGACAACCCCCTCGACCCCCTCCCTGGGGTTCTTCGGTAGTGTAGGGGGGTGGGTCAGATTTTTGTGGGGTCGTGTGGAAGGTTCCAAATCATTGTGGGGGGTGAAATTTTTTTGACCCCCAAGACCCCCCAAGACCCCCCGCTTTTGAATTGCTACTGGATAGCGTACCGATAGATAATTTCGGATGGCGGGATCGTATAGAGGGTATAATCTTTAATAGGAAGAAAAAAAATCGACCCCTCCCCATGACCCCTTTTTAGAACCCCCTTTCATATCTCCCGAACGGCTCGCTATGGAAAATTACCCTTTATATAAAATTCGATTACCACTCACTCACTGACTCACTGATTGACATAATTGTTCTCCTTGATGGTGGAGGGGAAGGTATGTTTTTTTTACGGAAACGTGTAGGGGGGTGTGGGTAACTAAATATATTCTATCGTTGAAGAAAGCAAGGTATGGTATTATTTTAAAAAATTAATAAATAATGCTGGACAATCCACACAGCACCATCTAGCACCATGTAGAGGTATGTTTTTTTAGACGGAATCGTAGAGGAGAGATCAGGGCAAGTATGGGAAAATTCCGACTTTTTTATATTTCGACCCCTTCTAGGGTTTCTCGACCGTATAGGGGGTTAGGTAAGATCATGTAAAGGGTTATAAATATTTGTGGGGGATGAATTTTTTTTGACCCTCAAGGCCCCTAAGGCCCTAACATTTCAGTTGCTACCAGATGGAGGAGCGAAAGAGGGTTTCAGATGGCGGCATCGTATAGAGGTTTCAGATTCGCATCGCAAAAATAAAAAACCGACCTCCTCCATGACCCCTTTCCACGACCCTTTTTCATATCTCCCGAACGAAGCGCGATGGAAAAAAAAACTTTTCACAGTCACGTAGGGGAGAACGAATAGTTGCGGAAGCCAACAAAATTTTGACCAATTTGCAAGCCCAGACCCCCTTTTTTTAAAAAAAAAACGTTTTTTGACCAATTTTCGACCAGACGGCAGCACCGCTCGCTTCGCTCGCCGTGCTGCGTTCCCCCCGCTGTTGACCCCCCTGAATCCCCCTCCCCCCAAGTGATATGGGTATCGTTTTCGAATAACGCAAACCCGAAAATTACGATAAAGATGTCCGTTTTGAAATCCAAGATGGCTGACATTTTTTATCGCAAAATATCGTCATGGGTATCGATTTCGACCAATTCAGGAGTGTAGGTTACGAAAAGGGGTACTAAATAAAAAAAACAGCCTTCACAACCGAGGCAGCTCACAAAAAACTAGTTCTTTTACCCAGACAAATTTCTGTAGATCGTACACAAATTTTGAGGCTAGACGGTGCTGTGTGGATTGTTCAGCATTATTATTATTATTTTATTATTATTATACCAAGGTACAAATAAAGAGCCTTTTCTCTACAACGACGTCAAAATATATTTTTTTAAACAAATAAACATTTATTATGACGTCACTATAATAGTTAGACATATATTGTTACGATGTTTTTTGTAGATAATAATGTGTTCTGCAAAGTCGTAGTACATTGTTTGTTTCTATGATCAATAGTTTTCGTAGCGCACGCGATGAAAGACATTTTGTTACTAACTTTTTTTATTTAAGTTTTAGTAGGGATCCTTATTTTTTTACTAATAAATATAGCCTATGTTGCTGAAGGATAAGTAGCATTCTAATGGTGAAAGAGTTTTCGAAATCGGTCACTTTGTGAGTTTATTCGTAACGTACCTACAAATCTTTCACTTTATAATATTACTAGTTGCGCCCCACGGCTTCGCCCGCGTGTAAATGTATTTGTCAAATTAAGAAGTATATCGATGTCCAAGGCTAAGAATAATCCTACGTTTGATTCTTTGGTGGGTAGGCCCCGTTTTAGAATTTAGAGCCGACGCCGAGAGCGGATGCGCTTATCTATTATTTACATAGGTAATGGTTTTTTAACAAGTTTTGAGTGAATGTGCGAAACAGGAAAAGACGTTTTTCTTTTCCTAAAAATTTAAAAAATTATTGCAAAAGCCAGGGTTACGGGGCCACGATAAGAAAAACAGATACTATTAAATTATTTATAAATCTATGGAAGCAATATTTGATTCACATAAAAAAATCATCTACCGAAATCAATCCTAAGAAAACTTTGTAAAAATTACTGGTGGATCAAGATCATTTATAGCAATCTCGCTTGTATAGCACGATGCCCCGCCCACTCGGTGCCGAATGTACCTAAATCAGCAGAACTTCGCAAAGTAAATCGCCTCTTAAGGCATAATATAAAAGACAAAAACATAAAAGCAGCCTAATTATAGTTAGATCAGTTCTAGGGCTGTCAGAACGGATGGATTTGCGGATTCAGGCACTGGTTCCGCAAAGCTTAGATTTATTCAGCAGCATTTATTATATTAATGTAGAAGCATGCAAACTAGACCTTGTTTTAACGAAATAAGGTTCAACCCATACTCACTAACTAAAATAAGTAACCTAGCAACAGAGTACTGCTCCAACTGCGATCCTGTGAGTAGTTTCTCGCGCACTTCGTTGATTTCTTCTGCTGCACTCATTATTAGAGGTATCGTTATCTCGGGGTAGAGACTGTCGTACTCCAGCTTTTGTAGAAGACCCTCTGTGAAGACAGATACATAGATAGTTACTTTATTGCACCATCAGAACATGTTTAAGAGCAAGAGTTTAATAAAACTTTCAAAACTATCATGGTTTTTAACACTAAAGTCATTGAATACGGGATATATACCATGATTGCAGTTCTTTCGTGATCAGTTCGAGTTCGCTTGAAACAGTGCCGAAATATCGGAAAACTCAAAAGAAATCAAATTATTGCGGTGGACAGGTGTATTGTGCATATAAACCTTCCTCTTGAATCGCTCCCATTTAAAAAATATCATAATCCGTTGCGTAGTTTTAAAAATCTACGCATACATAGTGTAAGAAAGACAGAAAGCGGGAAGCGACTTTGGTATGTCGTGAAGTGACACAATCGGCGGTCTTATTGCTAACAGTGATAATTTACCTTAGCATCTGATACTTATAATATATCTATAATATATCTGACACTTTGTAATCCTTCTTAAATTGACATGTAGATCCAATGCATTTCTTAAGGGCTCAAACACAAAACTGCGAGCTCGCATCGCATCGCAAATATCTGCGAGCTCGCACGATAACGTCCGATCTCATTTGCATCGCGCATTCCTGTCATATTACGTCATACTTGGTGACCCCCCTTTTAGTCCGCTCTGAGACAACATTAGCGAAAGATGCGCGGCGCCTGAGCCGCCTTCTTTGTGTTTTAAAAAAAAAACTGCTTCAGTTCTCAACTCATAGTAATTTCGAGTAAAATAGTTCCCTTCAGAGTTCATAATCGTATTAAATGGATGAATCCAGAATCTTCTTTTTCTTTTATATCTATTTAACAATAACAGCAGTGCAATTGGACCGATTTATGCAAAAATGATCCAACCCACAACCTAGTCAATTTCGAGTTTTTTTTAACCTATGTAATCAGTATAAGGTATCAAAGACTCACACCTCTATGTTCACAAATGTGGAAAATCCATATGATCCAACCCACAACTGTCATGTCGAAGACCATTTTTTAAAATGTATAAGTGTTTCATGCCACTTGAATCATTTTTGTGTTGCTTTGGTTACCCTAACATATAACCGTTCTATTTTGCTACAATGATTCAAACTATAATATTAAGCTGGTCCATCAGTTCAAAGAGCTCAGAAAGCTATAGCTATGCTCGGAGTTTCTCTGAAGGATAGGATTCGTAAAGAATACATCCGAAAGAGAACCAAAGTTATCGACATAGCTCAAATAATTTATTATTATTTTTCTCTGTGCTCACTTCTAATTCTTAAATAGGCTTCAGTTTTCTTAATATTTTATGGTTTTAACTTGTAATGTAACATCACAATGTAATCTTAAAATCTTGTACCAAAATGTTAGGGGTCTCAGGACCAAAACAAATACTGTATTGACTTATGCCCTAAAGCAAGAGTTGGATGTTATTCTGCTAACGGAGACCTGGCTGAACGACTCAGTTTATGACCGCGAGCTGTTTGATAGCAGATACACAGTTTTCAGACGTGACCGCAGTTCTAGCTACAGTCACAAACAGGAAGGAGGTGGAGTCCTTATAGCCATATTAAAAAAACATTCCCCAACACGAAAATTTAAATGGGAATCCACACAAGAGGATTTATGGGTCACTATGAAACTCAAACAAGGCACATGTACGCAGAATATTTGTTTATGTAATCTTTACCTGCCACCCCCCATAATACTTAGCCAACTTGATACCATGCTTTCTAACATTACAAATGTAGTTCAACATAAAATGCCAAAAAATACTATGCTACTGCTAGCAGGCGATTTCAATCTTCCCTATATACAGTGGCACCCTGACCCCAACTCAAACTCTATGCTTCCTAGCAATACTTCAAATGAAATTGAGAATCTGCTAATTGATACTCTATCTTTTAACGGACTGCACCAAATGAACTCAATTAAAAATACAAACGGGCGCCTCCTGGATCTAATACTTACCAACTCAACCAACTCAGTAACAGTTTCAAATAGCTTTTCTCCAATTGTCAATCTTGATAATCACCACCCAGCTTTGGATATCAAATTAAAAATTATTAAAACAAAACCTCCTAAAATACATAAATGCACAGTCCTAAATTATTCAAAAGCAAACTTCGATCAAATTAAAGAAGAATTGAACCAAGTTAATTGGCATGAACATTTAAAAGTAAGCTACACTGTAGATGAGGCTGTTGAAGTATTTTACAATCTAATCACTCCAATAATAACAAACAATACTCCACTAAAAAGAAAGGGTAATAATGAATATCCATTCTGGTTTAGCCGAGGACGACGAGGAGCTTGTCTTAACAAGCTCTGAAAGAAAAGGCCAAGTATCACCGTAAGTATAAACTGCATGCTAACCCCAGAGATCAACTGACCTACCGACTACTACGTGAACGCTGTGATAAATTAATGACTGAATGCTTAAACAAAATTAAATCTGATGCAAAAAGTCATATTAAAAATAACCCAAAGTATTTCTGGACATTCATTAAAACTCTTAGATCTAACTGTAATGACATCCCAGATGAAATGTTTTTTGGCAATAGAAAGGTACAGGGTGGCAAAGACATATCTGAGCTATTTTCAGATTATTTCAATTCTATCTATCAAAATGATAATTCTCAAACGCAATACTATGACTACATCACTGGTCCACTCACTTCACTTGGCTCATGCCAAATCTCTGAAAATGACATAGAGACATCACTCCAGCAACTCGACGCCAATAAGGGACCTGGTCCCGACTCAATCCCTCCTTTGTTTCTCAAGTCATGTGCCCCAGAGTTGGTCACTCCCTTATTTATACTATTCAACAAATCACTGAACTCTGGTTTCTTTCCCTCCAAATGGAAGCTCGTACACATCACTCCAATTCACAAAAAAGGCGACCTAAGTGATATTGCAAACTACAGGCCAATATCCATCCTTTCGGCGTTTGGAAAACTTTTTGAGTCGTTGGTCCAGAAAATGATCTCCTTCCATTTGAAACCATTATTTATCCCGCAGCAGCATGGTTTTCTTCCAGGGCGATCAACCGTCTCAAATCTGCTTACGTATGTCAGCGACATTACGCAGGCATTCGAAGAACGTAAAGAAGTTCACGCAATCTACACTGACTTCTCAAAAGCGTTTGACCTCGTTGATCACGGTCTACTTGTTCGGAAGCTAGGGCACGCCGGTATCTGTGGATCTCTACTTCGTTGGTGCGAATCTTACCTTCGCAACCGTTCTCAGTTAGTGACTGTGCGGGGCTACAAATCTTCTGCTAGAGTCGTACCGTCGGGTGTGCCCCAGGGTTCACATCTCGGCCCGCTATTCTTTCTCGTATTTGTGAATGATCTTTGTATTAACATAAAATCAGGTTACCAGCTCTTTGCTGATGACCTTAAGCTTTATAAAACAATCAACTCACAAGATGACATAACAATCTAGCTTTCATATTTAATGAGTCTATTGATTGTGGCGTATTTCCTGATCTAATGAAACATAGTAAAATAACTCCACTGTTTAAATCGGGTAGTAGGTCTGACCCCACTAACTTTAGACCAATATCAGTACTGCCAACATTTAGCAAAGTTTTTGAAAAACTTATATTACACCAATTGCTTAAACATTTCAATGGCAATGACCTGCTACATTGTAAGCAATTCGGGTTTACTCGAGGCAGGTCAACTACTGATGCCGGTGTAGAGTTGGTATCGCATATTTTTGATGCTTGGGAGAAGTCTCAAGATGCTTTAGGCATTTTTTGCGACTTGTCAAAAGCATTTGACTGTGTACATCATGGAACATTAATCAGGAAACTGCATCACTATGGAATGAATGACACCTCTTTGGCTCTTCTTTCTTCTTACTTAAGTGACAGGATACAAAGAGTTGACATTAATGGGAAACGGTCTTCGGGGTCTGTAGTTACTATGGGTGTACCGCAGGGGTCTATCCTCGGTCCTTTCCTATTTTTAGTTTATATTAACGACTTGCCTGATATTGTAAAGAATAATCACGAGATTGTATTGTTTGCTGATGACACTTCTTTAATTTTTAAAATGAAAAGACAATCAACACATTTCGACGATGTGAATAATGCAATCTCAAAAGTTGTCCACTGGTTTAGCGTCAATAATCTTTTGCTTAATGGAAACAAAACGAAATGTATTAGATTTATTCTACCTAATGTGAAACAAGTTAAGGCTGATATAAACGTAAAAGGAGAAACGTTAGATATTATAGAAAGTACTGTATTCTTAGGAATCACCCTAGACAGTAAGCTTCAATGGGGCCCACATATAGATAAGCTATCAAAAAGGCTCAGTTCTGCGGCATATGCAGTCAAAAAAATCCGTCAACTTACGGACGTAGATACTTCTAGACTTGTTTATTTCAGCTACTTCCATAGTATTATGTCTTATGGTATACTGCTGTGGGGGAATGCTGCAGATATTAACACCGTTTTTGTGTTGCAGAAGAGAGCTGTTCGGGCAATCTATAATATGGGTCCCAGAGAATCCCTCCGTCATAAATTCAAAGAAATTAACATAATGACAGTACCATGTCAATATATTTACGAAAACCTGTTGTACACTCGTAGAAATATCAATAAGTTTCCTAAAAATAGCGATATACACAATGTCAATACTAGAAATAAAAATAAACTAGCTTTGCCTACAACTAGACTAAACAAGGTTAATGTATCTTTCAAAGGGCAATGTATACGCTTCTACAACAAAACTCCAAGTGAGTTGCAAAAACTATCAGTAAATAAATTCAAACAAACTGTCAAAACTATTCTTTGTAAAAAGGCTTACTATAAAGTATCTGATTATTTAAATGATAAAAAAGCTTGGGATGAGTTTTGCTCCAACTCGAAAAATAACAACCTAACAAGGTAAAGATTTCTGTTCGCTTTTTTACTTTACCTTAAAAAGATTAAAGTGAACAAAAATCAAAGTGAGCTCTTTATTTCCTAGTTTTAATTATTTATAAAATGTATTTTATGACGTGTCCAAGTGTCCTGTAAGGTCTTATGGAAATAAAGCACTTTGACTTTTGACTTTTGACTTTAACAACTCTCCAAACTGATCTCAATCAAATAAGCGACTGGTGTCAACTAAATAAAATGTTACTAAATACCTCCAAATGTTTTCACATTAAATTTTCCAGAAAAAAATATTCTACACTAGCATCCTACACTATTGGTAGCACAATGATAGCGGAGGTGTCGAGCATAACTGATCTCGGTGTCATTATGGACAAGAAGCTTGACTTTCGGGAACATATTGATCACATCACCAAAAAAGGATCGCGTCTCGCTGGATTTGTCATCCGGCAAACAAAATTCTTTCAAGACCCCGTTGTGTCAGTCATTCTCTTCAATAAGGAAGTTTCCGATTTTTTTATTTATATGTAAAAAAATAATACTATACTTGCAAAAAAGCCCACTGAATTTTTTTTTCAATTATCTTAATAAATGACGAAGTTGTGATACTTTTCCCGTCCGCTCTAAAACTTCTCGGCGCGCGGCCGCTCAACAACGTCATGACGTCATAACTCCGCTCGAGTCTAGTAGTTTCTATGCGCGGTAACCTCAAACAAATCTAAAATACTAAATCAAGACGGAACGGATATTTATTACCGTTGTGGAATCTGTGCAGGACAACGTTTACATAGTTTTAATATACCTAGCTTGTATTTTTCTTAAGATTTGGTTACCTATACCTACCATAAGAATAAGTAGGTATAGTTATTATTTATTCTTATGCCTATACCTAGAGTTCAAAATCTTACCTACATAATTTTCAGTTATCAATGTTATCATCATACCCAGAATAAAGTAGGTAGTACCTACCTACGCGATATCTCTACAACGATCTGTTTGTTATACCTACCTAGATCAATTTATGTACCTACCTTCCTTTGTGTAAATAAGGGTTATTTTCTTCGCCTTGATAGTCGAACATTGAAGAGATTTTGGGAATGAGCAGAAATCCAAAGAATAATCCAGTACCTTATGAACGTTCTAGACCAGCTATACTCAACCTGCGGCCCGCGGGCCGCATGCGGCCCGCCGGGCCTTTGTTATTGGCCCATCTGAAGTTACGAATTTGTTGTGTATACCAATTTAAATTTCGCGCCCATCAGAGAATGGTTGTTTCAGAACGGGAATGTGAGCCGATCAGTGATTTCGTTTCGTGTGAATCGGAACGCAGCATAATTATTCATTAGTAATCTGTGGTTGCATGAGCGAGAAAGAATAGACGGCGGAAATCCCCTTGCCATCTACGAACCTGCGTGTGTCGCTTTGTTTGCGGGTCATAACTTGTTTTGAATTTGTTTACGATACCTACGTTACGCTACGTTGGTAACAATTAAAGCTAATCTCACCCAGTAATTGCAGATAGTTGTGGTTTTTTGTGTCAAATTATTATTTTGTTTTCAATATAATGTCAGGAGTGTCTTCTAAATATAAAAGAAAAATATCTAGTGAAAATAGATTGTTTCAAGATGAGTGGGAAACGGATAATTTTGTTGTGCCAAACAAAAACAATGCAGCAACTTGTTTAATATGTCGTGAAAGTATTATTTTGAAGAAATACAATATTTCGCGTCATTTTACCACAAAACATAAATCTTTCGACGAAACGTTTCCTCCTGGATCGTCGTTGAGAAATGAGAAATTGAGTTTTTTTAAGAGGTCATTGCATCAACAACAAAATGTTATGACTGTGGCATTATCACAAGACTCCGCGGTAACCAAGGCATCATATGAAATTTGTTACATTCTTGGTAAGCACATGAAACCATTTACCGATGCAGAAATTGTAAAGGAATGCTTTGTTAGTGCTGCCAATATACTTTTTGATAAATACAGTAACAAAAAGCAAATACTATCTGATATAAAAAAACTACAGCTCTCGGATTCAACCTGTATGAGACGTATTGAAGACATTTCTAAATTTATTCACGATGATATTTTAGATAACCTAAGAAAGTGCAAGTTTTTTAGCTTGGCATTCGATTCCAGCACCGATATTTCAGCAACATCACAATGCTCGATGTTTGTTAGATATTGTACAGAAAACAATTTAATAAAGGAAAATTTTTTGAAATTCCTACCTATGAAAGGTCAAACCCGAGGCACAGATAACCTGGATACTATTTGTAATTTTTTAGAGCAGAATGAAATTGACCTTCAATGACTGGACCCGAAAATGGATTTATTTCGTTATTTAAAAAAAGATGTAATTTAATCAATTTAATATCATTTCATTGCATTATCCACCAAGAAAACTTGGCGGCGCGTGTTGTAAATCCAGAAATAGAAGCTGTAATGAAGACAGTTATCAATATTGTCAATTATATACGAGCAAGAGAATTGAACCACAGAAGATTTAAAAGCCTTCTGGAAGAACTGGGAAGTGAGTACAACGACGTCCTTTTACATACCTCGGTGCGGCTAAGTAGAGGTAAAGTTTTGGAAAGGTTTTTTTTCTTTACGCCATGAAATAATACTGTTTTTAGAACAAAACAATAAAGAGTACCCTGATTTACAAAATGATGAATGGTGGTGTATATTAGCCTTTTTATGTGACATTACGGAAAAACTCAATAATCTCAATCGGAGTTTACAAGGTGAAAATAATATGGTCTCCAATATGGCAAATAAAGTGTTTGCATTTGAAGAAAAGCTAAGCATTTATCATGAAGAAATACAGAACAAACAGCTACAAAATTTTCCAACTATGACAAAAACTACAGAGGATACTAACATTTCGGAAAAAAACTGCTCCATAATTTCAAGTTATATAACTGCACTATTAAACGAATTTCAAAAAAGGTTCCAAGATCTAAGAAAAATAAAAAAATGTTTGTTACTTATTGAAAATCCACGGCATTTAGAAACAACGACCATCTCAGAGTTGGCTTCTGTTTTAAATTGTAATTACTCAGAGTTGTTTGATGAGTTTATCGATTTTAAAAACGATACCAATCTGGAAGTTCTGTTTGAAGAAAAAAGGGAAAACAGAGAATATGTGGAATTTTGGAGTATTATTCCCCAAAAATATAAAAGCGTCCAAAGGTGTGCTCAAATCCTACTAACATTCGTTGGGTCTACGTATGTGTGCGAATCGTCATTTTCAAAAATGAAATACACGAAGAACGTTTACAGAAACAAACTCACAGATTCTCATCTGGATGATGTTATAAGGATAGCATGTAGCGACAAGCCAGATCTTGATAAAGTTTTGAAAAAATGTTCACAATATCAAAAATCGCATTAAAACCTATAAAATCTTTGT
Organism: Eupithecia centaureata; assembly: GCA_944547425.1. Classification (NCBI taxonomy): domain Eukaryota; kingdom Metazoa; phylum Arthropoda; class Insecta; order Lepidoptera; family Geometridae; genus Eupithecia; species Eupithecia centaureata. Next base: position 3,770,473 of record OX155681.1, on the reverse strand, counting down.
TAAAACTTCTTTTTTCACAAATAAAGTAGCTTCATTGTTAACTTGGAATTACGTTTTAATTAAGACCTCAATTATATTTGCTGGTGGCCCTCGACACCATGACTGAAACGTGTTTGTGGCCCCTATAAAAAAAAGGTTGAGTATGGCTGTTCTAGACTTTCAAGCATAGGTATGCCAAGGTTCTCGAACGAATCGAAAGGAAGAACAGAGTCAAGTGGGAATGACAGAGATAGATATAGCTTCCGGAAAACAGTGGAAATAATAGACAAGGACGGCGTAGGTTAAATGTAAGGGATAGAGTTATTTCTAGGATTGCAACGAAAAATCTGTTTGGCAGTATACCGAATATTCGGCGAGCCCCCTGACAGAATAGCCGAATATTAGGCAAAAGTATACGGCCGGATTTTAGCGTCGAAACTTGTACAGGTGATTAACTTTTCGAATACAGTATATGATTATGTATCTATTTCATGTACCAATGACTACTTAAATTATTATGAGAGAAATAACCGTAGCTTTCTCGAGCAGATCTACAAAAAATCTTATTTTTAAATCCTAACTTAATATTATAAATGTATGAATGTATGGATGTTTGTTCCTCTTTCACACAAAAACTACTAAATTGATCGAGCTGAAATTCGGAATAGAGTAGTTTTAGCCCTGGAATAACACGTAAGCTACTTTTCATCCTATAAATCAGTTCCCATGCAATAGAAATAGCCTTTAGACGTTTTCATAGCAAAAACGCGTGCGAAGCCGCGGGCAGATGCTAGTAATCTATATAAATTAGAATAGAATAGAAAACACTTTATTATACTTAAACCTACCACACAAAGAAAGAAAAGAGAACATAAAAATACTACATACTAAGTCTACATATAAAGGGCGGTCTTATCGCTAGGTACTTAAATATAGAAATGGAAAATAAAAACTTATATAAACATAATATAATAATATTATCTATCAAATCAGTGATTGATTTCAATCGCCATCGACACAGGTCTAAATAAAATCTATACAGCATTAATCATCAACATAGCCTTTCCCCAAGGAGCGCCATAGCGCCCTGTCTGTCTTCAGCTTGCTGCATCCAGCATCTGCCAGAAGTCTTTAACAGATTGTCATCCCACCTAGCCCGAAGACGTCTTAAACTACGTTTGCCGAGTCGCGGTCACACGAACAAGAACACGTTTACCCCAATGGTTGTCGGTTCTTTGAGAGATTTGAATGGCCCATTGCCACTTCAGTTTGCTAATGCTTTGAGCTATGTCGATAACTTTGGTTCTCTGTCGGATGTATTCGTTAAAAATCGTGTCCTTCAGAGATTCCGCACATAGCTATCTTCATAGCTCGCTGAGCGACTTTAAACTGGTGGACCAGCCCTACCGCGAGTGTCCACGTCTCAGCTCCGTAGGCCATTATGGTTAGGACGCACTGATTGAAAACTTTCGTTTTCAAACATTGCGGTTTGGATGATGAGAAGATCCAACATAGTTTCCCAAATGCTGCCCAGCCCAGCTGGATCCTCCTCTTGGCCTCCTTCTAAAAACTGCACAATCTGCCCAGGTAAGCATACTCGAAAACTATTTCAAGAAGGTGGCCATCTACGACAATGGGTCCTGGAACAATGTGGCCATTGATCATGACTTAGGTTTTGTCCATATTCATGCCAAGACCGATGGGTCGCGAGGCTGAGGCTAGGCCGTCTAGCATGTGGGTCAGCTCCTCTAGCGACTCCACCATTACGACTATGTCATCACCGAATAGCAGGTGTGAGATGTAATCGCCGTTTATGTTAATTCCCTTACCTTTCCAGTCCAGCAAGCGTCTTAAACATATCTTCCAATGCGTTTATGAACAGTTTCAAGGATATGACATCCTCCTGTCTCACTCCTCGGCACAATTAGATGGGTTTAGATTGCTGGTCCTGTACTTGGATTATCACGGTGGTAGCTTAGTAGAAACACCTCAGTACTTCGATATAACGATAGTCTACTTGGCATCGCTGCAAGGATTCCAGGACACCCCAAGTTTCGACGGAGTCAAAGGCTTTCTCATAGTCCACAAAAGCGAGACACAGGGGTGATTATACTCTTCGGACTTCTGTATTAATTCTGTATTAATCGGCCTCGTTGTGTTATTGTGGTCTATGGTGCCATATCCTCCGCGGAACCCGGCCTGTTCTGGTGGCTGGCGAGACGATTCGTGACCACTCGTGAGAACAGCTTATAGATGCAGCATTGTCACGTAATAAATCCATGGTTCCCAGAAGTGCTTCACTTCATAGAAGGTTTACTAAAAGAATAGACCCTTAGTCTTAGGTAAGTACTCTCAGTAAAATACGTATACATCTTTTACATAACGGTGCCACAAACTTATCTGCCCCGGTGGGTGATGGTCTCGCTTTGTCAAAATTTTACCAATCAGAAGCTGGCGTAGGTAGAATCGCTGCTTGACATTTTAACCTCTCATCTCAAGCAACGCTGTTCTTTTTTGCAAAAACCGGGGCTAAAACCGGTTTTCGGTTTTGGGCCCTCAAAACCGAAAATCAAAACCGGTTTTGAATACCTTCCGGTTTTGCACGCCCTAGAAACAGTCGAAAAGCGCTTTCCCCCCACCTGGGCCGTTGACCCGCGGGAACTTATGACGTCACAGGCCAAATGACTACCGCTTATTTTCTAATTCGTTTTTGATTCAGTAAAAGTGGAATAACTTTGTCATTTTTCAAGTTATCAAAATAATTCTTTCACCATATTTATTGTAATATATATGCCCTAAAACTTACACAATTAGTTTTTATTTTTGTGAAATTGGAAACTTCCTTATTGTTATGTTAGAAGCCTGCTTGAGTACTGTAGCCCTGTCTGGAACCCTTTCTACGCTGTCCACTCTAACCGCCTTGAAAGACTTCAAAAGAAATTTCTGTACCACCTGTCCTATGCCAACAATCTCTGTCACTCTCTAGATTCTTACCAAAGTAGACTCGGTCACTTTAAAATGCCTACGCTAGAACATAGAAGGTATATTGCTGACATTGTGTGCCTGCACAAAATTGTTAGTGGTAAAACTGACAACCCTCAACTTGTAAACAAAGTTCAACTAGCAGTTCCTCGTTCTTCCAGTCGTCTCTGTAACCGAAAAACATTCAACATTCCTCAGTGCCACTCCAAGTATAGCCAACATTCTCCAATTAATCGCATGTGTTCTTCCTATAATACAATTTGTCAAAATGTAGACATATTTTATGTATCAGCATCCATTCTTAAGAAACTCCCTAGCCTGTAAGTCCCTCTTTCAACATATTTTTGTTCTGTTATACTTTTATTTGTCTAACTATATACTTATCTTCCTTTTTTCTCTCATTAAGTAACTTCTTGATACAATTGACTAATAAGCAAGCTGTGTTCACAACGAGTAGGTTTTACACTTATTCTAGTTTAAATAATGTATAAGAAACCCCATCCTTCTTCTGTGTAAAAACCAGTTTTGTGAACCTTTAATAAAAAAAAAAATAATAATAATAATAATTAGCAAGCTAGCTGAAGTGGTGGCAGTGGGCCGGCTATATCTCGCGAAGAACCGACAACCGTTGGGGTAAACGTGTTCTTGAGTGGAGACCGAGACTTGGCAAACGTAGTATAGGACGCCCTCCGGCCAGGTGGGATGACGATCTGCGAAAGACTGCTGGCAGATGCTGGATGCGTCAAGCTGAAGACAGGGAGCTATGGCGCTCATTAAGGGAGGCCTATGTCCAGCAGTGGACTAATATAGGTTGATTATGATGATGATGATATAAAACAAGTTAAGCTTTGACAAGTTAATATTTGAAATTGCTATTCCATCTAAGTACGTAAACGAAATAAACCATAAAGTTCAAAACACACAGAAGCCGGAGGCGTGGCGGAGGCGAAGGCGTGTTGGTTTTTCCTATGGCACCGCGTTCGCCACGGCCTGCGGTGTGTGTGTAGGCTTTCATAGGATTCCATAGAATACAACTCGCACGCCTTCGCCTCCGGCTTCTGTGTGTATCGTACTTTAACGAAAAATAAATAAATAAAATAAAATAAGTACAGGGCCAGCAGATCTAATATTAGAGATCATCTGAGATGATTGCATTGATTAATTTAAGAAACCGAAGGGAAGCTGCAATAATAGACGATGTAGATGGTTTATATGATGAACCTTATTCTGATTTGGATGAGGAGTAGGGCCAATTTTGTTTGTTTTGTCTTTTAAAACACAAAAATGATTACTAATTTTTATCACACTTTGAATCATTTTTGCATTTTAATTTTTGCACCCTACATAGCTCTTTCCATACAAAATTAATTTTGTAATAATGATCCAGGCGCAAGTTTTCCCAATTATCTACTAAACTATTACAATTTATTCTTTATATTATTTATAGCAAAAAAGTTGAGTTTACATAACATTAAATTAAATTAAAATAACAACATTTTGTATTACAAAGCTAGAGAAATACCGCCACAAACTTAAATATCGATTATCTCGAAATGAGGTTCGTGTGGGTTGGATCATTTTTGCTTAAATCGGTTCAATTATCTTTTTGGGATCCATCTTACGCTTCCTAAAAACACGTCCAATACGGCTGACTAAACTTGAAGGTATGGTTACCCTACAAAACGGTTCGCCGCACAAATTCGCATCGCAGAAATTCGCAAATCAAGTTCGTGTGACATCGCATCACATCGCATCGCATCGCATCGCATCGCACCTAATCGCAGTTTTGTGTGGGAGCCCTAAGTGGAAGCGCTAGTGTCGAGGTAACGCCTATATGTGATTGATGTTTATGCAAACATGCTTAGAATAATGTCTAATTCCTCTAAGCAAGCATGTAAATAAATAAAATAAAATAAAATAAAAAAGCCATTTATTTCTTGCAAAAATACTTAGTATCTAGTGTTAGTTTTCTTAAAAATATGTTTTGTTATAATAATATAAGTTTATAAGTTAGTAATATTGATTAATTTCTTGCAAGAACCCCAAGTTGGGTAAAGGCCTCCTCCAAAGATGTCCATTGCTCTCTGTCTTGTGCTGTTTTTTGCCAATTTGGACCAGCGATTTGTTGTATCTCATCTTCCCAGCGTGTTAATGGTCTTCCTCTGCTTCTTTTCCCTTGTGGGCCTCTCCATAGGGTTGTTTTTAAGGTCCATCTCTGGTCTGTAAGTCTCGCTACATGTCCGGCCCATCTCCATTTAAGTTTTAATGCGTAGCTCAAGGCATCCGTTGCTTTTGTTATAGCTCTTAATTTTGTGTGTCGTATTTTATCTTTTTTCTTTACCTTGAGCATGCTGCGTTCCAGTCCTCTTTGGCAGGTTGTGATTTTTTGTTTGACTTTTGCTGTATACTTCCTGTTGAGAGTTACTCACAATATGAATTCCTTGGTTGTTGCGGTTTTTCTTTGATTTGAATTTGGATTTAATTATTGATTTTTTAAGGTAATCTTTCTTTGTCTTGAGGCGTCTCTTGACATTGAAACGGAAGTAAGTGTTTTTTTTTATCATGAGTGAAATGGCGAAGAATGAGTTGATTCAATGATTGTTCGGTCTGTTCGGATATTTGTTTGCCTAAACAATCTCCGCCTCCTTGAAAAGTGAAATGTTGGTTGATTAGTTGGGAAGATCCATAAGCGGGCAAATTCTGTCAAGTGCTCGCCTGATGATTCCCTTATGGCTGGTCTTGATATCTGCTACACGGCATGCGCCATCGGATCCCTTGAATACTGTGATGATTCTACCCAATGGCCACTTCATGGGCGGGCTGCTTTCATCTCTGATAAGAACCAGTTGGTTTGGCCTTATGTTGGGTTGCCTGTTTTGCCACTTTGTTCGTTGTTGGAGTTCACAGATGTACTCGCGGCTCCATCGGTTCCACAAATGCTGCCTTGCTTGTTCTATAAGAGCGTATCTATGGAGACGGTTGGGGTTTACTTCTTGTAGATCAGGGGCCGGCAGTGAAGCCAGAGGTCTTCCGATAAGGAAATGCCCAGGGGTTAAAGGTTCATCTAATTCGGAGGATAAAGGACCGAATGAGCGGCCTGGAATTCAAAATAGCTTCAACTTGGCAAAATAAAGTAGTGAGCTCTTCAAATGTGAAATGAGCGTTCCCAGCTACCCTTTTTAAATGAAATTTAGCTGATTTCACAGCTGCTTCGTAGAGACCACCAAAGTGTGGTGAATATACAGGAGAAAATTTGAATTTAATACCTTCATCGCTTAAGTTTGTGACCGCCTCAGAACAATTTTGAACTAGAGCAGCAATTTCTCTGCTTGCGCCGACGAAATTGGTGCCGTTATCGCAGAAAATCTCGCGAGGTTTTCCTCGTCGTGATATGAAACGTCGCAAAGCCAATATAAATGCTTCTGTGGTCAAATCGCTGACTACTTCTAAATGTAAAGCCTTGACCTTGAAACAAATGAACACACAGAGATAACATTTTATTAGATGTGCGCCGCGCCCTTTTTTATTTAGAATATGAAATGGCCCTGCAAAGTCGGTGCCTGTGATTTCGAACACAGACCCTGGCGACGTTCTTACAGTTGGCAAATTACCCAGAATTTGTTTCGCAACTGCTCCTTTCATCCTTCTACATCTTAAACAGCTCCTACAAACTCGTCTAGCTAAACATCGACCACCAATTGGCCAGTACTGTTCTCGAACAGATGAAAGCAGCAATTGCGGTCCTGCATGCATTAATTTGAAATGAAAATATCGCATTATAAGCTCTGTATACCAATGCTTGCTGCATAGAATAATTGGGTGTTTTTTGTTAAAGTTATAAGGGGAATTGTCTAACCTTCCGCCAACGCGAATCAATCCTGTCTTTTCCTCGAGTATAGGAGTGAGATTGTGCAACGCAGGTACTGATTTAAAGTTGTTTTTGTAAATGGAGAAAGTTTCCATTTGCGAGAACTGAGCCAGTTTCAGCTCAGCTAGCTCTAATTCTTCTACTGTCAAAGGTCCTATAATTTTCGTTTTATTTTTTAGTGCAGTAATGAATCTATAAACATACGCCAAGGTGTGGCGTAATTTTATGAAACTTGAAAATCGCTTGAAGTTAATGATTGAATTCTGATTGGTATCAATACTTGAGATGTGAACTCTTATTTCAGGAAGTTGTTCTTGCTTATCAACATCATTTTGCTGGTTCGGCCATTGATCTTGTGAACCGTGTAAGTACGTAGGACCCTCCCACCACAGCGAAAGGTTCGGCACCTCTTCGGGATATACACCCCGTGAGGCGAGATCCGCAGGATTACACTCAGAGGGTACATACATCCATACACATTGAGACGCACATAAGTCGTTCACCTCAGCTACACGATGTGAAACAAACGCACTTAACTTGTGTGGAGGAGTGCTCAGCCAGCCTAATACGACCTTTGAGTCACACCAGAAATATTTGTAATGCAGTGAACAGCGAAGTGAGTCTGTTGCCTTTTTGCATAGGCGAGCGGCCAATACCGCCCCACATAACTCAAGTCTCGGAATGGTAGACGTTTTGAGGGGGGCTACCTTAGATTTCGCGCATAGAAGACGAACTGATGAATGCCCTAACGCATCGGTAGAACGAACATAAACGCACGCTGCGTAGGCGCTCATAGATGCATCCGAAAATGTGTGTATTTCTATTTTGTTTGGATTAGAACAGATTGCTTGGCGTGGGATGGAGAGGCGCTCGATATGCCTTAAATTTTGAATAACTTTGTTCCACATGTCTGAAATATCTTGCGGAACCTCTTCATCCCATTCAATTTGCTGCAACCACAGTTTTTGTAAAATAATTTTACATATTATAACGCTTAAGCACAACAGCCCTAGTGGATCATAGATTGATGAAGACACTGATAAGACCAAACGCTTGGTTATTTTTGTATTTATAAATTGCTCATGCCTTTGGCAAGATTTGCCTATAGCAATAATGATTGAGTCGTTGTTAGGATCCCATTCGATCCCTAATGTGTTTGTCACATTTGATAACTTTAAATTTTGTTGCTTGTTTTCGTTGCAGCTGTTCGATACAAGTCCTAATAATGCTTGAGAATTGCTTTTAATTTTTCTTAAGTTAAAGCCTGCTGATAGTAGTTGATTTGATATAGATTTATAAATATAATTAAGTTCTGTTTCACTTGAACAACCTGTTATAACATCATCTATGTATATATCATGATTCATGATGTCTCTTATTAATTGGTCATTGCACTCCTTTGCTAATTGAATGATACATCTAGTACTTAGATATGGAGCGGCTGATGTTCCAAATGTTAATGTATTTAATACTAAATAACCAATTGGTTCATGCTCGTTTTCTCGCCATAATATTGTTTGCAAGTGTCTTTGTGATTGTTCTACCATAATTTGCCTATACATTTTTTCTATATCTCCTGTAAATATGTATGTATGTTGCCTCAGTCTGATCAATATTGAAAAAATATCATCTTGAAGAGTTGGTCCTACCATCATTATATCATTGAGTGAGAGACCTGACCTTGTCTTGCATGATGCATCAAATACAACCCGACATTTAGTACTTTCACTTTGTTCCTTTAGCACAGGGTGATGTGGTAAAAATAATGCATTTTCAGGTTTCTCAGTCTTTGACAAATGACCAAGAGCTTCATACTCGTTGATGAAATCAACATATTGCGCCTTTACATCAGGCTGCCTTCGAAAGCGTCTTTCTAATGACTCAAATCTTTTTTGTGCTATGTAATGCGAGTCACCGAGTACACTTGGATCCGCCTTCAAAGGCAACGTGACGCAAAACCTGCCATCCTCAAGCCGCCGAGTGTGCTGCTCAAAATGTTTCTCACATTCCTTTTCTTCATGAGACATAACGGGCTTTAGAGGCACTTCTTCTAGTTGCCAGAATTTATCTAATTGATTCTTAATTTCTTGACTGAAATTACATACATATGACATTTGTTTGTTGTTGTTGTTTTGTTTGCTAGATGCGATTGGCCCTGAGATTAACCAACCAAACATTGAATTTTGTAAAACAGGCAACTTGTTACCTAATTTGATTTGCTCTGTACATAAAATGTCCCAGAATAAGTCTGCTCCCAACAATAAATCAATCTTCGCGGGAATGTTGAAGTTACAATCCGCTAGCGCAAGATTCTTAGGAAGTTTGATTTTAGATGTATCAACTACCTGACTTGGGAGTGAACCTGTGATATTTTTGATGACAAACGCATTGACCGAAGTGCTAAATGTGCATGTACGCGACTGTATCTTAATGCTACAGCGCTGTAAAGCGTCAAACGATATGCTATTAATTCCTGTGACTGACACTGATTCAATTTTTTCAGTGTGAATGTTTAGTTTGTTTTTTAGATCTTCACTGATAAAAGAAGACTGACTTGCACAATCGAGAAGGCAACGCGCCTCTACAAACTTGTCGGTATCGGCATTGAAAACCTTTACAATTGCAGTTGAAAGTAAAATTTGCTCTGAAGTATTGCTTGTTGATAGTGAAATTGGACTTGAAACCAACGGGTTTTCTATGGCTGTTGTTGGCTTGTCAAAATGTAAAAGAGTATTGTGTTTGCTATTACATATCTTACAAGATCTACCTCTACACTGTTGAGCTACATGTCCGCTACGAAGACAGTTGATACACCATTTTTTGTTTAAAATAAAGTTGTACCTGTCTGTCGGTGACATGGCCAAAAACTTTTGACAATAATAGATTATGTGATCACCTTCACACACAGAACACTTTGTTGTGTTATCTTTGTTTGTTTCACTAGCTGCAGCCACAAATGACTTTTGTTGTTTGTTCATACGCCTATATTGGTGTGGCTGCTGCTTTGCCTGCTGTGGCTCTGAGGGCTGTTCGCTGCTACTCTCAGCTGTTGCCTCGAGGACGTCAGCTCTCATACGCAGAAATGTATAAAAATTATCTAGCTTTGGAATGTCGATCAAAGACCCTTTGTATTCTTCCCACTTTGTACTTGTATTACTATCTAACTTTGCTGCAAATAAATATATTACTATTGTGTCCCAGTTGCTTGTTTTTTCACCTAATGTGTTTAAGGCTCTTAGATGTTGAGCAATATGATCTGCAAGTGCGCGCAGATAACTCTCTGACATGATGTTGGTTGTCTCCATAGGTGTGTCTAATAAAGACTTGAGGTGAGTCTGGACTAACTTGCGCTTATCATTAAAACGTTCACACAAAAGTTTCCATGCAACTTCATAGTTACTGCTTGAGAGTTCTAAAGATGCTATAACTGAAGCAGCTGAACCGGTTAGAGCACCTTTCAAATATTGATACTTGTTTATACTTGCAATAGACTCATTTTTGTGAATCATCGAAGAAAATGTATCATGAAATTCTAACCATTTTGATCCATCACCATCAAAATTAGGAATTTTAATTTGAGGTAGCTTTACGTTTGCTTTTTGGATGGACGTAGCTGAGCATGAACTTAACGCATCACTCTCCACTTTATGAACCTGATCTATGATGTCGTGAGCATTTGCAATAGCTTCATAAAACCTTTTTTCAGTAATTTCCCTTTCAGTTTGATTTTCCTGACTATCTATCTTCACTTCAATGGCAGTTTGTATTAAATCATATTCTCTAAAAATATCCTCTAATTTTTTCAACCTTGTTTTTGTTTCATGACATTTTAGTTTGCTAACAGATTCTAATGATTTTAATTCCTCTATGTATTTTTCAAAAGTAGTTAACCTTCCTTTGATGGAAGATCTTTTTGATTTTAGTTCTTTTAAATCATCTGAGGCGGACATGTTGCAAATGAATATAAAAATTCAAATTTATAAATACCTTTGTGTTGCAAACCTTTGAAGCAACTGTGAATCAGTCTGAAGATAATAATAGGAACTGGAGCATGTATTAGTGCCTGACTAAGGTCACTTTCTTGCTTGAATGTGCTTAATGAAAGGTCCCGTCTGAAAGGTATAAAACTTGTCTTAAAAACTAGTATTTTTAAGCTGCTTTCTGCGTACAAGGGAATTAGCTTATAGGGAATATGCTGGCAAGCTGCTCGTTATCTTTATTTATTTGCTTTATACAAGATGCAAAGAAAATTCTTTTGAAGCTGAAAAATTTTAGTCCGGGGAAGAAAGTTTGTTGGCTTTGACAGGCAATTAGATGCTAAAATATAGCTTACGCAAGTGATTGATGCACGAAAATTGTAAGTGCTGTGGATACAAGAAACAAATGAACACAGTAAATGCAAGAAAACAGAAAAAAAATGCAGTGTGGCAATGTGACGCTAACCTCAAAATTGGGGAATGGGAAAGTTTTGGGAGGGAATGCCTAATTGCGGGAAAGCCGGGCAATACCTTTTGAACACTCTTTGCACGTTCTCCCTTCGTTATTCGCTACAAACCCACTTTGCAGGTGCCGCCGATCCAAATACCACGCTATGAAAATGGCCGACGCGACGCGCCGCCGCCGTGTTGAATATTGCAGATTCTTTCTTGATTGTCACGGTCGCCAATTTGTTGAGAGTTACTCACAATATGAATTCCTTGGTTGTTGCGGTTTTTCTTTGATTTGAATTTGGATTTAATTATTGATTTTTTAAGGTAATCTTTCTTTGTCTTGAGGCGTCTCTTGACATTGAAACGGAAGTAAGTGTTTTTTTTTATCATGAGTGAAATGGCGAAGAATGAGTTGATTCAATGATTGTTCGGTCTGTTCGGATATTTGTTTGCCTAAACACTTCCAAGTCTGACAGCCGTATGTCAAACACGGTATGAGACTGGAGTTCATCAATTTCGATTTAATACTTACGGGCATATCACTTTTGAAAACTTCTTTTAGACTCCAGTATTTGTTCCACGTTTGCTGTACTCTCCTTTCTATTTCGTTTTCATTGTTTTTTCTGTCAAAACTGATAGTTTTTCCCAAGTAAATGTATTTTTCTGTGTATTTTAATGGTTCACTTTTAATTGTTATTGGTGTTTTTCTGCTATTCGTCATTGCCATTGTCTTAGTGAGGTTAATTTTCAGACCTACCTTTGCACTAGTTTCTTGCAGGGATTCGAGCATGAGTTGGAGCTGTGAGCTTGTCTCTGATAATAACACTATGTCATCTGCAAATCTAAGGTGGCTTAGGAAATCACCTTTTACATTAATTCCTTGTCTGTTCCAATTAAGTCTTTTTATGATGGTCTCAAGGATGGCAATAAATATTTTTGGGGATAGCGGGTCTCCCTGTCTCGCTCCTCTTTTTATGGGAAAATATGGGCCCAGGGTATCCAGCTTTATTCTGCCTAAGTTATTCTTGTATATACTTTGGATAACCTTTGTGTACACTTCGTTTACTCCTTGTTCTTTCAGGCTCTCCCATATGCTTTCGTGTGTCACCGTGTCAAAAGCTTTTTGGTAATCGATAAATGCAATATACAGAGGTCTTTGCTGCTCCTGGTATTTCTCTATTATGAGCTCAAGGGTGTGTATGTGGTCTATTGTAGAAAATCCTTTTCTAAAACCGGCTTGTTCTACCGGTTGTCTTGATTCTATTTCAGGGCTGATTCTTGTGTTTATTATAGAAGAAAATAGTTTATACAGGGTTGGAAGTAAGCTTATCGGTCTATAGTTCCCTATGTCTTTTGGGTCTCCTTTTTTGTAGATTAGGATTATATCTGATTCGGACCATTGTGTAGGTGTTTCTGAAGTTTTAAGAATAAGGTTGAATAGTTTGGCTAATGGCGTGGCCAGAATGTCTTTCGCTGTTTTCAAATCTTCATTAGTAATATTATCAGATCCCGGTGATTTTTCTGCTTTTAGTCTTTTTATTGCTACAACGATTTCATTTTCGTCCACTTCTTTAATACTTTCTGCTCTTTCACAACTGTCATCCTTTTGATTCTTGGTTGATTGCGTATTGTCGCTGTATAGATTTTTATAGAAGTCGGTTGCTGTTGTGATGATATCTGTTCTTTTGTTCATGTCCTTGTCTAAATTATTTAGTCCTTCTATCCATGTTTTATTTGTTCTTAAGTCTTTGTTAGTCTTTTTTGTACCACCAGTGAGCTGAAGCTGTCTTTCTATGATGTCTTGTCTATACTTTGCGTAGTCATTTCTTATGTATTTATTTACCAGCTTGAAGAGTGCAGCTAGTTCTTTTTTCATAGGTCTTGATTTATTTTTTGTTTTTTGCAGTTCTTTCCTTCTCTGTAGTAATGTTATGGTCTTTTTCGACAGTATTTTATGGTTTTTGTGTTCGCCTTCTGAGTCTCGAGCTAGCTTTAAGCTGCTGGTGATTGCTGTTGTTATTTTGTCGTATTGTGCTTGTACTGAGGTATTTCCTTTCCACATGTATGAATTGGATAGTAAAAGGGATAATTTTTCTTTGTATTTCGATATCTCTGCTTCATTTCTTAATACTCTTGTCTGTTTATTTGTAAATTTGTTTCTACTGGTCTTTTGATTAGTTGCTGTTATCTTTGATCTGATAAGCCTGTGATCTGATGGGTAGTTAAGATTCATAGTAGCGATGTCTTGAAAAATTTTTGGTTGGTTAGATAGAATATAGTCAATTTCGTTTTTAGTTTTACCATTCGGGGATCTCCATGTCCACCTTTGCTTACTTTTCTTTTTGAAACATGTGTTAATTATAAATAGTTTATGTTCTATAGCAAAATCTATAAGTCTCTGCCCTCTGTTATTTCTTTTGCCGTAACCGAATTTCTTCATAACCATGTGTTCTTCCTTTTTTGCATCTCCTATCTTCGCGTTGAAGTCTCCCATTAGTATGATAGTCTTGTGTGTGGTTTCTAGTGCTTTGTCTAATGTCTTGTAAAATTCATCAACTTCGTGTTCGCTTGCTGTTTCTGTTGGTGAATATGCTTGTATTATGGTGACCATGTATCCTTGAAAATTCATGTTTAGTACTGCGACCCGTTCCGTTAGGCCCTTGAAGCTTTCAATATTGTTTCTGTGTATCTTATTTATTATAAAGCCTACTCCATGTTTGCCTGGTGTTTGACCTACGTAGCATAGTATAAAATTTTCGTATTCCTCTATTGCAGTACCCAAGCGTCTCATTTCCGATATTCCTATGACGTCATAATTAATTTCTTTAAGTGCTAAGTCTAATTCGATTAGACGGTCGTATGAAGACAAAGTTCTGACATTGTATGTTGCAATATGTATCAGGTGTGTTTTTTTGTTCTTTGGAGGGTTGTGGTCGTATTCTTCCACGGTGACCAGCCGGATTGGAAGATGTTCCATGTTTTTGTCCTTGGTTTGTTTGTTTATTGTATCTGTGTTGGAGGAGGGCCTTGGTTGCTATGTTTGTTCGTTTTCATTACTGTCTTTGTTATTTGTATTTTTAGGTACTAAGAAGTTTAGTAACCCAGGTTTTATAACTCCTTCTGAGATACTATTCGACCTTTTTACTGTTGTTTCAGATTTTTGTGTTTTGTTCTTTTTGTTTGTTTGTTTATTACTCTCAACAGCTGGCATAATGAAGTTATCAGGTGAAATTGGTTGTTTTCTTTTATTGTTAGTTTTTAGTATAATTAGCTTATCATATTTAATTATTGCTGTATTTCCCTTCTCTCTCTCCGATTTCAGCTGTGCCTGAAGTTCCTTTCTCTTCTCTAATACGTATTTTGGATAATCTTCTGTGACGTAGTAATTTGTGTTTTTTAGAGCACCTTTTTGTTTTAAAATATTTATTTTTATTCCTAATGTTGTAAAAGATACTATTATCGGTCGAGGTCTGTCTTCTTTTTTTCCAATTCTTTTAACTTCTTGAATGTCGCAGTAAGTTAGTTTGATTGAAAAATATTTTTCTATCCATTGTATAATGTTTTTTTTCTAGGTCGCCGTAAGAAGTTTCAGTCTCCTGAATACCGAAGAATATCATATTTCTCTTTCTAGCCTGTTTTTCCAAAAAGAAGATCCTTTTTTCCTGATTTCCCACTAATTCTTTCAATTTTTCTTGGTTTTGTTCCAATGCTAAGAATTTTTCTTCGAACATTCGGCTAATATTCTGGGTGACCTGTTCAGTAACCTTTTTTCCGGTTTCCCGAATTTCTATTCTTTGTTCTTCCATTTCTGCCTTTATTGATTTTAGCGCGTTCAGAACTTCTTCCATGGTTTGTGATTTATTATTAAAGGTTTGAGACAGGTAACGCCCTCTGTTAGAATACTTCCGTACTAGTATGGTCAGCCTCTTGAGTTTGTTTCAAAGTTGTAACTCTCGATCGGAACAGTAGCTATGTGCTGCCATCTATTGAACTAGTTCAATATTAGATACTGATTAGTTTGTTGGATCTTGATCGAAGTTCTTTCCGACGTCAATATTGTTGAGGTACTGTCTATTTTTTATAGATGGCGCTGCGAATGCGAAGTTAGTCCTTGCAAGTTTCAGATGTTATTTTGCAAATCATCACTTTTAGGTTATGTTTATTTTCACTTCGTTGCATTTACACTATTTGTGTTTTTTTCACTTGTACGCACTTGGAAACAGTCTTTGCTTTGAGTTTTACAACATGTAGTTCGTCTAAACAGTCGTTCAGTTGTAGATAATACGTTTTGCACTTTAGTTTCTTTTTCTATTTTTTTACGTGGTTTTACTTTTCTTTTCGGTGTCTTTTATTATCACTGGTTCACTAATCACTTTGTCTCTTTACATTTTTATGTTTATTTAGGTCGAAAGTCTCTTTTAAACTTTGTTTTGATTAATTATTTACGGAGCTGATGTTTACCGTGGCACTGTGGCGCCCTCTCCCTCTTCTTCCAAGCATGTATCATACTATAATATTAAAACGCGAAAGTTTGTAAGTATGGATGGATAGATGAATTGATAGATGGATGGATGTTTGTTACTCTTTCACGCAAAAACTACTGCGGATCTGGATGAAATTTGGCACAAAGATGCATTCAAGTCTGGAATAACACATAGGCTATATTTTATCTCGGAATTCCCACGAGAACGGGAATTACGCGGTTGAAACCGCGAGTATACTCGAAATACTAATCCTGCGTTGATTTAATCCAGGCGTTGAAGTTTATGATGAATAAACTTTACTTTACCTAAAAGTTGCCGGCAGAAGACTATATCCTTCGCGTATCGCAGCAACAGTAGGAAGCAGCGCACGTTGGAGCGCGTCAACAACGTCACTAAAGACGCCGGCGTCAATCCCTCCCACGCGGGGGTTTGACGCTGCGTCATACACAGGACGGTGAGGCGCTCTATGTTGTCTGGAGTCACTGAAGAAAATACAGCCAGATAATATCAGATACTAGCGACCCGCCATGGCTTCGCACGGTTTTATTATACGTATAAACCTTCCTCTTGAATCACTCTATCTATTAAAAAAAAACGCATCAAAATCCGTTGCGTAGTTTTAAAGATTTAAGCATTCAAAGGGACATAGGGATATAGGGACAGAGAAAGCGACTTTGTTTTATACTATGTAGCGAAGTGATAAAGAAAGGTAGGCATTGAAATCAGAAGTAGTCGTTTTGTTTTTACTAAAATATAATATGTGTCCCTAAGGTCTAAATTGTCGTTTTGTTTTTACTAATACGTATATCTGTCGTGTCCTTGAAAAGAGTCTAACCCCCTCAGAGGTTAATTTTTGAAATTTTTATTAGCCTATGTCTTATTCTAGGTCCTAAACTATCTACGTACCAAATTTCATCTAAATAACTTAAGTAATTACGGAGATTACTCATAACAAATTTTCACACAGACTTTCCCATTTATTATAATAGTAAGATAGTTTCTCAAAAATGGGTTCCCATTCAAAACTTTTTAATAATATAATAAACAATGTGTAATAAAATTTGCCATAAAAAGTTGTTGATGAAGAAAGCACATCCTTTGTGCTTTCTTCATTTGATTTGATCGGGAGCGAGGTCTAAGAAGTATACCTACAATAATAACAATGTACCTAGATGGCTATTATGTTAGGTTTACTATGTTAGGTTCTCATTAATAGGCAAAAAGGATCTTACAAGTTTGTTCAATATCCTGGGTGAGCGCCTTCAGGACGATTTCAGATTTCGACGCGAGATTAAGAAGGTACGGTATGACCTCACGTTTATTCTCAGGCTTCGCGTCTTCCCTTATTGCTTCCTGAAATAATCATGATTCAAATGTGTATGTTAATAATTAAAAATTCTAATAATAATGTCTAATAATGTTTTAGGAGGCTTTACCTTCACAATTCTTGACAAATATAAAAAAGAGTTTCACACAATTTCATACCGATCTTAAATGCCACTCGCTGAAGCTGTATTAAAATTGACAAATTAGTCGAAATAACTATAATTTAGTGTTGAAGTGTTAAAGAGAGATTTTCACTTCATCAACAGTCAATAACAACAACATAGGTACCTGAAACAGGTCCCTGAGCGCCGCTCTGACGTGCATCAGCGCGGGCGGGTGGCTGGCGAGGTGGGCGAGCACAGCGCGCGCCGCGTCGACGCCGAGCGCGAGCGCGCGCGGGGCCACCAGCGCTGGCTCTGCGCGCCCCACCCAGCCCACCGCCCACGAACAAGCGCGGGAACCTACAGATCAGACAGAGAATGCATCAGAACTTTTGGTTAATATAAGGACAGGCTAGGTTGTAGGAAGGCAGATGCTGCAGTCCATCTCCTGGTGTGTTCCCTGCATCTCCTCTTAGAATGACCTTTTTTACAATTGATGTCTAAAAAGTTGAGGGTTCAATACCTGTCTCAGCATAAATATTTGAATGTTATGTAAGTACTTATAAAAAAATCTATATGTATTAAAATCTATTATTGGAGCTAGAGGGTGATGTGTGGATTGTGCAGCATTATTTATTTATTTATTAAAACAAAAAGAATATCACAGAAGATAGGGAAGAATCCTTATCCTTTGTAGCGACATCTAGCATGATAAGAGCTGAACTAAAATGAAAAATGAAACAACAAAAATTCTGAGTGCAAAAAGTGGATCACGTGACCATTATTCCTAGATCGCGCAAGCGTTGGTTTCTGCAACATCTAGCCTATATAGAACTTTCCGACATCAACTGTCGGTCGAAAGACCCCGGGTAAGTGGGCCAGATGGGCCGACCCGGTTCAGGGAAGATCTTCCCCTGTAACTCTTTGGGGGAATTCCACCTTTACCCCCCAAACTGGTGACCTCCGACGTGCCAGCCGTCGACTACCTCGGACGATTCTTGCCGACACCCGACGACTGGATTTCTCAACACGATTCCTTCAACAACCAGCGCAGCACTCCAGCTATCAACGATCATCATCATCGTCAGCACCAGAGCACTCCAGCCATCAATGAACATCATCAGCAGCAATCAACCTTCATCTCTTCTCTCTCCCTCAAGCTTACCTTCCGGACCAGCATCATCCCTCAGCCTCCGCAGTTCCATCGCAGCCGCCCCGACTTCCTGGTTCTGCAGGCTTCTCCCCTCCTCGATAACGCTTCGTGGAGTTCCTCAGCGGCATCATCTGGGCATAATACAGTCTCGACTCACCGAAGACTCACCCGGAGCACCGCACCGCGCTTCATCCCGACTCACCGTGGACCGTCTCGACTCACCGCAGACTACAAGCGCCGCGCTGCGTCCCGACTCACCGTGGACACGTCTCGACTCACCGCAGACAAGCGCTCTCCCGTCCCTAACCTGCTCATCGCACCAGTCTCGACTCACTGAAGACTACGACGAGCTAAGCTGGACACTGGATATGCTGATATCAAAAACCTATATCGACCTTCGGTCTGGAAAGGGAGTGATGTAGCGACATCTAGCATGATGTGAGCTGAACTAAAAATGAAAAATGAAATAACAAAAATTCTGAGTGCAAAAAGTAGATCACGTGACCATTATTCCTAGATCGCGCAAGCGTTGGTTTCTACAACATCTAGCCTATATAGAACTTTCCGACATCAACTGTCGGTCGAAAGACCCCGGGTAAGTGGGCCAGATGGGCCGACCCGGTACAGGGAAGATCTTCTCCTGTAACTCTTTGGGGGAATTCCACCTTTAACCCCCAAATCCTTTGCAGGAACTTTCCAACACTAAGTTATTTTGTATTCAAATCATTCAAATATAAAGATAAACTAAAGTCTATAATAAGTTGTCATACCCAGCATCATGTCAATGCATTTAGCCCGTTCATCAGGTATCAGGAGGGTCAGGTTCTGGGTTGTGATGTCTAGTAACACTCGAATAGGCTCCGCGCTCTGTAGCGCCGAATCTGTTGAGTTTCCACAGAGGTGTATTAAACCTACGAGTGTCTTTCACAGACACATTCAGAGTTCATTCTTGAAATATCATAAAATGCAAAGAACATTCTGTCTATCATCTATGTAGTACCCATAACACAAGCTCTGCTTAGCTTGGGGCTTGATGATGCTGTGTGGATTGTCTGGAATTATTTATTTATTTATCAGTTTAATTGAGCAAGGAACAAAGTTAAATTGAGCAAGGAAAAATGTAAGTGTAACTTGCAAGTAGAATTGGACTCCTGTTATAATTTAATAGGACGTAACACTAAGGATTTAGATTATATGGAAGAGAAAATTGCAAGTTTAAAAAGGGCACTTCATGATGTATCAGATAAATATAAACAAGCCCAAAAAGATGCAGATGACCGCTATCTCAAAATGCAGGACATTTTAAATAATGAAAGTACATATGTTGAAGCGCGGCATTACAGCACTCAAACAGATCCGGAGATGGCTCCAATACACTGTATCAATCAAATGAAAGACTGTGCTGTAAATACTGAGAGTACATGTGTTGAAGTACGGCATAATTGCACACAAACTGATCTCAAGATGGCCACCATATGCTGCAACAGTTTAACTGAAGATGCTGTGAAGTTTGTGCCCCCATCACCGCTGAAGTCTCCATCCGCGTTCCTGGCGGCGCCGCCATTGCCTTCGCACGGGGCCCACTGTGGTAGCTATAAAGCACCGATTCTACTCAATGAGGGTCCAGTTCAAGCTGCACCATCTTCAGTTAAGGATTTAGACTTAGTTTTAAACAATCAAAATACTAGGAGGACTGTTATATATTCAGATAAGTTGGGTGCAGGGATGGGTCTAAAACTGCGGGACCTACTTGTACAAAATGTTGTAAATAATTGTTATCCACATTCCAATATAAATAGAATTACCGATTATATACAGAAAGATAACTCCCTAAACCAAAGCACCACTTTAATAGTTCAGCTAGGTGAAACTTGTGTAAAAAGGTCACAATTGCTTAGGCTTGTTGAAGTTCTTTTAGGAAAGTTAGAGAATGGACTGGGGAAACTGATTATTTGCTCGTTCCCCTACTCAAAGTCACTGACACTTAAACAAAATGATAATTTATTTAAAAATAACATGCTGATTTACAACATGACATGTCGTCATAATGATGTATTATTTTTTGATACTAATAATTTTATTAGTAAAACTATTTTGACTAGGGACACAGTGGACCTAACCCAACAATGTAAAAAGATAATTGCTAAATTATTAGCATACAATATTTTTGATCCCGTTATAAGTAGTATAACGCAGTTACCTGACGAGCCTGTACATGTAGTTAGTAATATTACTAATGAGGGCATTAAAGCTACAGTGTCAGTAAACTCAAATTTAAACTGACCGCGACGACAATGGGAAAGCAAAAAGCCATATTTCACATAGTCCATCAGAATATACAAGGCTTACCCAGCAAAATCCTAGAATTAGAATTATTTATGAATCATTTAAATGTAGATGTTATGTGTATAACAGAACACTGGATTGTAAAGAATCAGTTACTTCCCTTTTATAATAACTATTGTTTTGTAAGTTCATATAAAAGAAAAGCTGCAATACGTGGTGGCTCTCTGATTTTAGTAAAAAATAGTCTTAAATGTAAAGAAAGAAAAGATATTGTAAAACTCACTATTGAGAAGACTATTGAACTTTCTTGTGTGGAACTGGAGCGACATATCATAGTGTGTGTATACCGCCCTCCTAACGCAGATCAGGTTGCTTTTGAATGTACTATGGAAGAAGTTTTACTGAAGATATTTACATGTAGGAAGGATATCATTGTTTGCGGCGACTTTAATATAGATATTTTAGCAAATCCCCTCGCCGACAGATTGCTTAATTTATTATTAAAAATTGAATTAGGCGTCCCCCAAGGATCTATATTAGGACCCTTTTTATTTTTAGTATATGTAAATGATCTTCCCTTTTTAGCAAAAGATCTTTGTGATATAGTTTTATTTGCTGATGATACTTCACTAATTTTTAAAGTTGACAGAAATAAACATAATTTTGACGATGTAAATAATTCGCTGTCAAAGATACTAAATTGGTTTACCGCCAATAACCTCTTACTTAATGCTAAAAAAACAAAATGTATAAAATTCATGTTACCAAATGTTAGAGAACTCCCAACTCAAATCAAGTTAAATAATGAGATTATTCACTTCGTTGACTCTACTGTATTCTTGGGGTTGTATATTGATTCAACTCTTCAATGGCAACCGCAAATTGATGCTCTCGCGGGTAGGCTTAGTTCAGCAGCCTATGCAGTGAGAACAATTAGATATCTCACTGATCAGGACACAGCTAGGTTAGTTTATTATAGTTACTTCCATAGTATTATGTCTTATGGTATTTTGCTTTGGGGACAGGCAGCTGATATTCAGACTATCTTTGTTCTTCAAAAAAGGGCGGTGCGTGCAATTTATAAATTAAAGCCACGTGACTCCTTGAGGGAATTATTTAAAGAAATAAATATTTTAACTGTAATTTCGCAATATATTTATGAAAATTTAATGTATACACACAAAAACAAAAGTAACTTTTTGAAAAATTGTGATGTTCACAATAGAAATACACGAAACAAGAACAAATTACACATTCCTTCATTTAGATTACGGAAACTGGGGAAATCATTTATGGGTAATTGTGTGCGCTTCTATAATAAGCTTCCATCTGAAGCAACTGAACTTTCTATTCGTAGATTTAAACAGTACATAAAACTAAATCTTATCAAGAAGGCATATTACTCCATAAATGATTACATCAATGACGTTAGTGCTTGGCCAGATGTCGCTCAGTTCCACATCGACAATAGTATGTAATTATTTATAAGGCAAACATGTATTAGACACATAAGTTATACACATGCTAGTGGTTTCTATTTCGCCTCTTCCACTAGTGGACAAAAAATTGAGGCGAATTAAATTAAATTTGACTTGTCTAAGTGCTTATTTTGTAAGCCTAAAGAAATAAAGATTTTGATTATTGATTATTGATTATTTTATGTTTATGACTATCTGTCTATCACTACTAAACAGTTGAAAGGGTCTTAGGGAAACTCCTGACCATGGAGTCCCCAAGACGCTTTCAACAACAGGCTTTATTTAGGTAGATACTTGTTTTTGAAACTCCATGGCCAGGAATTTTCCAAGAGCATTTCGATAAAGAAGATACATCCATTAGGAATTAGAACTACTATGTATTATATCATATTATAATTAGAACTACTATTATATCAGTAAATCAGTAGTAGTGCTTATTTCTAAAAGAAAAAGCTAATATAAAATGTAATAGATAACTTACTAGGTACATTTTGCTTCTTCGTGGCAATATCCACTATCAGATTGATGCACCAGCGAGCTATGATAGGTGCCCAAGCTGGGCCTAGATTACACAGCTCTGGGCCAATCATATTCACACTCTCCAAGCAACTGTTTCCATTGGCATCACTCTGCAAGGATAATCAAATATGGTATGTACTCTTTAAACATTTTAATGCCACATTATATTCAATTAGACATCTATAAATATTAATTGTATCTCAGTATAGTTTCGTAATTAATTTTTATAAAACCTTTGTAAGCAAACGGATCTCTTTATACTATTCAATGCTATCCTATCCTTTCAAGTTTATCAGTTAGAAATGGCTCATGTATGAGCTATAGGAAGCCAATTACAGCTTGGTTTATAAGTTGTTTTGTTGTTATTTTTCTATTACTTTAAGTGTGCAATATTGTATTTTTATCTATCTATATAAACTTTAAAATAACATAATCTTCACTATAAATTATTATTTTTTGAAAAAGTGAGATTCATTGACACATATTTTCTTTGGTTAAAAAGGAATAATGCATCTTGTCTTTAGAAGGACACAATTTACACTAAGCTTAAGAATGTTATTACTTTGTAAGGAATAAAAATAAACAAATCCTCAAAACGAAAACTTTCATAAGCTACCAGGATTGTCCCTGTGCCTTTGAAAAGCCTGAAAGAAATTTGTCCTGCGTCTGACTTCTCCCTGGTCGCATCGATTCATCCATTCCATCAAGTTACGAGTCTTCCTGTAATGCACACACTTGTGCACTATAAAATGCACTATAAATATTTTTACATTATTTTTTTACTATTTTATAATTTAACTATTAGAGGAAGAATTTACTTTTATTGGTGATTGCTGGCCAACATAGCCCACAGTAAAAACTGCTTTGATTTCCAACCTTAGAGTAAATAACCTTACCTCATACTCATTCTGGTTGATAGAAACATTCACAGCATCATTAAAAATCAGACCGAAAAAGTCCAATACTGCATCACGGGCTGCTGGGAAGGCTTTTAGCAGATTCAATCCGATTTTGGTAAGGTCTGGAGCATTTTGAGAGTTTCTTCTTGATACTCCAATGATAAAATTATTCAGGTCGGTAGATAGGGTCGTTGATTGGGATTGTGGATTCATGATGAATCAATAAAAAGTAATCCCATTTAGCTAAAATTTATTCATAAATCAACAAAATGAGAAACTCGACAAAACAAGATGTTTTTCAGATTGTTGTGACAGTCAAAAAACGAAAAAACACCGACCGGGGAGTAGTGTTTTCTTTTTTTTTCTAGAATTGAAGCATGGTTTCAATTTTATGTTTTTTTTTCTCTTTCTGTTTTTGTAGGAAAAAGAGATAACAAATCTGAACATGCTTTGTTTACGTTGTGCTCTGAAACAAAACTGTTATTTTACGACCTTGACTTGTTAAAAGCTAGAGTTGTGCTTGATCTAGAAAAACCGGAATACTATTTTGAAAAGTTCTAAAAGCCGGAGTTTTATTTACTTATTTATAAAAAAATACCTTTCCATCGCGGAGACTCACTAATTGAAAAGCCATACCCGACTTAAGTTACTCATTTTTAATGTATGGAAAGGAGGCGGTAGGCATTGTTCTATCATATTATATAGGACGTCCATCATATTCATGAGATCACAAGCTGTGGTATATTCTAGTACCTAATTAGTTTCATAACTCTTTATGTAAATTATAGTAGGACGTCTCCGCGTGCACAGTAACAAAATATCAGAAAGAAAATTGACTGTGCAAAGTGCATCTTAGCATTATGCACAACAATAGAAGGAACCAACGAAGCGCATTTTTTCAACACTATATTTCTTATTTGATTATGTGTAGGCCGTCCTGTTTTTAACCTAAGATGAAAATTATACCTAAGTCTAAATTGTTGTACATATTTTGTCTATATTCATTATTCCTAAGTACGACATTCAAGAAATAATATTCCAGGCATCTGACGACATTTCTGGTAACATTTAAGCCATTCATTTTATTCAGATTTCTTATATTTTATAGACTAGACACACTAACTAGACCTACAGAAAATTATTGTAGGTCCTACCTATTTACGAACGCATAAACTGTTGAGTGAGACCTTTTATGGTAAAAATAATCACCTGCACAGCAAAGGTTCCGTTCTAACCCTGATGTAAGAAGAGCCTATTATATGTTAATTAGTCCCTAATTTCAGATAATGTCTGTTGTTTAAAACTTTGAAATAATTTCTTATTGCAAACGAAAGTATTACCTACCTATTTGAAGATGAATTACCTTCGTAAACGCTACATATACCTACATAATAACGCCCTTGGACGCAAAAAGCATAAAGATAGGGCGCGCGGCGTGGGAGCGGGGGCGAGTGTGCACATCGCGTGCGCAGATATTATCGATCCGCGCGGGCGGTGGCCACAGCCCCACAGTTTCAGCCACCCCCTCTGACTAGTTACCTAGCTACTACTACATCAATAGCTATCGATAGGTATGCTTCTGCAGCCGCAGATTTCCTATACCCATGGCTGCAGACTGGCAGAGTTACGTTGATTTATTTGAAGCTTGTAGGTTAGTAGTTAAGTAGGTTTTTTAGATAGGTAGGTGGTGGTAGGTAGGTACCTAATTACGTTATAATTACTTGTGATATGATTATGCAGGCTAGGCTACAAGTAGGTATGTACATGTTTTTCTTTTATCTCACCAATTTAATATAGGTACCTACATTCAAATACCAACATGTTTATGCTCATTTTATACGAACGACGAAACAACTTTCTAATAAGTATACATTTATTAAGTACCTATTGAACAAATTAATATGAATAAATTTAATCACTAATGAAATTAATACCTATATTACATCACGGGGCAACTGAATCATTTTGAAAGTATGAAGAAATGCATTGTTACCACAAAAGTTAATAAGTATAATTGAGGATGTTCGGTATAGTTACGATTTAATTCATCAAATTGCTATCATTATCTTCCCAAATTGCAATACCTGTTGTCGGAAACTAAGTTCTATTTTGAATAAGGAATAATAATGTTCTACAATATTATTGTACTAAAATCGAGCTTTTGCATCTCGCAGCTCGCTCGCTTCTATTAACTAGTAGGTATCTGCAGGTGGCTTTGCACTCGTTGTTTCTATGGAAACGTTTCAAGGCTATTTTTATCCCATGAAAACAGATTTATGGGATGAAAAGTAGCCTTTGTTTTATTTTAGAAGTAAGCCTATTCATAATTTCAGTTGGATCCCTTCAGTAGTTTTTGCGTGAAAGAGTAACAAACATCCGTTGGTACATCCAAACTTTCGCGTTTATAATATTAGTGCCATCAGTAAATTAATTCAAACAAATTGTAGAATTATTCATTGTAAATAAAATATCGGATTATCTAGGATCGAGGTAGGAATCTACCTACTCGTAAATAAAGATTTGAGGTTTTTTGTTTTTGAAGCAAAAAATCTAAGTGATCATAAACTACTATTTTCTAAATTTTGTAATTATTAACTAAATTGATATTTCTAAAGAGTTCAAGAGTCCTGTAAGGTCTAATTGAAGGAAATAAAGTTCTTTGAATCACTGTGTCGCCACGCCGCCGTCTGCAAAAGTAGGTACAAGATTATAATTTCCTTCTCTGTATTATTATTATCAAGTGAGTTGCATTGAAAACGTCGAATAAAGCAATTTGCGCATGAACAGGGTGGCTACGGCTGCCGAGGTGCAGGGCGGGAGCCGACAGCGTCCGAGGCACCCCTCGGAATATGACGCAGGCGCGTCGAGCGCCGGCGCGGCGGCGGCCGTCGCGCGCCGCACACCGACACGCTTGCCCACTTGGATCGATGAGATACGCAACCCCGCTTTTCGAGTTATATCAATAGCGTTCCATCGATTTTCAGAGCCGCAGCCGCCGCACACTGGATTCGAGGGTCGCAGGCGGTGGTTGCGTGCACTGTCTTATTTCAATTCAAAGTTTTTTCAGATACTCTTATAATTGTCATTGAAATCTTTAGAAGAATTATTATTGGAAACATGAATGTTATGTGGTTTCAACTGTGAAAGACATGGAAACGTTAGAAACGGCGTTACATCGACGCCATCGATTTATCGATTATATTTCATAAGGTGAGTCCTATTTATCAAACTATCGTAGGTATATTTTCATACACCAGATTCTAACTACCCATATTTTACTAGGTCTTTTATAACTATTTTCTGTAACTATGATTTCGTATTATTTTACGATCTTCCTAATGTAAAAACATTTGTCTTTCATCACGTTATGTTAACATTTTAGAATTCGTTATTATCTGAAATGGAAGTAATATTTAAACAAAAAAAGAAACCCACGACGACGACGGGAACTTCGTAATCGAAACTGAAATAAATTATTTTATCTTGATTTTATTTGACTTCAATAGCTTTCATGCGCAACTCTTACGGTAGATAGCAGCGAGCGCAGTTGCGTCTTGTACTACTTACTACTTACTTAGGTACCTATTTTATTTAGGATTTTTTTTTCTGTTTACATTTTTTAGTTTTATTTTAGGAGCTCTAGTTAGATTGAAAAAAAAAATTGGACATTGTTTTGTACAAGTTCCTAATATTTTTTTTACCGTAAATAACTGTCTTTATTTGATAACTAAGTATCATCATCGTCATCATCATGAGTACGAAACGAACTAATAAATACGCATTTAGTTACTAATAGATATTTTGAAATTTTAGCTTAATGTGGATGATATGAACATATACCGTAAAAATACTTACCTACCTAAATACGGTCAAAAGGTAACTTGTATTTTTGTATATACTCACCTCGATATTTACCTAACACCTAGTGATTTAATTTAGATAGAATTATTATCCTCGTCTCGTTCAGGATACTGTGGGTGATACAAATAATCTGAGAGGGGTAACATAGGGGTGGCTGATTGATGGACATGCGCAGACAATTCCTTTATGTCTATTCCCTTGCAATAAGGTTCAAATTTGGTTTTATTTTCTGGTTACGTGTTGTGTTTGAGAGTTATTACCTTTTGAACATTATATAGAATAGCTGCTTATGCTATAGGTAATAAAATAAAATAATGGTATCAAACCCAATATAATTCACGTCAACAAGGACTTTGATGAATTAAATAGAAAACTTAAAAAATCACAATTTAGTACAGTAAACTGCAGAAACACAAAGAAGGATGTCCACGCTCCATACATAGGCTGCCCTGTCATTCAGATTTTTTTTTTTGTGATGTATTTTCATGGTAAGTTTATCAAAATAAACATTAGTAATTCCTATATAATTTGCATAAATATTTTCAAAATCGCCAATCAGGAAAAAAAGTTACGATGAAAACAAATTTTGAGGTTAAATTAACATCAGAGCGGACAACGACATACTCGGAGCTCATAATAAACGGACTCTATCAAAAAGTGAATTATTTTTCGTTCCAGATACATACATCGTTTTATAAATGCGATTATTTTGTAGAAATAAAACAGGTTTCCCTAGCCACAAATTGGTATTTATCCTATAATTATGTTTTGTATAAGGTACATACCTATACTACTAGGTGCCTGTACTATGTTTAAGTCTGTTCTTGTTACTACCTACTTATATTTTGACTATTATGGACCTGTTCTGAAATAAATGTTTACCTACCTATTATTATTTATATAATAAAAGCCCATGTCGACCATAGGCAATTATGACATGAAATACAAATAAAACAGCACATTCAATAATTAATTATCTTTATTTTATTCCAAATCCACCCTCACAACAACATCATCTAAAAATGGCGCCGGAGGTACTACATCATCTTGGTACCTAGCCCATCCAAGGTACCACACCAACGTCATTACATGTGAGCAACAACCTACTGTGCGACGTCCCACTATGCAGTTACAACAATATTCAGCTATGCCTTCCCTTCCATTTATATTATTTTCTATTAGAATATACACATAGTACTGCTTTTTTCCCACATGCCTTGATTTTATTTTTCCTCGGATTAATGAATTTTCCCCACTACCTCTTAAGTAAAACTCATCCATATTTATCATTTCTCTGCATACTTCTATGCTGTATCTGCCATGGAAACGTACATGTTCACCGTAATATAAACGTGCTTGACGTATTTGGTACGTTCCCAGGGCAAACAATACAAGATCACTATATTCTAGCCGGGGGAACAGAATATTATTCTCATCAGCTGTGATATTTCTAAAGCGTGATGCGCGTCTGTTGAGGTTCAATGCATGTACTGCGATTGATAAATTGTTTTGTAAATCCATTCTTTCTCTAATCAAACTAACGATTTGATGGGCATCAGGTCTATCATGAAGGCGAACACCAAACTTATTAATCAAACTTGCTGCTATTTGGAAGTAAGCCATCATATTTGGCACCGTTTTATTGAAATGTTCAAATCGAAGCAGTCTGTAATCTCTTTTAAAATACCCGTTAACCACCTCTACAACCCATCTACATATTGTTACACACCTACTTCTATTTGCTTGGGGTGTGGTCAATTGGTATTCGCCTTCACTGACTGACTCTGGTACATATACCTTATAATTATGATTTTCCAGTAAGCTGATTGAGTCTCTGAAACCCCGGTCTAAAATAAATATATCATTTTCTTGAAAATATTGGTTTAGTGGGGAATTTTCATCCAGGAAGAGAGATTTCATTATATCTGCATCTGATGTGGTAGCCTTGTAGGGACCCAAACAGTCTAAAATATAACCATCACAGGTTACTATCATAAATGGTTTAAGTAGATTTCTATATTTATGTAACGAGTAGGAATCTTTTTGAAACTTGTAGTTTCCACTTTTGTTCAAGTAAATATAAGTTCCATCGCATATCACAATAATTTGCAAGTTATTTTGATTGTATATCCCATTCGGAATTGTCAAATTGCGTTCAAGTAATTCTTCTCTAGTAATATGGTTTATTCCTAAGTGTCGTGGCACGAAGTCTTGCAGTAAAATATCTCTCACTTTACTCATAAGTCGTTTGATTGTAGTGCGGGGCACTTCTAAAAGTGTCGAGATTCTTTCATCGGAATCCCCTGTTCGCATTTTAATTAAAACACATGCCAGACCCAATATACCCCTTTGCATTTCTAACACCCGGGGTACTGATTCTCTCAGCAAATCTACAAAATTAGTTTTATTCATACCCATCCAGTACCCAAACAAATGGTCATCCATTTGATGTACGGACTCCATGCTACTAAAATCCAGAAATGGTCTTGCAACATTGACAAAGGACAGCATGTGTTCAATGTGTTCAACTGTAAAATTAGTCATACTATGGGGTGCGTCAAAAAGGGAATCCCAATCATTCCTTCTCAAGTGTTCGGAGCAGACTCGGGCACGTTCAGGTATGTAATATTTGTAATTGGTCAGAAGTGTTCTTCGTAAAGGATCAGACACTGTGTGAAGATTTAATTGATCACATCCGTAAAAAATGCAATGAGATGCAGTGTTCGGTGCTCTTTTATAATTTCTAAGAGTTGTGTCTGGAAGGTTCTGTTCAGGTTGTTCGGAAGACTCTGTTTCGGTTTGTGGACTTCCTGGACTGTTGGACGATTCAGCAGCCTCATCTGGATCTGCAGAAGGCTCTGCATCAGATTGTTGTTCGTGTACTCCAGCTTGGATGTTATCTTCAATTGTCTCATTATTCACGAGTCTTCTTGCATCATTATCCAGATTTCGGATAGCTTGTCTCTTGACATGCATAAAACATGCATGGCATAGTCGATCAGAAGTTGATATCTGAAAATAAGTAAAGTGATGAGTGTAAATAATATCCCATATCTCTAAAACTAACTATGATTAAATCTTTTTGGGCTTTACCTGACGAGGTGCTACCAAGGAACATAATACCCTGGTGCTACTCTGCTTTCAACTATCTGAATCATCTCTATGTGACAAGCTGTAGTCTGTCCTAGAATAAGGTGATTTTGGCGGTTGGCCAAGGATCGTCCACACACTAAGCAAACTTCCATGTGACCACGGCGAGATGCCCCTGCTCCTGTGTTATGGTTTTCACCTCCATGTAGGTTGTTATTTGCAGCCTGCATTGCTAAATGAAAGCATGCATCACAGATGTGATCATCTTCATTAATCTGAAATAAAATATTAATGCATTTAGAATTGCAATGTACCTATAACATAACTATAACAAGCCTACAAAAAAATATTAAAAATAAAATGTTTTTATTTCAGACACAATTCCATATCTTAATTAGTATGAAAACTATGTTATTAGAAAGGTAAAGCATGTTTGATACATGTTTTTAAATAGTGCAGTCCAGCTTTAACCAGGTTTTCGAATCTGCAATCACAGCATTGTTGGAATGTAGTGCCCTAACATTGGTCTACTGTCCAATGTTACGGCACTTAGTCCACTTGTAAACATACTAAAACAAATAATCAAACTTACGATGACTGGAGATATCCAGGTGCTGATTATAGAGACGACTCTTATATTCTGCTCCAGAACGAGATGGCGGATTTGTGTATTCGAGGAATTAACACATATATTGCAATTGATGCAATTAATCCGCTGCAATGTCAGGGGTCTCGAAAATGCACCGAGGGTGTTTTCGCCCATTTCGAACGAACACAACTGAAGTCCCAAATAACAGAACGCAAAACAGAATCCGTGTGAAATAGCCAAAGTTATCGTAAGCGACGGGTATCGGAGTCCGTTGTGAAAGCCAAAGTTATCAGAAAGAGGGAAACAAAATAGCACAGTACACATCGAAACGCAAACGAAAGTAGACTGCATGAAAGCAATCCAAAGTGAGGCGCTGATGGAATTTTTTGACAGATAGATTAGAGTTGACATTAACTTGACAGCGCTAATTAGCTCAGACGTTTCGTTTTCCTACTCATCTTGAACGTTTTCTGGGTCCATCCTACTGAAATTAAAAATGATTTTCTTTTTTCCCTGATTACTGATTTCAGTAAAAGTTTGTGATATGTAAATATAAAAAAAATACGATTTTTTCCAATGAATATCAATAATATACACGACATCTTCTGTCAAAATGTATGACAGGTCAGATCTGGACATTCTTCTTTCTGCAGTTTACTGTTGCACATAATTGGACACGTGCTGTGAAGATCGACATAATATTTAAATTCGAGTTCAAGAACAGACGAGAAACGAATGAAACGATAAATAAAAGCTTGTTTTAAATCTATGCGATTTACCTAATCTGGTGATATTAATGTCTTATAATTAGTTTCAATTATATGATTCTATAACTTTCCCCTTTGTTTAAAAATACCTACAATTCTAGAACCAAGTCTTTAGTGGGTAGGTATGTTACCAAGTACGGCACGTAGATTTATTTTAAATGTAAAATAGTAACTTCCTCGTGCTTAGGTGCAGATTTTTCATATTAAATACTCCTGCTATCTTATGAGCTGATGGGTAGGTAATATAAATATAATAATTTAATATAATTGCCGAGGATCTCAAGAGGCGCAAATATGCAGGTCTCGACAGAACCTACGCATTTGCTCCCCTTGGATTCGAGACCCTAGGTCCGTGGGGTACCGAGGCTCTCCGGGTTTTTAAAAAATTATCTGAGCGTCTGGTCGATGCGACGCGTGACCCGAGAGCTGGTGAATATCTGGCTCAGCGCATCAGCATTGCCATACAGCGTGGTAATGCAGCCAGTGTCTTGGGGACGCTTCCGACTGGTATTGACATGGATCAATTGAGCTACCTTTAGACTGTTTGCAACCGTCTGCAGTTAGCTCAATGGTTTCAATTGTAAATACTAGTTGTAGTTTTTCTATTCCTTTGCTTGTTATTTTCGTTGTTAATAAATAATAATTTATAACTATCTTACTAACATAATTCATATATTTAGTAATACATCTGTCTTAGGGTATGTTGTATTTCACTTTTTTACGATTGTTGTAAAAAGTGAAACATTTCGTTTAGAACCACAGCCGGACCTGTCCGGCCTTGTCAAAGCAAAAGCGACCAAAATACTCTAAATCATCTAAAAATCGGTAACGCACATCACTACTTGAAGGACATGACATTGACAGATTTGTGCAATATTTTGAAAATTAAATTGCAAGCAAACAAACAAATGAAAACAACGCGTTCGGCGACGACGCGACGCTGCGCTGCGCAAGCGCTCGATCTATGCGCTCGATGCTCGATGGTCGCTATTTTTGAAAAAGTATTGTTATGAAATTCATTAAATGAAGTTTCCTAACAAGCCTGGAATAATGAAATGAACTCTCTCCGTTCAGTTAGCTACAATGAGAAGCGCAAGATGACTTCGACGGACACGTACCAGTTGAAATGGCACTCACACAGTGCCCACCTGAACGGCTCCGTAGCGGCATTGCTCCGCTCGGAGAGGTTCACGGATGTGGTGCTCTGTACGATGGACGGCTCGCAGATTCCCGCTCACAAGTTCATACTGAGCTCGTGCAGCGTTTATCTGAACACGTTGTTCGATGGACAGCGCTCGGTGATGAGGATGGGAGGGATGCTGTATGTGGTGCTGCCTTCGGAGATATCGACGAAGGCCCTGAAGATACTTGTCGAGTATATGTATAAAGGTGAGTCTTATCTTACGCAATAGCTTGCACTTACAATAACAATGCAATAAAACCCAGATAGCTGGATTTGAAACAGTTGAGAATAAGTGTATGCTAGACAGTACAATAGTCAAATCAAACAATATTGGTATACATACTTAGTACATAACTCATAATGCTTACTGGGCCGAAGTATATGTAATATCTCACCTAATATGGCTTATTGAATCAGAATCCTATTGAAAAACTACTGAATTCTATTTCAAGCAATAATGCTTATTTGTACCTAATTTTAAATTTGACTTGTCTAAGTGATTAGTTTGTAAGCTAAAGAAACATTAACTTCTGATTTATCTTTTTTTTAGGTGAAACTACAGTATCCAATGAAGTTCTTGACACAGTACTAAAAGCTGGAGAAGTCCTAAAGATTCGAGGGCTCTGGCAGCAAACATCCAACAATGACACTTCGGAGGGTGAAAAGGCTGACTCTTCATCAACCCAAGCCAGCGTCAACAAGCAGCCTCTTGTCAAGAAACCTGAGGATTTGATGCCCAAGCTGGGGGTGAAAAGAGATGATCAGAATAAGATCATCAAGCTTAACCAGGTGGCCACTGGCCCTGGTGGTTCAAGGTACATAATTAAAGCTGACTTATCAAAACATCATTTTATCTTTGTGTTGAACAAGATTAGAGACATAATCAAGATGTTAAAATTTTAATATTCCTGATTATTTTATTTGTTACTTAGACAAGATAGCTTTGCATTTGGCATGTATTTTTTCCAGGCCTAAAACTACCACAAATTAAGTCTGCACATTGTTTGCTCAATCCGTTAGTAGTTGTTTGAATATACAAATATCTAAACTTTTGCAATTATAATTTAGCATTATATTTGATACTAGCTGGTGCCCGCGACTTCGTCTGCGCATGTTTAGTATTTAGAGTACTCGCGATTTTACTTGCGTAATTCCCTTTCCCGTGGGATTTTCGGGTTAAAATAAAACCTATTTCTTATTCTAGCTTATAATCTATCTCTGTGCCAAATTTCATCCAGATGCGTTCAGCAGTTTTTGCGTGAAAGAGTAACAAACATCCATCCATCTATCAATCTATCCATCCATCTATCCATTCATACTTACAAACTTTCGCGTTTATCAGTTCAATTCAGTTTGGTTCCCCTGGGCTATACGTGTTTTCAAAAATTTGAACATCACTGAACGACGCGTACACACGCGTCGTTCAGTGATGCTGTGAGAAATTTTTGAAAACCCGTATACCCCAGGGGAACCTAACTGAATTCCGGGATAAAATGTATCCCATGTCCAATCGTCCCGAGTTCCATTCGAATTCATTCAATTCCGTCGTGATGCGTGGTTAAAAAATTTTTCTTTCACCCTCTCTCCCAGGGGAACCTTACCGAATTCCGGGATAAAAAGTATCCCATGTCCTTCCTTGTACTATGAACTCAAATCGTCCCGAGTTTCATTCCAACTCATTCAGCAGTTTCGGCGTGATGCGCGGTAAAGGAATTTTACTTTCATACCCTCTCCCATGAGAACCTTACTGAATTCCGGGATAAAAAGTATCCCATGTCCTTCCTCGTAGTATGACCTATAATCATGCCGAGTTTAATTTCAATCCATCAAGTAGTTTCGGCGTGATGCGCGTTTACGATACAGACAGACAGACATGAATGAAAAAAATTGCACTGACAAAAATTGTTTTGACTTGAGTATCGATAATAGAGTGCCCTCCAAAAAAAATTTTCAAAATATCTTCAATGTATAGAATTGGACCTGTTACAGTTTTATTATAAGTATAGAAGATAGATTGAGAAAATAAACATCAATGCAAATTTCCAGACCCATGTTCATTGGACCACCCAAGCTGGTATTCATCAAGACTGCTGAAGGCACCACCCAAGCCGCCCTCAGACCTGGTGCTCCGATGGGCTCCAAAGGACAGACCATACTTGTGGCCCCTCCTGTGACCAACACAGATGCCTCCATGTCTTCAGTGTCAACATCCACCAGCCACAACACTATGCCCACAACTATGGTTGTTGAGGATTCTCCTGATGAATCACCTTCACCGAGGTACCTTCTTCCTACCTATTCATATTATATCCGTAGATATTTATAATAATGTGTTCTGATTGCGTAAGTCTAAAAAACTTTATTCATACCATATCAGTATTTTCACTTGCTCAAGGGAAAAAGCCATCATCACTGATGGACATAGGTCTCAAGAAAGCTTTACTACAAGCCAAATTCTATGTGAATTTATTGTTAACAAACCACAGCAAAAATTTATTATCCCCATAACACAAGCTCTGCTTAGCTCATGGCAAGATGATGCTGTGTGAATTGTCCAGCATTATTTCATCATCATCATCAGCCCATATTAGTCCATCGCTGGACATATGCCTCCCCTAATGAGCATTATTTATTAAAGTAAAAATCTAGGTACACAAAACAAATTAAGAAACATGTGTGTACTTACTTAATTTTGCCAGTAGATAGATTTAGTTCTAATAGACCATTTTATATGTCCTTACATTATTATTTTTTCATCAGGGTGCTGAGAAGACAAGTAGAGAAGAAATATGGAAAGAAACAAAAGACTGATGCTAGTGTAGAGGAAAAGGAGAAGTCTGACGTGGTAGTCAAGGAAGAGGCAGGGAACAGTAAGTTTCTTGAGCAGCCTAAGCCTAAAGAGCACTGTATTTTTTATAATTTGTGCCTTACAGTGTGGAGATAACTAGTGGTTTAAATATGTATCATCATTATCACTACATAGTATAAAACAAAGTCGCTTTTTCTGTCCCTATGTCCTTATGTCCCTTTGAATGCTTAAATCTTTAAAACTACGCAACGGATTTTGATGCGGTTTTTTTTAATAGATAGAGAGATTCAAGAGGAAGGTTTATATATGTCGCAGACTACGACAAACTACGACAATCTCTAGGCTAATGATGGAATGTCGAGCATTTTGTCGTGATTTCATTACAATACAGTAAGGACAAATTTTCTTGGCAGTTCTGAACTACGCGCGGAAGGCTGCGCAGCAACACTTTTTGGAACCAAAAGGTGGCATGAGTAGGGTGCGCGGGGCGGTGGTCTAGGCTAGAGACGCACCTTACAGAAAAACAATCAATCCTTTATTTATACGATCGAATTTCGTAATCGATTAGTTTCATTTTGAACTCATTCATTTTAGGGTAGGTATAGAAGATTATACAAATAAAGTGAATTTACTCATTTATAAAGGATTAAAAAAAAATGTTTGGTAAAACTATGTTTTCTATTTTAAAAGACATGATTTACTTAAATTTTAGAAATCTATTAAATACTATTTGAGTAACGACTGTTTGAGAACATTTAAAACCTCATTATAAAATCGAATATGTAGAAACATTTTTTATCAATTAATTTCAATCGATTTAAATAATAATCGATTAAACAACACCCACAAGTACGCACATTGCACATCTCTTTTATTTTGACTTTTGTTAACTTCGATCTTTATCGGCAATACTCGGTACGAGGTATTTGTCTCTGTCACGCGTCAGCATTGGTTTGGTGTTTGTGACGCTATCTCTGTCTTGACCACAGTTGGGTACAAAAGTGTTCGTTGTGTTTTTGTTCGTTTTTATAAATAAAAAAACAAAGTTAGAGGATAAATATTGAGATATAATACAATTTAAAGATTTAAAAAAAACAAACACTGAATAATAATAATGGCTTAATGCCATTATTATTATTAATCAGTACTTTCTCCCTGTATTAGATATTTTCTGAATGTATATTTGTTTATCTGGCAATAACAGTTTTCTTCGCGACTGTGCATGCGCAAAAGTTCGCAGAGCCTATGTTCAGAACTGCCAAGAAAATTTGTCCTTACTGTAAGTCTGATTATGTTTAGTAGCCAACACTGTTGCTTGAGTGTGTTCGACTGTAACGTGCGTCAGCCTATCCTACAACGGTGTCCATAGTGCTTGTAATGAAACTACTTGAGATAGTAGAGGGACTCGTTATTCCATTCAATTTGTGTTGTCAGTTTTAAAACGGGAACTAGGCAACGACGTTTGTTTGGAGGATATGTCAGAAAAAGGCAGAAGAAAAAAAGGAAGGTTCTTGGACACAAGTTACGGTCGACTACATACATTACATCCATCAAGACAAGCCTATTTGAAACCCTCAATGTCGGGCGAGGACCGAGAGGATCGTCTTCCTCCGTTATCAGAAATGGGATCTTCACCTAATAATCGCCCACACGATGACAAATGGTATAGGATTTTTGAGCAACAAAACCAAAATTTCATTACAATGTTGCAAGCCTTGAGACCACCCGATTCAAGTAAGTCTGTACAATTGCCTGAATTTGACCCCGAAAAGCCTCACATGGATGCACGCGCATGGATTGCCACCGCCGATATGTGCATGGTCGATAATGAGCTTCGAGGCCCATCGCTGATGATAACACTGAGTCGAGCGTTGAAAGGACAAGCATCACTGTGGCTGTCGCAGATTTCCTTTCCCGGTATGACATGGAGGGAATTCAAAGATAATTTTGTCGCTAGATACGATTGTCCAGAAACAACTGCGGCTACTCTTATTCACTTAAATTGCAGTGTCCCGAGAGAACACGAAAGCCTGTCAGCTTATTCTTCACGGGTACTTACGACACTTATGTCACGTTGGAAGAATTTGACCGTAGAACAAATCGCGATTTCAACCGTGCTGGCTCATTTATCACCCATAGATCAACGTGTACAAAGGTTGGCTTTAACCACAGATATTGACACGAGGAGCAAACTACACAAAGAACTTAGCGCTATGTCCTTTTTGAAGCGAAAGAGTCCACACACTCAAGGTGCCCAGGATTGGACTGAGAACAAGCGGTTTAAAGTTACAGCTCCAACTTCGTCGTTGACGTGTTTTCGCTGCGGCAAGACGGGCCATAAATTCTCTGCTTGCTATAAAAGGAAAGATTACTCGACGGACGGGAGACCGAAACTACGTTCTTCTGATGATAGGCCACCAGGCAATGCTGTTACCAAGGTAAAAGATACCAGCTCCGTTACCTGTTTCAAGTGCAAAGGTCAAGGCCACTATGCGAACCGATGTAAAGCAGGAAGCCAACAGGGAACGAACACTGGCGCAGGCGTCGCTTCGGACCAACGTGGTCGGGTAGACATGTGCGTGGTTAACGCACCGACTGGAATTTTGCGTCACTCTGGTGAGTTTTTTAACTTTTGTTACGACTCGGGTGCAGAGTGCTCTCTGATAAGAGATAGCATATCTCATAAATTTGATGGTGAGCGTATTTATGTTGTGGTTACGATGACTGGCATAGGTCAAACTTCCGTTGATAGCAATTTGAAAATTTTAGCTACGGTAGCTATTAACAATGTGACTTTGAACATAGCTTTTCACGTTTTGCCTGATGAATACCTTCAGCACGATATTGTGATTGGACGTGAGATTTTAGTCGATGGCGTAACTGTTAACATGACTTCGGATACTTTGTCAATTGAGAAGGCACAGCCTCAGGTTCGGGATGCTGATTCTCACCTTATTGAGATGAACTACATTGAGCCCGATACCGAAAAATTTAAAAACATCGATACAGACGTTGGTTCTGAACTTAGACCTAAACTCCTTTCAGTTTTAACAAAATTTTCAGATAGTTTTATTTTTGGAACACCTTGTTCTACGGCAAATACTGACTCCATGCAGATAAGACTCAAGGATCCCAATAAAACGGTTTGTCGTCGTCCCTACCGTTTGAGTCCCGTTGAGAGACAGATAGTACGCGATAAGGTACAAGAGCTACTAGCCTCTAACGTGATTCGCCCCAGTTCGTCCCCATTCACCAGTCCGATTCTTCTCGTTAAGAAGAAAGA
Organism: Eupithecia centaureata; assembly: GCA_944547425.1. Lineage (NCBI taxonomy): Eukaryota > Metazoa > Arthropoda > Insecta > Lepidoptera > Geometridae > Eupithecia > Eupithecia centaureata. The sequence goes on along the minus strand of OX155681.1, from coordinate 3,731,386 downwards.
CGGCACAGACAGAATGTGCGTGGACTATCGAGAGCTTAATGATAACACCGTGCCTGACCGGTTTCCCTTGCCTCTGATTTCCGATCAGATAAATAGGATACAAGGCGCTCAATACTTCACGACGTTAGATATGGCTAGTGGTTTTCACCAAATACCGGTACATCCAGATTCTATTGAGCGTACTGCTTTTGTGACTCCTGATTCGCAATACGAGTACTTGTCTATGCCTTTTGGAACGCGCCCGCGGTTTTCCAACGTGCCGTGCTAAAAGCATTAGGGGAAATCGCCAATTCGTTTGTTAGTATACATGGACGACATCCTAGTAGTAGCGTCCAACGTTGATGAGGCCCTACAAAGGTTACACATTGTTCTCAGTGTTTTAATTAAAGCGGGATTCTCTTTTAACCTGAAAAAATGTTCGTTCCTCAAACAAAAGGTGGAATACCTTGGCTACGAAGTTTGCCGTGGTGAAATAAGACCAAATCCAAGGAAAGTAGAGGCTCTTAAAGACCTCTCTCCACCTACCACAGTCACTCAGCTTAGACAATTTATTGAGCTAGCGTCCTATTTCCGACAGTTCATTCCAAAGTTCTCCCAAATTGTAGCACCTCTTTACTCCTTGACAAGTACGTTAAAAGGAAATATTAAATGGGAACCTTCTCATGAGGCTATTAGACAAAATGTGATTTTTGCGTTGACCAATGACTGACTATATTTGATCCCAACGTCCCCATTGAATTGCACACTGATGCTAGTTCCATAAACTATGGCGCGGTATTGATTCAAAAGAAGACTGAAAAACGTCGTGTAGTCGCTTACTTCAGTAAACGCATTACGGCTGCCGAATCTAAGTATCACTCTTACGAACTAGAGACTCTCGCGGTAGTTAATGCAATAAGACATTTTAGGCATTATTTGTATGGTCAAAAATTCACCGTTATGATTATGACTGATTGCCGTGCCCTGGAGTCAACTCGTAAAAAGTTAGATCTTGCGCCTAGGGTACATAGGTGGTGGACATTTTTGCAGTCTTTCGATTTTAACATCGTTCATGTCGACGGGAAGCAAATGCAACACGCTGACTTCTTTTCGCGTAACCCCATACCTGAGAAAGTTCCTTTCATGAAGGTAGAGCACAAACGCGTTAACGTTGCAAACCTTTCTAGTACCTGGTTGTTGGCTGAACAGCAACGAGACGCAGAGATCTCTGAGCTCGTTGAGAAGTTAAATGATGGCAATATTAACAGTGACCTTATGCAAACTTATGAGCTTAGGTCTGGCCTTCTACATCGCAAGATACAACGCAATAATAAGTCGCGTTGTCTACCTATCCTACCTAGGGCGTTAAGGTGGTCCGTTGTAAACACGACGCATGAATCTTTGATGCATCTTGGTTGGGAGAAAACTCTTGAGAAGATGTATGACCTTAATTGGTTTGAGCGCATGTCAAAATTTGTTAAGAAGTTTGTTGACAATTGCGTCACTTGTAAAATATCTAAAACGCATTCCGGTAAGATTTCCGCCGAGTTACATCCGATTCCCAAAGTGGCGATTCCCTGGCATACCCTACACATTGATGCTACAGGCAAGTTGAGCGGTAAAAACGATAGAAAAGAGTACGTTTTTGTGATCGTTGATGCTTTTACTAAATTTGTATTGTTGCATCACACACTGAACATCGATACGGCTAGCAGTATCCGCGCCCTAAAGAGTTGTGCTACCATGTTCGGGGCGCCGACTCGCGTAATAGCCGATCAAGGGTTGCTAGTGCTGAATTTCGCGAGTATTGCTCCTCCTGTAATATAAGCTTACACCTCGTTGCTACTGGTAGCTCTCGCGCCAACGGTCAAGTGGAAAGGGTCATGAGTACTTTAAAAAACATGCTTACATGCGTGGAGACAAGCAAAGATCGCTCTTGGCAGGAATCTCTTTCGGACGTGCAGTTAGCCCTCAACTGCACTGTAAACAGAATTACCCAACACACTCCCTTGGAACTTCTCATAGGTAGAGTCGCACGCCCTCTTGATTTGATGTTTACTGACGAACACTTAGTTAACATCGATGAGGTTAGGTCCGAAGCAGTAGTTAACATAAATAAGGCCGCACAATACGAAAAAGCTCGTTTTGACTCGACTAAAGCTAAGTTTGATCGGTTTGTTGTAGGTGATTTCGTGTTGCTGAAAAATGAAGAAAGGAATCAAACTAAGCTGGACCCAAAATATAAAGAGCCTTTTAAAGTAATTGAAGCTTTACCCGGTGACAGATACACCTTAAAGTCACTGACCGGAAATCGCCAGTACAAGTATGCTCACGATCGACTTAGAAAAATGCCTGAAAATAGTTCTACCACGGAATTTGATTGTGATGTTTTAGACCATGATAACGAAACAGAATAAATTGCTAGTTTTGGTTTCTATGTGTACAAACTGTTGTTAGATTTGAACTGTCTTATCACTCTTTGGAGCACTGGTTAAGTGCTGCGCGTTAATGCTGGTGAAGCATGGAGTGCTGGTTAAGCGCTACGCGTTAATGCTGGTGAAGCAAGGAGTGCTGGTTAAGCGCTACGCGTTAATGCTGGTGAAGCATGGAGTGCTGGTTAAGCGCTACGCGTTAATGCTGGTGAAGCATGGAGTGCTGGTTAAGCGCTACGCGTTAATGCTGGTGAAGCATGGAGTGCTGGTTAAGCGCTACGCGTTAATGTTGATGAAGCATGGAGTGCTGGATAAATGCTACGCGTTAATGCTGGTGAAGCATGGAGCCCTGGTTAAGAGCTACGCGTTGGTTGACAGTTAAACGTGAAGCGGTAATGTGGTTTTTATGCTGGGATACATATTGAGTGCCAGCGGTTTCGTACTGATCCCTTGTCCTGTGGATTAAATAAAGTTTAGGACTTGAGTAAGTGCTATTTGCTTCTACATTGCTGGCTAAGCGTAGAAGGCTACTTGTCCAAAGTTAAGAGTGATAATTCAGGTTAGAAGCCCATTATGCTCGCCCATGTACAAATTTTGTGCAATAAAGTATATTCTATCTATCTATTATTTTGTTCTATCTTCAGTTGTTTTGCACTAGGTAAGTGCAGTTAGGCGTTGCGATTTTTTTTCTTTTCACTTTCATTACTTACTATTTGTTTTGTGTAAAGTCAGAATAGCCGAGCGGTACAATTTTTGTTTTTTTTTAGTTTAATTTTTCTACTTAAAAGTATCTGGTCTATAATAAAGCATTTGTGTTTTGTATTGTGTTGTTTTGTTGTATATTGCCTCCCACGAGGACGTGTGAGAGGTCAGGATGGTCGTGTCGCAGACTACGACAAACTACGACAATCTCTAGGCTAATGATGGAATGTCGAGCATTTTGTCGTGATTTCATTACAATAAGTCTGATTATGTTTAGTAGCCAACACTGTTGCTTGAGTGTGTTCGACTGTAACGTGCGTCAGCCTATCCTACAACGGTGTCCATAGTGCTTGTAATGAAACTACTTGAGATAGTAGAGTCTGCGACATATACTTATAATACAACCGTGCGAAGCCGGGGCGGGTCGCTAGTATATCAAAAAAAATCCCTAGGAGTCACTTCTCAGTGTCTTCCTACTACTTTGCTATGGCCAAATTTTGACTTTAATTTCTATAACTATCAAGATAAAGATAAGATTATATTTATAAACAGTCCAAGAGAAGAGGGTCCACTTTAACAGCTGAGTGCCAATGGTCAATGCACTCCCCATATTGAAGAACACAAAGTGAAAAACACTACTTATTTCTATATTTTTATCCCATTACAGAAAAAGCCAAGGACAAGAACTCAAACCCAGCCAAGGAGACAGAAACAACAATGGAGATCCAGATCAAAGATGAACCAGAATGGGATAACAGCAGCATCGAAGAGGAAGAGAGATCCATTGCAGAGATGCTGCAAGCTGAGATGAATGTCAAATCTGAGCCTGGGGATGAGATGGATATTGAAGAGGAGAGCCTGGTAAATGTCAACACATTAATGCAAACATGTTTAGAAAAGGTTTTTCTTATTAGTTTTTTGTCTGGTCTGTGTGTGATCTGTTGATACCAAAATTTGTTCAGTTTATTGAGTAATTATTTCTTAGTTACTTGCAACGGGTCAACACACCTTTGCTCCTAAAAAAAAAATAACAATACAACAATAATAGGTTGGTCAGAATGCGGTCTCACCAACAGGAGCTTTCTAGTTCGCGCGAACAGTCTAAAGGTAGGTCAACTGATTCATTTCAATACCAGAAAGCGTCCCCAAGACACTGGCTGCATTACCAAGCTGTATGGCAATGCTGATGCGCTGAGCCAGATACTCACCAGCTCTCGGGTAACGCGTCACAATTATACAATGTGATTTTTCGAACCTTGATCAAACGAAATGTGCGGAAACACGACACATATTTATCGATAAAAATCGGGATAAAAAAAATTATAAGTTATTTATCTCAAAAACAAAGCATTTTTAATATTTTTTAAAATGAAGACTACTTCATCTGGTTTTTCTTCGTTTTTTTTTTTTGAGCTAAAAAAATAATAAAAAATACAAATACGATACATAAGCGTCGTAAAACAATATTTATTTAGAAATAAGACAAAAAAAACGATTTTTATTTTATTTTTCTAACTTTAAAACTTAATTTATTAAGGTGTACTTTTTTGCATGTTGTATTAAATTTCATAATTTATTCTACAAATCCTCCAAAAACTGGGGGTCATGTTATTCACCTACATCTACATGGCAGAAAGTACGTAATTTAAATGCTGAAAAACAGTTTTTTTTTGTCTAAATTCTTCGGAAAGGTTCGAAAAATCACATTGTATAAGCGAGTAATTAAGGATTATAGTAGGTTCAATGCATTTAATTAACATCTCAGAGGGTTTTTTGACTGGTTTAAAAAGATCTATCACTGATTTACCTTCTCCATTTATGAACTGATTGCTATAAGGCCCAAACCAAGTAACAAACTAACTTACTACAGCTTTTACCTAGTTCAGGCACAACACAAGTAAACCCTATGGAATACAAGTTATTTTTAATACTATATTATTAACCTTTGTCCTACGAGACTTATGAATAAACCAGCGAACCGCCCCTGCTTCGCACGGTTTTATTATACGTGTAAACCTTCTTTAATGCACAAATGAAAAATACATACATAAAAAAACTTAAAACCTTAAAACCTTCCTCTTAGATCACTCTATCTATTAAAAAAACGCATCAAAATCCGTTGCGTATTTTAAAGATTTAAGCACAAAAAGGGACACAGGGATATAGGGACAGAGAAAACGACTGGTTTGTTTATACTATTTAGTGTTTTAAAGATTTAAGCATACAAAGGGACATAAGGATATAGGGACAGAGAAAGCGACTTTGTTTTATACTATGTAGTGTTTTAAAGTTTAAGCATACAAAGAGACAAAGTGATATAGGGACAGAGAAAGCCACTTTGTTTTATACTATGTAGTGTTTTAAAGTTTAAGCATACAAAGGGACATAGGGACAGAGAAAGCGACTTTGGTTTGTTTATACTATGTAGTGTTTGAATGTTTAAGCATACAAAGAGACATAGTGATATAGGGACAGAGAAAGCCACTTTGTTTTATACTATGTAGTGTTTTAAAGATTTAAGCATACAAAGAGACATAGTGATATAGGGACAGAGAAAGCGACTTTGGTTTGTTTGTACTATGTATGTAGTGATTATCACTACATAGTATAAAACAAAGTCGCTTTTTCTGTCCCTATGTCCCTTTGAATGCTTAAATCTTTAAAACTACGCAACGGATTTTGATGTGGCTTTTTTAATACATAGAGTGATTCAAGAGGAAGGTTTATACGTATAATAAAACCGTGCGAAGCCGGGCGGGTCGCTAGTATATAACAAATGTAAATGTTACACATTTGTTTTCAGATGTACAGTCCACTAGCGTGCGAGCTGTGTGCGGAAGTGTTCACAGTGCCGGGTGCGTGGGTGCGGCATGTGGAGGGGCACGCGGGAAACACGCCCCCCGCGAGGAAAAGGAAGTTACGCTCCGCTGTAAGTAAAGACAGGCACCTACGATATGTATGTAGTTTTAGGCTTTTAGATGATAAAGTCTCTACTACACAGCCGCGATGTTGAAGCGAGTCTTGTACCTACGTCGATTAGTTGCGACATTTGTCTGCATTACATTTTGTGCTAAATAAGACGCATACGGTCCTAAAAATAGCTGCAATTTTTTCGATGCGATTGAATTTATCCCATGCTTTTTCGCGTCCTGCGTTTCTGTGATAATTTTTTACGCATAATTTTGACGCATGCCATCTTTCAAACAGCTGCGTCTTGCGATTTAGCGGCGCAGCGTCTAGAAAACTCGTTTATAAGACGCAGCTGTATAAGGAATTGCGCTACAAAGTCGCAACAAATGTCGCGACACAAGACGCACTTCAAAATCCCGGCAGCCTTAGTCTCCTCTTTGGTGAACCTGGCATATAAGGTATATCATCATCAGCTTATATTTGTCCACTGATGGACATAGGCCTCCCCTAATGAGCGCCATAACTTGTATAACGTATATTTGCATCGCAAAATAATTGTAATTTTCAGAGCGACGACACAGAGGAAACCATAGCACTGCTGAGATGCGATCTCTGTCAGAAGCACTTCCCCAATCCGGGTGAATGGGTCCGCCATATTCAAAGCACGCATACTGAAAAAGGTAAGAACATACAACATCATTATTACATCATTCAATGTCAAGTAATATTTACCACTATCTCATAATTATTAGCCAAAGTTGTAAGAGTATTTAGGCAAGGAATTTACTCCAGTAAAAGAATAGAAAAAACTGGGATATGTAATGAATATCGTTATAATTATTCCTATAATACTGTTAATAATCTGCTTATAAACTAAACCGCTTTTTTAGTAGATACAAAATAACAAAATGCTGTAACACCTGTTCACAAAAGCTTTTAATAATGTAGTTGCATATTAAACAACCTATGCGTAAGAATATCTATAATATTTACTTATAATACATTGGCACATAGCTGAATGATTGTGTTAAAGTGGCTTTTTCCCGACAAACGAACATCATACGAGTACAATCTGATTATTATTAGGTAACTGAATCACCGCTTTCCGACCCCCCACTAACTCTCAATCACTTCAGTTATGTACTAATAATGCAACGTTTTTATTGATTAAATTCTAGCATCAGCTTAGAGAAATTTCCCAATATTGCATGCCGATATTTTGCTAAATTGTGAGCAAGATCACAAACAAAAAATAGTGTTTTTCCTTTTTGTACATACTCAGAAAATTTCAATGACGCTTTTAGTTTTTCTGGATTAATTATGAGTTTCAGTGGAAAATGTCCCTCAACATAGTGAATTGTCAGAATTTCTTTGTCAAAGAAGTTGTTAGAATTTAACAAAACGTTGCATCGTGATTGTCCCTTTCGGTAACCTTCTAACAAATTAAAGACGTACGGTGTTCGGTTGTCTAGAACTGGCCATGTCAAACAACAGTGCGCCACCAAAACGTCACAATCGTTTCACAGAGGGCGAGCAAAGCAAGACGTGCTCGCAATGCAAGAAAATACTCCCGTCGCATGCTAGTATGCTTATACACATGCGGACGCACACTGGTAAGTACCTTGTATTAAAATCGTATTCTTTGAACATGAACTAGGGTCGTAGTTAACCCACATACATTCATGAATTCAATGAATTCGTGAAACTGTTAAAGTCTTTTAAGAGAGAGCTTAAATAACTCACTCACTGGTGTCACTACCTTTCTTCTTGTATGTAATATCCTAAAAACTCTAAGAGATACCTACTGAACCTGAGATGCTGAAACAAAGATGCCATGAATTTTTTCGGGGGATACTGAATCATACACTAAGACTTCTAAGCTAGATGTCGGTGCACATCAGTTTCCCACTACCTATATCACTACATAGTATAAAACAAAGTCGCTTCCTCTGTCCCTATATCCCTATGTCCCTTTGTATGCTTAAATCATTAAAACTTCGCAACGGATTTTGATGCGCTTTTTTTCATAGATAGAGTGATTCAAGAGGAAAGTGTATAATAAAATCGGGCGGTTCGCTAGTTTATTAATAAATGTGTAAAAAAAACTATTTATCTATTTGGTAACTTCAAATTTACAAGTTGTTCAATTTCAGTCAAATTTGACGTTTTTTCAATTTTTTTTGGGTACAAGTCCCAAGTTTTGAGTTTGGCTGTAGTACAATGCTCAGTACCAAGAACAAGCCTTAATTCTACCCTCACTCTCCAGGAGAACGTCCCTTCATCTGCGGCCTTTGCAACAAAGGTTTCAACGTGAAGTCCAACCTACTCCGCCACCTGCGCACTTTGCACGACCAGATCATATCGCCGGCGCAGTTCGACGAGGAGGAGGAGGCGGGTCCTAGCGAGGTTAAGAGGGAGATCTGAAGGCGTGGAGGGGGGGCAGGTATGTAGGATTAAATTAAGTCGCAAACAGGAGCTTAAGTAGCGCCACCACTTATTTTATCATATAATTCCGTTAAAAAAAGGAATTAATAAAATTCAAACGTACAGTTTGTTAAACCTATGCACCTGTAGTAGTTTTATTTTGTCTAGTTTAGGAAGAGATACGGAAATTGAGTTTGGTGGCCACCAAAACTGCAACCAGTAGCTTTCTTCCAGACAGTGAGAGAGGTATCAGGCTCAATTTACAGTGCCGTGGAATGAAATGGAAGTGAATATTAGCAACGAAAATTGTGAATATCTACCTCCGAATCAAATAGAGGTCGCGCGTCGTCCAATGAAACAGCTAGCTATACTGCTCGAATTTAAATTGTATACAGGGTGTAACATTTAAAACGGTCAGTATGGGAAGGTCTGAAACTACAAGACATACGAAGATCTCTTCTTAGGAACCATGTCATCGATTTTAGTGACAAGAAAAACTGCATTCACAGTTTTAAATAAATCTTGTACTCCGTCCGGGAATCGAACCCGGATGTTTTGAAAAATAAAACTATCACTATTTATTGTCTGATTTCGATTGTGTAGGTCTTAAGGAGTAAATATTACTATGAAACGTGATGTCTAAAATGAATAAAATGCATTGTTTTCATATCCTTTAATTTTTAAATTTTTGAAATGACCACCAATTTTTCTTTTTCAATTTCAACATTTAACTCATTGAGATAACGATCTTACTATTGCGTTTTGTATCTTTAGGTGGTGAATTTGCGTTAAAATTTCTGCTTTTAGGTCTTTATTGGTGTCGTAGCTTGTTTTGTACACTTCATCCTTAACGTAACCCCACAAGAGAATGTCTAGTGGGTTAGATCAGGTTACCTCGTGGGCCATTTTATAGGGCCGCGGTCGACCGTACCAATCCATTTTTGGGGAAAGTTCTCATTTATAACGTCTCTACATACGTGACTCTTGAAAAGCAGTGTATGTAACAAACAAGTTGCAATACCAGCAAAGAGCTAAAACAACCATAGTGACAATTTTACGCACCTAAACTTACCTAAACGTGCTGTATGTTGTATGGAAAAAAAATTAAACAATATGAAAACAATGCATTTTATTAATTTTAGACATCACGTTTCATAGTAACTTTTACTACTTAAGACCTACATAATCGAAATCTAACTAAAAATATTGTTAGTTTTATTTTTCAAAACATCCGGGTTCGATTCCCGGACGGAGTACAAGATTTTTTTAAACTGTGAATGCAGTTTTTCTTGTCACTGAAATAGATGACATGGTTCCTAAGAAGAGATCTTCGTATGTCTTATAGTTTCAGACTTTCCCATACTGACCGTTTTAAATGTTACACCCTGTATATGCCACAGAATAAATAAATGTGATGCTATATAAAATTTCGTTACATAATTCGCTTCCATTCCAATTAGCGGTAATGTTAATACAGCCTTTTTACAGTCTTTGCAAGAGCGCCTCTAATTGTAGAATTTGTTGTTCTAACAGGGAGAAGGCGCCCGCGTCGATCGACATACATGAATGTCACGGTCGACGCGGACCGACGCGCCCACGAGAAGAAGCGGCTCGGTCCGGGGGTATCCCCTGGGCCCAGCGCGGCGGGACCCAGCGCGCTAGCGGGGGTCCGCAAGCAGAACTACTCGCTCTTTCTCAAGCAGAGAGCAGTTCTCTTCTCGGCTAAGAAGTGGAAACAGTGACGCGACGCTACCAGCTGCGGGGTTTGAAATTTCGATTTAAGTGACTCTTTATTGTAGCGTACCATTGTCATTCGGAAGGTTTTACCCACAGCTGCAACGAATGATGAAATTAGACAAGGTTCTGTCTTAGCTGAAAATAAATAAGATAAAATGGATAGTGTTCATTCTGTTGGCATCAAGATCAAGGCAAGGCTAGCAAGTATGCTAGCCTGAAAATAATGCCAAAAAGGGAAGGCAACTTTTTTAGCTAGTTTTAAGTTTTCTGTCAGCAGAATGATGTTGAAGGAATTTTGAAAGGTTTTGCACATTTTTATCTGTTTAATTCTATGTTGATCAATACCTTACATAGGTGATGCTAAGATGTTCAGCATGGTATGGCCTTCCGAAGGCAGTACCATCCACCATAAAGAGAAAAATTAAATCGCAAAAACAATGCTCCCGCGGCATAATTCTGTAAATATTTTCAACGTAGCGATTGCGAGTTCACTGAAACTTGCCTCACCCTCCTAATTATTTTAAGTCGGTTATTTTTATATGAACTTAGTCTTAAGTTTGATATTTAATTGACGTAAATTGTCTCAAGTCTATTTATTATTACTTATTAGGATTGAATTGAAATTTGTAACGCATTGCTAGATAGTGCGCAGGTTTATTTTAGTGTTAGGTATTTAATTTATGGACGTCTAGGCACAAGGAGCGCTGTGCAAAAGAAATCTAAGTCACTTTAGTTACTCTTAGTAAGTTTAATTTAAGTCAAATCCTAGAAGCAAGTATTTTCTTAAAGTGTTTGTACCTACTACGGCATAATGTGTATGTCCATTTAGTCATATAGTATTCAAATGTCCCTATAAATATTGGACATTGTTCTAAAGATTCCATGCCTTTGAAAGAATAAAGTGCACGTTCACAGGCCGCGGCATCGGACAATCCACGCCGACACTAACCGATTTCGATATCCGGATTTTCGGAGCTAAAATGGTAGGAAGACGGATCGGGCATACGTCCTCTGATCGCAATCTGGCGTCATCCGTACTAAACGGAAAAGTTGCCCTTTTGAGAATCCTGACTGTGTGCAAAACGAGCAGCTTAATCTTATGATTTTATATTTACTTCACTTTTCCGCCAGGGATACACACCGCACCGTGCGGTGCGGATCAATCGCACTTGATGAGCAAACCAATAAAGAACTCTAAAACCAGTTTGATGAACTTTAGAGCCGGTCAGTGCGGAATCGTCCGAAGGCGGCCTCTGAACGCGCACCTTTAGTTATACCAATAAAATAGATTTAGTCAGGATTCCTTCAGTAATTATAAAGATCAGAGGTGCATAAAGGCCGATCTCATGGTAGTTTTAGAATAGATTTTTGTATTCATAGAATAGTGAAGAAAAATATTTTATACTTGTAATACATTTTGAAATTCCAATGTAACTTACATTCCATATAATTCATTCATTGTAGTTTTTTTATGCTCATCTCATGTATGACATGATTTCGAATAATTGGTGTTGAGTAGAATTTTTCAATGATAAATAAATGGATATTTATGAAAAAAACCTTTATTGCCTTTTCATTTGTTGCATCAATACAATCACATTTTCTTGATACTCAGTGTATATTAACATGATAAGAAAAGGAATATGTACTTAATACTACAACAGTTTTTCAACACAGGTTAGCCAGTTTATGAATTCAATTCAATATCACTTTCAACAAGAAGTCAGTTTAATTACCTTTCAATAAACATGGGTTTTTTAAATCAATAAACTGCTAGACTTTGTTCGCAGATCAGGGGAAATTACACCTACAGCTTAAAATTTTAACAAGTTACATGGAATTAGGTATACAATTGAGAGAATAACTCTTTATTATTAGATCTCTAGCTATCTTCTTCCTCGATCTTCGGCGCCAGATAGTAACGAATGTGGCCGATGTCTGGTATGCGGTATTCTACCACCAAAGGCACATCAGCAGACATTGAAAGTTGGACCTGAAAATATAGAACATTAAAATTAACAAGTTAGTAAAGTTTTTACCTACACCTACTCATAAGCAGATAATGAAAAGGAATGACATTATTCAGATAATAATGTACTAATGTACGTAATGTGTGTGTAGTGCCTAATAGATGACTAAAATTCTATTGGGGGAATGGTTGGACCTTCCTTAACGACCACTTCCGCTGCAGACCTGTGTTAAGCAATGAACTAGTATAGGGAGTAAATGTGAATGTACAGTAGAGCGCACTGTTGAACTTTTATTGAGTTGAAGGGGTCAATCCTCACGCCCCGACCGCCACGTCAAAATACTAAAGCAGCTCTTTTACACACCTGTGGGCTCAGAGAAGTAGCTTTAGTGAAGTAGTTGAGATACTGGCAGGCGAATGTGAGGGTCACTGGCTCCTCCATCTCAATGACCACAGCTTCCTCCTCCTTGTCGATGGACGCCGTCTGCGCCAGCTTTATGTTTGCGGACCCGATGTCGCCCGTCGCTGAGAACTTTACACCTGCACACAATATATTTTTCCTATCATTGTATGATCGACAAAGCATGAGCGAAAAATCTCAAAAACTCAGTATAAGACTGACAAACATGAGTAATTTTTCGAGTTTTGATTCACGTAAAATACTGACATTTACTACCAGACTTTCAACAGAAATTATCCTCATGACAGGAAGACTTTTGTAAGAACAGACTCATTTAGGGGACTGAAAATTCAAACTCTTGGCCTCAGCATTACTAAGTAATGTCACACCACATGTTATAAATTAACATGGTTATAATAGTATTGGACTCAACATGGTTTGAAATGCGTGATATAAAAGATGTTTGTTATTACTGATTACAAAAATCTCACCTTCTTTGGTGCAAGAAATAACCATGGATTCTCCAAACTGGGAGAGATCACGGCAGATGCGCGCAAACTCGCCGCTCGGCAGCCGAATTGTGCAACTGTATTCAGTCTCGGGAATACCTGTACAAAAAAAAATTATATCAAAACCTGCCTTATATGCTGTTTTAGTGGAGTTTCGGGTTCTTTATTGGTTTGGGCACTTTGGGCCCAAATGCCAAGGGTGGCTCTGACTTCCTATTTGAGTTTCTTATGAATTTTAAGTTTTGAATTATATATTGATTTTAGTTATACAAAAATATGTACACTATGTACTTATTGCTAAACCAGTCCAGATATTATTAATATGGCAGGTAAGCCTTATCAATATGTTCATATTCATAGAATACAATTCTATATTCAATGTTATTTCTGTTATACAAGTGTTCATGTAATTATGTGAGCGTTTTTAATTCGCCAATCTGAAAATCTGAATAACTTTAGCAATAATAAAAAAGTGAGTAAATTTAGTTCATCCTCACCTAAATGTTCAAGATCTAAGTTCATAAGCTTCATCTCATAATCTGAAACTTTCTCTTGGTTAGGGCTCTCAAACACAAATGTGACAGTGTCGGCGTTGTCTTGTGCCTTCATTGTTACTGTATCTTTGTCGCCGGCACACTTCAAGATCTTAGACATGCTGAAAAGACAGAAAATGTTAAGAGCTCATTTATATTACATTAGTAGGACTGTTATGTATTTGTAGGAGTAAATCAGTGAATAAATCAATAACTTTATTTCTTTAGACTTACACAATAAGCACTTAGACAAGTCAAATTTTTAACTATAAATAATTATAAAATTACCAACTCAAGATTTCTTCAAAAGATATTTTATGCATTCAGACATCTCAAGCTCTACTTAGTTTGGGTCAAGATGATGCTCTGTGGACCAGCATTATTTATTTATTCTATAGTATTAGCGACCCGCCCCGGCTTCGCACAGTGTTATTATACATATAAACCTTCCTCTTGAATCACTCTATTTATTAAATAAACTGCATCAAAATCCGACGCATAGTTTTAAAGATTTAAGCGTTCCAAGGGACATAATGACATAGGGACAGAGAAAGCGACTTTATTTTATACTATGTAGTGATTGATTGATACTCAATAGCAATAATCAATAATCAAAATCTTTATTTCTTTAGGCTTACAAAATAAGCACTTAGACAAGTCAAATTTAATTTAATTCGTATTATCAGTATTATGACATTTAACTCCTAGAACCCCAAGCGGTAGCCGGCTATGATCAGAATTATTTCAGAAGTATTGTTTTGGTGATGAAAACTGTTTATTAATTTTATTAGATTATGTTTTAGATAGGTTCGCATAACCATGACAATACTTTGTATAACTCTGAATGTTAAATTGATAAATAATTAATAATAAATAAACCGCAAATACAAATCCCAGATACATGAAATACAATTTTTTTGTATACAGCTTCACATTTCATTGAAGCAATTATTTTGTATCTATTAAGAACCTTTTTATTAGATAGGGTTAGGTAAATTTCAGCATTTGTATAATAACTTTACCTTCCAAGATTCATGCCCATGGAGATATTTCTATCACATCTGTATTTGTCGAACCCATCTGCTCTTAAAGTTAGGGACACAAGTGATACATGGGAGTTGTCCATTGCCTGTAAAGATGAAAAAATCTTGTTTTAAAAAATAATCATTTTTTTTGCTACAATATGGTAGTACAATGTAGTTCAATAATGAAGTTCTAAGTTTTACTTATGCAAATTGTTTGTATGTGTGTGAATAAAAATTCAAAATCTAAATGTAAACACAAACACTAGTAAGTACTAAGCATACAGTTTATTATGTAGGTAGGTACTTTAAATGTACCTAACTCTTGTTTAACTTTAAATGCATAATACATTCAATTCAACTTTCAAGAGTCTGAGTCATCTAGTCTGAGCTTTCAAGATGTGAACATTCAGGTTAAATAATTAGATGCCATGTTGAATGCATGTGACAGTTAAAATTGAAGTAATTAATTATATATTACCTGCAACTGTATGCCATTATCATCACAATCGAAAGTGGCTTGTGTTAGTAGATCCTTGATGGCTTCCAACACTTTCTTCAAAATGGAGCTTCTTAGGAGGCGTGCTTCAAACATTTTCTGCAAACAACATAAAGTTTAGAACGAAAACAATCAACTCTAAGAGTACAGCGTCTATGAATGTGTAAGCGGTCATTTGGATCAAAAACTTCTAAAATTACTGAAATAACCGGTTAGTAATACGAGTCCGTGTTCAACAATAAGATCGGAATCTATCGTTTGTGAGATAAAACTTCATATTGTGCAATTGGTGAACTTACATTTGTATTTAAACGGGAATATCACGATTAATTTATACAATATCACAGAAAACAACACACAAAGATGCTATAATCGGCTTGTAACCTCATTCAACAACTTAGCGCACAAAATGAAAATGTCAAACGGACGGTCACCGAACAGCCGCGGGAAAAAATGGCGCGAAAATGGCGTTGTCATGTTTTCAGACAATTCAGCACAAAACAAGGATAGCAGTAAGAGTCCCAGTGTCACTAACCGCATGTGCAAGTGAGATAGGTGAAGAATTTAAATTCATGATTGAGTTATAGTTTCGAACCATTTTCGAACGGTAGTTTTTTTTTTTTAGTTCAATTTGTCCATTTTTATGAACAGGCTAAAGCCATATCACAGCCATATTGCCTTGTCTGATGTTTATTTTATACTCATATATATTTTGTTTAAATCTGCGTACAGACTGCTGTAACCTAACATGCAATGTAACATGAAAGGAGCATTTCATAAGTGTGGACGCAGCGCGCGCACGACCTGAGCACGTACGTGTTCGCATCTTTTCCGGCATGCGCGCGGCGAACATAGCTCAGTCTGCCGAGAACACGCGGAGAGAATTTATTATACAATTATTACTGGCTACGATGATTGTCGATGCTTCAATGATTATCATCAATCATGTGAAAAAAAACGTAACGTAAACGGCTCTGCTGTAGCTGTGTTTTCTTCCATTCTTCCAACGTTCGCGCGCGTTCGAGTAAACAACCCGTCCACACTGGCGCTCCGAGCACCTGCGCGCCCCTTTGTGTTCGGCGAAAAAACCGACAAATGGCGGATCGCGGCGCGCACGAGTTTGTGCGCGGTTCGTGCGCGCTAGGCGTCCACACTATGGAATTTCTGTTGCATTGCGACAGTGTGGGCGGTAAATTCTTTCATTGCGTGTTACATTGCATGTTACGTTACAGCAGTCTGTACGCGGCTTAAAGTTACACGTCTTTACTTTTTGATCAGTACTTAATAGCGAAGTTTAATTTTATTGTGTTCTATTGTGTAGGCTAGGCACGGACGTTAACGTAAATTTTCGACATCGTTGCCCATCGTTAGGTATTTCCCAAACCACAGACGATATTAACGATATTTTCACCAACGGTGTTCAAGAGGATAACAATCAATGAGTTTCTTCTTCCGGGCCTTAACCCACGCTAAGTGGGGTCGGCACAACATGTATTTTTCTTCCATTCCGTCATTATATCTGATATCCGATCCGTCATCTCCTTGTTCATACCTTTCTTAAACATAAGTACCTATATCTTCTTTCATACAATCCATCCATCTTTTCTTTGGTCTTCCTTTATATGACTCCACATTCAAATCAATTACTATTTTCGTTACACAACCTTCCTCTCTCCGCATAAAATGCCCATTAGGTACCCATACCACCTTAGCCTATTACCTACTCCTCATCTTTTCCATCACTAGAAGTTCTGTCCGATCCGACCTACCTACTTTCAAACTTCCTGCTTGTCATACCACACATCCATCTCAACTTTCGCATTTCTGTTGCATGTACAGTTTGTTCATCCTTCCCTTTTGTTGCCCAACATTCAGATCCATACAGTAAGACAGGTCTTATAACGGTCTTGTATATTTTCCCCTTAAGTTTAAGGGATCGATAAGCGCCGATCGCATATTCAAAGTCTCCACACACTGAAGCCGGAGGCGGAGCGGAGGCGAAGGCGTGCCGGTTTTTTCTATGGCACCGCGGCGCCACCGCCTGCGGTATGTGTGTAGGCTTTCATATGATTCAATAGAATACAACTTCTGAGAGTAAGGATTATGTGTTTCGTACTTAACTGCTCTGTGTATCCCTGAATATGGTGTAGTGGAATACCGCTTTAAAGCGGCCCTGTAGTTAGGGCGATTAGGGAGCATGGCTAGCCGGGTCCATCCGGTCGCCCTAATTAGGGACCTTTACGCTCTAAATCTTATTACACCTCTCTTAGTTAGGGTAAGGGTCCCTGAATATTGTGTAGTAGAATACCGCTTTTAAGACGGTTACCTCTAGTGTTGTGCATCACTCACATAGTTCTATAGTCTGAGGGGACGAATAGCCTGTTTTATTCTAGTACTAGTCTAAATATTCAAAATGTTATGGATCCATTCATTAGTGAAAAATAACATCCATACACACAAACTTTCGTGTTTTTAATATTACCTATTAGGGAAGATTTTAGACCTTTATTAATTTAATAGGTGGGCCAACCTGTGCATGTATCTACATATCTACATCTATGAGCCATATTTAAAAAAAAGGTATAAAAACAATAACAATTTTTTTATTGCATACCTATTAAACAATCCTTACATCTTCTTATAACTTATAAAAAAAACAGCCTCTCACTTCCTCAGTAACTTAGATTTTAACAATTTAGAAAATTACTCATCATTTTACAATGTCACTTTAACATTTAAAGTAACTAACTTACTAGTTAGTTATAATCACATGAAAGTTTAACTACTTGCTCCAGCCCAGGGTATGGCGGAAGTGATGTTAAGTTGTATTTGAAAATTATTTCTGGTGGCAAAAACCTTCCTCCAAGGAAATGTGTTACATCTTTCAATATTTCTGGCCGTGCACACATTTTAGGTGCAGAAAGAGATATGAGCATTGCTGGTTTTACAAATTTCTCACTTATTGGGCCCTTTTCTACATGCCATCCACTTGGGATATCCACACTGAAATAAAAAAAAAACACTGTAATGGACTCATCATCTTCAAGCTATTATGATGCTGCACATTTGCATAGCAAAATTCTTGTTTATTTACCTGCAAACTGGGACCCCTGATTCTATAAGTGCATCAAGCGCAGGCTGTAGCAGTTCTCTGACTGGAGGCCTAAAGCTGAACCCAAATAATGCATCTACTATAACATTATAATATTTGCATAGTTCTTTAGGATCTTCAGGTAGACAGTCCAAAATTCCTACCCCAAACTTACTACATTGTTCCAATAGATTCTCATACAAAGGTTTTGGGGTTCGTTTGGGGTAGAAAACATCAACTCTGTAGCCAAATAATGTCATGTGCCGAGCTGCTACGAGGCCATCACCACCGTTGTTGCCAGGTCCGACAATTATTAGTGCTAATTTATGCCTGGAATAAAGAAAAGTTAGTGATTAGGTACATTGACTTTTACACATTGTTCTGCAAAATCAAATGCATACCTATGTTATTTGTTTATTGTGTAGTGTGTGTGTAGTGTCATATATACTTACGTTGTTGGAGGGAAACACTTTGCGACGGCTGTAGCTACGCTAAGCCCGGCAAGCTCCATCAACTGGTCCACACTGAACCTATAATCCTTGAATAACTCCTCATCGAGATTTGTTGCCTCGGTTTGATTTAGATACTTCATTTTATTACAATCATTACACTTTTTACTACAAGTTGCCATCACACCGCTTGATACACGCAACTAGAAAGGAAAAGTTAAGAAAAGATAATGAAGCAGAGGTTTCGATAATTTATGTCATGAAATCCTACCAGAGAAACACAGCTAAGGAGCCTTACGGCAAACATTTACGAAGGTTTTTAAATTTACAATATCTAGTTCAATGAGTAAAGTATTTTTATACTTTATAGTAAGTCCAGTAACAGTAGGTAAACAAATAAAATAGATAAAAACTGAGATTTTGTAGGTAGCTGGTAGGTACTTTTAAAACATAACCAGGGTGACCGTTTTAAAAATGGCGAATCTGCCAGTTTCTGGCAAAAAACCTGCCAAAATCTGCCGTGCTCGGCTCAGATCAGAAAATGCCAAAATACGCCATCATAATTTGCTTTTATGGGGGCGGGAATTATAAAAAAAAATACGTTTTATTGAGGTATTTGAATCGTATTTTAATTTAAAATTTCAAAACACTTAAATCAGTGGGAATCATTACATTAGTTTTGAATTTATGCGTGGGTAAGCTTTCGATAGTGTCGAGGACCTTATTTTAGAAGCTTTATACATTGGCTGATGATGAGTGATGAAAGATTTAGAAACTTTGCGGAGTCACTAGCGTGACTTGACAGTTTGTTCTTATTTCTAGTATTGAAGATAAGGTATTGTTAAACTGGTGTTTTGCGCAGTTTTTCCAGGAATCTTTAAAATCTGCCAGAATCTGCCACATTTTTAATTCGTCAGCACTTTCTGCCAGAGTCAAAATTGGGGAGCCAAATCTGGCCAAATGGCAGAAATCTGCCACAAATGGTCACCCTGAATATAACATAAAATTTACTACAACTTCTTTTTTATGGCTCATTGTGTCCATCTGGTTGCAGATTTTTTGTGTCCGTCAAGTTAGCAGCCACACCATGGAATTTTAAGATTATAAATATGCCAATTAACTGTGCCGTCAATGCTGTATCCGGTGCCGCAAAGCATATAAATAGTGCTCCAGTACTTTAGGAGATATTGAGGCATTTCACTGTGGCTGCTATCTTGACGTCAAGCTGGCAGCCCCACTGATTGTGAAGAAACCAAAGCTAGATTTGAATTGTGAACTATGCCAAATAACTGTTCCCATGTATATCTAGTTGTGCTGTAAAGCTCAGAAATAGAGAACCTGTGGTTTATAAGATATTAGGCTCAAAACATCTACATACATTTGAGAGTACAGATGAGTACAAAAGTGTTTAGATTACGATTGCAACTAGACTCGCTAGATGGCGTCTTTGATAGACATTGCTTGTATAGGTACATCACTGACGTGACGCAAATACCTACCTACTGCTTTTATTGGTAGAACAACCGTGACTTAGCATTATCTATACCTACGACTAATAAGTATTTCTTTTGCTGAGTTTTCAACCAAACCTTAAAGCTTGAAATAAATTATAATAGCTAAAAGCTTATAATAAATTATACCTGAAAATTACTACCATTGGCGTATCTAGGCATATTCTCCAGGGGGGGCCAGGGACCCATATTAACTGCTCGCCATTTTTGTAATATGAACTTCTAATACCAGCCAGTCAGCGGTCACGTGACACTTGGCCGACTTCTGAACAAAAATTGTCTGGACAAACCGTAGTATGAGCATAAGAATAGACAAAAACAGAGTAGAAGGGAAACTTCGCTCCGAACACGCTCAAGGTCACGATATTAGCCTACGCGATTCTGCACGTTAAACGTGCAGTAGGGCTGTCACAGCCGGCGACGCCGCACGCGGATTTTAATATTTGTGTAGGTTAGGTACCTACCTACTCTATAACATGACGTCACGGTCAAGTTATTGTGGTGTTATCGGTTGTAACAATAACTCAAAAGCGAAAACAAATTTAAGTTTTTTTAGATTGCTAAATGATAATATATACCCTATGTAAGTAATATTTTCTAAATATTATTGTGTTTTTGTAGGTTCCTAACTAACTAATTAGGAAGGTACCTAATCAAAGGAACGTGAACATCGGTCGTTGACCTTATCTCACTCGCCTCGCCTCGCGATGGCGGCGGCGGGGCGCGGCGGTACAGTGCAGTAGCAACCCTGGCAAAACGCCTGGACGACAGAGGGGCGTAACGAGGTGAAGAGGGAAGTAGGTATATAAACGGCGGCGTTTGGGACTAGATCAAAGAAGAGTCTACCTAGTTATTTATTCTTATGGTATGAGCGAGTGTCCATTTGACATTTCTATCCAGTTTATCTGACAATTGAAACAATTCTGTTTACACTGCGACAATTGAGCTTTTTCTGAACTCTTTTAGAATTTTGGTTTGAAAAATATCGTTTTCGGCAATTATACCTCCATAAAAATTTGTAAAACAAACCGCCCATACTTAACCTAAGATACACTCTGTTGCCGCGCCTTTTTATACGCAATTTACATTACTTGTCGATAAATATTTCGTACACTCATATCTAAAATTCGACGCCAAGCAAGTGAATTTTAGTTTTTTGTGTCGTGGTTTGTTTACAAACATTCTACATCGAGTTTGGCTAGTGTATAGGTACATGTTGCTAATAAAAAAATCTAATTTGTTTTTTTTTGTGTAGGTAGACCTTGCTGGCCACACTGGTCATGTTTTCTGATTGTTTACTTTACATTCCAGTGTCTATGGTGGCTTAACTACAGTTTTTCATAAGAAGAATGTGTCAATCAATAAGAATAAAATACAAATAAGATTTGTATGTTTGTCTATAATATATTATCGTCTTTTGTGGCTTCAGCAGTACTTGCTCGTCCAGAAATAATAATAAACGACTATTATTATTTCTAGGCGAGTAAATGCTTCAGCTGCAATAAACGCCATCTAGCGATTGATTGCAATCGTAATCTAAACACTTTTGTACTCATCTGTTTTTTCAAATGTATGTAGATGTTTAGAGCCTAATATCTTATAAACCACAGGGTCTCTTTTTCTGAGTTTTACAGCACAACTAGATATTCATGGGAACAGTTATTTGGCATAGTTCACAATTCAAATATATCTTTGGTTTCTTCACAATCAGTGGGGCTGCCAGCTTGACGTCAAGATAGCAGCCACAGTGAAATGCCTCAATATCTCCTAAAGTACTGGAGCACTATTTATATGCTTTGCGGCACCGGATTCAGCATTGACGGCACAGTTAATTGGCATATTTATAATCTTAAAATTCCATGGTGTGGCTGCTAACTTGACGGACACGATTTTTTAAAATTTAGGAAACGATTAATATTGAAATGTTTTTGTCAAAATGACACTGACATTTATCAAGAGTTTGCGTACGTCAAAGCAAAATCAAAAAATCAGTTTTCATTTGGGTACTTCGTGTAAAATGGCTGCATTTCGAGTGTTTAGTCGTAATTTACCGTATTTACGTCAACAATTCTCGGCTTTATTAGGAAATACATCACCCTCAGTCAAGTTTATATGTGTTGTAGTTGTAATAGGTTACATATTATCGTTTTCCGACGATGTGGTTAATGTTCTCAGCGTCACTCCAGGATATCTTTTACCTCCTTCTTTCCAACTATGGTCTACTTTCACGTTTTGGTTCCTTGAAATACATTTGTGGGAGGTGATAATCGACGTAGTGACTGTGGGTTTATGTGGGAAGCTTATAGAACCGTTATGGGGTCAAATGGAGATGATGAAGTTTTTCTTTTTAACGAATATTGGTGTTGCATTCCTGACAACTTTTTATTATTTGGTGATCTTTGCGTGTACGGGGCAGACTTCTTACTTATTCGACATACACGTGCACGGGCTGGCTGGATACTTGGCTGCCGTATCTGTTGCTGTGAAGCAGATAATGCCAGATCATCTGTTGATAAAAACACCATTGGGTATGCAATGTTTACTATTTTGTTTCCTTGTTTCTCTTTCCATTCATGTCTATTCAGGTAGTTTTATTTCAAACTATACTCATTTCTTTTTTCTGTGACTGTAAAAATACTAACAGATATTACTTTTATATTTGGATGAATAAATTTATTGCAATTGTTATATAAACAATTTTTTTTTCCAGGAAAGCTAACCAATCGTTCAATACCCCTTCTCCTGCTCATAGCAGCCATCTTTTTGTGGGCCGTGGGAGCCCTTGAAGGCACCTACCCGTGCATGTGGGGCAGTGGAACCATCCTCTCATGGATCTACCTGAGGTTCTGGCAGAGGCACAGCAGTGGCACCCGTGGAGATATGGCTGATAATTTCAGCTTTGATAAGTATGTTTGCACCACAGAATTATAATAGGGAAGCGGGCTAAACATTACTATATGTATGTATAGAGATATGCACATTTACATAATAAATCACATGTACAAATGGACAATCTATGGGCCAAATTCAGGGCAAGGGCATTGTAAATGTTGCAATAAATTAAGCAACTGCATTATAAGTCCTAAGTCTAGCATGGGATTCTGCATTTCAAATTAACTATATTATGTATGAATTATTTATTATTTATAATTAAAAAAAAATCTTCTAATTTCTTTCCTACAACTTGCTTTGCCATGTTTCATTTTCTAATCTAAGTTCGTAATTTTTTTTTTTAATTATTTAATAAAGTTAAATAATTTAAAAAAAATATAAAAAAAATAAAAATGAAATATAAAAAGATACAAAAATATACTTTCTTAACATTATAAAAAATACTAAGGCTAGCAAGCAACTAGGTATTATAGCTTAATACTATATCTTAAACATAAATACTTGTTCCTGTGTTTCCTATCTAAAATTTAAAACTGCTTCCTGGAATTTTGGCAAGGATGTATTAAATAAATCAACATCCTCATCTGTGCATACATTGTTTATAGCGTGAGAAGTGCCCATGTGAACGCGGCATTGCTCAGGAGATTAGTTCTTGTCTGCGTAATTGCAAGTACCCTAATTCTGTGCCTAGATACAATATTAGGTACATCTAGTCCTATGTTCATTAAAATTAGAGGGTTGTGTATCAGGCCTCATCACACTAAAATTTTCATTAGCATAATAAAATTTCCTTTCTTATTTTAAGTTTAAAATATCCCACCATACATATAATGAATAAAGTGGGATACTGTTTTTTTAATTAGAGGGATAAATGGGTACACTGCATATAACTTTAAATAAAGTGCCGATATTGTGAAAGTCGTCAGATTGACGCAATATAAACCCCAGATCTCTGAAAGCCTTTTTACTAATATCAAATATATGGTTTCGGAAATTCAATTCCAAAATACGTATTTAATATGTGTATAAGGAATTTAACAAAACCATAAGAAAAAATGGGTAGATTGAAGAGAAGGAGAAATCGTAGTCTATGCGGGCGAAGCCGCGAGCGGACCATATAGAATATACCATATAGAAAAGGTGCATTCTCACTGATGCAAGGTTAAGCAGATCAAAATCGAATCCACTAACATAATCCTATAGTGGGAATGCATGAATGCACCCTTTAAAGTCTCCACACACTGAAGCCGGAGGCGGAGCGGAGGCGAAGGCGAAGGCGTGCAAGTTGTATTCTATTGAATCATTATGAAAGGCTAAACACACACCGCAGGCAGTGGCAGTGCGCGGTGCCATAGGAAAAACCGCCACGCCTTCGCCTCCGCTCCGCCTCCGGCTTCTGTGTGTTTTCAACTTAAAGGTTTCCTTTGTTCCAGTTTCTTCCCAACAGTTCTCCAGCCAGTTGTGAGAGGAGTTCTAGGACCCCCACACCGCTGCCTCATACGGCTCGGAGTATGCGCGCCGAGTCAGAGGAGAGTCCACCTCGCTCTCAGCCCTCGCGGCGTCACCATCTCCATGCCTGGTGTGGAGCCTCAGGATATGGAGAGAAGACGGTACGTGTGTATGTTAGTCTGATTAGCAGGTAGAGAATCATTATAATAGCCGGCGAATGGCGGATCTAGGCCTGCCCCAAAGACCAGCACCATGATAACGCCCCTACGGGCCTTATTAATTATTATTTTTTGTTAATTTTGCATCCGCTATCAGTCCCTCAGACTATAGGCGAATGTGTTGAGTGCGCTTGTGTCGTTTAGGATTAGGACTCATTAGTCCTTCTTCCTTATAGTATTAGGTTGCCGAGAACATGGCTCCTTTTCAACCGCTTCGTTTTGATTGGCTTATCAAAATAAATTTACATGTACAATGCAAGTAGTGCTGTATAATGTTAAACATAGCCAATTATCGTCAATTTAATCGGTTGACGAATTATGAGTAGTGTATACAGTTATTGGTTTTGAGGATTTTATTGACTTGATGTTAAATGTGGAAGAGCCAATGCTAAGCTATCAAGCTATTTAATCCTTTAACCGCCCGACTGCGTATCAGATGTCGTGCCCCCAGCGCTCGGCTCAGTGCATTAACCTGGCGAAATGGATATGAAAATATTTGTCGGATAAAACCGACGAGCGACTTATCGGTTAAAGGATAATAAGATAATTTTTTGACATAGACTTTTGAAGGTCGACCACATCCTAATATAATCAGTAATTTTACGTTGTTACAGCCAAATCGCACTGAAAGCGCTTAGTGAGCGCCTGTCCAAAACCTCCGAACAGACTCGGCAGAAGAACCAATCCGCGAAAGTCAACATGGATGCCGTCCGCAAGATGCAGTCCTCACAAGTCATACCCCAGTTCTCGGAACCAGGTCCAAGTCAGCCAGTGTCGCCGCCGGACGCGACGCTCGTGGACTTGACGGAAGCTCCCCCGACGACTAAAGAATCATGATCCTGAGGGTAGTTTGTGATGTGTAACAAATGTAAATAATGCGCCTCTATTTTCGCACCTTCTCGACTTCTAAATTCACTGTGGTCTGAGACAACAGTCGGGAGTTAACTTTTTTCTATGGCGTTGTACACTACGATTCTTTTGTAAGCCAATTACCTAATAATTGAGCAAGTTTTTTATTTGTTTAAAATGTATCACGGATGACACGTTCACGCCATTTTTATTACAGTATCTACCTATAAAAAATGTAAAAACTTGTTTACTCACTATTTTTTTCAATCTGGCGTTTTGCCATCCGAGTGGTTAAGAGATGTTTTTTCTCGCTGGTTATGTTACAGAGACTTTTTTTACGGAATTTTAAACATTCATTAATTTAGTGGGGAGATTATTATAAAAAATGTAAATACAAAACATCGTTATTGTTTATGGCTATTTCCTTCAATAATTCAGCCCAATATGTTTTGTTTTAATAAATCGCAACCATTGCAATATAAGTGAATATTGTTATAATATAGAAAAACTTTGAATTTGTTTCAGTTGCTTGATGAAATATTTAACATTGTTGATAGTATTTGTTTGTTCCGTGCTTGGGTTTGATCCCTCCATAAGTCACAAAAGAATAACTTGGGATCATATTAGGCTTTTTCCACTTTAACCAGGAAACCGCATTACCTACTTCCCCCATTTGTATAGCATAGGTAGGTATAGCTAACGTAGACTTACATGCCTAAAATTGTTGCATTTAAATGCTTAAAAGGGTTTCAAATTATTTAGGATGGCGTTCTTTTAAAGATAATCGGAAAATCAGCTTCAGTGACATAATATGAAAAATTCTGTCAAAACGTCAATAAAATACCAAAAGTCCGATAAAGTAAGGATTAGTATTATTAATAGCAGAAATAGTTATGGAGTAAAAAAGTTATTTTTGGGACAATTGTATTGATTTTAAATAAAACCGAACTATGTTACTAGCATTTAACTTTCCCGTTTACAAATTATGTAAATCATTCAATGTTTAAAGTTTACAGGTTTCGATTAATTATACGACACTTAAGTATAAGAGTTAGGAAGAAATATGATATTTTTGCAAAATTTTAATGCATCTGTTAAATGTGACAATGATGAGTGTTGTAAATATGATTGATAGTGGTGAATAATTTAAAATAAACGAAATCTATGAATTAATACTAACTTTTTATTTTTATAAACATAAAATTACCAAAAAAATCGGAAGACAAGAAATTATTTATTAAGTACTAGCGACCCGCCCCGGCTTCGCACGGTTGTATTATAAGTATATAAACCTTTTGAATCACTATCTATTAAAAAAACCGTATCAAAATCCGTTACGTAGTTTTAAAGATTTAAGCATTCAAAGGGACTTAAGGACATAGGGATATAAAAAGCGACTTTGTTTTATACTATGTAGTGATATACCATATCATATACATACCTCGTATTTTTTTTAATGGGGTCTGTAACCAGAGTAGACAATTGTACATGTACCTTTAGGGCTCCCACACAAAACTGCGATTTGGTGCGATGCGATGCGATGTGATGCGATGTCACACGAACTTGATTAGCGAATTTCTGCGATGCGAATTTGTGCGGCGAGCCGTTTTGTAGGGTAACCATACCTTCAAGTTTAGTCAGCCGTATTGGACGTGTTTTTAGGAAGCGTGAGATGGATCCCAAAAAGATAATTGAACCGATTTAAGCAAAAATGATCCAACCCACACAAAACTCATTTCGAGATAATCGATATTTAATTTTGTGGTGGTATTTCTCTAGCTTTGTAATACAAAATGTTGTTATTTTAATTTAATTTAATGCTATGTAAACTCAACTTTTTTGCTATAAATAATATAAAGAATAAATTGTAATAGTTTAGTAGATAATTGGGAAAACTTGCGCCTGGATCATTATTACAAAATTAATTTTGTATGGAAAGAGCTATGTAGGGTACAAAAATTAAAATGCAAAAATGATTCAAAGTGTGATAAAAATTAGTAATCATTTTTGTGTTTTAAAAGACAAAACAAACAAAATTGGCCCTACTCCTCGTCCAAATCAGAATAAGGTTCATCACATAAACCATCTACATCGTCTATTATTGCAGCTTCCCTTCGGTTTCTTAAATTAATCAATGCAATCATCTGGTATCTAATATTAGATCTGCTGGCCCTGTACTTATTTTATTTTATTTATTTATTTTCGTTAAAGTACGAAACACACAGAAGCCGGAGGCGTGGCGGAGGCGAAGGCGTGCGAGTTGTATTCTATGGAATCCTATGAAAGCCTACACACACACCGCAGGCCGTGGCGAACGCGGTGCCATAGGAAAAACCGGCACGCCTTCGCCTCCGCCACGCCTCCGGCTTCTGTGTGTTTTGAACTTTATGGTTTATTTCGTTTACGTACTTAGATGGAATAGCAATTTCAAATATTAACTTGTCAAAGCTTAACTTGTTTTATATCATCATCATCATAATCAACCTACATTAGTCCACTGCTGGACATAAGCCTCCCTTAATGAGCGCCATAGCTCCCTGTCTTCAGCTTGACGCATCCAGCATCTGCCAGCAGTCTTTCGCAGATCGTCATCCCACCTGGCCGGAGGGCATCCTATACTACGTTTGTCAAGTCTCGGTCTCCACTCAAGAACACGTTTACCCCAACGGTTGTCGGTTCTTCGCGAGATATAGCCGGCCCACTGCCACCACTTCAGCTTGCTAATTATTTGAGCTATGTCGATAACTTTGGTTCTCTTTCGGATGTATTCTTTACGAATCCTATCCTTCAGAGAAACTCCGAGCATAGCTCTTTCTATAGCTTTCTGAGCTCTTTGAACCAGCTTAATATTATAGTTTGAATCATTGTAGCAAAATAGAACGTTTATATGTTAGGGTAACCAAAGCAACACAAAAATGATTCAAGTGGCATGAAACACTTAAACATTTTAAAAAATGGTCTTCGACATGATAGTTGTGGGTTGGATCATATGGATTTTCCACATTTTGAACATAGAGGTGTGAGTCTTTGATATGTTAAAATATACCGTATACTGATTACATAGGTTAAAAAAACTCGAAATTGACTAGGTTGTGGGTTGGATCATTTTTGCATAAATCGGTTCAATTGCACTGCTGTTATTGTTAAATAGATATAAAAGAAAAAGAAGATTCTGGATTCATCCATTTAATACGATTATGAACTCTGAAGGGAACTATTTTACTCGAAATTACTATGAGTTGAGAACTGAAGCAGTTTTTTTTTACAACACAAAGAAGGCGGCTCAGGCGCCGCGCATCTTTCGCTAAAGTTGTCTCAGAGCTGACTAAAAGGGGGGTCACCAAGTATGACGTAATATGACAGGAATGCGCGATGCAAATGAGATCGGACGTTATCGTGCGAGCTCGCAGATATTTGCGATGCGATGCGAGCTCGCAGTTTTGTGTTTGAGCCCTTAAACCCATATAACGATAGTAGTATGCGATTTGCGTAGTTCCCTGCGAACGAATAGAGGCACTAGGTTCTAAATCACATAGTAAAAGAAGTGAATGGTGCTCAGAACCTCGCGCTTCAAAACGTCGAGTCTGAGAACACCGCGCTAGTTTACGCCGCGCGAGAGTAAGGTGAGCGACTTTGAGTCGAGTCTAACACCCATATCTTCAGACAATTCCTGAATTATTCCTTCACTCAAACTCGCCTGAGAAAGTAAAGAGCATTCCTTCAAAACATACTCGAGCCCGGTATGCTTAGTCGCTAATTTTGTTCTTTATCAACCCCACTGAACTAAGGTTGAATCGGTTGAAATAGGTAATTGTAGGCTTCGTCATCGTAAGTGTAATCAAGATATTCTTCAAAATCCATTAAATTATTCACAACAAACTCTTCGAGGAGCGTTCAAGGTAGGTCGCGACGTGCCTTGAGATGACAGATCATCTCACCACTCGTATAAGGATTTTTTTAAGGTAAATTTGAGAGGAGGAATTTTTTACAACCAAGCATACCAAAACGCACTTGGAGCTTGATTCGAGATTAAATCGAGGTTGAGGAAACGACTAAAGATATGGGGGTAAGAACACCGCGCTAGTTTACGCCGCGCGAGAGTTAAGTGAGCGACTTTGAGTCGAGCTATACAAAACCGCGTGCTCACCAAAGTGAGTCTTGGAACGGTGCGCCATTTGAAGTCGACTCTGAGAACGTCGCGCGTCACGCTAGTTGATTTTGACTTATTATTGAAATATCTCTATATACATACATACATGGAAAAGTCTGTGTGAATGTTAGTTATAAGTAATCTCCGTAACAACTTAAATTATATAAATGAAATTTGGTACCTACCTAGATACTTTATGACCTAGAATAGGTCATGGGATACTAATTTGGACATTTAAACCTCTGAATTAAATAGGGGCACGGGACGCAGCTAGTATAGGGTAGACCGAGGCGAATCGGATCAGTTTGACTTTGAAGTAAAAAAACAAGTACTTTTTTCAAAGAATCACAGTATTTATTAATTTGGCTTTAATCAATATTGTTTTTTATTATCATTTAACATATTAAACATTATTTAAAACTTACATTTTAATTTTTTAAAAATAAAACGGAACTATGAGAAATATCCGATTCGCCCCAAAATTGGGGGCGAATCGGATCTTACATTCATTGGTCATTAATATATAAAATTCTCACTGAATTGTGTTCACAACCATACTTAAAACAAGAATAAAACTGAATTCAGTCACTTCAATCAGTTATCGGTACATAAATCACAAGTTTACGGTCCTTTTGCACCATTTCTGTCAGCACAGTTTTCACAGGCCCTGCACTAGATCCAGTCTTCTATTGGCAGATGAACAAATTTTTCTCAGAAAAAAAATTAATGCCAGTCTCTTCACCCAACCGAACTCATAATTTTAATACCAGGTGTAGCTTTATTCTTCTTTTTAATATTTATATTCCCCTTATCTTTCCCTTTTTCTGTAACTACAGATTTTTTTCAATTCAATATTTTGTGTTTTCTTAGCGTTTTTTATAAGGAGATTATCTTTACTTTGTAGTGATGGCAGGTGTAAAATGGGCTGCGTCAGTTTATGAGGTTTCTTTGATATGTTTGGGCTCTATAACGGAGAGGAAAGAATTTATTCAATGGTGTCAGATGTAACATATTCATAGTCGGTTGCTCAATTTCAAAATGTCTTGTCTGAAGCTTTTTTCGTATCTTCTTGAGACCACTGAACTTGGTCAGTTTTTTTCTTACGTCCAAATCATCTAAAACAATAAAACATGGATTATAAAGAAGAGAAAAGTAATTTAAAGACTGATCCGATTCACCCCAAATGATCTGATCCGATTCGCCCCATATCAATGGATTCACAGAATGACTTAAGTAAGAATACCGTTTACAATTTACAGGAATCACATAAGGTTTATCAAAATTAGATCCATACTGAATAACATTACACAAATACATTCACAATCCCATCAATTTTTTTACCCAAAATACAAGTTATCATTATCACGTACCTTACAATTGCACGGGGCGCAACATATACATAAAACTGTAGAGGTCCAATTCTTCTACATTGAAAAAAAAGCCATAAACCGAGTCAGAGAGATGTAAGAAGTATATTAACTGATTTAAATTTATTTCAAACATACAAACTTTCACATTTATAATTAGTGGGATCAGTGTTGCCAGATGGAATTTGAAAAGAACAGTAGAAAGTTCAGTATAAAATCAGTAGATTGGAATAAAAATCAGCAGGTAGATATTAATGTTTCCACTATCATTAATTTCACAATTGCAGCTAAAAAAAAAGAAGGTCGCCAGCCAATGAAAAACTGCGAGAGTGGTCTAATATTACGTTGGCGCCTCCTAAAAAAACAAGCTTCGCCGATGAGAGTGAAAGAATTAAGATGGGGCTTCAGGTCCGCCAGTGCTAAAAGTTACTATTTAAAATCAAATCAGGTAGATTACACGACGTATTTAGTATTATACCTACTTGAACAAGATACTGGCCACTTCATATATATTTTTTAAAAACATGGTTGTTAGAACAATGTTTTTACGATGTAAAGGAATATCTTAGTTATAGAAAATATAGAGCTCAATTTATTTCATCTATAAAACATGTTTATTTAATTACGTAATTTTATTCAATTCGCTTATTATTTTTTGACATGTTTAATTTTTTACTTTAATAAATTTTGCACACCTTAAAAACAGGTAGATTGTAATTGGACTAATTATAAATATAAGAACTTTTGTACATACTTGCTGGCAAATAAACGATTATGATTATCCTAGACACGTGTATTTTATTATAATTAAAATAATTTACGACAAAGGTGTAGGTGTACAAAGTAAGGTAAGTAGGGTAATATTATAGGTTAATAAACGGGACGTTTCAATAAAATAAAAGCGAGATGACGCGCGACGTTTTCAGAGTCGACTTCAAATGGCGCACCGTTCCAAGACTCACTTTGGTGAGCACGCGGTTTTGTATAGCTCGACTCAAAGTCGCTCACTTAACTCTCGAGCGGCGTAAACTAGCGCGGTGTTCTTAGACTCGACTCAAAGTCGCTCACCTTACTCTCGCGCGGCGTAAACTAGCGCGGTGTTCTCAGACTCGACGTTTTGAAGCGCGAGGTTCTGAGCACCATTCAAAGAAGTCACGATACTATAAGCAGTGTTGCCAACTCAGTGGATTTTCCACTAGATCTGGTTGTTTAGATTAGCATTTTAGCGGACAAATTTTGGTTTTAGTGGCTAGTGGAATTTTCTAGTGGCTTAGATTGTTTCATTTAGTGGTACGGCTAGACATTTAACCACCAGCACAATTTACATATCTACAGGAAAGAACTTGAACGTTTACATTACATGATGGGCATATTTTTTGTTTGATATGTAGGCAACACTCCTATGTGGTGGGTGTATGTCGGGCATTCCCCGAAAAGAGTTTGTCAATTTCTTAAATTATTTTGATTTTATTCTTTATTTGTATGACTACTAGGTCAAATTTGATTTGAAATTAGAAGGTTTGTATATGTTTGTTTCGTATGCATGCACAGAAATATACCAAAGTTAAAACGCGAAGGAAAATGCTGCAATAACTATATGTTACCGAACAGCGTAGTGCAAAAAATTGGAACTGAAGAAGTGTATTCTTCAAAATCAGAAGTTATAGAAGAAGCTGATTCTTCCGAAGATGTTTTTTAATCTATAACTATTTTGTTTGTCGTCTTGTAATTTTGTACCTAACTGAAATTAACTGATTTTATGATACAATTTAGGATAATGTTTTTTTTTGCCAAAAAGTATCTTGATAATGTTAGTGGTTTTCTGGTGGTTTGAAGGATAGCAAAACTTAGTGGTTTTCTGTTCTGGTGGGTTACACACGCTAGAATTTGTGGATTTGTTAAAAATTTGTTGGCAACACTGACTATAAGAAGGTAAACTGTCTTTGAAATTTGTTATCAAAGCATTGTTATTCATGAGTAGGTAGGTAGTCTAACACGGAGCCAAAATTGAGGTTTCTCTGTTCTGTACTTGTAATTACCAACTACGGCCTGGTTAAAGAAATCTAAATTGATATAAAACACCTTTATCTTGATCAGAAGCGTAGCGTGACATGGCGGGGCCCCGGATAAAAATTTGTTTGGGGGCCCCCAAAGGAAGTGTAAATTTCACAAAAAAATTTTTTTTGCATAAAATTTAAAGAAATATTTGAAATTTATAAATCTAAATAGCAATAGTAGACATTAACTTTGAAAAAGGATTTCGGGTCTGAAATTATCTTATCTTATGATAACTAAAATAAAATGTAACTTCCATTTTCCTTCCATTTGTGAAATGTGACATGAATTTTGAAATCTATTTTATTTGTATGGTTACTAACATAGTATAAGAAAAATTACTAAAAAATTATGGTGAATAACCGAAATAAATAAATTGAATTGAATTGAATTGAATTTCTGATGAAAAAACATTTGGGAAGTTTTTATAAATATTTGCTAACGCAAGTTGGGGGCCCCCGTGGCCCCGGGGCCCCGTATAATTGATACGGCAGATACGGCGGTAGCTACGCCCCTGATCTTGATTTGAAAGTAATGAGCTATCTTTTGATTATTAGCAATAGCAACACTGCAGGTAGGTAGCTCAATTTTTACATAGCTGTAGTAAATATTAGTCGCTCTAAAGATTGGATATTATTACTGCCTCTCATGCTATCCTGCTCATTATTTGATCATATATACTTCAGTTATTATTTATTCTTATGCATATACCTAAATGTGGCTAAGCAATACTTATAAATTTATAATTGACTTCGTCAAGTTTATTGCAGTAAGAAGATAGTAGTTTTCATAGCTTGTAGCACTAGCAGGCACCGGCAAACTACAGGAAGCTCCAGTCACCTTCATCATAGGCGGGACGCCGAGAAACTCACTTATTCCATTCCATCCTCACCTAGGTACAACCACTGACCAATGTCTACGGTCGTACGACCTGCGGCCTTATTGTTTAACTCAATATCTCTGATAATGACATTTTAAGCTTAGCCTGGACTTCGATTTTACCACTGGTTGTCATTTGAATTTAACTGATAATCGATTTTAAATTAGACAAATTAGGCAGCTGTAGATAATAGGAGCACAAAACCGACTTCAAGTCTTCAAAAAATAAATCTTTGTAATATATTGTATTAAGTATATCTGTCATCTATAGGTACTCTCGATTTAAGGTCATAGATATTTTTTGTAAACAAAGACATTATAAATAAAATCTTTACAAAATATGATAAGAATCGGTAACAGACAACACCAGGGTAAGAACTAAAAACCTAAACAAAAACTTAAAACCGCATAACTGCTAAAGCACAGTTAAAAAGTTGCAAGTTCGAATTCGATATTGAATGAGACACCAATGAAATGAAGAATGAAAAATGTCACAACCAGGAATTGTTTGTAACTCCAGCTTGTTCTGATGATACCAGTGTCCTAAAATATGTTAGGTACCTACTCCAATATTTATTTGGTTTTGTAACTCATTTATTTACAATTCATTCATTCATAGTTGTAATTTGTTTATGTTTAAATATGAGTTCATTTCATAAACGACAACATGATATACCTACCTTTGTTTGACACCTTATTGAAAGTAAAGATATCATCAACAATGTATCAAGGTCTAGAAGATACCTATTCATTCTTGTCTTGAAGAGACAAAAGTTGTACATTAGTAAGGTTTGAGTTACGGAAGTACCATCTAGTCAAGTCAGCGGTTGATTGCAAAATCAAAGATTAAGAAATATTTTCTTGTTTTCCTAGAGATATAATTTTCATATTAAATAATTAAATTCATTATCAAATCTATGTTTGCAATGTAACTATAATAAATAATATGAGGTAAATAATATACAGGATATTAGAACACATTAGCCATTTTGATTGTGTACTTTAGTGAACCATCCAAACGAGTGATTGAATACCTATTAACAAAAATATGTGCACACTTCAAAATGCCTAATTTATACATTAAAACAACCACAGAATTTTATACATTCAATATATTTATAAATAATTTTATTTATTACATTACATATTAACTTTAAAACTACATACATGCTCTTCAGCATTAAATTGAGAATACCACTAGGCAGCAAAACGCTAAATAGATGCTAATTACAACCTGCAAAGGCAAATGATTAACTAAGATTCACTAATCAGTATAATTATTGCTATAGTTACATACATTATTAATGGTGTGCATTACCCCATAAGAATTTCATACATGACCTAAAATAGTAGTTTATACTGGTCATCAAAAAGTAAAAAATTTAGTTTATAGGCTCCCGGTTAAAATCACTAGATTTGAAACTGAATGGAATTTTATTTGAACATTTTTGTTGACCAGTAATGTAATAATAATATAATAAAAATAGTTTGATATTATTTTACAACATTGGGTGCCCATGACGCATATTTGCGCGTTCGGTTGAAGCTAAGCAGCAACCGCAGAGGCTTGGCAGTGAATACGTTAATTTGAATAAAAATTCAAAGCTCACTATTACATATAAGCATATTTTAACATCAACATTTCCCTCCTCAAGATACAAGATGCTGTGTTATCAATTAACAAGCATCATCATCTTTAGCCAACTATCAAATATGATTTCAAGGAAACTTCACTGTAAACAAGCTAAAGCTTGATGGAAGCGCGTGCGCGTAGTCCGAGCCAGGGTTCAAAGCGATAATTAACGTTGATAGTTATCAAGATAAATTTATTTCGGAAATATTTAGTTTGCCTCTTAAATTTTTCGTATTGTATTGCGTGAATCGGAACGCGAGCCACTTCTCGTCTATTATTATTAATAATAATAATTGTTTATTTTCAGATATCAAAGATCCATATTTATTATTAGCGGGGGTTTCCCCACGTCGTGTTTCACATTGAATAGGAATCGTTTATTTGTTTGGAAACAAAGCAATGAACGATCGTTTTCGAATCGTTTGTTTAAGAAAACAATAAACGATTTTTGAATTTAATATTCGAAATTATCACGATTATTATCATGATTATTATCAAGAAGGATATTTATCGTGATAATTATCAGAAGGATATTTATCATGACAATTATCAAGAAAGATATTCATCGTGATAATGGATCAATTGAGCTACGTTTAGACTGTTTGCAACCGTCTGCAGTTAGCTCAATAGTTTCAATTGTAAATACCAGTTGTAATTTTTCTATTCCTTGCTTGTAATTTTCGTTGTTAATAAAGATTTTTTTTTGATAATTATCTAGAAAGATATTTATAGTGATAATTATCAAGAAGTATATTTATCTTGATAATTGAAAACCCTATCTCAATGAAGCGTGTAACCGTTGCGCGGTCGGAACCGGTGGGGCCGCCGCGGGCGCGGAGGTTATCTGTAGTAGTGCTGGGGGCCGCCCCAGGGGGCCCCGGCGGCGGGGTACGGCCAGCGAGCGGGCTCCAGCCCCGGCGCCAGGGCCGGAGCGGGGATGGGGCCCACCGCCGCTGGGACTCCACCCATGTTGCCTGGAATATATCATTTCATTGAGTGACAACAGAAGGTAATAATGGACCATTTTTAATGGAGTTCAAAAAAAATGTTTTTTTTTAAATCAATAAAATAATTTAAATTTAAGTGTGATTGGCCCTAGGTCCTAGTACATAAATACGTTGTTACATTTTAAAAGTTGATAGAAACCTAAATGATATTATTAATCCTTATCCAAATAAATCATTTCGTATTTAATAGTACATTGTTACCCAAGGGTTGAAAGTGACTTATTTAGTCCCGAGACGGGGTTATATAACAATAGTTCGAGGGACTAAATAAGTTACTTCACCCGAGGTAAACACTGTGCTTTTCATTACGAATACAAGGAAATATGTATAAATAAAAACATGAGAAAAGAAATAAGTCAAATTGCCGCTATTTATTTATTTATTAGTTCATCTAGGACAGGCGAAAGCCATAAAGCCATACTGCCTTGTCTTTCGATTTTTTGAATTCAGTGAATTGTCGCTAAGGTAGGTATTTTTTTTTAGCTTCAGCATTTATTCTGCCATTAACATGGTTCAATAGTAACGTTATAGCTGTCAGTTGAAAACGATTCTCCCTAGGGCGGAAAAGTATCACTTTCAACCCGCAAAAATAAAAATAAAATAAAATAAAATAAAATGTTTAGACCTACTTTCCGAGTATGAGTAATGAAAAGACTCTTTCAATACCTGTAGATAACTTTTTAAGTATTCGAATCACACATTCCAATCAAAAGATATCTATATATATAAAAATCAATTGCTGTTCGTTAGTCTCGCTAAAACTCGAGAACGGCTGAACGGATTTATCTTATCTTGGTCTTGAAATGTTCGTGGAGGTCCAGGGAAGGTTTAAAAGGTGAAAAAAATCGAATTGCCGGGAAAACCCCATATGAGGCAGTACGAAGTCTGCGGGGTCAGCTAGTTAAGAATAAAAATTCAATCTAAACAAAATACTTCTAGACTCTGAAGTATGTAAATAGACTTCTTTTTCTCCCAAATACTAACGTTCAAAGCTAAGAGTCTATTGGACATTTTAAATATATTTGATACTAGCGACCCGCCCTAGCTTCGCACGTTTATTATACGTATAAACCTTCCCCGTGAATCACTCCATTTATTAAAAAAAACCGCATCAAAATCCGTTGCGTACTTTTAAAGATTTAAGTGTACAAAGGATGTCCCTTTGTACACTTAAATCTTTAAAAGTACACATGGGCATAGGGACAAAGAAAGCGACTTTGTTTTATACTATGTAGTGATTTATCTAAGCTAGTTTATCCTCTAGTTTACCTGTGGGCGGGTAAGTGTTGTTGGGTGTGTAGGGCGGAGCGTAGTAGGGCGGCGGAACGCTCATCGAGTGCAAGACGGCGGGGGCGGGCGGGGGCGCCACGCCGGTGGGGGGCTGCAAATACAAGGGAGGTATTAAAGCTTTTGGTACCAGGGCTTGGAATACCGGTATTTATAAATACCGGTTCGACTGACCTTGACATGGTACCGGTACTTCTTTGGTATCGATACAAATTATACCGGTACTTTCATTGGTACCGTTACTAAAGTATCGGTAAAATTACCGATATTATGCTCGAAAAGTACCGGTACTTTTCAACAATTTTATTTTGTGCAAGCGAGAGAGAAAACTGATTAGAACAGAAGAACGAGACGACGCGAGAACCGCTTAGAATACCGGTACTTTTAGGCAAAGTACCGGTACTTCAAAAGTATCGATACTCAAATTTAACGAAATGAAAGTACCGTTACTACCGTAAAAGTACCGGTATTATTGGAACCGGTATAAAGCCCTGTTTGGTACACAAGGAATCATTATTGTTTTTACTATTTTTACAGTAAAACAAAGCTTTTTCCTGTTTGTACAGTAAGTACTTATCAATAAAATTTATTCTTACCTAATTTTTATTATATCAAGTTATTACGAAATAAGATCTTATCAGTACCTACCCTGTTGTAATTTTGAAACGAAAATAAACTTTTCTATTCTAAGGAATTATTAAGCTATTTGATAGCTTCTAGCTATTTCATTCATAATTTCATCTTAGTACTTTGAATCTATCCCTTTCACACCCTGGTGAGATACCTATAGTGTGTGAAAGGCCACGGATAGGCCGCGCCTACCGACGACTTCGCGCCGTTGACTCGTTCAACCTTCTCTTTGACGTTTTATCAACACAAACAAGGTTCGTATTTAACCCGCTTAGTCATAATGAACCCTTAGTCGTGTGTATCGATGCATATCGAATAGACGTATTTAACCCGCTTACATTCCTAACGAACCATTAGTTATGTGTACTCACAGGATAGTTGTAGTTGTAATAATGGTTGTCGTTCTCCTGAATGGGCACTGTGATGAGGTTGGTGGTGGAGCGCACGTGCCCCCGCTCCCCCGCGCCCTGCCCCGCGCACGCCCCGTGCAGCGCGTGCCCGCGGGGGTCGTTCGCTGACACCGGCAGCTGAGGGGTTAAATTAATATATAATGCTTGACACTTTATGTAGCATAATCTAGATAGAATACATAGTTTTTTAGTGGCAGCCAGTGTTCTTTGCCCCGGTGGCAGCCACGCACCGCGTCAGTTTTGGAATGGCTTAAGGGTGACAAATCTTAATCGAGCTGTGCTGTACTGCGCTGTGCTATGTTTGGTCAATAGAAACAGCGTAGCCTCGCACAGCGCAGCACAGCATGGTTAGTTTGTATCCTGATGAAAACATTAGACGAGCGAGTTGACCAAACATAGCACAGCGCCACTTTTAAGTTGAAATATCAATGAAGTCTTGTGTTAAAGTTACTTAAAAACAAAATCTGTTAACTGCGAGTGTGGCTCACGCGCCGTGGGTTTCAAACATTTGTCAATTATTTATATACTACCTAGGTTGGTCAAGAAACCAGTCAATTTGATATTATTTTAGTTGATTGTTTTACTTCGCTTTCTTAGAAATTATAAATAAATATTACTGGACAATCCACACAGCTCCATCCATCAAGCCCCAAAGTAAGCTACTCAAAGCTTATGTTATGTTATGGGTACTAGATATATTTAATACATTATACACATTTTTATTTTTGAAAAGACCCAAACCAACGGAACAAATTTCTGCAGATCTTACACAAATTTGTTCCGAGATAGGAATCGAACCTCCTGTGTAACAGGCGGACCTTCGCCCACCGCGTCACGTCGGTCGTTGAAAAAGGTTTAATGTTCAGGATACTTACAGCTACAGGTTTTACAGAGAGCGCAGCGATGGAGGGCGGCTCCTCCTGCTTGGAGTCGTTCCCGGAAGACACGTGCCGGTGGTTGATGTGCGCTTGGAGGTCCCTCTGAAAGATCACTCATACTTATAGATCCACAAATTACATTTTATATAAATAACTAGCGGCTCGCCCCAGCTTCGCACGGTTTTATTATACGTATAAACTTTCCTCTTGAATCACTGTCTATTAAAAAAAACCGCATCAAAATCCGTTGCGTAGTTTTAAAGATTTAAGCAGTCAAAGGGACATAGGAATATAGGGACAGAAAAAGCGACTTTGTTTTATACTATATATAGTGACTAGCGGCCCGTCCCAGCTTTGCACAGGTGTATTATACATATAAACCTTCCTCTTGAATCACTCTTTCTAAGTAACCAAGTATAACCGCATCAAAATCAGTTGCGTACCTAGTTTTGAAGATCTAAGCATACATATGGACAGGTAGACAGCTAATGCTAAATTTCATTCAGATTTGCTAAATTTTTAGAAGTACCTATGCTTCAAATACACTAACAGAAGTAATTCGGCATTAAAATTTATTAGTTTGTATACTTAGTTCTTCTCAGCTGTAAAAGTTTGTATTATTTGTACCTGTGATAGATAAGTCCTCCTACATCCAGTGTTGCCATATCTAGTGCCAGAGTGGGTGCACATAAAAACAGTTCCCAGGCCAGTCTGTTCGACCCTCACCACCTAAAATAGAATTAAACTAGTTAAATAAAGGTTCTGTCACGGTTTTAAAAATGCTAATAATTATATGATCAATTAAGAATCAAAAAATATATTTATTACTATTAGAAATTTCACGAAGATTCACAAAGTGTCTTTGCTAACTGAAGCTGACACTACTTTGGAAAGTCAACGAATATTGCCAGAAATGATAATTTTACATTATATCCAAGTCTACAAAAAATAAATCAAATACATATGTGGTATGTCTGTCTATGTTTCTATATAAAATTACATATTATATATTAAGGGCAATAGGCATTTTTAATTTGACTGTCTAACGGTTCCTGAAAAACAGGTCATTTTTGTTTCACACTTAACCAATATTTTTGGATGTAAATTTTCTAAATTCCTTTTTTAGTTGTGTACTAAGAAAGGAATTTTTACCTTTTTACCCTTACACCCTAAAAGAAATAAACACTCCGAATTCCAAGTCTCTAGGCAGCTAAGGCTGTGCTTTGTCTGTAAGTTACTTCTTTATTATAAAGTGATTTACCTTTTCTCTACACCTAGGGCAGTGTGTGTGATCAGCTCTTGCGCAGGACAGGCAAAACACATGTTTGCATGGAATCTGAAACAGAATAGAAGAATTTATCAAAAATTTATAACAATTAAGGTACATGAGTATGTAATAAAATCAGACAAAATTATTGTAAATTAAATTTAATATTTTTAATAATTATTTCCGATTTTTGACAATTCACACAGCAGCATCGAGCCATCTTTGATTGAATTATAGTATACATGTCAGTATAAGAATTCTTTCAGTTGTCTATGACAACCAATCTTTGCATTGACAAGATTTATACTTTGTCCTGTGTTTCAAAAAACCAAAACTTTCTCGAAACATGGAATGTGTTTGAAACATGATTTCTCTAAGCTCTGATCAGTTCTTAGAAATAAGTTAAAATTCAGCATTAGACTTACCATTCGTCCATAAATAAGTATAGGCTTAGAGCAA
This sequence comes from Eupithecia centaureata, assembly GCA_944547425.1. NCBI lineage: Eukaryota > Metazoa > Arthropoda > Insecta > Lepidoptera > Geometridae > Eupithecia > Eupithecia centaureata. Next base: position 3,689,789 of record OX155681.1, on the reverse strand, counting down.
GTATCACAGCAGTAGATCATAGGGTTCAGGACCTTCTCCCCGATGAGGGTAGCTCGATGACTCCAGTCCAGTCGCAGCATGGGCTCTGGCGGGCCTCGGGTCAGGGTTGTGAAGACTGGCGCCTCCAGCTGTGATATATCTGAAGGTACTTCCACTGAAAGTACATGGTCAGAACTGATTGTTAGGTTGTAACTGTGTTAAATCACAAAGAGAGGCAGGAGAAAAGGAGATCAGGAAGCAGTGGCGTAGTAATCACTAATAGTAATTTCATAATGCAAAAACTATAACATAGAGTGCTCAGATTTGCAAATAAATACTCTTTACATAAAGCTTTTACTTGGTTTGGTTGGAATTAAAACAGTTATGATATAGAGATTAGGTGTTAATGTTACTGGAGGTGCTTTATTACATGATAGTGTATTATCAAAAGCTTTTTGATAAGGTTGTCTAAAATGAGTTTGTTGACTGATAAAAGGGACAAAATTGGACTGTTGAGGTCACTCATTGTCACTGCTTTTATTTGCCAGAGCAAGATAACCATAATACATTGAAAGTGGAAGAATTTGAGATTGGTACACTATATTCTGATGGTTTATGTTAGTAGAAAATGTAAGAGAATCTTACGTTTGGGAGGTTCGGCGGGTTCTACCGTCTCTTCCTTGGGCTCCTCGGGCGTCGGTTCTTCCGGTTCCTGCAAAGTCTCCTCCAAAGATTCTTCCTCGTCACTAGACATCACTTTAGGCACTTTCTTGCCGCGTCCGCGACCGCGGCCCCGGCCTCGACCCCGTCCGCGGCCTCGGCCCCTTCCACGAGCAGTCCGTTTCTCAGAATTCATGCTGAACTACCGATTTCCTGTCAGAAATGTTCACAATCGGGGCTTCGCTGTTGACGTTTATAAACTAACCTCAATTTACAAACAGATGCCGTTTATCACTGAAGATAATAATTTACGTTTTGGGAATCACTTGTATATAATCAAGGACTAGAATAATAATAAAATTACATAGTTTATTAATGTTAATATCTCTAAATATTTCAAAACACAAACAAGCGGGACGGATAGCAGCGGGTTATATTTTTTTAATGTGTCTGTCACTCGTCCGTCACTCATGGACTCATGTCAAAACTCGACTAAAATAGTGAACGAGTGAACGATACACAAATTTTCATTTTAGTCGATATTCAGTCGACTTAAGGATCGATCGATTATTTGAAACGTTCTGAGTCAGAAATAAATTCCTACAGCTACATGACCACCTTCCATTCCGTTTCTATTTTATAATCCTGTCTGTCCTGTAGGTAATGGTTTTATTCTCTTTATAAATGGCATGGCGTGTGGTGCGGGGCCGAGCGAGGCAGAGGATGGCAGAGGCTCGTAAAGAAAGACATCACAGGAGGTGCAGGGCTCGCCCGGCGGACGTCGTCGTCGTCTTTCCGAGAATCGTTTAATCAAACAAAATATAGTAAACTAGCGACCCGCCCTGGCTTCACACGGTTTAATTATACATACAACCTTCCTCTTGAATCACTCTATATATTAAAAATAAAACCGCATCAAAATCCGTTGCGTACCTAGTTCTAAAGATTTAAGCGTACAAAATGACATAGGAGTAAAGGGACATAGGGACAGGGAAAGCGACTTTGTTTTATACTATGTAGTGATAGTAAAAGACGTGTGTTATGTGATCAGGCTAAGGGTTGCAAGCATTAAATCCTATTCTATTTAGGTACGTTAATCTAAGCTGGCTGGCTCGAGTTCCGTTTAAAAATAACGGACCTAACGTTAGGAAGGTAATTTGAAATATTTTTTGCCTTATTGTAGTCATAGGTATTGTAATCGTCCCGCATGCAGTAAATGGAGTTTTAAACGTATTTTTAACTACCTACCTAAGTAAATCTAATATCATTTTATGATCACTATCACCGTTTGCTGCCGGCTGAACGCGGTCACGCCGGTTGTCGCCCTGCTACTGAGACCGAACCGAACGCCCTGCGAGGCTCAAGGGCTTGCTACGTCGAGCGGCACATGTACTCTAGTTATATCTTGTGTATTATGTTTATATCTGTTCTGTGCATGACATTATGACCAACAGATAAGTATAAAAATATTGTACTATTATTTAATAACAACGAAAATTACAATCAAGGAATAGTAAAACTTACAACTAGTAGGTCTATACAAGTAAAACCATTGAGCTAACTGCAGACGGTTGCAAACAGTCTAAAGTCAGCTCAATTGATCCATTTCAATACCAGTCGGAAGCGTCCCCAAGACATTGTACTAACTATCCTACTTATATTATAAACGCGAAAGTTTTTAAGTATGGACGGATGGATGTTTGTTACTCTTTCACGCAAAAACTACTGAATGGATACGGATGAAATTTGGCACAGAGATAGATTTTAGTCTGGAATAACACATAGGCTAGGCTATTTTTTTATCTCGGAATTCCCACGGGGGACCGAGAAATACGCGAGTGAAACCACGAGGCGCTGCTAGTTTAAAAATATTCAGAATCCTTATAATGAAGTTCATTCCAACCTAATCCCAAATTAAATTAAAACAAATTAAACATACCTACCTTCCCGTGGCATTGAAAAAAATGTTTTTGGCAGAACTTTAGGTAGTTTTTCCCTGAAATGAAATTTCGCAAAGACGTATGAAGATAAAAACGTTTTCCCGGAAAAATTGTATCTAGGCAGGCTAACATCATCATCATCATCATATCTTCTTATTAATTCTCATCCGTTGGGTAACTATTACATACCTACCAATATTAACGATACCTAACTATCGTCTATATAGCGTGTTCGTACCGACGTAGTAAAAGTTACTTCCGCTAGAATAAATTCCTAAGGGGAGTCCTACCTATAGTACGGTGAAGTCTAAACATAGAATAAGTACCTACCTAGGACCTACCAATACCAATTGACGCAGTTACCATTATCTTGTCTTCAATGACCTGAAAGCAAGATCAGCAGTGTCAATATTATATGGGAATAAATTTATTGGTAGTTATTTTAAATATTGGGGTAAGCGGTAAAAATCAGCTAAATAAATATTTGGGCAGCTTACTAAATTTTGGTCGGATGTAAAATAAAAACGACCTGCAATACTTGGCTGACAAATATAAAATTTTTGGTAAGTGAATATATAGCGGTATGGTCTATGAAATTAATACTTTTGGGCGACTGAATAAAAAAATAATGGGCAGTAATAAACCATTATTATGTTACAGCTAGTAATTAAATTTTTGAGGTGCATAATAAATGTTATGGGCAAAAGAATTGTAAAAAAGTAAAGCAGAAAAAAGCGAAAATAAGCCGTAATCACTGGTACTGCGTTTGAAATCTTACTATTTTAGGTAGATTCTGTTATTGAAAGTCTGTGTAAATGTTTGTTATAAATAATCTCAGTAGATACTTAAGTTATTGAGAACAAATTTGGTGGTGGTAAGTATGTAGAAACTCAGTTATTTAGATGAAATTTGGTATGTAAGTAGATACTTTAAGACCGAGAATAACTTAGTAAATACTAAGCAAAGTTTAAAATCTTTGGGGCTTTCCTACAGATGATCTCTATCTCTCAATCTTGGGAATAAAGAAATAAAGTTATATCCCAAAATGTGCTGCACAGAGTGCGAGGACTTACACACTTACTGTCATAAACTTTAATATTAACATTCATATTTTTTCATTGTTTTATTTATTTTCTCAATTAAAATAGTAGGTAGGTACTATTTCACCCGCGAAGTTACCGGAATTTTCCGTGGGAATTCTGGATAAAATAAAGCGTAAGTATGTGTTATTCCAGATTATATTTAATCTATCTCTATATCAGATTTCATCCAGATCCGTTCAGTAACTTTTGTGTGAAAGAGTAACAAACATCCATCCATCCATACTTACAAACTTTCGCGTTTATAATATTAGTAGAGGTGGTACAAGCGTTTCGGAGGCAGGTAACTAATCAATCAGAGAAATAACTTTTCTAGTGCTAGGATTTCTGTGGTTAGGAACCTTATTTACAAGCAAGCACACAAGAAGTAAGGCTCAAAGTTGATTGGTGAAATCAAGTAGCGCGCGTCCGCTCCCTGCCGCCGCCGCCGCGCGCCCCGCCGCGTCGCGCAGCCCCGGCACAGCTCTAAATGCAAAAGCCCGAATTTGCTTTCGCGATCCAAAACGTGGCCTCCCATCTCATCACAGAATCTAACGTATTATTCTCAGTCTTCGATATCCATAATGTTCTCCATTTGAAAAATAAACTAACACGTGGGTGAAGCAGCGGGGCACAGCTAATTTCAAATAATTATGTCATTGCTTATCCTACAGCTTGGCTTATAGGTACCTAGATAAGTAGGACATAGGGTATTGACATAGGTATAGATAGGTACTTAGGTAAAGTTTATGTTCTCTGCCTACGTACCTAGGTACCTATGTCTACCTACGTACTGCATAGTTATCTAGCGATAATGATCTAGCAACGGGGCGGCGGCGGGCGGGGCGGGGCGGCGCAGCACAGCGACTGCGACGAACGGTCGGTCGCATCGCGTAGTTCCCTAACCTACCTACTATATATAGGTAGATATATATATATATATATTACTAGCAGTGCCTCGCGGTTTCACACGCGCTAATTCACGTTTTCCAAACTTTTTTAACCAAAATTAATCTTCCAAACACTGAATTAAATCCGATCCACGGTCTGCTGATCATTTTTGATAGTTGGTTGCTCCATTTTTAGTTTTACAGCAGGCCAAAATTTCAATAAATGCTAACCATGATTTGCTGATGCATGAAAAATAATTTACAGCACAAATATTTTTTAAATAGCCCGTTGTTATATTTCTTGTTGCCCAATTTTTATTTTTTTGCAGGCCATTTGTCGCAGCCCAGTTTTATTTATTCAGCTTACCGAATTAATTTTTTTGTTCACCAAAATCTGTTTAATTCACTGACCGATTAAATGATACCCATATTATATCAGGTTAATTGATCTTTACTTAATACTAGATGCGCCCCGCTGCTTCGCCCGCGAACCAGAGTTTTTTTCATAAAAATTTCAGAAATTTACTACACACCCTTAAATTGGTTATTGTGTAAAAATAAAATATGTGTCCATAGTTTATTTATAGCTCAATGGTTTCAATTGTAAATACTAGTTGTAATTTTTCTATTCCTTTGCTTGTAATTTTCGTTGTTAATAAAGATTTTTATACCGAGTTTTGAGTGAATCGAACCAAGGAATCATTATTTTCCATACAAACTTTACCACCCTATTTAACGCCTTCAGAGATATTTTTTTCAAAATTTTACTATCCTTTATGTTATTCTAGGCCCTAATCTATATACATACCAAATTTCATCTAACGGAGATTACTTATAGCAAACACTCACACAGACTTTCCCATTTATTACTTACAATATTGTGAGATTGTGAACGCGAAAGTTTGTATATATGTTTATTACTCTTTCACACAAAAACTGCATGACGGATTAGACTGAAATTTTGAATAGACGTAGTTCTAGCTCTGGAAGAACACAGGCTATACTTTTCATCCCATAAATCAGTTCCCATGGGATAGAAATAGCCTTGAAACGTTTTCATAGAAACGCGTTCGAAGCCGCGTTCAGATATTAGTAGAAATAGGTATAGAATATACCTGTTACTTTGGCAATTGTAGGTCCTGCCGAGGTAATATTGAAGAACAAACATGGTGAACCAACAGTGATGTCAGATATTTATGGTCTTGTTTATTGGAGAAAACACACCGTACCTAGCACTAAACAGTCTTTAGTCTTTAACATCATTATGGCCGCCGTGAGTCTGTAAGTAGGTCCATAGGCGTTCATTTGTAATTGTTGTCTCGACCTACAATAGATTAAATGCCTTCCCACAGATCTTTTGACATATTCTCAAAAACTTTTATTTTTGGATGATTTTATTGACTTTGGACTTGAGCTTGCTTGTGTAAACCAAGCTTGGCCCTTGGGTTTAGGTTGTAGGTACTTACTTGACGACCGAATTGTTGGTTATTTGACGACCGATTTGGCGTGGCGGGCGCAGACTCGTCTGCGAAGAATGAGGTTGGGGGTTTGATTTCCGCCTTTGGACAGTTAATGTTTTTACAATTTAAATGTTTATTCTGGGTGTGATGATGATGATGATGTATCCATAACATTACACGCTCTCTTCTTAGCTTGCTTGGGGCTAGATGATGCTGTGTGGATTGCACAGCCACAGATGGCCATCATTATTTGTTTAAATATCAACCCTTTAAAATTAAACGAGTTACCTTGAGAAAATTTCTTTCTCTAAACCTTGAGAAGCTACTTTCTCCACACAAAGGCAGCCGTTAACAGAACACAAGGGTTCGACTAATGACGACGTTGTTCATTATTCCCTTCGATATTATTATTCCCTTATATCAGAACCCGTATTCAACCCGCATTTAAGTACTTACAAAACTTGTAGGGTCCAGAAATAGGGGCTGAAATAGAATGCGCCGTTGTTGTTCCGAATACACGTGTTCAGTTCAGTCAGTGGGTCAACCTGGTTTCTTTATGTTTTGTAGAGTCCGATAAGAAAGAAAATTAATAAATTCTAATTTTTACGTGTCAGCTTAGGTCTTAGTAACGAAAGCTGTCCAAGATGCCATGAAACGACAGATTCAGCTACCCACCTGGGCATTTAGGAAACTTAAGCACGTAAGGTAGCTAGATAGATTGTTTGTGATGTTACGGAAATGCAATTTCGGATAATGCAAAAATAGAAGTACCAACCTACGAATAAACTAAGTACCTAGGGTTACAGTTAAAGATGTGAAATTATATGATATTAATTATAATTTCGGTTACGTACAAATTATGAATTTTAAGAAATTTTAAAACTTTTTATTTATTTGGCACACAAATAAGAATACAATCAATAATAATACAAACAGAAAGATATAATAATAACATATAGGTACTAATGATGAAACTAAAAAATACTCTTATGTTTTTAAAAATCTTTCGACAACGGCTTTTTGCAACCTGTCAAAGGAATCTGTTTTTGTTATTATTTTGTTTTTGATCTGTTTAAGTTTTGCAAATGGTACTAATGTACTATCAATAGTTTAGTCCATGTGCATGTTTTGTTAAAGAAATACCTCGTCAATAGATTCATGTATAATTAAAGCAAAGACTTAAGTAGGTAGGTTAGATACCTACCTATTATTTTGGGTACTTACCTAATGAAAAAAAGCGCGATATTGCATCATTTTAATTTAAATAATCTCTAGTTATTTAATTTTGATTTATAATACCTAGCGTACTAGTATGATAATAAATGTGTCTAGTCATAATAATATTAATTTCAGAAATAACTAGTTAGATGTTTTGGATATCCGTAAGTTTCAGTTAGGTACGGCTATCCATAACATTCGTAGTATATAGGCAAGTACCTGCATATATTCTACAGTCTTAGAGTCTTACAGAGATCGCAGTCCTTATGTTTTCGCTGTCTTACCTACTCAACTCTCTCCTGAGTTTGATTACAAATTACCTCTACAATGGATAAAAATGTTTTTTGCTTATGAAATCCATTTCATTGATATCTACTTGAAAGAGGCACTTCACTTCATGTCGTGAGCGCGTCATCCGATGGCCTCAGAATCTGGGGCACTAACCTATTCCCTTCATTTGAAATGCAAGCAGCCTGACATCAAAGGTGGGGTGACATGCCACGGTACATCCAACGGTTCTCTATCTCAGAATACTTCAATATACCTCTATAGTTACCTTCTTACTCTGAATGAGTTGAGGTGAAATCAATATGTGAATCAAGGATAGAATAATATTTACACTTCACACTAAAATAACTGAGTGGATCGCGGGCAGAACCTAGTCAAAACTATTTGTAGTTGAAAAACCGGCCAAGTGCAAGTCGGACTCGCGCACGAAGGGGGTATCTATAAAAAATCATGTTTGTTGTATGGGAGCCTCCTTAAATTTTTATTTTATTTTGTTTTTAGTATTTGTTATAGCGGCAACAGAAATACATATTTGTGAAAATTTCAACTGTCGGCTCGCGATAGATAGACAGTTGAAATTTTCACAAATTATGTTCTTGAGTTACAGCCTGGTGAGAGACCACAGAGCATATATTATACAACTGCTCCTTGTAACAGACATAGCTACGGAAGGGTCGGACGGACGGACAGACAGCGAAGTCTTAGTAGGTACCTAATAGGGTCCGGGTACATAATAGGTAGGCGTTTTTACCCTTTGGGTACGGAACCCTAAAAAATAGATAATAAGTAATAACAATAAATAGGTAAATTACCTGCGACTTCTCGAGCCCTGACCTGAAGCGGTCCCCGATTGTGAAACGACGCAGTTCGCTGATGCAATACTTTCAATAATTTCTACTTCAAACGTTGAAAAACTGTGGATAAACCAGTTTTCTGTTTTTAATAATTATTAAAATCGAGTGATTAAAATTGAGGCCAGAGTCCTCTGTAGCATTTTGAACAGATTTAAATAGATTTTTTTACAGGTACTTCATCGGATTTTTTTTTCTTCTTAGAATAAGTATACATTATCTTAATACATTATACTTACCTATAAATAAATAAATAATTCCGGACAGTCCACACAGCATCATCTAGCCCCAAGCTAAGCAGAGCTTGTGTTATGGGTACTAGATGACTGATATACTTAATACAATACATTACATAGATAGATATTTTTTATTATATTAGTAAACACCCAGACCAACCTATAAAGGTAACAAGCTCTTTTTTGGAGACGACGCCCAGCCTAAACCGCTGAAGCTAGAAATTTGGAGGGCCTTCTACTACCCAGACACCCCATATGAAGGGATTTATGATTCCATCCCCAAGGGGGTGTTAAATTGCTTTTGGTGTTTTTGTTTTGTGTTACCTACTCTTTAACCATAGTGGACCGATTTGCTTGAAATTTACAGAGCGTATTGAATATATAAACCTATTGAATATTTCAGGAATTTTCAAATAACTCCTGAAAATGGGTAAAACGGGTTATTGAAGTTTGAGATTCCTGATTTGGCTCCGTGTTGAAATGTCTGTAACTTTTTATTGTAGAATGCTGATGACCTGAAATTTTCAGTATGCACTGACACTGATAAAAGACGTTATTCAGGAATTTTCAAAAAACCCATAAAAAGGATGCAATGGGTAGTTGAAGAGCAGGGCAAATAGTTGGAATAGTCAACGCGAGCAAAGCCACGAGCGGAAAGCTAGTTAGAATATAAGTGTTAAGTAATAAGTAGAATAGAATATGTAAGAGATGTATTCGTATTAGTTTAATATTTTATTTATTTAAATCTATTTATTACTTATTTCATGTGTAAATCGAGTTCTTGAGATATAGTGAAATGACAATTCAACCCCGTTGTTGGGGCGCTACTACATAAAATTATACATAGAAAACGAGGAAAACCTAAATAAACTAAAAGTTTGTTACCTACTACTGAAAACTGTTTTTTTTTGTTGCTACCAATTGTTTTATTGTATTCTTTTAGATTATAAAAAGCATATTATGAAGACATTACTTATTATAAAACAAACGGCAAATACCTTACAATAGAAAATAAATATGGACGTGGGCAAAGGCCGCTGTTTAGATTTAAAATTCATTTCATTCCGATGCATTTTAATCAGATCCTTGGAATTCTGAGGGGAGACTGTATCTAAATTCTGTTTTTCCCAGTTTTAGGGGACATTCACACTTTGGATTAACCTGAAGGTCAACCAACTCGTTTTTTATATCTTTTTCGACATGGTTATTTTAAGATTATGGGCATTTTATTTTTAAAAAATTATCTGAGCGTCTGGTCGATGCGACGCGTGACCCGAGAGCTGGTGAATATCTGGCTCAGCGCATCAGCATTGCCATACAGCGTGGTAATGCAGCCAGTGTCTTGGGGACGCTTCCGACTGGTATTGACATGGATCAATTGAGCTACCTTTAGACTGTTTGCAACCGTCTGCAGTTAGCCCAATGGTTTCAATTGTAAATACTAGTTGTAATTTTATTTCTAAAACAGTCTATTCTTCTAACTTTTTCTCTTTTGACTTTAGATTGAGACGAAAATTTTTGTTCGTTCTCGTAGAAAAGTTTTATAGGTAAGTAGGTACCTAACCTACTTACATATTTTATGGCAAAATCAGACAACATAAAAATACCTTCTGTTATATTTATAGTGGTATAAAACACACAATTACGCATAGTTCTGAACTGTCAATCATTTATTTATTTATTTAATTCGGATTGCGATCAGCTTAACTAATTAAAATATAATTAAAAATAGACACAGAAAGCTAAGCACTCCCTAATATAATCATATTATACTAGATACTTACCTTTTTTTTCGCCGACAATTGCGTACTTACTTAATCATGTTCTCTTTTTTAAGTTAAGTATTAAGGTAATGTTAGTATTAATATGACCAACGACGTATGTAGAATTATGTATCAACAGAAGCGTTATAAAGTAAAAACCTATACAAAACCTTGACCCAAAAGCATACGTTTGCTTTGCAAAGTTTAGTAGCGATTGGCACGTTTGTAGGGAAATAAATTCCACTCTACATCTAGAGTGGAATTTATCAAATCAGTTCATGATCTAATTTGACTTCGCGGAACGTGACTCTCGTGACTTTTTTTTTCATTGAGCAATTCACCTATTCGTACTACTTGACGTATCCCATTTTTATGCATCCCCCTCGGTTTGCACCCGTAGTATATCAAGACCCCTCCCCCTCTACTTTTCACGTACTTAGTTGTCATAAAAATTTTGAAAATTTTTGACGACCAAATGTGCTTAAATAAATTTAAAAAAAACTCTTGAATATATATTATTTTTAACATTTCGTTATTTAGAAAGAAAAATCTTGGGCCGAACGGGTAAGCACTCAGAAAAAAACACGAAATCCTCCCACCCGCCTTTGAAACCGTGGTACATATTTTGAAAACCCGTCTCCCCCCTCTGAACGGTTTGCGTAGTGTTACGTTCCCTTTACCTCATCTATGTAGGTATGTATGTTAGATCGGAAAAATCATTAGACTTAGACAACTAGATTGTGTAGTGTCTAGCCTATTAATAAACTAACCAAACTATTATCGAAAGTGCTGGCTTTAAAGTTATATAATATCGGATATCCTATCTTCAGAATAAAGTACATATTTACCTACTTATAAATGTCTGATAGTTACGGTTATCGCTAAAGTAAGGCGCAATAGGCTACGTGGTCCACGTTTTGTGTTTTGAAAACAAACTTGAGAAAACCTACCTACTAAATGAAATTTATATAATTACTCCAAATTATCTTCCCTAATGATTATTTGTTACAGATATGGTTAACCATTGTAAATTATAAAGATCTGTGTATTTTTATTTAAACTCCCGACAGAAAAATTATGCTAGCAAAGTAGTTGAACTACTTCACTACATAGTATAAAATAAAGTCGCTTTTTCTGTCCCTATGTCCCTATATCCTTATGTCCCTTTGAATGCTTAAATCTTTAAAACTACGCAACGGATTTTGATGCGGTTTTTTTAATAGATAGAGTGATTCAAGAGAAAGGTTTTTAGGTACCTATAATAAAACCGTGCGAAGCCGGGGCGGGTCGCTAGTAAATTATAATCAAGAAATAGAAAAAAATAAAACTACCTACTACCTAGTAATATAATACGTATAACCATTGAGCTAACTGCAAACAGTCTAAAGGTAGCTCAATTGATACATATCAAGAATATAATAAACTCTAGCAAAAGAAGCTCTAAGAAGCTCTAGAAAAAAGTACCTAAGCTATTAGTATACTATCCATTAGTGGTATGGTAGAGTATTTACTTTTTTTAGCCTTCAGTCATCTAGGGTGTCTATGTGCGAACGGGATACATTGCGGCGCATTTATCGCTTCAGTCCTAACCTATCAACCACGCCACGCAATAATAAATTCGCAAATCCTAAACCGGTCTAAATTAAACTAGGTATAAACTTGTTTTGATGGTGTTAATTCGGCAATGACGATGATGCCTACAATTAATGATTTCCGGCACGCCTCTTGTTTTTCTATGTTGTTATTCGCAAAATTCATTGGTAGGTAACTAAATAAAATTGCGCACTTTTCAGTTTGTTTAATGCGTAGGTATACTTAATAAATAGGTAGGTCAATATAGAAAAAAAAACGAAATACAATTTAATTTTCTATGGTTTTTAAATTTTTCATGCCTGGATTTATCGACATACCATTTAAGTACCTACAAAAACGTAAAGAAATTCATACTTTCAACATAATATTTACCTACAAACATGTAGGTAAAATACTGTTGGTTAGATAGATAGGTATAAAAATAGCGTCGACGTTTTTAGTGATATTTTAAATAAGATAAGTTGTTAAGTATAGGTATTTACCTACCTACCACGTTTCACGATCGTGTCAAAAATGTGACCAGAGAGTTATAATAAAAACTATGATGAACCAGCTAAATCCGCTTCAAATTAGATTAGATCCGCCAAATCACCTTAATAATAGAATGAAAATTACACTTAGGTTTAGTTAAGTAATACTATCTAAATGTATAAATGTGAAAGTTTGGATGGATGGACGTTTCTTACCTATATTTACACATTCTTTTAAAAAAAAACGTACTTAGTTCTTAGTCTGGTATAAAATTATAAGGTAACTTTTCATACATTTTTGGGTGAAGACGCAGGGTGCAGCTAGTAAGTCAAAAGTTTAATACATATTTTCAAACGGCTTCAGAAAGGAGTTTCTCAATTCAACTGTATTTGTCATGTCATGACTATTGTGTGTAATAATTACCTAAATCATAATTTTAGTTTAGGTAAACCGATAATGATTTGGTATTCATTTTCATTTGAAAGCTGGTGCTTCTCGTGTTTTCCCATATAATCAAGAACTGGCCAGATGTGTTTCAGTTGAGAAATTCAGCGTGAAATAGAAGTCTTTTCTTAATTAAAAAAAAACAATATTTTTGTGTTCGCGTACGTACGATCCGTAGGTGCTTCACTATACGCGTACCTACCTTTACCTACCGAGACTAGGATCCAACATCAACATGCTGGATAAATTATAAAAAAATATATTGTGTTCGCGTACGATCTGCCCGTAGTGCTTCACTATACGCGTACCTTTACCCACCGAGAGTAGGTATCACACCAACATGCTGGCTATTTGGGTACACTCACACTATCAGTGGCCCACTGCGCCAAGGCCAGATTAATATTGCAAACAATTTAGCTCGCAAATGTACGCGAAGAAGGTTGCTGGCTAAAATATTACGAGTTAACAACGACATTTTTATAACGCGGAATTTGATTCGATATTCGATAAATATTTGACACAAGGTGAAAGAGATTTTTATTTTATTTTATCTTGCCCTCGTGTTTTTATATACCTCTATAGGTACCACTACTAGGTATAGGTACCTACTAAAAGTTTTAAATCTCAGTTCTTTGAGCCGCCTCTAACAAAACAAGCTATGTACTTACTTACTTATTTTTTTTTATACAACAAAGTCTTACTATAGAGGTAATTTATAAACACGAAAGTTTTTAAGAATGATGGATGGATATAATGATGGATGTTTGTTACTCTTTCACGCAAAAACTACTGAACGGATCTGGATGAAATTTGGCACAGAGATAGATTATAGTCTGGAATAACACAAACTTAGGCTATATTTTATCCAGGAATTCCCACGGGAACGCGAATTATTTACTTTCCTTCATATCGGTAAGGTTAATCAGTATGTTTGTAGTACAAACAAAAAAATTAAATGGTTCCATATAACAATAATTTAAAATAATAGATACATATATTTTTTAGGGATTGTCATGCGCTACATTTCCCTGCAGACTAAATGTTCCAATTAGTGGCATGTATGGCTGTTATGATAAGAAATTTTTAAGTTTTTTGAAAATCACCCAAATGCCTTCAATGTGCTTAGTTAAGTAATGAGTAAAACGTAAGTACTTAATGCTTCAGTGGACACGGGAGTTAAAAACTAACTACACTGTTTCCCATTAAAAAAGTTTTTAAAGAAACCTCCTAAAAAGGTTTCTTGGTTGACCTATAACTCGATTTTGCCAAGGTCCTACCTACTGACTGACTGATTACGTTCATTTCCGGTGTGATTTGTACGTAGGTTAGGTAAGTGCACCAAGTTATCGCACATATTGAGCCTTGACATCACTACATAGTATAAAGCAAAGTCGCTTTCTCTGTCCCTATGTATGCTTAAATATTTAAAACTATGCAACGGATTTTGATGCGGTTTTTTTAATAGATATAGTGATTCAAGAGGAAGGTTTATACGTATAATAAAACCGTGCGAAGCCGGAGCGGGTCGCTAGTGTAATGTAAAACATGACACGTATCTTTATAGGTTTTTACATCCACGACGACGAAGACGTACCTAGTTCGTTGGACAGAGTGGAATCTTACCTTTACGATGACTCAAAAAATTGTATTTTCTGTTTCTCAAATATGTAGGTAGGAAGATACTTCCTGCGTTCGAAAATTACAATCAAGGAATACGAGTAGAAAAAATTACAACTAGTATATACAATTGAAACCATTGAGCTAACTGCAGACGGTTGCAAACAGTCTAAAGGTCGAAAAGTATTTGTCTCATACTCAGACTCATATGATAACCATAACCATAACCATTGTCTATAAACCCATGAGAAAACTATTAATTCAACATCTTCATTCATTCTAAATTTGTGGAATGTATTTTATGCAAGTTTTATTCGAACGAAGACCGCAGAAAAAGATTAATCTTCCGCGCAAAGTAAATCAAATTGTATAAAAACAGATTTTTATGGAGTCATAAACTTTTTGGGCTTCTTCAGTCGGAAATAAATAAATCTTTCGTAAAGTCTTTACCTTTAAATCTCTCGTACAAAAATAATGATTGAGACTTTCTCATTGGGATTCCTACTTCTGGATTCAATGCGGAAGAGTCAACGCGGAAAAAGTCACTGAAACAGCGTTCTTGCCGAAATAAATTAACGAGAAGTTTTATTTGATTCAAGCAGGAGGAGGATTAATTTAATTGTGTATTTTTAAAGCTCTCAAGGTTAGACTATGTGAAAGTTTGGATGTATATTACCCATTCACGCCAAAAAACAAAACGGATCGGGCTGAAATATAAAAAAGACGTTGCTCTAGGCCTGGAATAAATTTTAGGCTACTTTTAATAATTTTTTACGCGGTCGAAGCCGCGGGGTGCAGCTAACATATAATAATAATCTTTTGTGTAGGTATAGAAAGATAGACACGTTTAGTATATCACATATACGTGCCTCGATGTGTTCTTACGCCCTCTTTGCGTAGTCGGGCAAAGATTTCTCTTGATTATGTTGAGAATAATAAAGATCAATCAATTGATCTTTATTAATAGATAAGCCCCGCGTTGGGTGCCAAGTAAACAAAAACCTAATAAAGGTATGTAAATATTTTGGTTCATGATATTTTTGTAGGAATGGAAAGATTATGTGATAAAATCTGCAAAACAGTTGTAAATCACTAAACATGCGTACATACCTACTCAATCGGATGTTGCTCTACGTGCGTGGGTGGCTATCCCTCTTCTAGATCGTTCCATGGATATGTTCTATCAGAAAGTATAATTATTGTGCTTTACGAAATTTGGCAAGAGTTTGTTTTAAAAAACTATATTTACTTACCTATATTTAATAATAGATTAGAGGATATCCAATCCACCTCACACCGACAACGCGGTTAAAATTTATTATTGGGGTTGGTTCTCTTTAGTTTAGTGCAACTACCATCCACTATACGCTGCGCATAGTTTAATAATTTTGTCATATCAGTAACCACATTTAAATACCTATTACTTACGTAGGTATGAAGTTTTGTTAATGAGTTGAATAAAGTGATTAATGTGGTACCTAGTACCTTCCTAATAACATGCAGCAAATCATTCAAGTTTTAAGGACAGGACAACGATATTGCGTTGAAAAATTAAGAATTCTGCCAGGGTTCTGTCTGACAGAATGATGCACGTGCTCACTAACTGGGGCCTAATTTCAGTTCTGAAGTGCAGACTCGCTGTCTTTGCTTTTATTATTCCACTTAGTACCTACAACTCTCATGATAATCACGTGATAATCAGCTCTCAACAACAATTTCAGTCACGATCGTAAGATCCGACCACGTGGCAATAGTAGGTAGGTATGTTAAGTACCTTGTAAACATTGCAAAAATCACAGACAGCGCTGAACGGCCGCGCAAAACATTAAAATAGACTTGGCAGCGATCTTGTGCTCTATTGCTCTCAAACAATGCTGGAAACTGGGTCGAAATCGAAACTGTTTAACGTGTCAAAAATGCGAACCCCTGAGAGATGACCTATCCGCGTGGAGTTGGTTTAACTAATTAAAGAAGGGTGATACGGTTAGAAGGAACTTGAAATTTGTTATTTTTCTCTCAAAGGACTAAAAATCAAAAAGACGAGCCTACTACGAGTATAATATTAGCAGCGCCTCGCGGTTTCACCCGCGTAATTCCCGTTCCCGTGGGAATTCCGGGATAAAATAGCCTATGTGTTATACCCAGACCTAGACCCGACTATAATCTATCTCTTTGCTAAATTTCATCCCGATCCGTTCAGTAGTTCTTGCGTAAAAGAGTAACAAACATCCATCCATGTATCCATCCATACTTACAAACTATCGAGTTTATAATATTAGTAGGATTAAGCGTTTATCTACAACCAAAATAAAGAATAGGAAGCACCAATAATGAAATGATGGAAACGCAAAAATAAAAACAGACAGACGTTAGTGATAAAAAAAAATGTGGGTTGGCTATACATGTGTAAAACGGACATAAAATTTATAAAATAAGGTATAATAACAGCTTTTATTTTATACACAATCAACTTAAATAAATTTAACTACTTATATGTATCTACATATGTCGGTTTTATTTCTTTATTATCGGTATCGAAACAAATTGTTAATACTTTTCTGAAAAAAGATGAAAAATGTATCGTATGTGCGTCGTCGGTCGGTACGCTTCAGCGGTAAAAGCCTCCTCCAACTCCTTCCATTTTCCTCGGTCTCTAGCGACTCTACTCCGGAGTATAGAGTCACGTAAAATAACATTTATTATTACATATTTAATATGATAATGGAATTATGTAGTAAGTAGATAGGTGGATACCTATTTTTGTATAGTAAGTAAAGTAATGTAAAAATTATCAATCTTCAACACATTCTTGTTTGAAAATTACATGGGCATTTCAACACAGCAAACAACATTTAATTTTACCCGTTCTAAGAATGATTGATAATGATTATTAGTACTTAGGTAACATTTTCCTGTTCAGAGATACCAATCGGAAGCTAAATAGGTAGAAATCTAGTTACCTAGGTTTATTATGTAGGTAGGTAAGTAAATTGTTTGCGATTGCATTGCGCAGGTTAGGAAAAGGAAATATGATATCGAATCATTTATAGAAATTGCATTTCATGTTATGAGTTAGCAAAATACGAGTTAGTGTTTATTATCGTGTTAAGAAGTAATGACCCGTATTGATGATAAGTTAGTCGTGAATTAAGGAAGGTCCAAGGATGAAATCCTTGTAGGTACCCACTTGCATGAGTAAGTCTGTTCAGTCCAACAACCAAAGTAAGAATTGATAAAAACAGTGGTAAAGTACCCAACCTACCTATAATTTTTATTTTTTATAGTATTATTAAACTTTGAGATGGCTCTCAGAGTTGATGTAGGTACCTCAGTTTGGCGGTTCTCCTAGCATTGGATTCGAAGGTTATCATCACGTCCAGGTTAGTCGAGGACTTGATCAAGTCTGAAAGTTCTGGTCTCGAATAACAAACGAGTCCTAAAAAATCATTCAAATCAAAAATCACCTCATTTGAACTACCTTTAGACAGTTTGCAACCGTCTGCAGTTAGCTCAATTGTTTCAATTGTATATGCCTACTAGTTATAATTTTACAAAAAAATGCATTAGGCATGTAAGTTTGAGAGACAGTTTAGGTAGTTTCAGTCGTTTGGAAAGTTGCCCAATTTACAACGTCAAATCCATTTGCGTCGGCTCCCGTTTGGTCGTAAAAATAAAGTCGATTTGTATTTTGTACATCATACGATCTTTGTTTTGTTGTTAATTTGAATGAGAATTTGTCTCAAGCGTGATATTATGTGGCTT
Organism: Eupithecia centaureata; assembly: GCA_944547425.1. Lineage (NCBI taxonomy): Eukaryota > Metazoa > Arthropoda > Insecta > Lepidoptera > Geometridae > Eupithecia > Eupithecia centaureata. Next base: position 3,671,538 of record OX155681.1, on the reverse strand, counting down.
GATCAACATCGACCCACGCTTTAAATTGGTTGAATATCTGCATAGATGAATGATCTTTAGGTGTAGATACCTAGTTATTATTTTAGTAACTACTTATTTTAGTAAAAAAACTCATACGTAATAGATACCTTTCTGCCTGCCTGTCTACGAAAAAGGTAGCAACTTCGGAATAAAACCTAAGCATCTAGTTAAATAAAATTTAACTTTTTTAAACATTCTCAATAGGCCTTATAATAATTAGGTAACTAGGTACTACTGCTTTACTATTTCCTAACTACTATATAAGTAATCAATAAGACAGGGCGTTATGGCGCTCATTAGGGGAGGCCAATGTCCAGCAGTGGACTAATATGAGCTGTAAGTATGATGATGTAAGTAATCAACTTAAAGATCATAATTTAGTACTTGAGATTAATCGTTCAGATAATGGCACAATAATACTTATTATTGAAATAAATGGCCTTGTCTAACATCCATCAGGACTTATCTTACAAGTCAATAGCTGGCAGATAGCGTACGCGGAAGAAGAAAGAAAGTGGTGACACACACAGACATATCAATGAGTGCTGGGTGTATGCCATTTTATTTCAAACTATTATCTGCCGCGGCTTTGCACGCCTTGTTTCTATGAAAACGTTTGAAGGCTTTTTAAATCCCATAGGAACTGATTTATGGGATAAAAAAAACCTATTAGTTTTTTCCTAAAACTACGTCTGTTCAAAATTTCAGCCAGTTCAAGTTTTTGCGTGAAAGTGTAAACATCCATACTTACATACAAACTTTCGCGTAGGTATATAATATTAGTAAGGATTAAAACTCAAAGCGCCAACTTTTCAGTCTGGTGGAACTATTTTTTGGCATTATCTCTTCATTGCCACGTGTTACTGAAGGTATAATCATATTTTCCACCTAACAACAATGTTTATAACTGAAATAGTGACGATTCTCCTACCAAGAACTCGAATAGCACGTCTCCTGCAAAGGCGGCGGGTGCCAAAAGATTTTGGGTTCAAAGGCATTTCAAAGGCCATGACGCTAGTAAATGACTACTCCATATCTTTAATTACATAAATACCTATCTCCCTACATGATGTAGTGGGATTGCCTTTTTCTTTTCTAGCTGGAATTGTATAAATGTCAAAATGACGGTAATGTAGATATCACTTAAAGCCAGTTGATTGATATCCAGTCTCCTCTCTATGGGGACTATCCATGTGCGTAAGCCATCAAATCTCAGTATACACTTGTGTGTGCTATAAATTTTATAGTACTTACACACAAGTGTATGCGCAAACACAGGTGCACTCTCTATTCCCGAACGGTTCTCAACGAACCAAAGAACATCCGACTGTGCTGTACCTAGCCGCACATAGGTATGATTATGTACCTTACCTACCAATAAACTATAATATGATTAAGTAAGTACCATCCTAATCAGCAATCAGCATCATCAAATACTGTGGTTTCCAGGGCCTTATTGAACCTTATTCGGCGTTGAAATAATTTATTAGACTTCATGTGGACTTCGCTATGGCTGGAGTTTTCTTGATGTCTGATAAAGACGACATCCTTGTTAAGAAAGAAGACATATCGAGTAAAGAAAGAAGAAATAATCGATAGTCTGATGACCTGTCCACGAGTAGGTTAATGTAGTCAAAAAGTGTTTAAAACTATTTCTGGAGGAAACGTTGACGCAGAGCGGTCAAACACCAACGGATCTGACGAACGTCAAGTGCAAACCTATTTCTGAACGCCCACTTCCGTCAGAAATCGACTTTACTATTTGCCACGCTTTGGTGGGTGGTCTTACCTTACCTACCTTTCTTTAGATGCCTGAGTCGATCGAGGCATAGATCATCATGTCTAGACTCTCAAGTATATCTTGACTTCCAGTAAGAAAAGTCTCCATTACCAAAATGACGATTTATTTTGGTCAGCCAGCCAGCATTAACAACTTGATTAAGGTATGTACCTGTATCACAGAATAGATAGGTACTGTCCATTTAAAATTTAGCCACAGCCTCCATCCTTACCTGTATACCTAAAATACAAAGGTAGGAAAGTCTAATATTACAACTATTTAAAAGAAGTGCAGACGTTTTCGCGATAAAAACGCATGTAAAACTTTTATACGCGACGACAAGGTGATAAAGATAGTTAATCTACTTTCCTGACCTAGATAATAGTTAAAAGCTAATAAGCTTTAGAACCAGACTACAGTCTGGACCAATTCTCAGGGATTCATTGATAAAACTTCAAACGAAGACAATTTATGACAGAAGATACAAGTAGCACAGCGTAGATTATTATCCATGGTACTTAATTCGTAAGATTTTATGAGCAGTCACATTCTCGTGTTTGCAGTTTGCTGTCGCTTACCATCTAAACATTATTTCCTATAGGGTAAATAAAAATCTAGCTCAGTAGGATCTCCTAATGTAACCTAAGAAAAATAATTTTAATGCCTTCAAATATGGGCCTAATCGATCGATGGAAGTAAAAATGGACGTCCCACCCAAATTTGAGGACAGAAAAATAGAAGAAAACTCCTTTTTTTATTTATTTTTTATCACTCAACGATCATATCTCCTATAACACACGCAAGAAAATACACAAAAGAGGCAAAGCCATCAAACTTATTGGCTAACTAAACCTAACTCTCATAACCACAAACACAGGGTCTAATAACAGGCTATTTACCTTTATCCATAAGCAAGTGGATCTGAATGTTGCGTTTTGGACGCATTGAGTCGCATAAGTCGTATTGCACTAATATACATACCTACACCTGAGCCTATACCTAGTGATGCTGAATATCCTCGATTAGGTATCTACACCTCACTTATCACAATTTGACGAGGTAACTTTTATATATACAAAAATTAGACAACGTACATAACGTCAGTTGAATGAAAATAGGCTGTAACTTCGTTACCTTAACCGGTGAAATAACGGTATTTTTAGCATAATAGGGACAGAAGGGGTTGCTTGCTAAATAAATACCGCTTTAACGTTCGCCATGCCCTTTTCACCCTTACAAAAGTCACGACCGCAACCAATTTGTATTTTCTGTTATTATCCCAACAAAAACAGCTGAACTTAATGTACTATGATGGCATAGTGCTTATTTATGCTATGTACTTATATGCTATACACCTATACGCATAGCGATTCGCGCTTTTGTAGTGCTTTTCCAGCTTTTCCAGCACTGCTATGTCAAACATTTCCATAGACTGTAATAATAACATCTTTATTAACAACGAAAATTACAAGCAAAGGAATAGAAAAATTACAACTAGTATTTACAATTGAAACCATTGAGCGAACTGCAGACGGTTGCAAACAGTCTAAAGGTAGCTCAATTGATCCATGTCAATACCAGTCGGAAGCATCCCCAAGACACTGGCTGCATTACCACGCTGTATGGCAATGCTGATGCGCTGAGCCAGATATTCACCAGCTCTCGGGTCACGCGTCGCATCGACCAGACGCTCAGATAATTTTTTTGTAATAATATAATTTATAAGTACCTAGTTTTTGTGTGGTCGTGAAAACGTGACAGACTGACTGTGTAACTTTCGCATTTATGATACCTATTAGTAAAGTTAGTATACTGGCACTGCAATGAATTGTAATAAAAACAGTTTTTATGAAATTGAGTGGAAAAATTAAGTTGTTTATTAAGCAAAGGCCGTCATTATCGCGCCCATTAGACCATCGCCGCAATAATGTACATTTAACCATTGCATGTATAATGCACTTTTACTTTTATTGATGTTGCGATGCATTGCAATGCAATAAGAACTATTACGTATAACTTTAAATTAGTCAGCCTACATGATCTATCATAATCTCTACTAGTAGGTACTTAGTAGATACACAATTTCAAGCTCAAAGAAGCCAATGTTCAGTCAGTTACATTAATTAGTAGACTTCTTTAATGGAAATGATTAAAGTAATACCTTGCTTACCCCATTAGTGATGGTGACTAAAGATCAACAATCATCTGATTGTGGCTTTACAAATTGGTCCAGCATATTAGACCAAAACTAAATTTATGGAATCAAGTCAACGACGCGACGACACGGGGCAGCGCGTCATTCATTAGGTAAGGTACATTAGGTATGTCACAGGAATTTGTCCGATTATAATAGCAGTGTATCCTCAGCCTTAGGAGCTCAGGGGTTTCGAGAATAAGGTAAGTTTATGTAACTGGTTTAAATGTGGGAGGAACAGGTGCAGTTCCAGTCGCAACGGAAGCCTTCGAGCGACTTGGAATTGTTCGTTGAGCGATCACATCCTTTGATTAAATACATAAATTACCTTTGCGATGGGATTCTACAGGATATCATATGCTGGATATATAATATTTATATTAGTTAAAACCATCAACACACGTATGAACTGTGTTTGTGATAAGCAATTATTAAAACTCAGTAAGTAGGATGGGAGATGTTTTTCTAACCCCCTTTCCCAAACCGGTACCGTAGTTTAATTTAAAAAAAACTAAGGTATGTAGTATTGTTTGTATTAGTTATTTGAACAGTAACTAGTAATATTTCTTCTCATCAAAACTTCTGGATGCATGGCAGATTCTGGCTGCGGCAAGCTAAAGACAGGGCGCTATGGCGCTCATTAGGGGAGCGGCCGATGTCCAGCAGTGGACTAATACCTATAGGTTGATGATGATGAATATTAATTCTAGTATTGCCATGTGCCCTACAAGTCCCATGGCCATGGGATACACTTTAAGTAGTTGTAGCCTCAGCTAAAACGTTTTTGGATACGTTCCCAGGAAATCTAACGTGTTAGGTATTATTATATGCTGCCATTCCATAGTAGTACTTATCTAAGCCCAAAGATCTGGTCACTTCCAAACATGGCACTCCTTGGTATTTGCATACGAATTGCACATTTTATCACGACCACGATCAAGCAAGCTTCCGTACTATGTTCGCAAGCTTAAAATGCTTGGTGGCTAACCATACTAAACTTAATAGTTACTAGCTAACCTAGGTATCTAGGTAAGAATATGGGCAGTCTAAGCGCCTACTGTATAGACATGCCTTCATTCCGTTCCTTAAAGGGAGACATTACAAGACCATAGAATCTGGTATCCAGTGGTATCTCAGTAAAAGGATGCATGCTTTGGATGCGATGTTTTTGCCGCGAGACAAATTACGAAATTCGCCAGAAATACATTAGTATTCCAGGGACTTTCTGAATATCAAAAGAGCGGATGAGAGTCCAAATTTTGATTCTAATTTATAGCAAACGTTATGATAATGAAATCAAGTCACCTTTCTTTGATCAATGGCCTCTCGTCAAGCGACAAGATATGCATTCAATAAACTGGGTCGCGACTCGTGGTCCCACTGGGATTGTACCACTATTACTCGTGGTCCCACTATCCCTGAAATCATGGGTTCGTGGTTCCACTGCTTAGTGGGACTACCAGTCATAGTTAAAATCGTAGGTTCGTGGCCCCACTGCATCAAGTTTATACTTAGAGTAAATACTTGAATTAGGCGGAAAAACTTTAATAGGTAATAAATAAAATAATTTCATAATAAATTCCACTTTTCTGTTAATTTCACAAAAAAATGGTTGTCTCTAAAGTCGGTTCAGGAACGATAATTTTACGTGATAACGTCATTTACTTGATCTATTGAAAATCTTACCTCGTAGTTTATATACTGATTGTGATACCGATTAACAGCTGTCATCCGAAATGTAGATCATAGCGACCTCTATACAAACCGGTGGTCTAGCATGAGAAGTTTCCGAGATGTGACTATTTTTAGTTTGACAGCTGTCATCCGAAATGAAGATATCACCAAGAGCTGTCATATCTCCATACAAACCAGTGGTCTAGGATCAGTAGTTTCCGAGATATGACAGTTTCCAGTTTGACAGCTGTTATCCGAAATGAAGATCTCACCGAGAGCTATCACATCTGTACAAACCGGTGGTCTAACTTAAGTACATATAATAGTGATCTAGGGTCTAAGGTGAGTACCTAGTTTCCGTGACATGATCGTTTTTTTAGAGTAGCTAACAACGCTATCTATTAGACGAAATTAGCACTTTAATCTCGAAAGAAAGAAAAAATATTCATTGGTTCACCAAAACATAAAACATAAATCACATCCATTAAAAATTTGCAATTATAACATAACAAATACAAAAACTATTTTCCATTAATCATACTCGGAAAGTAGGTGTAAACATACGTAACGGTTTTATTTATATTTCCTTGTATTCGTAATGAAAAGCACAGTGCTTACCTCGGGTGAAGTAACTTATTTAATCCCTCGAACTATTGGTGCGTCTCGGGACTAAATAAGTTACTTTCAACCCTTGGGTAACAATGTACGCAGCGAACCAGCGAACCAATAGGTCCTGCCTGTCTCAGCATAATGTTGATCTACAAGAAGCAGAGCAATTTTCAGTGCATCGGTCGTCATGACAACGCAGTTAATAACGTGACACTTTTTTGAACATGCTACCCATGGAACTAAAAAGTAGCACAAAAAAGGGTCCGATGGCGAATCGCCACTAACTCCCATGTTTATCGATTTAATAGACGTTACCACGTCAAATATATTTGTGTATGACCAAATCAGTGGGACCACGAGCGACTGCATTACGGTGACTGATGGTCCCACCAAACAGTGGGACCACGAGCCCATTAAATTGACACACTGTCCCACCAGTGGGTCAAATTAGTGGGTCCACGAGTCGCGACCCAATAAACTCCAGATTTATAAGGGCTAGTTTTGAATTATAGCGATAAGATCGCCGTAGGTTACAATTTGCTTGCACGAAGCTGAGAACTGCACTGGGCTGGGATTCGAAGTAAACCTCCGCAGAACAAATTACCGGTAATACAGGGTACCTATTCGGTTGTCTATGGTCAGGAGTACAGGTGTGATGCGCTCGTAACTGGATCGGCTGGTAGTGAGACCAGTGAAGTCAAGAAGCCAGTGGTGTCATCACTTATCCTATTTTCCTAGGTTTTATGGTCAAAGGTCCTACTAGTTGAAGAGTGTGCCACAAGCCCATAACGCCCCTATGACGAGCGGGATAGCGAGTTATAGTAGTTAGTTGTAGTAGTGTTAGTTACCGTGTCAGTGAGACGTACAGTAATAACTTTTTGCCTAGGCCACAATTGATTTTTACCCAATTTCAAGGTCACAATTGATTTTTACCCAATTTCAAGGTCATAAAACAATAACCTAAATAAAACAAAAGAATAACCTAACAAAAAACTTATGGTTTCTGAAATAAATGGTAAAATATGTGCAAAAATTTTTAAATTAATATTTTATCGAGAGGCCACCAATCCTGTTGATGAAACACATAATTCAAGATAAAAGTTTGAAGTATTATTTCCTTAATTATCAGGGCAGGCAGAGAACCAAATGTGAAAAACAAGATCGAATTCGATTTGAAGCGGTTGTTTAAAATTTCACCAGTTAATTCTAACCGGGACGGTGCTGGGCTGGCTGATGGTTCTTTAGTCAAGTCTAACCCTCTAGCAGAGTCTGTGGCAGAGTCGGTTTTGATGTTGTTCCAAAAAGTTATCGTAAGATGCTTCTTCCTTGAATCTGTCCGTCCTATAACTACAACAATAAATTGTATTCCACTAGGCTGATAGCTTACTGCTGCCAATATTTGCGATGTCGTTAACCTTCTAGGTTTGTGTTATTCACCCTTTCCTGTCAACAGAATAATAATAATTGATTTAATGCGACATAATTACAGTTTTAAAGAATATATTTTGAATCCGTTGAAATCAGCCTTAACTGTATTTTAGGATCCAGGGCTGTAAATTAAAAACCCACTAGATATTTATGTTGAAATTTTAAAATGCAGCATACGGACGGTTGCATACAGTCTAAAGGCAAATATTTGAGATAATGGCTTAAATTGTATACCTTAAATTATTTATTATAAATATAAATTATTTATTATTTATAATAAAATTTATAATTAAATTTAAAATTTATAATTTATAGTATAAATTATTTATTATTTATATTTATTACTTAAATTGTAATTGTATATACGAGTTTTAATTTTTTTCTGCAACCGTCTGCAGTTAGCTCAATGGTTTCAATTGTAAATACTAGTTGTAATTTTTCTATTCCATTGCTTGTAATTTTCGTTGTTAATAAAGATATATCACATTCTAAAAAAAAAAAAAAAAAATTTTTTTTTCTTTTCCTTGATTGTAATTTTCGTTGTAATAAGAAAAATGTATTTTATTTAAATTTAGAATATTTAGAGCATCTGAGTTTTGTAGTGCATGCGAGCTCCTGAACTACAGTGCGAGGTGGAGAGGAGATGCCAGTTAACACAGGCCAATAGCCAATCTGCGTTTAAATCGAAGCTATTAAACACTGGTTATGGGGCCCAGAGCGAACGACATAACAAATGCAAATTGGTAATTTAATAGAATCGCTTATTAAAATAATGGCGGCTAGTTTTACAGCTATATCAGGTCTGGGAGAAAATTTGAAGGCACTCAGAAGCAAGCTGTTCCCTGATTGTAAGAAATAGTTATAATATATAAGGTATTCGAACAACGTTTGGTGCCCCGAAGTTCATGAGTGAGTAGGTCTCTACTCGTCGTCCATGTTATAATATTGTATTTTCCTACTATATTATAAACGCGAAAGTTTGTAAGGATGGATAGATCTTTGAGGTTTTTTTCGAAACTTTGTTTAGAATAGAATCATAGTCTGATTGCTTGCTTGCTACACACACACTCCATAATTAAAACTAGGAAAAAAAGGCTCGTTTTTTGTTTACCTACTTCAATCTTTTTCAAGACTACTATTACTATAATCTTTGTAGCCCTGGAATAAAATATAGGCTACCTACTTTTCATCCCAAAATCAATATCTACCCATGGAATAGAAATAATTAATTAATCCTTTTCATAGAACCAATGCTTGTGAAGATGCTGGCATTTAGCAGTGGGCGGCCCAATAGATATTATATTCAGGAGCTGGACACTGAATGTGACGTACAACGTACAAGTAAATATTGACACGAGGCCGAAAGCGTTGAAAAACACTTTCAAACAGTTCTGCGGTCATATAGTGTTTATTTAGGTATTCAAACTTAAGTAATTAACAGTGAGTTGAATAGCAACATTTGGACTTCAGCCAGCGCTTTCATTTGATCAACAATTGTTTACAGTTGTAGCTATTAATTCGGCTTCTACGTAGATCTTGTAACTATGTAGTTGAAGTCGTTTTAAAGCGGCAAAATTCATCAGGTCTTAAAGGTGATATTCAACTAACTATAGAAAGGTGTTAGTGGAATTATCAGCACGCTTCTTTGGAAGAGGTTTCTTAACAACTTTTATAAGCAGTATAACGGTACTTGGAAATTATATATATTGGCTATTTGATTGTATAAATATTGGCTATTTGACGACCACCGCTGTGGCGCAGCGGGCGAAGGTTCCCCTGCATAGCAGGGTATGCGGGTTTAATTCCCGCCTTGGGGCAAACGCGTGATACTACTCAAGTAAAAAGTCAAACTAGGTACTTTAATCAGAACCACCTTAATAAATGTTAGATAACTCTTGAATATCATTAATGAATGATGATTTATCGTGCTAATTATGCATAGTCACGAAACTCGTGTCCAGAACGTACAAATAATATTATAAATGTTTCTACAGTCTACAGTAAAGCAAATTGCGTGTTCTAAATTACGGTCATTTTTTCCTGCATTCAACATAAACACGACCAAGTTCACTGGGCTTGTTGTCAATAACTTTTCTAGCTGCTTCGTTATCGTTCGCATTATTCAATATCTAACTAATAGTAATAGGTATCTACTTGGTATAATTTCTAAAGATACACGTCACTATTTAAAACTTCATCATTTCCGATGACTGTTGCATCAGATGGAGTCTACGTGTTTAACTTTTAACTCTATACAAAAATGTCACTAAAAAAATAAACAAAAATTAAAGAATTTTCTAGACTTTGTTCTACATTTTAAATGACCACCGTATAATGTTTTACATTATTATCATTATTTCACTTCAGTCAGTTGGTTAGATAAGTATACGTAGACAGTACACACTAAATCAGGAATACCTACCATAAAAGCTATTTTAAAACGGCCGTTTTAAATCCATCCTACCTATTAATAAATCATGGCTAACATTCTTTAAAGAAGCATTCTATTTGGTTGCGAAGACATGATTGTTTTATTTGAATCCAGATGCTCCTCTTGACTCTTACTCTTGACCTTCAATTCAGCACTCCAGTACAGATCCAATGTCATGAGATAATGGAATCACTTAAAAGTATACTATAGCTATAAAATTCAACTGACTATTATTGGAACAAATGGTGGATAAACTCGTAAAAAAGAATCCTGCTATCCAAAGTAATTCAAACAATGATAATGGAAACCAGTTCAATGGCAAAGTTTCCAATATTTATTGACAAAGGGTAAGTAAATCAAAATAAATATTTCAAAACATTTGAAATTATGAAAAGAAATTAAAAACACGCTCCTCTGTAGATCTATGTTGCCATGTGTAAGCTTCAGCTGTTTGTACGAAAATAACGAACTGCGTAGCAAATGGATTGGATACGGCCCCGTCCAAATATACCAAACCAACTATCTACCTTTCACAGAATGTTCGTGTTGAACTTACGATCGGAATAGCGAACCGGTGCTAGGGTTATTTTAGACTTCGCGGCCAGTATTAAATAGTAGAAGATATGCTGAGAAAGATGCTGTTGGACTTGAAATTTCAGGACTGCAATGCTGAAAATATGAATTTTAGTTCCTTTTTGAGCATTATTTGTAGTAAGTACCTATACCCTATAAATAAGTATGTATCTATAAATATTCCCCAAAACCTATTTAAAAACTTTACCTACTATGCATGTTCTGAGCTTTGCTTTGGTTGGATACCATCACTGAACAGAACAGGCCGCTTGGTACTTCGGATTTCTGATGCAGTGATGTATGACTTGAAATTTTGGTGAAATTAGTGGGAGAGTAGGACATAATATGTTCATACTGGACCAGTATACCCGGGTTAGGGTACATCTCGTCCGAGTGAAAACTTGTCCGAGGACGAGATGTCCTCTTCAATTTTAGATTGGGGTACAACTCGTCCGAGTCCCAAAACTACTGATTTTAGATTCGGACCAGTTGTATCCTAAACCAAAAGTGAAGTGGACAACTCCACCTACATAATTACTTAAACCACAATAAACGCCCATTGTTTGTTATATTATGTAAGTACTTAATGATATGAAGAATAAATAGGTACCTATTAGACGTATATTTTATCATTTAAATAGTGTTTTCCTTCCCCTGTAAAATGCGCAGTTCTGTGTTTGTTATCAATAACTACCTACCTAATGCTAATTAATTAGTTTTTTATTTAAATACATAATATAAATAATGCTAGACAATCCATTCATCATCATCATCCAGCCCAAAGTAAGCTGAACATATGTTAAGGGTTCGAGATAATTGTTATACTTTACCAAACTATACAAATATTATATAATATCTATATGTATTAATATGTATAACGTCGGCGTAATAAAATTATGTATATATCAAAAAGAAAGAAACATCGAAAAGCGAAGATCACCCGGAACCAATAACGCATATCATACAAATATATATTCCGATCCCGGAATCGAACCCGCAATCTCCTCCGCCGTAGGCAGTCTACCTTTTCCCGCTGTGCCACGCAACTTGTCAATTATACTATAATAGCTTACTAAACTAAATCATGTTTGATAAAATATAAGAATGTGTTACACTTATTATAACTGTAATAAGTGTTTTTATTGTCATTGCTTTAGGTAGGTACTAGGTACCGATTTAAATAAACTACCTCCACTAATTTTATTTTATTTTTTTAGAGAGACTTGAATCATAATTATTAGATATAGTGTTATACTTAACTTACTACTCGCCTACTCTTTTTCCGACTAAGACTCGTTGTTCGAAGATGATGATGTTAGCTCTATCGTGTCTCACGCTAACGTAAAACTGCCTACGCTTTCAGGAAAACCGTCGTTATCAATCTATATATTTTATACAGCTTTAAGAAGAAAAGTATCTTTTTGTGCCAAATATCTATACCTACTTCCCAGATTCCGAGAGCAGCTGATGCATAACCTAAGAGCATTGTACTTGCAGAAGTTCAGATCACTAGTATTTTCGTGTTCTTGTCACCAATTCTTACCGCGGCTCCACATTTGTGCCGTGAAGCTCCGTTAACAGGCGTGAACGTGAATGTGGATGGTTTTCGCGGGGTTCACGCGTTTTCACGCCTGTTCCCCGATCAGTGTCGGTATTTTATCCCGCGACAAAGGGTTCGCGCCCCTTTCGCGCGGCGTTCACGCGTACACATCCACATTCACGGCCCAGTGCCAGTTTACTCCAGACTACAAGGGCGTACGGACGTGTGCAATAGCTGCGCGCGCGCTATGGAGTCGAGCGTGAACAACAAACATACCTTGATCGGTTAAAGGGGTATTAAACCTTCCTAAATATCGGAGACTAAATTTAGTCGTTCCTAAATTCAGAATAGTTTAATAGCATTTAGGAAGGTAGCATCCGATTTAGGAAACGATTTAGGAAGAAGAATGGCTTCCGACGCTCTAAATCTACTTCGGCTCCTAAATCGGAAGGGTGTAATAACATTTAGGAGGAAGCTCAGTCGCTCGGTCGCACAGTTGGTTGGATGGATGTTTGTTACTCAATCACGCCAGAACGGCTGGACGGATTGGGATGTAATTTGGAAGTGAGATAGATAGCGCATAGATATACATAGTCTGGAATAGCACATAGGCTACTTATGATTCACTCGTGCGAAGACGGGGTGGGCCACTAGTATTATGAATGTGAAAATTTTGATGGATGGATTGATAGATGGATGTTTGTTGCTCAATCACGCCAGAACGGCTGAACGGATCTGGATGAAATTTGGCACAGAGATAGATTATAGTCTGACTTAGGCTATATTTTATCCAAAAACTTTATTGTTTTGGACGTTTAAATAGTGATATGTTGCCACAGCAAACACAGTTATTGCAGCAGCAGCTCCTACATACGTCTATTTCGCGGCGGGTTTCACGAACGATTGTGAGCATTCCGTGAATGTGGAGGGTACAACTTGTGCCGTGAATTCACGGCGAGAATTCGCGCGTTAATTCACGGCACAAATGTGGAGCCGCGGTTAGTAAAACCACGTGGATGGTCGATTAGTGTTACGGGAAAAGTATGAAATTTTGGTGTATCTTTACAAGAACCATTGATTGAGCACGCTTTTGGTGCCTTCCTTCTGTGTCCTACACAACAGACATGCAAGTTTGCATGTCTAGTCTATTAAGATCTATGAATAGGGTAGGTAGGTAGGTGATCCTAAATTTCAAAATATTGAATTTTGAGTTCCCAATTGAGGTTCTAAAAGTATCTACTTACTAAATAAACATCTGACTCAATAAAACCTAAATCACTTCTAGGTGACCTACCTAGGGTACTCTTGGATGTTGAAATTTGAAAGACCAGGCATGGAGGTGTGAACTCAATAATTTAGAATATACTGACCAAAATTTGATACCTTTGACCATACCGATCATTATTTGAATCCTACATACCTACTTACCAATTAGTCCACTCATTCAGAAACTAAGGAATATGAACAGAATCAGAAGCCAATGAAATCAATGATGCCTGGGACAATTCTAAAGCCTGCAATACATGTTGGCCGAGCTAAGGCCAATGCGAGCGAAGGCAAATCTGTGCAAGCTAAGTGCTACCGTCCAGACGTTCGGCAAGTCTACGCAAACTATTGCAAACGGCCAATGTAGACGAGTTTTCTGTGAAGCTGCCCACACGTTGGTAGCCGTCAGTTCTTGTTGTGCATTCGAACTAAGTAGTCATCAAGCAACAAGTTGAAGTTGAACAACCGATGTTTTGTTTATTTGATTTTGATTCTTACGTACATAGTAATTATTATCTATACTTATAATAAAACTGTAACAGGTCCAATTCTGTACATTGAAGATATTTTGAAATTTTTTTTTGGAGGGCACTCTATTATCGATACTCAAGCCAAAACTGTTATTTTTTTCATTCATGTCTGTCTGTCTGTCTGTATCGTAAACGCGCATCATGCCGAAACTACTTGATGGATTGAAATGAAACTCGGCATGATTGTAGGTCATACTACGAGGAAGGACATAGGATACTTTTTATCCCGGAATTCAGTAAGGTACTCATGGGAGAGGGTATGAAAGTAAAATTCCTTTACCGCGCATCACGCCGAAACTGCTGAATGAGTTGGAATGAAACTCGGGACGATTTGAGTTCATAGTACAAGGAAGGACATGGGATACTTTTTATCCCGGAATTCGGTAAGGTTCCCCTGGGAGAGAGGGTGAAAGAAAAATTCTTTAACCACGCATCACGACGGAATTGAATGAATTCGAATGGAACTCGGGACGATTGGAAATGGGATACATTTTATCCCGGAATTCAGTTTGGTTCCCCTGGGCTATACGGTTTTTCAAAAATTTTGCTGTATACTGTATGCTGTACTGTACACACGCGAATTCATTCACTTCCGTCGTGATGCGTGGTTAAAGAATTTTTATTTCACCCTCTCTCCCAGGGGAACCTTACCGAATTCCGGGATAAAAAGTATCCCATATCCTTCCATGTAGTATGAACTGATAAACGCGAAAGTTTGTAAGTATAAATGGATAGATTGATAGATGGATGGATGTTTGTTACTCTTTCACGCAATAACTGCTGAACGGATCTGGATGAAATTTGGCACAAAGATAGATTATAAGCTGGAATAACACATAGGCTTTATTTTATCCCAAAAATCTAACGAGAAAGGGAATAACGCAAGTAAAATCGCGAGTACTCGAAATACTAATCATGCGCAGACGAAGTCGCGGGCACCAGCTAGTTATATATATAAACAGATTAAATAAATACGTGCGTGCGTGCGACGGTGACTGACACCAACCGCATAATGGCGGGCTGGCAAACATGTGGACACGATTGGCCGAGCGCTGACAAGCGCCTTTGATTTGTGCAGAAAAACCGACACGGCTCCGAAGTGAGGCGAGTGGCGGCGAGCGACAACGAGCGGTGACAAGTCACTGCAAATGACCTCTATACACGTTGGCGCTTGTATTCACTCGGCCAGCTAGGCGAGCGACACCGAGCGATGGCAAGGCAAGGCAAAAATGCCGTCTACACGTTGGTATTGGCCCTCACTCGGCAACGTTGGGCCAACATGTATTGCAGGCTTAAAATATCCTTTAATAAAACTTTGGCTACAACATCTACGGCAGCGGCAGACAGCGCGCGTCATTCCAGTCGGGAAAGAGTTCTCGGCGAAAGCTACTGGCAACCCTCCAAACTAGCAAACCGCGTGGTCTACTGTCTCATTGCAACACTGTTGCGTAATAAGTATATCTCGCTGATAAGCAATTCTGATTAATTATATTAATTAATACAGCTCTAGACCTCGAATAGACCTAGACCCTCGACAGATTGCTTCCAAAATTCACTCAGTGAAAAATCATAATTACAACACTTTCAATTGAAATACTTAGATTACTTTTATGAAATTTGTGAAAATAGATGTCGTTTTCCTCATACCTAGAACATGATGGGGCCTTTCAGAGCTACAGATGAACTAAATACTTAGGAAAGAGTTGTTAATAATTGGGAATTCCTTTGGCAGCTGATCAATGAAATCTTATTTTTTACAGGCTTTTAAAATATGCGTGTCATTTACCCAGATTTTGTTTCTTCCTTAGTGCCTACATTTCACCAGTTGTTGAAAGTGAAAAGAATATTCCAGAAACTTCATATGTTTTATAGCTAAACAAGCAGATATAAATTTGGAACACATTAACACATTAGCGAGTGCCCATTTCCTAAAGGAAACGTCATTTATTCAGTCTTTGCGGCCTATGACGGTGGCTAATCTTAAATAGATGGTAATGTCCTTCAGTGCCCTTCGCTGTTCCAATAGGAACGTCAAAATTTGCGTGTGATTTTTATGTTATTCTGAAAATATTTAGTTCCGCGGTCATAAATCTTAGAATTGATGATGCAAAAGCATAGGTACTTTAGTAGGTATCTACCTTCCTAAGTCTTTATCGTGGATATTTGCAAAAAAAAAAAAATCGTACCATCGAAAGTTGCAAATCATCGTTTCTTTACAGCACAGAATCAAATAAATACTTTGAACTTTCTTCTGAATTATTATAACGCTACGGCAGACACCACATGAAAATCGTTGACTCAACATTTAAATGACAATCATTTTGTTTTTGGCATAGGTAGATAAGCTTCTATCTGAAAAGTTAGTCGTCTCTCACATTAAGAATTTCATCATTTCTTTCTACTTAATCCTATGATTCATAAAACTACGTGTCATGAACCAAAAGCTTTAGAAAATTTCAATCGATTTTCACTAGTTTACAGCTGAAATGACTCATAATAGCTCACTCAACCGATAACTTTGACTCTTCATCGCATGATTTCATTTGCATTTTACGTTGTTGAGTCAGGTGAAAATGTTGATTTTTGGGAAAACGGAACAAAATGTCTGGTATTTATTATATTACATTGTATTTCATCAGGAATATGATAATAACAGTCATTTTTATGTATGAATAATTTTAATTCTAGACTTTATCCTCTCGTGCGTCGCGGCCATTTTTTGCAATTCTGCGCATCTGTCACGGTGACGTACTCTGTCGCGGCGAAAAATCGGCGCGTCATGATAAAATAGCAATATTTCAAAAATTTGTTACCATAGCTATTTATTAAAAATATGTCGTTGTAATTATATTGAATTATACTAACCGATGGCATACCAATAAGTTAAGATCTTACATAAAATATATTGTTAAATCTGAATTGAAATTAGGATTAGTGTAATTTTTCTCACTTTATTCTGTAAAAGTCATGATAATTCACTAATAGTACAATGATTTGAAGGAAAACAATTTTTATTTATTTCTACATTTATTTTACAACCCGTAATAACGAAAAAAAAACACAAAACTCAATTTCACACAAAAAACTATGAATAAAAATCGATAACAATTTTCACCGCTGGCCACCCCTCATATAAAATGAAAAATTACAAGATTTTTCCTTCTAGACTGCGGTTTTTAAAGTTGAAACGTGATTATATATTCATCCTTGTCATTGTTACTACACTTTATTAGAGTTAGAGTGAGGTAAAAGGGTCACAGAATTCAATTTACAATGTGCAAAGACGGAGGCCTTCTAAAGGCGACTTAACAGATGCGCGTTTTTTGAATCGGCCTTTTAAAGGTATGTCAACACACGAGAGGTTATAAGGGGGGGAGACTAATGCTGATGCAATAGATGCGAAATTATTTTTTTATTAAAACCTGATGCAACTATTAGTCTAGTTTCGGTAGCGCTCGGTTTTCGGGTGTAAATCTTAGAATTACACTATGGAAAAACTATTATGATACGAGAGTGGGTACTGTCTCTATTCTCTTCTTATAAATAAGTAGTGTTCTAGAGTGCAGTGACATGGCAGTGAGTCAGACACACTGTTTCCATTAGCAGAGGCATATTGTTTTGTCTAGCAATAATTTCTCAAGCGTTCAACAGTTTCTTTTATTCGTTCCTACTCCACTTTCCAATATGCAATGCTCTAGGAATCTTTCAATAGATAAACTTTTGATGTACCTAGTCATAACCTACGCTAAATATAAAATATAAATTTTATTCATCGAAGTTAGTAACTACACCTGCTAATTAAACAAATGGTAAGTATTTCTATATATTGATAGGAATGTTTTCAAAGAAATTATCGTGATAATATTATACCTACCTGATTCTATAGAAACCAATTTGCTTAATTCTATTAATTTTTTTGTTTTCTTTTGAACGGTACCTAGTTCTTATTGTAGGTAGGTATTGTATTGTTGTACAGTGATATATTCGGTAACAACAGGTCACGATAGATATGGCATGGTAAATTTTTAAAATATTTGGACTTTTCTCCTATCGTTACCGTAAATAAATAAAAATATCTAATATAAATTATTCCTGACAGTCGACACAGCATCATCTAGCCCCAAGCTAAGCAGAGATTGTGTTATGGGTACCTACTAGATGACTGATATAGGTACCTACTTTAATACAATAGATTTCATAGATAGATATTTTTTATTTTATACATAGAATAGTAGATCGTTAATCGAATGTTACGCTAATACATCGGTAAACATCAGTAAACAAAACATTAAAGTACAAATCCACATGCGAAAGACATTAGATTCTATAAATACCCCAACATCTGCGTCGACGTAAGCGCCATTTAACTAATGTGAGAACTGAGAAGTGAGTACCTAACCTACATCTTGCTGGAAAAATAGTCGTCAATTTATAATCTGGACCAAGGGGTTTATTACATTAATTTTATTTGAAACGGGAAAATGGAAGAATTTAATTATGATAAATTAATATGCGACAAGTTAACCTACTTTACGTTGACACACCATATCTAACTATAGTTATAAAATATGCCTACAAAAACAATGTTCATGTAGGCTCTCTTATCATCTGCCCGAGTGTGCGCCAAACATTGAGATAGAAACTTGGCTCAGACTGCAATAACGTTCTGCTACTTTGTATGTATCTATCACACTTTATTATATAACTTGGGTAAGTAGTTATAACATAAAACTAGGTAGGTAGGTATAAATATAATGTCAATATGTATCTAATAGTATTCAGTGCTTCTTCCTGTACATTATGTGCGTTAAGCTAGCTTTATTGTTTGTTATTTATTAGGTATTAATATATGTAAAGGAAATGCTTTGTAAATTGATTTACTTTCTTATTCGTATTTGTAAACTGGTAGTTATGTTATAGGTTCTAAGTTACATATAAGCTTCTCATTGCAACGACGACGTTCTTTCCAAAATGACATAGAAAGTACGGATTTTCGATTAGATGAAGCTAATTTTGAGGCTTACTGGCTGGCTGCGCAAAAAAAGTGTTGCTGTCTTATTTTGGTTTTAGAATTTTAGAATAGATCGAAAATGCGTTTCAAGAATTTTACCCAACGAAGTTTTCGCCACACGTTGCCAAAACTGAGAAAGTACGTAAAGAGTAAATGAAACCCGTAGTTATTTAAATCAAGGACGAGAAGATAAACGACGTACAATGCGGACCCAATAATGTCAATCAGAAATATCCCAGTTCTTTATAAAAGCCTAGGTACTAAAGTTTCGCTATTATATTCAAAAAAAGTATACAATTTGATTAGGTAGGTACCTACAGAATTAAATTACCTACCTTAACTTATAAACAGCACCAACAAGACCATAAATATTAAAATTATGAGATAGGTGACTATTGTCTGAGCTATTATGCAATCGATGTGATAGTTACAATTGATTTATTGATTCCTTTGCCCCACCTCACTCAAATGTTTTCCTGATCAAATATACTAGAGAGATGCTTTGTGATAGTTAAAGTTTTATTGATATCAATCATGTGATGTGATATGCAGTGCCGGATTTATATTTTTTATGAGTGTAGGCCACTTTTTTCCGCCGCCCCATGTACAGAGCCGTTCATTATTAGCTGCGCTAATTTTATTGTCTGCAATCGAGTGACCGTCCTCTGAAATCTGCCGCCCCCCTAGGACGCTGTAGCCCCCCTAGGACGCCTCCGCCCCTAGGCCGCGGCCTATACGGCCTATTTACAAATCCAGGACTGATGATATGCGATGATGTGTAGGAATAGTACCTACCTAATAATTTTCATAATAAAGGTAGGTAGGTAAAGCAATGACAATCATCGGGAGGCGTTTCTGGATTATATTACCATCAAGGTTAACACGAATAAAACATGTTCATATTTATTTAATAAATAGGTGTTTATGCAATAATATAAAAATTGAAAACAATTATTGAAATGCGATTAGTTCGAAAGAACCACGAGGATCGATAAAAATAATGCATTAGTGGATTTAAAGAGTTAGAAAGGGGCAAATTAGGTCTTTAAATTTGGCACACTGGCACAGTGTTTTCAGGTGTGCGTATTCTTTTCGTTATCGAACTAGGGTACTTATCAACACTCGTATAAAAAGAGCCATTGTTATAAAAATGTGTGTCTGTTTGCCCTGTCTAACCTCAAGGTTATCTCTAGATACACTTCAAACTCGTATGGTGGAAAACATTCTGGTTATCGCCGTTGCTAATTTACACATTTCTATTTGAGGTTTGTTTTTCATCAACTATAGGTATTAGTTACCAAACACGAAGACTCTACGTGCCCAAGAACTGCGGTCAAAGGTAGATACATCTTTTTATGGTTACAACTTTGATGTGACCCTAATTTAATTTTTATTTCACAAATTTTTGTACGGAAACCGCTGCTAATTATCGTTTTGACGTATCTATACCCGACACTTTAGTTACAAGATTTTATTTCACACAAATATTGAATTATGATACTGTAGACTAGACTAGAAGCACAACACAATCAATCAATATTGACTTCTAGAGTCACGCCACCTCCTATTTACTTAACTTAATTGACACTCCTTAGTATCACTAGCCGATTTTGTTGAACAAACTCAATTAGACAACGATTAGGTTTACGGACAAATCAGTCATTATTCGGTCATTTCAGTGTCACCTTCTTTATGCCTTCATTCAACCCTTAGCTCACCTCACCCTTAGTCGCATGTTTGCAATCTATCTCTTGCTCCTATCCAAGATGTTGTCTACGGAACGTACTCATACTAGATCTTTGGCTACTAAGAAATCACCACAACGAAAGTTTTCCTCAATATCTTCACTGGAAACACACTGAAGAGGTTAATTAGTGAATACAAGGCCAGAAGGGTGCGTACGTGCTCCATGGCAGATCAAGTTGTTTACGCTTACAGGATGACCTATTACTTTTAAAGCCATTGATAACACTAAGCTGGTGGACGATTTACGTGCTATGGATAATGTTTTTTACTTCATAATGATGTCATAACAAACATTGAAATTAAGGTCACTCATTAGCGCTCTTTGGGAGAGCTGTAAATATTTAGTGTAGTTACGTAGATATAGCCACTTGCTTTTCTACTGTTTTGTTTTTATTGTGTGTTGCATTTCGTAATGAAAAAGTCAGATTGCAAATATTTCCCGGGTCTACGTGATCCTTTTCACGTCTGGATTCGATCCCCAGCTCTCTGAAGTCCCCATTTTCTCAAAATAACGAGCCTATTTCATACCGTGATTCAGTACTATGAATTGGATGAAACATCCCCAGTTCCTTTCCTTTGCGAAACTCGGCCAGGGGTGTGGCCGGGGTCGTTGACCTCCTTCCAGCGGGCATTGACCTCGCGCGTCAGCTGATGCAAACAAACATACAGTAGGTTTGACCTAGTTCGCACACATGCACATTAATAGTAATTTTAGTCCACTAAATGCGCTTCCTCATTAAATTTTAATAGTAGTTTTTTGAACTGGCATAATTATTCCGCCAGCTGATACAAAATGCTAGTGGAAAAATTGGTCATTGATGCATTGTAGCTTTTTCAAGTAAATATATAAATATAAAGAATTCATTTTGTATTTTCTATTGCTTAAAATGCAAGGAGCTGCATTTTTATTCTTAGGTTTACCTTTTTCTGAATATGCGTATAAGTAATAATAAATAAGTTATTGATAAATAATTAACCATAGACAAATCTCTCATATCCAGCCCAAGCTAAAAAAGTAATAACAGTACCAAATACTTACTGAATATAATGATAAAACTGTGAATCATTGTCTTTATTCCTTTGTTTCATACATAATAAATTACTTTGGCATACTTTTGCTGAACTAAATATAGCACATTATTAACATGGCGATAGTGTGGGTGGACAGGATTACTCCTTCTTGAGATTAATTCCTTTGTTGGCTTATTGTATACAGAAAAGAAGTAGGGACTATTTTCTTTTTAATTTTTTCTGTTCCTTGATTGTAATTTGCTATTTTCGATGATATCCTATTTCGCAAGTATAATAGTAATCAACGGTAGAGACAGGGACTTATATGCGTTCAATAGAAACGCATATAAGTCCTAATAGAGCTTACAAAAGAGGTTGATGAAAGTAAGTCAGTTACTGACTTATTTTCATCAACCTCTTTATATAAGTCCCTGTCTTTACCGGTAATGTTAAATATTATACTTGCGAGCCAAACCACACCCAATCCTAATAAGAATTAGCGCTGGCTAAATACTAATAGGTTTATGAATAGCACAGTTTCAAAAATGTATTTAGATCACCCTCATGTTGCGACTTACAAGGAACAAGGCAGAATACAATTAATAATAAGGCTTTATAAAAACTCATCTGAACTGTGATCCGAAGCTTTCCGAGAGTGATGCAAAAGATGGATGAGTATACTGGTCACAATTGAACCTGGCTTTAGTAGAAACAGGTAATTAAGATATATATGAAAAATATTAAAGAAACAGGAAGAGACAATTCCGACATCCTGAATTTTCTGTAAAAAACTATCCGTCCATTTTAGATAAATAAACAAGCTTGGTATTGTAATTGTAGAAGACTGGAAGGTCTTTACACTAGCAATCTTTTTATGTGCTCTAAAAATGATGATAAAACATCACATAACTTAGGATACCTATCTCACTCACACTTGATTACATGACGTCGCTACGAATTTTACTTGATCTGCAATAACAAGTAGATGAGAGGCGAAGCACCAATTTTATATTAGGGTTAACGTCTGAATTTGGCTTTCTGACTCAACAGGATGAGACCTAGACAATTTATTGCAGCGTCCACGCGGATATGTCCGACTCACATAGCTCTAGATGAAGCGTGTCACTTCGTCACGACACTCACGACACGCCTGGCTCTTATGGTGTATTTAATTATTTACAACTAACTCATAGATAGATATTACAATCAAGGAATAGAAAAAAATAAAAGCAGTATATTATAATTGAAACTATTGAGCTAACTGCAGACGGTTGCAAAGAGTGTAAAGGTAGCTCAATTGATCCATGATGTAACTTGATTCTGTTGTGTTCTTTCTTATGAACGTTTTCAATTCTTTAAGGATGTTATTTTTGGCTAGGTTAACGCTATTATTGAATTTTGTGTCACTGTGTTTTTTGATCGCTTCTTTATCATCTGATTAATTACACTCACAAAGGTAAGCTATAAGGTAACAAAACATGCGTTGGCCATGAAGTTGTTTCATGACTTTAGAAAATAAGCTTGTTTTTAAAATAATCTCTATCTGATAATTTTTATCGAGTCTCATGTTTACCTTTGTTTTGGTATTTGTTGTTTACTAAGGCAATTCTATGAGTAATTTACCTACCTACTCGAGCAATGCCGGCCGGCACCCAGTCTTTATGTATCACATGACCCAGATGTTATGTAACCGTACGATAAGAGCGCATTAATCCTATAAGTGTCTTTCTTCCTATCTACCTGTGTTATCTTTGCTTATGAAAAGTTATGTACCTAATTGATAAGTTTTATTTTTATCTTCAAAAGAGAACGCAGTAGACGTTTTTATAACAAATATATATTAATCGAGGTACGTGCTTAGGAAATTACTGAAGTAAAAAATCCTGTAATATTTGGAAGTTTTAAACACAGATTTTCAATATCGATTTTCAATCTGAAGGCTACGTCAAATCAATCGATTTTCAATCATCCTATGTTTTTCTATTGATATGAATGCAACCCTCTTTCAGGCCGCCGCCGGTTTAGGTGTAGAAGGCAAGGTACACGACACGACACGCACGGTAGGTACACGCAATACTTACCTCAATGGTCTTAATGACTAAATTCTCCTGATATTTTTATAGTCTTACAACACGAAAGGACCAGGTCCTTGGTTTCGTAGTTTGAGAATCGAAGCTTGTATTTTCTCTTTATTTCACTGAATCAAAACATGTTCGTTCGGTAAAATTAGGGATTGCGTTTTGTCAAAGAACAAAGGTTCTTTGCAAACATCGGTAAAGCCTAAGTACCTATATTCCGTAATTTTGATAGAACATAATTTTTTCCTGAAAACGAGTAGGTCTGTTGGGTGATTCTACGAAAATTCGTTTTTTGTCTGACTTCTGTGGCACATTTTTTTTTGTTTAAATTGCACATCATGATAGTATATTCTAAATAAAGATTTAATTTTGAATTTTTTGGTAGTGAAGGGAACTTTATTGGCTTTATGGTTACGGAGTTATTCAATTTTAAAAATATGGTGTCCACGGAAATCAGAATTTATATCACCAAAATCAAATATGGGTTGGTTTATCGATAAAAATATGTGTTTTCGGTAGTAAGTAGATTATTAAGCTAAATACCAATTATTTGACGTTTGTAGTTTTAATCAGTTTTTACAAAAACACCTTTAAATCATTACTGTAAATACAAGTAACTTTTTACAAAAATCACACTAACAATGTTTATCTTTGTATTTAAAATATTATAATTATTCATTTTGTATTTATTATAAACTTTTATCCTAAAAAACATCATAAAAACTGTAAAAAAATATTATTGAGATGTTAATGAACCCGCAAAATCCACGGAAATCACACCACGGAAATCAAAAAAAATAACAAAATCTTAGAAATTTTCTTAATTTGCTTGTTTATTTTACATTGAAATATGCAGTCGAAATTAGGAACACAAAAGGCATGAATTATCATCATTAATAAAACAATAGGATTAGCATAAACAAATTTATAGTCAACATGGTAATCAGAATTTCTAGATACCAAGCCACGGAAAGTGATTACGTACTGCAATAACAGAGTGACGTGGAGACTTACACACTTGTTGTACACACCACTGATGGGGCGTGACTGATAGTTTCTCTCGATCTAACAACAATTTACGCAGATGTTAAAGTACAGCATTTATGAATGAATTAGTGCGCACCAGGGGAATCAGAGCTAAACGACGGACGCGAAGTTATCTCGTTGTAACTTGTCAACTAAAGCTTAGTTTTGCGTAGTAATAGCGTCAAATAAGCAAGTAACTATCTGGGTTATTGTGAACCTATGTAAATTAGTACTAGTGTTTTCAGAAAATGATATAAAAATTTATTAACACAGGAACATGAGGTCCGGACGCACCACGGAAGTCAGAATTTTCAAGGATTTTATTTATTTTTACTTATTTAAAATAAGATTATTAAAAAACTAAAAAAGGCCTCCCCTATTATCTTTGTCTAATCTACTATCATAAAAAAAATCAAAGGGCTAGGGATACTTTTTGTATGATTTTTCGAGCCGGACATGTATTTTTGAAACCCGGGAGAATCACCCTGTTATAGAACTGATACAGGTAAAAATTCTCAATCAATTTATTGATTGAAGAAAATGGACTTGGATAATTAAAATAATTGAGATAGATCATCAAGCAAAACCAGTAAGAACCAACATTATCCAGACAATATTACAATAACAACATCGGATATAGAGGGTCATGGAAGGCAAACATAAAGCATGTTGCGCATTCAGACAACAATGTGGTACTGACAATGTTGCTAGACTGCATACAATGTAGGCTAGACCTAACATCACATGCAAATAGAAGTTTATCAACATGGCTTCCGTTACACTATATTACATACCTAACTTCTACCTACTTTAATAGAAGTAAATTCTGCAATTATATCAAACCTCGATAGGTTTGGAATCCAGAGTTTTCCAGAGTCAGAGTTTGGTAAAAAAACAATATTGCATCGTACCAACTTATATACATAACTGCCCTTCCAAATTTAAAAAGTCTGACGGTATTATCTTAAACAAATCAATGAAATCACGTTCCATTTATGAAGTGAATCGCGGAGAGGACGCGTAGGCTTTTGTAATTACCTACTTTGAAACAAAAGGTCAGCTGATCATAATGCTCTAAAAGTATTTTGGTTAGGACCAAAGCGGAGGTTTTAACGTCTACCTTGTATTTTATATTTGTTTTATTATTCATACCTTTTTCATGACCATGGGCGATTTTGAATTAACTACTTAAGTACCTACTAATTTTAAGATTTTCTATTTTAGCTTTGCTTTGTTTATTATCTGTTGAAAATATTTCGTAAATCTTCAAATATTTTATCGATTTCTAGGTTCTATAATAGAAACACCGATATATTTTTTACAGTTTTTTTGTACTTAGTATTTGCAGCTTTTCTCTGGGCAAATTGCAATAATACTCCACACAGTATCATATAGCCCCAATCTAGCACTAAGCATAGCAGCTATGCTTAGTGTGTACTTATATCAATTATATTAATTGATATAAGTACATAAGTACTTAATACATTTTGTATAATTTAGATAGATATTTTTTATTTTATATGGATCATAGTAAACCAGAACATCGCAACAAATATCTGCACACAGTACAAACATTTTGTTCCGAGGCGAGAATCGATTCCTGCGCCGTAGGCGGCCTTGGCCCGCTGTGCCATAGAGGTTGTCGATAAGTTGGTAGGTACTTATGTAATTCATAAAAAATATTTTGGTCATCTAGCAAATCTATTAAAATACCTAATCTAAAACTCATGTTTTGGACACGTGTCTTAATAAAGAAAATAAGGTAGATAGGTACTTTATGTCTGATTGTTTTGTATAGAGATATTCATATTTCAACTTTGGCCTCTATATCATTTACATATCGGCGTCTGCGCAGTTTGAACTGGAATCTTTAATATGGTTATACCTATTAAAGGCACCGTAAACAGCGTGGATCCAAATATTTTAGTTAATCGTAGATATAAATACTTAGTCCAAATTGATTTTATTATGTCAATGTTATTTTTATACATATTTAATAGCAAACCTACCTAAACCATTCCATATGGTTGAGTTTCGGGGCGTGCGTCTGCGTCTCTTTATTGGCGAGTACCTAACATACTATAGGTACTTAGTACTTACCTACTTAATGTTTAATTATACCTACGTACGTAAGTAATCTGTTTTCGATTTGCACCACTTCAGCTGCTATCTCCAGGTCTTCGTGCGTCGGCATCAGGTTATCAGTCGCTGTCATCTTGCCCAATGTTATGCTTTTCTGGTTTACTGATATGTTGTCTGAGTATGTTGTATGTTAAGATATGTTAATCGTCTGGATTTGCAACATTATTTACATATTTCATCATATTCAGCCACAGTTGTTGTGATCGAAATAAAGCCGCGGGTCACACACAGTATAGGTAATGTCTCTCTACCTCCAAATTTGTAACTACCTATGTATACCGAGCTTCAAGAATCTAAATATATTTTTTAATAAAAGCGGTATTACACTACACGTTATTCAGGGCCCGGTAGTTAGGGCGATTAGGGAGCAAGGCTTGCCGGGTCCGTCCTTTAGGGACCCGGTAATGTCTCTGATGTTGCAGGCGTCCATAGGCTGCGGTAACCGTTTTCCATCAGGCGAGCCGCATGCTTGTTTGCCACCTTGGTTGGTGGTATAAAAAAAAAAAAAACCTAAATCTTATTACACCACTCTTAGTTAGGGTTAGGGTCCCTGAATAACGTGTAGTGTAATACCGCTTTAAATGAGTAAAAAAACAAAAGAAATATTGGTGTAACATATTTTATGACACAGGTATCATCAGTGTAAGCTGCAGGAGTTCGAATTAATTCGTGGTTTTCACAACTTCATTCAATATTTCATTGGTGTTTAGTGCGTCATCGAACTCAAACTTGCTTCTTGTTCGCTGTTCTTTTGCAATTATACGTTGTTCGAGATTTTGTTTTGATTTTTAGTTGTTACCTTGCTGTTGTCTGTTATTATTATTCTTATCAGTTTTCTTTATTTACAAAAAAATCCTTGATTCAAGTCAGAGTATAGGAAGAACTAACCTGCGCGGTATAAGTATTGAATTAAAAAGTTATCAGCAGGGTGCAGAAAACACCAGGGCTTCGATGTACCTGCCTTCCTAATAAATGCATTGTCTAGTATAGATAGCAGCAACATAACAACGTAGGTGTAGAAAAGGTGGATCACATCACTCGGAGAAAGTCATATACATATTTGAATATTTCCGCATCGTCAAAGACTAAAGTTAACTAGGTACCTACACTAAAAATATAAGTTAATTCCATAGTTTCCTCAGTATGAAGATTGACTGACTAAAAGCGGTATTCCACTACACGATATTCAGGGCGCGGTATTTAGGGCGATTAGGGAGCAAGGCTTGCCGGGTCCGTCTGGTCGTCCTAATTAGGGACCCTTACGCTCTAAATCTTTACAAAGGTGTTGTATAAAAGGGTTCCTGAATATCGTGTAGTGGAATACCGCTTTGAATACTTAGTCACCTTTTCTATCATTTGGTTAAATTTATTTTACTAAGTAAGTATATTTGTAATGTTTACCGATATTGTATTAAGTTTATCAGTTATATCATTTCAAACTCAAACAGCTTTATTTCCTATTGACCTTACAGGAGTCTTGGGCAGGTCAAAAATGTATTAAACTTGTAGATAATGTGATCAGTTTGATTTATGTTCCCTTCAAGCAAAAGTAAAGAAGTTTACAAAAACCTTTACTTTGTTAGGATGTTGGTTTACAAGTTTGAGCAAAACTCTTTTAAACTTTATATCTTCTAAATACAT
The DNA here is from genome assembly GCA_944547425.1 of Eupithecia centaureata. Lineage (NCBI taxonomy): Eukaryota > Metazoa > Arthropoda > Insecta > Lepidoptera > Geometridae > Eupithecia > Eupithecia centaureata. Next base: position 3,642,837 of record OX155681.1, on the reverse strand, counting down.
AATCTACTATTTAATCTCGTAAGAACCCATAACGTAAAGTTTGCTTTGCTGGGGCTAGTGTGAATTGCCCAGCATTTGTATTCTAACTAGACAAATTCAAATACATATTCTGACAAACTCGATTCACCTGATCTGGAAAGGGGATCTATTAGTATTTAATACTCATCAAAGATTCTTTCGAAGAAAGATTCCTAGAAAGATACCAAATAAATATTTGGTATAAATGATGCTTGGCAAGTTTGTTTTGATCAAATAAAAACATTCCAATTCTTTACCTATGTAATCACCTACATGATATAGTTACTGTACTGACTACATATATCCAAAGCTTTAATCGACATCAAAATCCTTGACCGAATAGCCAATATCAGCAAAGGTAATCAAACAGATGGATAGGCTGTTTTTATTGCGTTCTAACTTGTTATTCAGCAAAAAACGAGAAACTGGTTAAGTAAGAACTACTTAGAATAATAATAAGAAAAGCAACAGAAAACTCATGGAAACCTGATTTAATATGAAAAGCTATACAGCAGTCAATAAGGGCTGCCATTATGATATGTACATAGATTTAAAATTTTAAACTTGGAAACCACTGGAACTTTCCGTGAATAGCTGTGTCACAGATTAAATAAGTAACAGACGTCGCTTGTGTGTGTTGAATGAATCTCAACCTCTCAAGTCAACTCTGCCAACACTTGGCCGAGGTTTAAGCAGTGTTGCGGCTGAGTTTGACGATGACATCATACATACGGATTGTATTTGTAAGATACTTATCTGGTCAAACTTGTTGTGCAGCTTGCTTTGAGAACGTTTTGTTATGGAAATTAGGAGTGTTTTGAAGTTTTGTTTTGAGTTATGGTAAAAGTAGGCAGGTATAGGTTCTGTAACTACGCCATCACATCAGGTGTTATTGTTCTTATTGTGTACTGTTTATGTACCTAACTATTTGTAGTTATTTTCCTTATTTTAGATTCTACTAGGTATCACATACATATTATTGTCTCTAAAGCATGTTTCTCTCTCAAAAAGGTACATCTATTCTATACTGACTGCTATATCTATAGTGCAATAAATTTATTCTAGTTTACTTTCTTCTGGATTAGCCACATTTTGGTCCTGATCATTGGCATTTCTTGTTATTGTTTCAATAATGAATACGGTTAATTAATAAATGTTCTTGTATATGTCAGCATATTAGGTAAGTAACTCTCAATCTCTGAATATGTGAATAATAAAATACTTAACTATCAGTCAGTAAAGAAGCAGGCATAACTCGAGCATGTAAAGACAAAATTTTCGTAGCATAACATCATGGCGTAATAGTGCAACGAACTTTTAGATAACAAGGTAAAAACATGTGTTGTTGACGGCTATGCTACCGTATTGACTTTTTGGATGATTTATTTCAGACTTGTCTTTGCCCGCTGCTTCACTCGGTTTTTTAAGATCTATCTATTCTGTGTTATATGATATATTAGTAGATTTAAGCAATTTATTATTACTTTATTAACAACTTTTAGGCTATAGTTTCTTCGTATAATTTTTAAGTAGGTAAGTACAAACAAATATAGGTACAATTGCATAGTAATGTTAGCTACAGTTAGTATAGATAGGTCTAGCTAAGCAAATGGTAGAGGAGAACCCAGTGCTTAGACACTGTCACACGGGTAATGTTTCTGTGACATAGGCTAAATAACGAATGTAACGAAATTGTTGATCTATCATCTTTTACAGAATAGAAGTAAGTAGTACTTAGTTACTTGTGTTAATTAAAGGGCCATATTGTATAACTCAACTGATAATCGAGATCGATAATTTTTTGACATTTAAAACCTTTTCTGGACTTCGATTGTACCACCAATATATTTGAATTTAACTGATAAACGATTGCAAGGTAGGCAATAAGGGACCAGGTCCAAGACTTAATTTTTACAAAGATTCGTATGTATGATATTAGGATGGATTTAAGAACCTGATGCATATGATCGGAAAAGCACCAATCAAATATTCCGTTTGACAGGGGATTAAAGTCGAATCGAACTATTCATTCATCAATGATCCATCATAGAATAATAAAGCCATCACATCAGCCTAAACATCTTAATCATAATAATCTGCAAAACACTGTTTAAGCAGAATGTTGATGTAATGCAGTGCTATTTTTCAATATGACATATGAACAGTCAGAAGAAGAAGTCTCACTGTTAAAGATTATTATTATTCTTCACATTATTCTTTTCATCATTCATTTTCATTTCTATCAGATTATTATGAAAAACAGGGGTTAACACCCATCCCAACAAACAAACAAACAGCCAGCTTCAGTATTTATGGTGATAGTATGATACCGATTCGGTCTGAATTCATAATGAGCTGTGTCCTTGGACGGGCTTGTGTATTGAAGTCAGGTCAACGCTTGCAACTGGGAATATTTCCAATATAGGCTTACATTCAGCTCCGATTGCGGATTGTTTGTTTATAGATTGTGGAACGAAGGTTATTGCAAACGACGATGAAAGACATGAATAACATTTTGAAGGCAGTTTATGGAAAAATTTGTTTCAGTTTGGAGAAAACCATACCGAAGAAAAAAATATAAAATAGATAAGTAGATATGTATAGATATACATACATATATATGATATGGCCTTTTCATTGTAATCAGTAATCAAATTACACACAAACAGTATAGGTAAATAAACAAAAGAAAACAGTAACAATATTAAAAGGAATGTAGGTACAAAAGGTACGTTGTACACTAGTTAGAAAAGTAAACAATAATGAAAAAAATGTAAAGAATATTTATTAAACACAAACTAGCCTAAATATAAATTGACCTTGTGACGTAGATAAGGATAGGCATCTCTAAGTTAAGATAAAATATACAAATATGAAATGTATGTAAAATATCTGTCGGAATTAAAGAAAAGAGTAAACAAATTTAACAAGAGTAAATTAAAAACTTAGGTAATCCCGATTTTTCTTTAGTGCGACGGTTTTGTGCTAACGTTTGTTAAATTCATTGACTCAGTAATTTGAAAAACGCAGATACAAAGACTGAAAGAGATAATAATAAGAAACACACATGCATTTAATTATTATTGGCCTACTAGTTTATTGAAATAAATAAAATTCTAACTTTGTAACTGGATAACAAATTGTTATCCAGTTACAAAGTTAGAATTTTATTTTCAGTAATTTATGTTTGTTACCTGTTCATTGTTACAATGAACAGGTAACAAACATAAATTACTGAATCGTGTTTACCACAATGGTTCGAAGTTTATCACCCACGCTTCAAACCGGTTATGCTGTGGCTAACCACTGCAAACTCGACCCAATTAGCTTTTATAAATAGATTATTGACAATTTAATAGGTAACCCTATGCTTTCATCTAGGTTTGGATACTCTAATCCTGAAATAACATATACCTACCTACAAAACACGTTGGTTTGGTACCTACCTTCTTCATACTTTTAAAAATTAAATTACGTACGAGTACGTCGTATGTCATTGTACAAGAAGATATAAACCTGAAGATGGGGTGCCTAACCAAACTGCCAAAATAATTAAAATGAACTAGTCGTGTAGGTACTAATGAATGGCGTCCAAGAACAGGGTATAGAGGAGTCGCACGTCCAGCAGCGAGATGGGCAGACGATAATATATTGAAAATCGCGGGGCGAAACTGGATGAGACTGGCGCAGGACCGTGTGGAGTGGCACAAAAGTTTGGAGGTTATACCCAGCAGTGGGTAAAGTCGGGCTGCGGATGATGATGATGATGAGCCGTGCACATCATCTAGCATTTAAAATTCTTGAAGTGGCAGCTTGGGAGATTTGGCTGTAAGGTGCAATAGCCAGTTGGAGAACAACGTAAACGAAGTAACGTAAACAAGTAAATATTTGCGATAATGCATGTATTTACCTCTATAATATTGCTTGAAGTGCCTAAGGAATATCCTTCTTTGATTTCATCATCATCTCAGTCTATATTAGTCCACAGCTGGGCATAGGCCTCCCCTAATGAGCGCCATACATAGCGCCCCGTCTTCGGCTTGCCGCATCCAGCATCTGCCAGCAGTTATTTAGCAGATCGTCTTCTTTGATTTGCTAAGGCCGTTTTGTAGTCTTAATCATGGAATGCCCGAAGCCTATACGTCTGGCTGGATAAATTAGTAGGTACATTATCCCTGTTAATGACAATCACAAAGAGTCTATCTGTGCTAATTAAATTTCTTGCTCCATTACACAATGTTCCTACAACACTTTGGCTTGTTACGGGGCTAACCATTATACCTAGCGTAAACAAATTATGTAGGTAGGTATATCTAGAGGCACTTATTTGATCATTAACATAAATCAGCATCTAGGTGTTGATTTTACCTCAACTCATTGTTCTAGATCTAACCTTGTCAAGTGACACGATTTAAGGTCAATTAGCAGATCATGGATCAAAATGACGTCAATTCACTTTTAAAAGCTTCTATCATAATCCTGCTTTGGGCCAGCTTACGAGTACAGTTGGATGGATCTTGGGTTCCAACATAAAATGATAAAAATTGTGTGGTGAGAAAGAACGTATCAATTGATCTGTCATACGGAAGGTTAGGTACGAAACATATCTAGCTGAATAGTCTTTTAACAGAGGCTAGGCAATATACAAACAAAACTGAATAAATGAGTGCCAACTTTTTAAAATTCAAAGACTACGAAGTCCAATATAAAGCCATCATACGGCGCTCACATTTGAACTCTAAACCATTAGAAATAAAGTTGAATGATGCAATGTTCTTAACATGTAAGTAGTAAGGTGATCGACACTTCTTCACCGTAGGGAGCCTCACATGTATTAAACATGGTACCAAGAGAACTGAATAGCGCAAAAAGTCTACATTAGAATTGCTAATACATTTTCTGCAACCTTGGATTCGGTGACCAATTATGTAAAAAGGAAAAGGCAACGTTATTGTTATTGAAGAACAATAATATTTAAGAACCTGTATTGTATTGGAATTAAAACCCATAAACTGTAACCACAATGTGTCAATCGAATGTGAACGCGAATAAATAGATACATGATAACTAATGATATGACTCTAAAAGTATACGTAGGTAATTAAAAGTTAGATAATTGATAAATTTTGAGGAACACGCACGCAGGACCGACGAAACAACACTCAACCCTCGAAAGAAGGAACCCCTATCACACATACCTACCTATAGGTAAGTACACGATTCTCCATCAAAGAGCAGAGGAATTTTATGTCAAGTCAGCCCTTTGTAAAGACGTCAGGTGCAAGATGAATGCAGTGAATACGTGCGTGGCCCTCTTATAACCACGGTGTTCCTTCCAAATTCAAACAAAGAAACGGCAAAAAATCCATAGGCTTACCCCGATGCTTGGCTTGGCTTGGGCAACTCCCAAAGTTATCTTCAAGTTAGACGAAATTGTGCCTTGTGATGTGAACAGTGCAGTCTGTTTTTATATAAAAGACCTCTGAAAGGATCAACTAATAAATTTACTACGAATAGATTTACAGCGGGCTGTAAACGTAGATAGTTATTGGTGGCCCTTGAAAGTGTCTATGCTTATTATTTTAGAGTTCATAGTCAGTCAACCCATACAATAAAATTGTAGTGAGAGTTAGACAAAGAATTGACACCGATATAATAGATTAATGATTATATTCGCTCATCGAAAACGAATTTATTCTGTTATTAGATAAGTAACTACAAAAGAGATGTACATAGACAGAGACAGTCATATTGAAAGCTAAAGAAAACTTCCAGTTGATGTAGGTAGCTGGCTGGCTGTTAACTTAACTGGTTCAACAAGATTCTTTGAATTGGGTTTACTACAGATTTTACAATTCTAATCAACAGCAACACCCACACCACATACCAGTACACGAGACCACTGGCGCCGAAAACCAAAGCCGAGTGGTAACACTGCTATCGAATCTATGCCCCTGCCTACGCCGAAAACAAAGGGAAAGGGACCCCATCGAATTATGATAATACTCTAAGTGATAAGGTATTTATCACCATTGAACTAGGTATTAAGTAGGAAGGTACTACGTAAATATCGGCAAGCATAATTTGGCAATGGCATTTGGTAATTACCAAATGCTATGTAAAAGTGCCTTACATTTATAAATGTCACAAGGCTTCCGTAAGAACCTGTCTATACTACGAAGTTTTTTAAAATTCCTTGAAAACGAAAGTGTTCCAATTCCAAGAACTTCCCCAATTCGCCAAACAGGAAGGAAGCAAAAAAATGCAACACTTAAATTTCCGTTTCCTTTGCTCAGTTTGGCCATTTTACAAATTAGGTAGGTACCTACCTTACCCACCTACTTAGGTCTGTCTGGTTCATGTGACTAACTCTACATATTTTATAACTACCTAGTACTTAAGTACTTTAAAACTTCAAATCATTATTTACGTGACTTTCATAAATATTGAAAGAATGAAGTCAGATCATCGCTCACTCATTATCTTGTCGTGTTATCTTTATGCGTAGAAAAGTGCAAAACATTCGCATCATCTGACATGTCATGTTTTTCGGCGAATAGAGATTGGGCTTGGCTGATAGCCAATCGAAGGTTTACTATCATTAATTAACTTTATAGTACAGGTAAGTACTGAATTACTGATAAATTACAAAAGAAAATTGTTCATCTTAAAGCTTCGCAGTTCACATTTCGCAGTGAACCGACTTTGGTTGCTTTGGTTGAGGACTGTGTGTTTTTGTTATTGTCGGTCACGTAGGCCTCCAAACGAGAAGAAACAGCGCTCTTAGTTAGAGCGAGACAAAAAGATGGCGTGACAACAAACATGGCGGCTGCCGGTTGCCGGTCGGACCGGTTCGGCAAACCACGTGCGTTGGCTGAGCTGTTCCCGCAGCTTGTTTGTCAACAAATCCTACGAAGGTCACCCATGAGAGGGTTAGGAACAAAAAGAAGTCCTATTGCGTAACCATCAAGATGCCAAGAATTGAATAACGCTAAACTAACCTATAACTTTGCGACCGACTTTTAGGCGATCGTTTAGTTATGATGATGATGTAATCGAACACAGAATAGGCAACGCGCAAACTCACCTAGGCTAGGTAGGTATTCATTCATTAATTACATTCCTTTGTTTCAGGCGTTTCGTTGTAGCAACAAGACAATTATTAAAGACTGTAGGTAGGTACCTACCCTAAGTACCTACCTACCTTACTTGAAAAAGACCGTTTTAGACTTTCTCGATCTTTATTAGATCTAGGTATAGGCGATATAGATAATGCGAGTTCAGACTACCGCTGCGAGGACTTTCCTGTCAATGTCAATGTTTGTAAACATATTTTAAGATCGCAAAAATGGTAATATTTACCTGGGTAAAATATGCTGAATGAATGAAACCTAAATAATTAAAACGTAGATACGACTGATGTAAGTACGCTCTGGGGTTGTGAAGATGGTAGATGAAAAAATAGTATAAACACGTCAGCAGCAAAAGCGGTGCGAGTGAATACGCATGCGCAACGAGGGAGGCCACAACAACGACGCACAACACAAGCTGCCAGGGGCCGCGGCGGGATGTGACGCGGGGTGCGGGGAGCGAGGGCCGGGGAGCGGTGTACGTGTGGCCGGCTTGCGCTCTGCTCTTCAGTTGGATTTCAGAACATCGAACGGGCGGGCGTGTGCAGAATGGATCGCTAACGACATCAGCATTTTTTTTAAATTCTGCCTTCTATCAGTGTTTGTTTATAACCTTCATTCGCATTTCCCGAAAATCCTTCTCGACCGTGGTGCTATTCATTATTACGACGTTTATTTCTCCTAATCTTTGAACGTCGTTCTGATTTCACGTCGAGAAGGCGGCCGCCACAAGTTTGAAAGCGGCTTTTCAAGAGTAGAACACCTACTCGTTTACATTTTCAATAACGCTGCATCAACGCATCAAGCAATTACAATGGTGAAGAAGGTTTCAGAAGAGAGTGTGGATAGCGGTAAGTTTTTGTGATTATCGTTCTTTATAACTTCTACAATAGGTAGAATGTTTCATCCCATCCCAAATCACTTTATCCCATCTTCCGATGTAGAACGCTTTGTTGTCAGTTCGTTGAACATCATAATTCTGATAAGCCGGCTGTGTTAGCGTGCGGTGAGTGCCCGGTAGGTACTGCGTAGTTGAGATTAAATACGTTGTTGCTATGCTGCTTATTATACCCAGTTTTGTTCATAACCCTTAGTTATTAGGGCATTGAAGCATGACTATCGGTTATACATTCAAATCCACCGAGTTACGTTGACTGACTCTACAAATCATTCTAGAAGCAATTCAGAAACTGATCAATGAACTTTTTGTTATTGCTGCTGCTGTTATCTAAATTGATTGTTTTGTTTTGACACGCTGTCTTCTATTTCAAATAGTATTTTATACATAGCACTTTGCGAAAAATATCTAAATGCGACGTTATATTTTGAATTTACCTACTGGCAAAGATTGTAAAACATTCAAATCTTGAGGGTAGACGAAACTTTCGGTGCGTTGTAGAAATGTTAGAAAATCGTTCAAACCCTAAAAAAAAAGCCGTGTCTGCTGCGACGTGTTTTCGTGTTTTCTATAAGTACATTATTATTAAACATGAGTGAGTAAAACGCTCACTATAATTTTAATAATAAAACGAACAGAAACGTTTTCTACGGAACGTTTTAAGGTGGTTAGTTACACACTTTTTCAAAATTAGGTAGGTAAGAAGTTATTATATACGTTTGTCAATAATCTATAGGTAGTATGTAATGTTTATTAGTGTACATTGTGGTTCGACCTCTGTTTCTAAACGCAAAACACTGACCACACTCAATAACGCGATTTTGTACTGAGCAAAAGTTACGAGCGAGTGGGTGACGCGATTGTTATTGCCATTCCCATTGCTTTTCCTATTATTGTTTATGAACGTAGCTTGAGTTTTATCAGGGTCTCAGTCAACGAGCTGTAAACCCTGAAAGCTTTCGAAGACAACGCTCATATCGTAGGTTCTAATGGTAGAGTTCAAGATATAGGTATTAGGACATTGACCGCTTATTTCGCAATTAGTATTTACGTAATCGCTACTATTGGTGCTTGTTTTTGTTGATACGGAATAAGTAGGTATGAGTTGTATCGACCTTTTGTAATGACTAATTTCTGATATAAGTAGGTACCTAACTGTTCAATTTCTTTTCCTAGTCTTCCATAGATAGGTAAGATAAGACCAAGGAATCTAAGTGAATTCTGGCTGTGTGGTAACTTTATTCACACTATAAATTTATCTGAAAATGTACTTAAGCTTGGATAGGTAGGTAAATAAGATTATGTAAGTAATGTAGTCGACATTTTGCTACTTTTGTATTTACTTTCTATGCCGCAAACTTATTAGGAAAGTCACTTTGTTATCTAACGAATGAAGTTTGAAATTTATCGCATTCTCGATTGTTAACGGTTCTAAATTCACGGTCACCATTGTTGTGAAAAAAGGTTTACGAGCGTTTACCTATTTGAAAATGGAATTGGAAAGGAACGCGTTGATAATCGAATGCAATTTCATTAGTCTCCACGGTTCCATTACAACATGGCCGACGGAGCGCGACGCCTAGCGCGTTCACGGCCAAGGTCATCCGCTAAAACTAAACTGCGCACTGAACTCTCCAAGGTTTCTACTTTTGTTATTTTTCTAAAGCCACCAAACGAAGTTGAAACCTGTTATATCATACCGTTTTTATTTAAACCTACTCTTACTCCGCACCTTCCTTATGCCATCAAAACATCCGTCAACATAACAGAATATGCTAGGTAGAATTGAGGGTAGAATACGTATAACATTGATTTCAGTTTTCTTTTGAAATTTATTAGTTTCATGAGCAGTGTTGATCGTCTAACAAATGTGTAGTAAATCGATGGCTATTCAGTCAGTCATTACGGCTATCGACAGTAACCTTGACCATGATTGAATGCGTTTCCGCGCAATATCACTCTCACCCTCTTCCTCACGCAGACGGAGCTGGGAATTGCGCGCAATTCGCCCAATCGATATTGTTTCCATAATACACAACATGCATACCTAGCTCGGGCTTTTTGATTCTGCTGCGTCACCTGCATAATACTTGCTTGAAATTGGTATCTTTAGCTGCATTTCGTTCATTTGCATCAAGAACGAATAGATATCCAAGTCATCATGCCCAAGCCACAGTTAATATCTATATAATAGTAAGACGGTTGATATCGATGTACTGGTAGTCTTATAAGATCAACCAACATCGATCATAAAAAATAGGTAGGGATATCTACCTAGACTGGTATGGTTCATTTGTCTTGTCGCAGCTCTTGGTTATTAAATGATATAATCAGGTGCGCGGCTAAACAGTGAAAGTTCTCAAGCCAGTAGCCACATTTCAGTTAGTTTCACTGAGATAATCTTGTTGAGTAGTACGAGTTCCTTTCCTACCTATCTACGACATTGCTAGTCCGACCGACTTGGCAATTTGTCCGGCAGTTGAACCACGGCTTTCGACTTTGATCTCTGATAATCGCGATTATGATGATAAATGGCACGGACCAATTTAGAAATGACAGTCACTATAACATTACTAAACAGTCATTGACAGAGTGACTATTTCTTACACGCATGTTCATCTAAGATTCGATGATGCATTAAATTATGAAATTAGTGATTTGATTAGCAATTGTTGAAAAAATGGATCTACGAAACAGATAACGTATTTGAATTGTCACGGTTCGATGCAGTTGCATTGAAACAGAAAGTGATTGATTACTCTAGCAGCTTAGAGGCATAAAACACAAGTATAATGGTAATGGGGCTTACAATCAGCAAACTAGAGAGCGAATTCGTGTCCAAGAGCTAATGCAAACCAGATTAGAAAGTAGAAACTTCCAGGTTGAAGGTATTATGCCAAAGGTATGAAGGAATTAAGTCAAACATAAAAACTACCTTATTATGCGTGTAATTAAAAATGCAAAGGTAATGTAATGGATTTGGCAATCTCGACTAAATAATGCAAATACAAACACTCATGCATAAACATGATGTTCGAATTAATTTGCAAGCTATGCATGCGCCAACCGCTCGAAGTCAGGCCTGATGTGTCAGAAGTTAGTTTTTATTGTTACGTTCTGTTACATTTCGAGTTTACTTTTTTAATGTATTAAAACCTACTTTATCATTCAATTGTTATAATTCTAATAATTATGTACCTACGAATGTAGTTCTACATAAATGGATCTTTTAATGTTTTGTTTACGACTTCGGAACGGACACATGTAGGTATAGTATAAGTACCCACAAAATTCTAAAAAAATATTTGTTTCATTCATTCTTATGGATTCTTTCTCACATTATTGTATTACACTTGCATAAGTGGCCACGTTGCAAGACGAGTGTGCTGCACTGCCACGTGGAGCCACGCTGGCGACCATGTCACGAGTCAGACATGCGATACAATCTGTACCTACTTAGTTTTAAATTACTTGATCTGTAGGCTCATTCTATAAACTCACTTCGAACCTCACTTAATCCTCTGTGATTTTAATGTTATGGATCTGTAATGCTGAGATTTTGACATTTACGCTAAATCTAAATAATCTAAGTTCTGTCATTTGAATGAATTCGAGTTCGAATTACAAATTTTACAGAATAAGTCTGCTAGTCGTGGTGGTGCTATCACTCTGATTTACCTACTTATTTTAATTAGGCCATGACAATCATCATCCTTTTACGTTTATGTTTTTGTATTCATTTCCATTTTGCAGTTTTGTTTACTCACAATACGATGTAGGTTGTACGTGTCGTCTGCTTTTATTTTGGTATCGTGACAGAGCGTAGGAAGCTGTTTCGTGGCCCTAACATAAATATTTCTTACCTACCAGTTTTGACTCTCTTGCTGTTATTATGTAGGCAAGTACCTACGGCTTTTTGTTTTCATCCAGCGATCGTGAATTCGATAGTCTTTGTTTATAAAATATAGGTACGTTGTCATCATGAGCTGGAACTTTGATTTCTGTTGGTATCTAATTCAGAGCATAAACAGGAAGCTCCATGTTGAAACGGGCGATTGTGTCGGTGGGCGAGTCTCTATGCCGATTGTTAGAGTCGTGCGTTTATTGCGCATTTGCGGAGTGTTTTGTCTGTTGCCGGTCGATGTAGCCGCTCTGAGGTCATAACAATTAACAAGTTTCGCTCGTATCATTACGATAAATACGAATGAAACAATGTACTTATATGCGAAGCACACGCGGGCGCTCTTTACCATTTGAAGCATGGCTACGCTGTGTTGTTTATTTAGCAACGAAGGGATTTATGAGGAAGAAGTGCCTCTTTAAATCTGATCACGTATGTTTCAACTTCGTCCGATTTCCTTGAGAATCTATATAGGTACTGTTTGCAATCAGTGGCAAACAATAGATAAGGATTAAATTAAGATATGCCATATCCATTTACAAATTCAGCCGTTTATCAAACGTACAACCGTGTAACTCGCTAAGCTGGATAGTCTATAATAGAGTAATCCAGCTTAGTTCACGAATTATCCTAATAATCCCCTTCACAAAGAATGGCTGCGAGTAGGTACAAAAGTATCTACGCTGTTTTTGTCTACGATAGGATCCGAATGATTTGCTACGTTATGCAGCAAATGATTGGGATGTCGTCGAATAGTTTAAACGTGGTCAGGGCAGGGCTCGATCACGTAATGTGGGCGCGCGCAGCGCTGGTGCTGGGTGCGGCCGAGTGGCGCAGCCGCCGGTCGTTGAACCCGCTTTGTTTGCCAACTCAGCCAGCCTGCCTGGCTTGGCTTGCGAACGACAGAATAACATGTTGATGACAAGCGAACGATACGCTCTCCCTCAAGATACACGCGTCTTCCACCGTGCCAGGGTTTGTAGGTACTTAGGTACTGTAACTAAGTACCTACAATAACTTTTACTGTGCCAGAGTTTTAAAGAAAAGTACATTTCCAAGTCAAACTCAATGAAATCGGTAACATATAACAATACCTTGGCGCAAAGGCGCAAAGCACAAAGAGAGAGTCAGCATTGGATTAATTTATTATTCATTTTCCCTACGTGCACCAAAACAAAGTGACTTTAATATTTATGTCTTGTGAAAAACAAAGGCTTATAGCTTGTTGGTGTTTCCTGAATCATCGGAACGAGGTTCATATAATGTCGGTAGGTAGATACCTACTTATAGTTTCTTGTTTCCGTGTATACACTATCTGTTTACATAGGGTTTTATAAAGCGTTAAGATTATACGTACTAGCAACACTGGCTTCTGTATTCAAGTCAAGCTCGACAACCGGTTACTACTTCACTGCAGGGGTCATTTCTGTCCAAAGCAACGAGCAGCGCATTGCTTTATCAACAAACGTTCTAATCAGCAGCGTCTCGCACGTTTCAAGCGAGGTGTCCATTACCATTTTATGTAGGTAACATTTATTACTGACTTTGATTGAGAATTTTAAAAATGTAAACCATTTTTAATCAATGGTAGGTACCTACCAATTTTTTTTAGGTCGTCTGTTTTTTTGACAACTTGCCTGTTTAAATCACTACCAAGTTGGTAGTGATTAAAACAGGCAGATGGTTGGTACTTCCAACCAACCCGTGTAACACACACGTAACAGCCATCTTATCTACAGATTACAGGGGTCCTCCAAAAAAGGGTAAAAGGGTGTTATAGAAAATCTCCACTTTCTATCTGATTTCGATGTATTTTAAGTTGCTTAGTACCTCTGACCTTAGTAGCTCTGATGAGAATAGTTGCTCAGAATGCTATATTGCACACCTCGCCTATTAGATCATCCTTGTAGCCCGTCAACTCACCCGTCATGAGTTATACTATAAGTGGTAAGTATTTATACTTACTTCCATTCCATCTAAATAACGGCTGCTAAAGGCTATTGTTAACTACCTAAAGTAAAAATAATATTTTATTCTGTGTCACAAAACTAGAAACTAAACTGGGTCAAACAAAATAAAATAATACAGTGTGAGTCTTTATAAAGTGCACATACTAAAATGAGTGAAAATGTACTCAATTTTATCGACGGAAAAAAAGTTAAAAAAATTCTAAAAAATATATTAATTTTTTTATGGCCTTTTTAATATTTTTTATGACCACTGTCTACCCAATGTAAACAAACTGTTATTATTTTTGAACAAAGAGTCGTATCTCTATGAATCAAAATTAATTATGATCTCTAATGATAGGCCGTGCTTATAAACCAAAAATGCTTCAAAAAATACACACCATAAATTAATAAATAAATGATATTGGAAGAAAAACTTACTATTTTTTTATCGTTTTTATAAGAAATATCAAATTTCTAAAAAAAAAGTCCCACAAACCCTATGTTATTGTTATTTCACGTTATTCTACATCGTATTAGCTTTATAATAGTAAAAAAACCAAGCCGAAAACATAAATACAACATTTTCAATTGGTGGTTAAACAATGACCTTCATTCAGCTGAACATGTTTTTTCGATAAGCTACCAGGTAGAGCCCCTTTTTTGTGTGTTATTGTTGTAGACAAGATCGGGGTGAGGTGAGGTGAGGTGCGGGGTGCGAGGATACGGACCCCAAAGGAAGTTAGGACAGCATGAGTCAGTCGCTCCGAACTATTCGCCGCTGCTACTTGTACTTTCGTTAACCAAGTTGTTTTTGTTTGCGAAGTACTACGCCTTTGTTGAATGCTTACGTGATGCCGCGTATAAGTGATTTCACTCCGGCACACATTGCCGACATCCATTATTATTATGGAATGGCACGGGGAAGTGCTCGAGCTGCACGCGTAGCTTACATAGCTGCGTTCCCGAATAGGCAGCCCGTACCATCTGCCCGCAACTTCCAAGAAGTTCACCGAAAAATATGCATTTCCGGAATCGGAGCCATGAGAGATCACCGCGAACCGGCTGTTATAATTGACGTCGCTATCGAAGAAGCAGTGCTAAATGATTTGTACGCTGATCCAAGTACCAGCACTAGACGTCTGGCTTTGCGTTATGGAATTTCTCAAAAATCTGTGTGGCGGATTTTAAGGAAGGAAGGGCTGTTTCCCTATCATTATCAAAGAGTGCAGCATCTGCATGAAGATGTAGACTGGCGCCCAAGATGCGTAATGTCGAGATGGATACTAAGAAAGATAAGTGAAAATCCCGAATTTTCAAAAACCATACTATGGATGGACGAAGCGTCCTTTACAAGAGATGGCATCACTAATTGCCGAAATTTACATCGGTGGTGCCCTAAAGGTGAAAACCCGAAATTGAAACGCCCATCAACATTTCAAGTCAAATTTACTATTAACGTTTGGGCGGGTCTTATTGATGACCTATTAATTGGACCGCTGATATTGCCGCAAACTCTAAACGGCGAAAGATTTTTGGAGCTACTGCAGGACCAACTTCCACAACAGCTGGAGGATGTGCCGTTAAGGACACGGCAAAGAATGTTTCTTCAAATGGACGGGTGTCCTGCCCACTACGCGAGAATTGTACGAGAATTCTTGAATGAAAATTACCCTAACCGATGGATTGGTCGAGCAGGACCTGTAGGGTGGCCTGCACGTTCACCCGACTTGACGCCCCTAGACTACTTTTTATGGGGGGCAATGAAGCAACGGGTGTATAACACTCATATTTCAAGTGAAACCGATTTATATGACCGGATCGAGAACTGCTCAAATAATATTCGCAACGATCCGGAAATGATAAGAAGAGCCACTCAACAAATTTCCCTTCGCGCTTTAATGTGCCTACAACAGCGAGGTGGACATTTTGAACAGTTAATGCACTAGTTTGATCCTGTAAATAATTTAATGTTAAATAATTAGTAAATGATTTTAACTAGTTTTCTTTGTTTTAATAATTCATTTTCCCTATTAAAAACACACCAGAAGGGCCTGTCTTCAATCACCGGTAGAAAATGTTGTGTTTATGTTTTCGGCTTGGTTTTTTTACTATTATAAAGCTAATACGATGTAGAATAACGTGAAATAACAATAACATAGGGTTTGTGGGACTTTTTTTTTAGAAATTTGATATTTCTTATAAAAACGATAAAAAAATAGTAAGTTTTTCTTCCAATATCATTTATTTATTAATTTATGGTGTGTATTTTTTGAAGCATTTTTGGTTTATAAGCACGGCCTATCATTAGAGATCATAATTAATTTTGATTCATAGAGATACGACTCTTTGTTCAAAAATAATAACAGTTTGTTTACATTGGGTAGACAGTGGTAGTAAAAAATATTAAAAAGGCCATAAAAAAATTAATATATTTTTTAGAATTTTTTTAACTTTTTTTCCGTCGATAAAATTGAGTATATTTTCACTCATTTTAGTATGTGCACTTTATAAAGACTCACACTGTATAAAAGAAACAACACGTGAACGGGAAACCAAAACAGAAACTTTTTCAACTCGTGAAACAAGTTTTTATTCACAAATTCAGTCAAAACTCGACGAGGTGAATTACGAAATCAATTATCGGTTAAATCCAAATAGATTACCGTGGTACAATCGAAGTCCAGGCTAGGTTTCAAATATAAAAATGAATAATTGAAAAGTTTTAAATAACTCTTTGTTGGTACTTTGCATAAAGTTTATTGTTGCAAAAGAAACTTTTCCCTCTCCAATTCCACAGTTCGTTGAACTATGTACTAATTATAATAATTCAAGGCGTGCTGAAAAACGCTGTCTTTCGATGTCTTTTTAGGGTTTAGTACCCAAGGGGTCTTCGCTTTTTTCGTCCGTTCGTCTGTCACCAGGCTGTATCTCAAGAACAAGAATGGCTAGACAGTTGAGACTTTTCACAAATTATAGATTTCTGTTGCCGCTATAACAACAAGAAATTAAAAACAATATACCCCCATAAAAACATGATTATTTTGCCTGTTTTGTGTATTTTGCCGCACTTGGCCTGTTTTTAAAAGTGCTTCCATTTGTCCTCAGGAGTCGGACGCTGCAGCAGCCAGTCAGGGAGTGAGCGCGAGTCGGACGAGAGTCCCCACGCGGAGTCGGCACCAGTGCCCATACCTGACAGCGAGGATCTGCAGCGCCGCAAGGAAGAGGCGCGCAGGAAGCGCAGGAGGAAGAAGCGCTCCGGCAGCTCCGTGGTCACTTCGTGTTTCCAAGGTCAGGGTCATTGCCGTATACAACATATGTATAGTGGGGGGCCAATATAGCATCTTAAAGTAGTGTAGAGTAGTACCATAGAGAGTGTACAATGCCAGTACCATAGAGGGGGTTAAATATGTATAGTGGGGGGCCCTCGTGCCCATCCTAAGGTGAAGAGCATTGGCGTATATAGGTGGGGTGGCGAGTGGTCCGTGCTCACCCCGAAGAGTAAAATGTCCCTTAGAAATAAGGTGACACTTTACAAATCGGTCATCCGCCCCGTCATGACGTACTCGTCCCAGGTGTTTGGTCACTCGACCAACACCGGTCCCCTCCAAATTGTCCAAAATAAATTCTTGCGCAAAATCACGGGATCTCCGTGGTACATGCGCAACAATGACCTTCACCGAGATCTCAATCTCGAGTCCATCGCCCATTTCATAAATACTGCCTCCCGGCGTTATTATGATACGGCCTCAAACCACCCCAACCCTCTCATTTCTAACATACCCGATTATCCCATAGAGGAACCTCCCACGAGTTCTCTCCTCCGTAGGCCGAGACACGTTCTCGGCGACCCCGTTGACCCAATCACCGCCGCTAACCCGGAGGTGACGGCAACCAATTCGCTTCCGCACACTAATCAATCTTCCAAAAACCGACCCCGCCGGATGCGGGGTCGAAGAAATCCCCGCTTCCGCCCATAGGTGCATTCGTGCACCTAGGCGAAACCCTCCTTGCCCTCTTGTAGCATCTGGCAACAGCCCAAGCCGAGGTTCGCACCTAAGTGGTGGCCCTTGTGCGTGTTGCCCCATCATAACTTTACCGGTGCGGCGCCCTCTGCGCCCACCATAGTCCGGTAACGCTGTCATGGCCATCTGAGGTCAACAGCATTATAGTCCATTCGAAAAAAAAAAAAAAAAAAATCCGTGCTCACCCCAGAATGGTCTAGGTGCCCAGGGTGAAGAAATGTAGATCATTTTTAGTAGGCTCCGCCTCTATACCCTTAAAACTACTCGGAGCTGTATAGTAGACCCACTAGCTGTTGGGGGACCTTTGTTTTGAGGCAAATTTCACAGGGGCCTGGCCCCCTCCGGAAAGTAAACCTAGATGCGCCTATGGTGAGGATTAAACCCTACCATAAGTGGAATATGGATCATCTTCTGCTGAAGCAGACCTTGTTATCCCAATTATTATGATATCTCCGCATAACTTTGCTGTATTTGAACTTTCTTCCATTTAGCCAGCAGCGTCAACATTGATGATTGTTTCTTTATTTGCAGACTTGTACAAGTTAACGGGCGAAGTGTTGGGCGAGGGCGCTTACGCGTCGGTACAGACGTGCGTCAATATATACACGGGGCAGGAGTTCGCAGTGAAGATAATCGACAAGGTACCGGGGCACGCCCGCGCCCGGGTGTTCCGTGAAGTGGAGACCTTCCACTACTGCCAGGGACACCCAAACATAATCCAGCTCATCGAGTTCTTCGAGGACACGGACAAGTTCTATCTTGTCTTCGAGAAGGTGAATTACAGATTAAATTCCACACTATCATCCCGAGATTTTAAAATATTGAAAGTTCATTTAGAGGTACCTATCCATATTGCGTATGATGTCCAATGTCCGTGCTCGCATGCGCAACTAAAATTTTAGTGAATTGTGTAGGTATTAGTAGGTGAATTTTATGGTTTTGAAATCCCGGGATTAAAACATCGTGATTATCATCTTGGGATTATGGAGGAGGTATTATCAAATCTGTGTTACTTCCATACTCGAACTTTAGGTAAATAATCTCAGGTAGGTACCTACCTAATTCAGATCACTGATAATAAAAATGTTTTTATTCTGTAATAATAATAAAAGATACATCGTCTTAACCATATTTTAAAACAGCTTTAAGGTATTATGTGGATTCGCTCTTCCTCGTTTTAAATTATACTACACACTATACAGCAGAACTTTCAGTGACCCAAAAGGTTTTTGGATTCTGTAGTTATGGAGTTGTTAGACCCTAGAGCTTTAGTTAGAAACTTCGTAAAAACATAATACTAAAATATTGCAACGTTATCATGTTTTTATTGAAGTTGGTAGGTAAATATCTAAAAACAAAACCACTCATGAGAAAATTCGATCCTCCACGGATACGGTCGATTTAACAAAGCAGTTGCCTCATGTGAATGGAATTTTGTATGAATCATAAACCAGACCATACCTAGCACCTTTTTTTAACTTTATAAATTAAATTTCTATTCATTTCCTTTATTTGCACCGAAATGCGATAGGTATAACACTATTTAAACCCCGCGTGTAAAAAATAAAAACATTGGTAATATTTAATTGTTTTTCTGATTTTTTGGAGCTTTTTAATTTATTCATGAAACTACAGTCATATAAATAATACTTGTAGGTACCTAACCATTTGTTAAATAGATATCATGTCAAAGAAAACAATTACTTTTAGACTTATCTAGAAATAATCACATAAATTCTAATAGTTAATTATTTTGATATCATTGCAATTTCTCATTCCAATAATGTAGGTTCCTACATAAACATATACCTATTTATCGTAAACAGATAGGTACTGAGTGGCCTGATATCAATATTGTTTACACAGACGGTATCGTGTTTTGTCTGTTCCTGTTACAATTAAGGCTGCTTTTCCCAAAAATCAACATTTTTACGATCTTTGAGATCCTACTGCTCTTCAAATATGAAACCTAGGATTCTGAGACTCCTACACCTAAGATTCTATTTCATTCTGTACAGAAGCGCCAAGATAGTTTTTTGATCAGTTCCATGTGTTTGATAAAAAAAATCATTTAAAATATCTCAATTTTGATACATATTTGCCTTCTTCTCCGAAACGATATGACTTATTGACTTGGTTTATACACTGAAAAATAAAGTAAAAGAAGAGTTACAGATTCGCCAAAATATTTTTTTGATTACTTGAACAGTATTCTTTTAATTAGAAGAAATCTATTTGGCGCTTACGACTTTTACTTCCGAGTATCTGCGGGGCCCTTGCGCGGTGCGCGGTACGAGCCGTCAGTGCCGCTCATGCTTTCCTGGACGACGGACCTATGCTGCTCGTGACTCCGTGACCCTACCAAACTATCATAAATTATTTTCTAGTAACGTGACATAAAATAATAGCGATTATAGAATTGAAAAATGATTACCATGCCACGAAAATAGGACAATATTTACGTGAGCTTGTCGCCAAAATGAGAGAGAAGAAAAGATAATTTGTGTATTATTTATTACGTAAAACAATTACAACTAGTAAATACAAGTACATATAATAGATTTATATTTACACTTACATCAAATTCTAAATTATTGTCATACCTACCTACTTATGTTTCTTGTCCCAATTTATTACTTTTATATATACTTATTAGTCGTATTTTAGGAGTTTTTATCGCCGTAAGTGTCACCGTTCGTTCATATAAGTACCTACCTACCTACCTATGTATAAGAATAAAAAATTAATCGAATAAGTAAATATCCTACCTACCTATCTTCCTACTTACTAGTAAATTTTAGAAAGTCAAATGTTCAAGGATGAAGTAGGTAGGTACCTACCTACCTAATCAAGTAGCATATCAGTAGAAATAGCAAAACTTATGGAGATACCACTTGCCAATCTCAATGTAGAACGTTTGGAAATAGACCACTAAGTACATCTCACTATTAGAATGAACTAGTTGCGCCCCGCGGCTTCGCCCGCATGGAAATTTATTTATCAAATTTCAGAAATTTATAGCACGCCTCCTAGGGGTAGTTTCGTAAAAATAAATAATTTAATTAAATAGTTTAATTATTTACTTTGTAGTTTATTTATACCGAGTTTTGAGTCAATTGAACCAAGGAAAAATAATTTTTCATACAAACTTTATCACCCTATTTAACCTCTTCAGAGGTTTACAGAGGTTTTCAGGGGTATTTAACTTCTTCAGAGGTTAAAATTTCCAAATTTTAATAGCGTATGTCCTATTCTAGGTCCTAAACTATCTACGTACTAAATTTCATCTAAATAACTTTAGTAGTTACGGAGATTACCTATAACAAACATTCACACAGGCTTTCCCATTTATTATAATAGTAAGAAGTAAGATAGTAAGATTATAATAGTACGATAGTAAGAAGTAAGATAGTAGGTATATAAATAGGAAAAGTCGCATACTTGACAAGTAGGTACCTAGGAAGGTACCTATTGTAAATTTCAATTGAAATGACGCGGCAATCAAATTAATTTTAGGGGCGGTTTGTATTAGGTAAACACCTACGAAAAAATACTTCATCAATTTTGTATAGTATATAGAGAGTCTGGGTACCTACAAGTGGGCAGTATCTACAGACAGTAAGTACAGTGTGTGCGCTAAGACCTTCTTCAACTCGCTTGGCTTTCGTCAACTCGTATCATAAATCTTGTCCCAACTGGTGTGAGTTGACGAATTCATGAATATTATTTTTTCGATTTTTACTAGGAATAGTATATTCTACTACTCTAATAGTAGCCTTTGAAAAGGTTTAGATAAACTTCAATGTTTCCCCTGTAGGTGGAGCTAACGGTGCTAAAGTACGAAATGTTTCGTTAACTTATTATATTTTCGTAGAAAATATTTAGATTGTTTTACTTTTGAATATTTAATTTTTAGACTGCCAGAGTTATAGCCATACCAACCAACATAAACTCCTCAAATTCAAACTACAATTACTACTGAAAATTATATAAACTTTGCAGTTACTAAAAATACCGAAGAAGTATGTTGATATTAAATATTATAACAATGCGATTTGAACACATGACTATTAACAACTATTTAGCAGATATTTTAGTCATCACTTGACCACGACAGTGTGTACACTGTACACCTGTTGAATAGAAGGGAATAGGAAAGAAATAGGAAAATAAATGCAATATATACCCGTGAAACAGTACCTACTAATAATTATTGTTGTAAGTATTTTGGCGAAAGGCGGAAAAAAATATTTATTTGGCTGTCCGTCTGTCTCACACACTTATTTTCATAAGTGGTTATCATTATTATCATCATCATTATCATCAACCTAAAGGGTATCTCAGCAAGAACTTGAATTTTGAATTGGGCGTCATTTTCTACTGTCAATTGTTGAGTCAGCCATATTTTGAGTTTGTTTAATTAAAACATAGACATTTACGAAAATGATACGTGACAGCTTGGAAGAACGTTTATGAAAAACGGTAATTTTTACTGTGAACCTTCGCAAGTTTCGGCGTGCGTAATCGACCGTCGCGGCCCACTATTAAGAATTTGATCTAACAATTTTTTGACTGCCACCTGACCGGATGGCGTCCTGCTCTACGTTTGGACTTACTTCGGAGAGACACCTTAGCACCTCGATATAACGATAGTCTACTTGGTATCGCTATAAGGATTCCAGAACAGACGAAATTTTGATAGAGTCAAACGTTTTCTCATAGTCCATAAAAGGGCTGAGGGGCTGATTATACTCTTCGGACTTCTGTATACTGCCTCAATGTGCGAATATAGTCTATGGTGCCATATCCTCCGCGGAGCTCGGCCTATTCCGGTGGCTGGAACTCGTCAAATCTTGTGTCCACTCGTGAGAACAGCTTATAGATGTGGCACAGGAGTGTGATGACTTTGTAATTTTTAAGGAGAGTTTTATCACCCTTCTTAAAAAAAGAGCACCACCAAACTACGGCTCCACACTTTAGGAGTTCTCCCACTGTGGAGGACGGTATTAATGATGTTCTGTAGCTCCTGCATAATGGAGGCTCCTTCTGCCTTCAGAAGCTTTGAAGTAATACCGTAAAAATAAATTATTACGATAAATAAAAAAAATTAAATAAAGAAAATATTGAGAAAGAGGTCAGGGAAACAGAGAGATAAATCATAGAAAATACAAACTTCGGTTTAAAAATCATATCCTGAAAGATAATGATAATGGAACACCTAACTTTCCAAATATTGTATACTTATGGTGAAATAAGTGATGGTGAAGAAGTACCACAACAAAAAGAAAAAAATTGCTTGCGAAAGTAAATTAAATTTTAATTAGTTTAGAAATATGGGTTCCCGCGTGAAAGTTAAAGATTGTTTATTAATTAAATAGTTTAATTTTTCATCAAACACTTGTGATATCGTCGCTGTAGTTGGAAAATTGAGTAACTAACACAATTTGTAATCGTCTTACTTGTATTTTCATAGTCTAATTCAAGTTGCATGTTTATGTAAAAAGGAAGATTTGGCTTTGAAAGTCTGAAGGCTATGGTGGAATAAACACAGTGATAATAATAAAAAAGCATTCCTGAAATAGTAGCTGTATTGACATTTCTAATTAACCTATCCTTTTCAACAGCTACTTTCCCTGATGCCTTAAAACTGTCGATGGTCAAATCATTATTTAAAAAGGGCGAACGGACAGAGATAGATAACTATCGAGCAATAACGCTAATACTTATCTTCTCAAAGATATGTGAAAAATTTATATATTTCAGACTGATAAATTATTGCGACAAACAAAAATTATAAGGAAGTAAATAAAGTAAAGTTTGTATGGAAAATTATTTCTCCTTGGTTCAATTTACTCAAAACTCGGTATAAACAAACTACAAAGTAAATAATTATACACGTATTTTTTATTTTAACGAAACTACCCCTAGGAAGCGTGCAATAAATTTCTGAAATTTGACAAAGAAATTTCCATGCGGGCGAAGCCGCGGGGCGCAACTAGTATAAACCTATTTAAAAAGTTTGTGACAAACACCCTAGACAATGTAGAGACCCCAAATAGACTCATATTGAAGGATACTCCGAATTCAGCGAAAATCATGAATAGCTGTTTTACTACTGTCTATGTGTAAACATATTTATAATAATGATAACAAGTGAAATTAAAATTATCTAAATTATTTAAAGTAAAATTGGTTGGGTGACTTAATGACATGATATTTGATAATACCACTTATCAATATTTTTTTAAATGCTTAATCCTAATTGCTAGTATTAAATGCTAAATTCTAATTAGTTATTCAGTTATACCACCTTTATAACATGTTTGACGCAATAAATAGCTTTGAATCTGTAAAAGTAAATAAATCGATAACAAAAAATAGGTAAAACTTTGTAACTATGAAAGCGAAAAAAATTAATAATGTCTACTGTCCCTGAACTCATTTATGACGTTCTAGAACCACGCAGTATTAAATATACACTCACACTTTTGTTAGTCGTTCGTCAACTCGAACCATAAATCTTGTCCCAAATGGTGTGAGATGACAAAATGAAAAATATTATTATTTTGATTCTTAGACCCGCACACGCTTATTCCCAGTTGTTCTGTGCACACTGCGACTGATACAAAGGTGGTCCCATTTGTTCAGTGCAACAAAAACATTACAAAAATTTTAGCCAATGAAATTCCAGGAATGTCAAAATGAAAGAGAAAACATGTAATAAGTATGCATATAATATTGGATTTTTTGAATACTAGATGCGCCCCGCGGCTTCGCCCGCGAACCAGAGTTTTTTTCATACAAATTTCAGAAATTTATTGCTTTCTCCCTAGGGGTTATTGTGTAAAAATAAAAATACGAGTTTAATTATTCACTCCATAGTTTATTTATACCGAGTTTTGAGCGAATCAAACCGAGGAAAAAATATTTTCCATGCAAGCTTTACCACCCTATTTCAGCCCCTCAGAGATTAAAATTTCCAAATTTTAATAGCCTATGTCCTATTCTAGGTCCTAAACTATCTACATACCAAATTTCATTTAAATAACTTAAGTAGGTAGTTAAAGATTACTTATAACAAACATTACTATTAACAACATACTCATAGTAAACACCTACGAAAAAATACTTCATCAATTTTGTATAGTATATAGGGAGTCTGGGTACCTACAAGTGGGCAGTATCTACAGACAGTAAGTACAGTGTGTGCGCTAAGACCTTCTTCAACTCGCTTGGCTTTCGTCAACTCGTACCATAAATCTTGTCCCAACTGGGGACTCCCTAGGGGTTATTGTGTAAAAATAAAAATACGAGTTTAATTATTCACTCCATAGTTTATTTATACCGAGTTTTGAGCGAATCAAACCAAGGAAAAAATATTTTCCATGCAAGCTTTACCACCCTATTTCAGCCCCTCAGAGGTTAACATTTCCAAATTTTAATAGCCTATGTCCTATTCTAGGTCCTAAACTATCTACATACCAAATTTCATTTAAATAACTTAAGTAGGTAGTTAAAGATTACTTATAACAAACATTCACACAGACTTTCCCATTTATTATAATACTTGTTGCGCCCCGCGGCCTCGCCTATAGAAAGTTATTTTGTCAAATTTCAGAAATTTATTGCACGCCTCCTAGAGGTTGTTTCGTAAAAATAAAAAATACGTGTTTAATTATATCTTTCCCATTTATTATAATACTAGTTGCGCCCCGCGGCCTCGCCTATAGAAAGTTATTTTGTCAAATTTCAGAAATTTATTGCACGCCTCCTAGAGGTTGTTTCGTAAAAATAAAAAATACGTGTTTAATTATATACTTTGTAGTTTACTTATACCGAGTTTTGAGTAAATTGAACTTAGGAAAAATAATTTTCCATACAAACTTTATCACCCTATTTAACCCCTTCAGAGGTTAAAATTTCCAAATTTTAATAGCCTATGTCCTATTCTAGGTCCTAAACTATCTACGTATCAAATTTCATTTAAATAACTTAAGTAGTTACGGAGATTACCTATAACAAACATTCACACAGACTTTCCCATTTATTATAATAGTAAGAAGTAAGATCTACTATTAGGTAGAATAGTTTTAGCATTTATGATGTAAAACTAGGCAAGTCCTTCTTATTTCAACATTGCGAATAATCGCGAAGCGCGACCGCTTCCCATGAGCGGAGGCTGCGGTCTGCGTGCGGAAAAATGTAGCGGGGGTTAGCGGTTGGCGCGGGGAAAAATTTTGACTCCGCCCGAATCTTCAAGGCCGTTGGCGTATACACCAACCTTAATAAAACAATACATACTTTATCACCCGCAATATTATATTGACTATTGTTACAAGTACTTGTGATTAAAAATATTATTTGCATGTTATAATAACTATAAATAGAATCTTCTTTTGTAACAATTAAGTATACATTTTTGCTTAGTGACTCAACATGTGTGCATGAACGGATTTTAGTTATGTACTTAAATATTTATTTGTAGCGCATAACAAAAAACATTTAAGTAAGTATGTACCAACAATGTTATAAATATGTACCTACTTCACAAAACTTAGAAAACGCGACGACGACGCTGGCAAACGCTTCACCTCTCCTTAAACTAGACATTATCTAGAGGGCGTTTCGATATTGCAAGCGAAGTAGGTATACGTAAACATTTTACTCGCACTATATGTAGGTATTATTTTGCCCTACAAGCATCCTACAAGTCTCTTTTGACTTTGTCAGACGGCTAGACGGTGTTTTGATATTATTGTTTGATATATTCTACAGCTATTTTGCACGGCCTGCCAAACTATTATTTAGATGTTTATGGCATAGTTTAGGAAAGAAAGATACGAAGTTGCTCTTGGTGGCCACCATACTCTCCGAAAATACACAGCGAAACTACGCATAAAAAAAGCTTATGATAGCTTTAACAAACTGAACGTGTGAATTTTGGAAATAAATGTTTAACGTTATATGATAAAATAAGTGGCGGCGGTAATTTAGCTCCTGTTTGCGCATTAAATTAAAGTTGTTTTTCCTTTGTTGTAGATCAATGGCGGTCAACTCCTGTCGCGCATACAGGAGCATCAATACTTCTCGGAACCGCAAGCGGCAGAGATCGTGCGCGAGATTGCGAACGCTTTACACTTCTTGCATGGCAAGGGCGTCGCACACCGCGATCTCAAGCCGGAGAACATTCTATGTGTGCATCGCGACAGGCTCTGCCCAGTAAAGATATGCGACTTCGATTTGGGCAGCGGCATCAGCTTCACTTCGAGCCTCGCCAGCCCGCTCGCTACACCGCAACTAATTACGCCGGTAAGTTCAGTAAACATTCATCACTAGAAGCGCAACGTGTTTTCATCCGCCGTAAAATTGATGGAAAGTAGCCTGTTTTATTCCAGTTCTAGAACTATGTTTATTCAAAATTTCAGTACGATCCGTTCAGTAGTTTTGGCGTGAAGAGATAGGTAAACATTCATCCATCCAAACTTTCACAAATTATTGTGATAAAACTAATAAATCACATACTTATGTAAGTACATGATTATTTAGCACTTAAGCTCTGCTTAGCTTGGGGCTATAGATGGTATGGTGTAAATTGTCGCTCATTATTTATTTATCTAATCACCGTTATTATGCTCTAATTTCCCTTTTGTTTATTTCTGCTAAAAATCTATAAAAGTTTCCCTTTTTAAGTTATTGTGGTAAAGCCTAAAGGTCCCCAGTTCAATTGAGCAATTTGCTTCAATTGTGGTTATATCAGTTGGACAATTGGATTTAATTTGCGGTTATTTTCCTTTCTGCGCTAATAAGATTAGACCGCAACTGTAAATCTAAAGTTGAATACAGTCCATGGCGGAATATATGTACATGGTGTAACAATATACATGTGCTAAGCGAAAAGCTGGGTATTTCTACCCCCCCGGGGAACAACTTTTGTTCAACGACTTTTCTAATTTCGATTGGTATCTCTGAAAAAACTAAAACAAAGTTTTCACATGGCCAGCTGATTTTTTACGAAGTGACAACCCTAAAATCTGCTGTTTCTTATACTTGCGACGATGACCTCAGTATGGTCACAGAATAGATGTAGAAAAGAGTGACAGATTCATATTCTTGAAATAGAAAAACGCCTACAGCATCATTGAGGCAAATTGTCGTAAGTCATGGCTAAAATCACATTTCAATTTGAAGGTTGAGTTACGTGTAGTTAAACATACGAACTAAACTACGCTAACACAGTTATGTCTTTTTCTAACTGTTTGTTCTTTCTTGTGTGTTGATCTAATCATAATAACCTACTGACTGAATACACATTGATGTCCACTACTGAAAAGAGCTGTGAATCTGGCGGGTATTG
Source organism: Eupithecia centaureata (assembly GCA_944547425.1). NCBI lineage: Eukaryota > Metazoa > Arthropoda > Insecta > Lepidoptera > Geometridae > Eupithecia > Eupithecia centaureata. The sequence continues at coordinate 3,614,562 of OX155681.1, read as the reverse complement.
CCATAATCACTTGGCTGGGGATTGCTGATCAAAGAAACGGTATAAGTAATTCACACAATAAAAATGCTGCCTTTCATTTGGCGAAGCCCCTTGGTCGACTTTTACGACATCCGACATACGACGAGCTGAGTCGCATGGGTCGGTTAACTTAATTAAAAACTTTACCAAATGACTCTTTCCGTCATTATGTAGTTTATCTTTCCGTTCTGTACCTACATTAATCTTTGACACTTGTATTTCCACAAAGGAACGCGACTAAATTTTATTGGCTGTAGCACTATGCAAAACCATGGCAACCAGCCAACCGCCAATCATAGACAAGTTAGAGAACCATTCATTCATTCATTGACTGTCGGCATCTATCAACATGCGATACACCCAGTGATGCCAGATCTACCGATTTAGCAGTAGATCTACCTGCTTTTTTAGGCGTCTACCGATCTACTGATTTATTTCAAAAATTTAGTGAAACCTACCTGATTTTCCCGAGCGCCTTCTAAAATTTAGTGAAATCTACCTGATTTTCCCGAGCGCCTTCTAAAATTTTGTGAAATCTACCTGATGTCCCGAGCGCCTTCTAAAATTTCGTGAAATCTACCTGATTTTCCCGCGCCTATAGCTCCGTGACTAAATAACCACTTGGCGACCTTTTTTTTTTTTTTTAGCTGCAATTGTCTGCAAAAATGCAAAGAATCGCTTCCTTTTTACGAATGCACCTAAAAAAAAAAAAGGTCGCCAGCCAAAATGCGAGTCAAAATACTCGCGAAACACAAATACATATGGTACCTCTAGAATTTTCAGTCGTTAATTTCTACCTACTGATTTTTATTCCAATCTACTGATTTTTTACTGAACTTTCTACTGTTTTTTTCAAATTCCATCTGGCAACACTGGATACACCACATGGCGGTGCTGTATTTGCCAAGCGGGCCGAAATATTTTTTAATACGGGTTCCGTAATTTTTTTAATACCAAAATTTAAAGAAGTTCGTTTGTTTAAAATCATAAAATCAAAAAAAAAAAAGCTTAAATCCGTTTTCTACGGGATTTTGTATTAGGTATACCAACTATCAGAATTCACGCAAAGTGTATGTGTGTGTAGTAGGTAGGTACCTACATTGTGAAATACCTATGTAAAATAAGACCAGTACCTACCTACGTATTCATACAATTTTCTACCACATACCTATTATTTCACGACTGTGATCCTAATACCTCCTACACATGAGTAGCCAACTAGGGATTTATTAAAATTGAAAATGAACCCTAAAAATTATCCATCTTTTCGGCGAACGAAATCAAAAGAATGAATGATGAACTATTTTAGTGTGACCTTCGTCGCGGTGCCGTGTAGTGCTATAATTACAATTTTTATCTTTCGTGCCTAAAAAACAAGTAACTAGGACTTAAGAATACCTTAAGGGTGTGGTGTATGCATCGGAGAGTGTCACAGAGCTGAAGAGATGAAGAGGCGTGTGTTGGAAGCGTGTGCTTACTTCCATAAAATGTGTGTTGTTTGGAAGAAGGGAGGCATATCGAACCTTACTTACACAGAGCTGAAGAGATGAAGAGGCGTGTGTTGGAAGCGTGTGCTTACTTCCATAAAATGTGTGTTGTTTGGAAGAAGGGAGGCATATCGAACCTTACTTACATGCATAGGTATCGATACCTACGTCATGCATGTGTAACTTACTAACTAACTAACCTAACTAGTGCTAAAGTGAGTGAGACATGTTAACGCCTAAAAAGAAACCTACCTTGTGCTGAAGTGTGTGAATTGTCTGTGACTGTGTACCTACAAGTGACCTACCAAAACATACATAAATCCCTTCGTAAGAAGCCATCTAGACAGCTGACAAGCGAGAAAATATGAGGTTTGTAACTTGTACCTACACTTACACCTTTCCTAACTCAGCATTTTAAGATTTTCTCAACACTACCTAGGAACTTACATACTAGCATCTTATTATTATCACGAATTTATTAGCTCGTCTAGTAATCTCCCGCCATAGCTGAAATCTACGAAGATAAATACCTACCTCCATACCTGTAAAGTTAGTAGGTAAGTACAGGTTGCGCGAATAGGGTTGTCACTTTATTTTGGCACTAGGAAATGAAAACTTTTTGTATGGGAAACTGAAAATAGGAATTTTTAATTATCTCCCCCCCACAACTGATCACCATGGGTTCCTGAAACCCCCCCTTCGGCTTAGTAGGGGTAATATGTTATACCTTGTATATATATATATATATATATATATATATACTATTAAAGTAAATAGATTGAGTAAGGTGCTAGATACCTACAATAAAGTAAGTGTCCTAAATAACACCGCCGGTGTTTTGCCGAACCTAATCTTGAAGATGGATGGGTTAGGCAGTTCTGTCTGACTCACCTATTTAATCACTGAACATTGCCATTCTTATCAGGCAAGTAGAACGAAATAACCTTCCAAAGACAAGTAATTAGATAACAACTTGCCTATGATGAAAGTAGTAGGTGTTCTACCTACATTATCTTTACAGCTATCGTAAATAAAGTTATGACTTCCCATATTCCGCTGTTGGTAGATAGAAACTAGTTTGAAAACAATCTGCATATCCAATGTTCATACAATTGTAAAGCTGTCAGTAGACTAAAATTCATTGAATACGGGATATTTACCATGATTCAGTCATTCAGTTCTTTCGTGATCATGGCGCTTGAAACGGTGCCGAAATATCGTAAAACTCAAGAAATCAAATCATGGTAAATATCCCATATTCAATGACTTTAGTGTTAAAAACCACGATAGTTTTAAGAGTTAAGTCAGTAGACTCAGCTATGTACTATGTATATAGCATACATTCTGTAGAAGTGTTAGAAGTTACGTATTTCAATTGCGATTCAAAAATAAGTATGTAGGTACCTATTTGATCATCATCATTATGAGAGACACGCCACTCGAATCGTGATTTCCCATGAATGCTTCGGTATGCTGTTTGAATATAAGTGTTTTCAAACCCCTTTGTGTTGTTTCAGTAGAGGATTCGATCCCGGTCTTTATTTTCAATCCCGGGATTTCGGGATTGGTGAAACGCGATCCCGGGATAATCCCGGGATCGTAGACAAAGTAAGAATATCAAAGTAAAATATGAAAATCAGCTTCTATTTACTTTCAAAAACAAAGTAATAATCAATTAAAATCACAAAAACGTATTTATTTAGTTAATTAAGGTGCGGAGGGGCAATTATGGCAGGGGGATTATTATGGCATAGGGTCATATTTTTGGTTCTGTAGCTTTTACTCAAGAGAGACCTCTATGTTCGGGTAGAGCAACAACCGGTTAATTCAATCACCTATAGAAGGAATTGCTACCGCGTTAACTGATCGATATACAACATCATTTTGTCAGTCGACATTTTGAGTGCGCATGACACCTGTGACAAGGTCTTCAAATTTTACAGAATTTAGTGGTTTTCGTGGGTTTTTTGCTGATTTGACAAGGCAATTAATTATACTTGTTTTAAACTGGAAATTCTTTTAATGTAATTGTTTCGTTTCTAATCTTTGTTTTTCATAAGTTATTGAGCCTGGTATGATTGTCCCACAAAATTGTGATCGGAGGTTATTTGTTCGGAGTTGACTGCCCAAATCGCCCGACTGTTTTTATATGAAGTTGTAAAAAACCAGTTATGTCCACAGCATTGAAGTAAATGTCGATAAAAAAATTCAAGCTCGTGGCAACTGAGAGAAATACTGACACTTTAGGAAATTATGTGATTGAAAATGTTTAATTTGTCTAAGTGTCCTCTGTCTGAATACTTATATTGTGATAATATAATGAAGCATGCTTTTACTACCTACCTAAAAAAGTAAATTAATGGATAAAAACTTGTTGTTTGTACTTAACATGAAATCAACAATCCTTTCCTTCTTACTTTCAAAAACTTCTTACTCTACTCTCTACTTCTTTTACCGAGTTCGTTATTATCGATGTCGATAGTCAGAGCCTCAACACTAGCATGTATGGGAGACTAAAAAGTGGTGCCCGAATTACCCCGCGTCAACTCTCAGGAGTTTAGAAGACTCAAATTCGGATGTCAAACTGACTTGTCCAGTTTGTAAAGCTTCTAGTTTTACTATTAAATAAATAAATAATTCCGGACATTATAGCATCATAGAATCAAATAATATTACCACCTGCAAGAAAAGCCCCGCTGAGGGGCAATTTGGGCATTTCCAGTTTTTTGTCTATTAAGTTATAGTTCACCATTAACTTCAGCATTTTCTTATATAGTTATGAACACTATTAATAAGAAGTCAGATAAAGATTAGTTAGCACCGATTTGCCAGAATTCACGAAACTCAATCACGGAGAATACAACGATTGTTTAAAATTTTGACTGATTTCTTTTGTACAGAATTGCCCCTCTGCACCTTATACAAACATTTAAAAAAATACTTTTTTTAATGTCTACTTTTCCACGGTAGATACTACAAAATACTTATTTAATTACCTAACCACATAATGGTAACGTTATCGGCAGTGATTTATTTATTTATTTATTTATTATGGAAACCCAACAAAAGAATCACAATACAAGAAAACAAGCATCAAAATAAATTTCACTTAAGAACTATGTGTTCCCTTACTTAAAGGGCTTCCAGCATGCACAAGCTTAGGGCAACTAACTAAATTAAAAACAATTATCTAAATAATTTTAACTTTAAAATTACAATAAAAAAAATTTTGAAAGGTAAATGGAAAAAACAAAATAGGAAGGTTGTAAACTGAAGAAGATACACAGTCATTAATGATCGGATATTCGGGCGCCTATTTACCTTAACTTTGAGCGACGACACAACGTGAGCTATTAAAACCAAAGAACACTAATCTTTTGTGTGAATTCATATAAAAAGAATCCCAAAATATCGAGTGTTATTTATTTTCGCTGGCATTTTATTTATAGGTTAGTTTTAGTTATAGGTTATTCAAATATAAAACACACTTTTTATGGCGCGTTTTTCACTTAAATCGATATTTCCGGAGCAGTAATGATTTTTATTTACGAAATTCCAAAAAAATTCATATTACTATTGCGTATTTCACTAAAGACATAATGTCTGTAGTGAAATACGCAATAGAATAAAAGTGTCTTTTATTGGGTAATAAAAAAGATTCCGGCGAAAAAACATCATCATTTTAGAAATTTCTGGACGTTTAGAATTAGTGGTAATTCATCAGGATTCCTGAAAAAGTTGGTTTTAAAAAGCTCCTTTTTGTGTCTTTGCCCCACCTTTAGGTAAATAAGCAACCGAATATCTAATCGCTAGTTATCTTATCAGTCAGTAAAAACAAAGTTTAACGATCATTAAACGTATTGTTTTAACTAAAAAGCAAATCGTGATTATCGACAAAAATAATTTTACATCAATTAGGACCACGATGCGACCAATGATGCGATTAATTACTTGTTTAAGGAAAGCTTTTTTTGTGAACAGGTACATGGTATTTTAAATGGTATTATTTGTAAATAAAAAGCTGCTTATATTGATAACAAAATGCAGGAATAATAATTCCTGTTTTTTTAAACATAATTTAAAAATAAAACATAACCGATGTCAACGGACATGAAAAGATTTTTGTTATTTTTAATGGTGCCGATAAGCAATTAGTATAATTTTAAGTTTATAATATTGTGTTGTGTTTCTTAAATTAACTCGCTTAATTTTGTATTATTTTTAACGATTATTATAGTACTTTTATCAATCCCGAAAATCCCGGGATTTGGAAAAAATAATCCCGAAATTTTCGGGATCGAAAATGGGCCGGGATCCCGGGATCCCGGAATCGAATCCTCTAGTTGTTTGTTTAAGTTTCTCTATGAAAGAAACAAACGTGTATTGAATATTAAGTATTTAAAACACTTATTTACTTATTTGCCGGTAGCATGTCACTTCTGATCTGACTGGAATTTTAAATGTTTCATTTATTAGCCATGCATGGGTGTACCGTCATTATTTAGTGGTGATCCACGGACATGGTCATGAATGTGGATAGATAGAGGAGTTAATACATATAATTACTCTGAAAACATGTCCCTTAGTGGATTGGTTGGTATACCTCATAATTAATTTACGAAACGAAGGTCTATCCACCCCACCGCGCCATAGTGTAGACACAGGCTCTATATCACACTTCCTACATAGTATAAAACAAAGTCGCTTTTTCTGTCCCTATTTCCCTATGTCCCTTTGACTGCTTCAATCTTTAAAACTACGCAACGGATTTTGATGCGGTTTTTTTTAATAGATAGAGTGATTCAAGAGGAAGGTTTATACGTATAATAAAACCGTGCGAAGCCGGGGCGGGTCGCTAGTATATTATAAATGCGAAAGGATGTTTGTTACCTCTTCACGCCGAAATTGCTAAAAGGATCGGACTGAAATTTTGAATAGATATAGTTCTAGGCCTGTAGTAAAACAAAGGCTATGTTGCCACAGATACCGCGGGCAGATAATAGTTTATAAATATAGCACTGTTCAAATTTGAAGACAGGTCTTGCAGCTTATGTAAGATCTAGTTCCCATGAATGAATGAATGAACACTTTTGTATTGTATAAAAATCTAAAAATAGAATTATACATTAAAAAAAGCTTAAATCTAATGTTTTCTGAAAATAATTTTGTATTTTATAAAGCCTAACATTAAAATTCTGCACGCCTCGACGAGGCAGAATGTATCGATCATTATTATTAGGAACTTATGTACCTACATTTCTGCAAATAAATGATTTGATTAGGTAACATGTTACACGACTAACCTGCCTTTCCCTTTGTCTCCAGGTGGGAAGTGCAGAATTCATGGCGCCTGAAGTGGTGTCTCTGTTCGCGGGCTCAGCGGCCAACCATTACGACAAGCGATGCGACCTGTGGTCCCTCGGCGTGATCGCGTATATCCTGCTATGCGGCTACCCGCCGTTCCGGGCGGACTGCGGCGCGGACTGCGGCTGGGAGCGCGGGGAGAACTGTCGCGCTTGTCAGGACCTCCTCTTTACTTCTATACAGGTTAGCTTGGTTGTTTGACCGTCATTTTGATCATAAAAGTCTCATCGTTATGTTCATTAGCGCTGAGTAATTGATGTGGCTTAGGTTCTTTGATTTGACGATGTATGTTAAGGTGGGTATTCTAAGACCCTAAGTCCATAACACTGAAGTAAAGAGTTCATTATTTTTTAAGGGATTTGAATTGCGTCTGTAAAGTTTTTAAAAGTATCACCATTAAAAACTTTGTCACAAAAAAACATCACAGTTAACCCCATGTAAAATCCGACGATCCTATCCATACCAGGTTGTGTGGCAGAGATCGCTCTTGAGCGATAAGACCGACAATTGTAACATAAGTAGTAAGTAGTGTACTGGTAGCATAAATTGTTTCTTAGTTTTAAGTGTGTCAAGAATTTTCTATCTTACTATCCCGTTAACTGAGTTTAGTGACCTAGGAATAACACTATATTTTTGTCACCAGGAGGGTAGATATACGTTCCCTGAAGAGGAGTGGGCGCACATCTCGCACGAAGCCAAGGACTTGATCCGCCAGCTACTGGTCCGCGAGGCCTCGCACCGGCTGAGCGCCGAGCGCGTGCTGTCGCACCCCTGGCTGAGCCGCGCCGACCCCACCGGCAACTGCCGTCCGCTGCAGACGCCTATCAATATTAAACGGTGAGAATCTAGAACTTTCCAAGGAAACCTCCTCATACATTGCACATATGTCCCCGTTGCTGAATTTATCTCTGCCAAATTAAGTATGTTTTTCGTTGGCTGGTTGGTGTTCGCAGCAGAGGTCATTTCTTGTACAGGATCCTAAAATGGCAGCTTGCTTAGGTAGGCAAAGATAAAGCAAAACGACTATACATATTTGTAATATAGAAGCGAGGATATAGGTAACTAGCTTTAACTAGATTTTTCTTGAGCTGTTAATCCAGAATCTAGCAAATTAACTGTGTGTTACATTAGGTCTCCATTCAGTAAATATGAAATAAGCTTTGAACCAGTAGATTAATATAGATGTGTTTTTCAACAGCAACATGTCCGCCCGCAACCTGTCCAATTTCGCGGAGTCTGCGATGGCTGTGAACCGTGTGATCGCGCAGCACTTCTCGATGAACTACTCGTACATGGAGCGTCCGGCGGGCGCGCTCCGCCACAGCAAGTCCTGCCACCCGACGGCGCGGCGCTGCGCCCCGGGAGGCCTGCTCGAGGAGGAGACCCCGCTCGGCCTGTCCCCCCCCACCGAGTCGGAGCTCATGCGCCGCCGCCTGCAGCTCACGGACCAGTCGCCGCTGCCCGTGCACTAGCCCGCCTACCTCACGGCCCGCTTCACTCCTAACGATACTTCTTGCTACTTTATTCCCGCAGGGATATAGACTTAGAAAACCCATTAGCGATGTTGATCATCTTCCGCGAACTTCTCCTGAGAAATTGAAGGATAGTGTTGATCATCTTCCGCAAGTGTAGTGTTTGAATGCAAGAACGTGGAGGCGAAAGGGTCTCGACGCGGCAGGCGACACATTCCACCGAGCGCGACGCATCTCTCCGTGCCAACCGAATATTCCACCAGTGATATGATAGAGTACCCCCATGGTGACACCTGGCGACGGTTTTATTTGAGCCTTTTAAATATATATTTTTATGAGTAAATAAAAACGACTGAATAGTTTTTATCGATAGAGTATTTTGTGAGTTTATGTTGGGGCGGTCGCCATCGCCACCGCAAACCGACCGCGGTCGATAAATAACGTATTATATTGAGATATGTAGTTGTGCCGATCACCCTTTGTATCGATTACTTACAAATAATTCATTATTTTGCTGGATTTGTAAAATCCATTCTGTAAATTTTGAGCTTATGTATTTTGTGTAAAGCTTTTCGTTTTTGGCCTATCTGTTTGCAATTAATAGAAATTATGTAATTTTCGATAGCGTTTTCGGATACTAGTCTGTTTATGTGATTGCATTTGCATTTTACCAACGATTGAAAAAAATCTACATCTCACTAATTAAGAATGAATCAATCAAATGTGTTTATGAGAGTTTTAACTGTTATTAAGGGCCAATATGTGACATTTTGAAGAGAGGTGCAATGTAAGGTAGTTTGCGCGCAGAGCTGATCTATGTAAAGTACTTTGATTGTTACATAAAGTTTGTAAGATAAAATTCGCTTTGTATAACTAAGAAGAAGTAAGCACTTTGTACTGTTTAAATGAAATGTCATGTATGACTTGGCTATGTTGGTACATACTATTATGTAAGTAAGTGTTGCATGGAGTTCCATGGAGCTGCCATATGATGTGATCCGTTTGAATACTTTTTATATTGCTGAATGAGATGAGGTAGGTAATAATAAGTAGACCTGCTAGACTGTACCTGCGGAGGAAGGTGATTGGAGAAAGATGAAAAATGACATCCGACTGGTTGTTATCATTTTATATTCAGATGATTATATTTTACCGTTTGTAAAGTCTATAATATGTTGTATTGTACCTACGATCTGATTAAACTTTATCCAATCAATTTCTCAAATGTGTTTATGCAGTTTGTTAAAATTTGTTTTTGACTAAAAATCATTGATTTAAACTATTAATTTGAAATACAGATGTTTGGATTTATTTTTGCTTTTATTTCATAGCCTGCTTGGTTTTATACATAGAGAACCTAGTATGCCGGCCCTATACCTACAATAGGACATTTAGGTACTAAGCTAGTAACACTGGAAATACTCAATCAAAACAAAGAGGAAAGAAAAAAGTTAATCTTCCGGAAAGATGGCTGATCAGAAAAGACGCGTAAAACTTAAAAATAATATAAAATGAACATCAGACACAAGGCAATACCTAAGGCCGAGAAATGGCTTTCGCCTGTTCATAAAAAAATTACAGATTGATCTTAAAAAAAAGAAAGTGAAAGCTAAGCAACGAAAGTGATACCTACTCCTTTTTGTAAATTATCCCCCCTTCCCTATAGGTACTTTTAACAAGTTATCACAAGATAGTCTTCGTCATGATTGATCATCATTACAAAGCTACTCAAGTAGGTACAATAGGTACCGGTTCGCCGGCTTTCATGTACCTACCTTCAGTGTAGTGCTAAGGTGATGTGTGTAAAGACTATTTCAGGAAATACTGACCATTTAGAACAGTTTGACTGGATCACAAGAAAACCTAGTAGGTACCTACCTAACAAGTACATAAGACAAATGCAGCGGCGAGGCGCGGCACGGCGGCGGCGGCATGCGGCAGGCAGCTCCATTGCAATGCCGCGAAATTTCGGTTCGACTTTTCTTCACAGAAACAAAACGCAAACCTTATTAGATCAGGCCATATATTAGCATAAGAATAAAGAATAACTACGATATTAGTCATTTATGAATCTGACTGCGACCTTTCAGGATTTAATAAATAGTCACAATAGTAGGGCTATTCAGAATATCCGCTACCGAGTCATCGATTTGGAATCTGTCGCTAATTCGCGTGAAATTCTAATATTATGCAGTTCATAATACATATTTTATGTATTCTACAGAGAATTTAAATAGCGGTAAAGTAATTTCCCGTAATAAGTAAAATATTTTCTATGAACCCATGTTGTAGGCACGGGCGTTGCACTACTTTTCTGGTAGGTACTAAGAACTTACTTACCTACTTTTATTAATTGCAAAATCACTACATAGTTTATAATAAAGTCGCTTTCTCTTTCCCTATGTCCCTTGACGACCGATGTGGCGCGGTGGGCGAAAGTCCGCCTGCGACGCAGGAGGTTGCGTTTTGGATTCCCGCCTTGGAACAAATTTGTGTACAATCTGCAGAAATTTGTTCCGTTGGTCTGGATTCTGGATGTTATCTATGTATAAAAAATATATCTATCTATGTTTATAATGTATTAAATATATCAGTTATCTAGTAACTAACCATAACACAAGCTTTGAGTATAGCTTACTTTGGGACTAGATGGTGCTGTGTGGATTGTCCAGCATTATTTATTTATTTTAATGCTTAAATCTTTAAAACTACGCAACGGATTTTGATGCGGTTTTAATAGATAGAGTGATTCAAGAGGAAGGTTTATAGTACGTATAATAAAACCGTGCGAAGCCGGGGCGGATCGCTAGTAAAGAATATCGTGAAAAACATTTTAAACAATCTGTATCAGATTCCGTGTTCGTGAGTTCCGTGACTCGAAAATAGAAGTTTCTTATCGAAATTTCTGCCGACATCTGTGTTATCACTACATAATATAAAACAAAGTCACTTTTTCTGTCCCATGTTTCTATATCCCTTTGAATGCTTAAATCTTTAAAAACTATGCAACGGATTTTGATGTGGTTTTTTTTATAGATACGTATTATAAATCCGTGCGAAACCGGTGCGGGTCGCTAGTTCATAATATAACGGAGTGTTTAAACTCACATTGGAAATTGCCATTTAATATTTTTGAGAAGGTACATATGTATACTCAAAGGCTAAGAGGAATTAGTTCTAAGGTATGTATAATATGTACCCACAGAATTATGAATAATATGTTACTATTCTGATTTCTAACGAGGAAGAAATATACGAGGAAGAAATATGTATATAAAACTAAATTGAAATTATTTAGTCGATTATTCATTACCTATGGTAACTCAACTCGGAATTCAATCTTTAGCTAGAGGCTAAACTTCATTCACTCATGCTCAATACAACGAGACAATTTGCGTGACAGTGACAGACACACTGCTTTGCAAAAGTGTTTCAAGCTATGGTATATTTTGGCTATATCTGATTCCTTCAATCGTCAAGTCAATATCAAAATTAATCTAGGCAATAGGTACGCGATTTGAGTTTTACCGTCAGTTTTTTATAAACTCGTTTATCATAGAAATCAAAAACAAAACAAGAATGATGAAAGAACCAACTTTAATGCGTAAATTGCAATAAAGCATTTTGTACAAAATTGGGGGAGTTAACTATTTATTTAATTTGTATAAGCAGGTTATGGGAGAATTTTTCATTTTCAAATAAATGTAGATAAATAAACATCCGAACAAGATGAATTCATGTTATTTTATTATAATTTATTTTCATTTTTAAGATTTTTCTTATATGTATACAATGGCTTGATAGATTTGCTCATAGATCATTGTCATTATTTTAAGCATAATTATTGTATTTACATCCTAACTTTGTTCCGTCCTTAATTATGTTTGTAACTTATTGTAAAACAATATTCTGCGTGACACTGACTCTAATGCATTAGCTACTCAAAACGTAAAACGTTAAACCGCAGCTAAATAACGTATGTAGGTAAATAAGCAAAACATACTTCTTTATCAGCCTTCTTACCTCAAAATCCCATAATATTTTTTTTATCTCTTATAACTAATATAACCAATCTCTTCCAGGTAAGAAGATGGACTGAGATTTCGTCGCTTCGTCGTTGTCGTTCGTTGTCAGAACATAATCAATTCAGGGTGTTTCTCGCACTATTCACAAAGGATTAGTTGGAATCCCCTTTGCTTGCTTTTATTGGAATACCGGCTGCAAAATTTTCAAAACTTCAACAGCATTTTTGTAGTGTTTTGTGTTGTATTTATAAAACCCTCTGGATAAATTTGTGAATTCATGATGGCAGATTTGCCGTATCAGGCGGAATATGCAAAATCAGGAAGAGCTGCATGTAAAGGGTGTAAAGAAAAAATAGACCAAGGGACCCTGCGTATTGCGGTTATGGTTCAGGTTAGTAAAAATGCTTTTTTTTCGTGTTTCTTCGAATATGGTGTTGCGGTTTTCCAATACCGAAAGGAGATATAGGTCACTAGTTCTTAACACTCATTTTTTCCAACGTCGCAGGCAACAGGAATTATCCTTACCTACTAATATTCCAGATGCGAAAGTTTGTATGCATGTGTAGATGTTTGTTCGTCTTTCACGCAAAAACTACTGAACGGATCAGGCTGAAACTTGGAATAGACATAGATCTAACCCTGGACTAACACATAGGCTTTTCATCTCATAAATCAGTTCATATGGGATAGAAATAGCCTTGAGACCTTTCCATAGAAAATATACGTGCGAAGCCGCGGGCAGATACTATTAGGAAATAAAACAACAAGCATATATTTACTTACCTATTTTATTAAAATTATTTATAACTAGCTGTCCCGACAGACATTGTCCTATCCTAACTTTTGAAAATTTAGTTCAAATTTTCCAAGCAATTTCCTTAATTTTTTCTTTCATAAGAACCTTCTCCTGATAATAACGAACAGAACAAAAAAAGAATTAGCGAAATCGGTCCAGCCGATCAGGCGTGATGCCGTGACCAAGGGAAATAGGGATTCATTTATATATATATATAGATAAGATCAACCAATTGTTAGTTATACTGTACATGCCTGAGTAGGTATGTCTGTAAAATAATACAAGATGTTGAGCCAAAGTAACACAATCCATAACAACTTTTATAAACAGTTGATGCTGACATTTATGATTTTTTGAAAGCTTTGATACACTGAGCTGTGTTCAAGGTTATAAATAAAATAAAAACTGCAATAAGATCCTGCCCTCATTACTAGTCTCTGTTAAGACTGGGAGCGGTGGCTTTAAGGCTTCAGCTACTATTCCTATAGACATATTATTATGTTTACAAGTGAAGTTTCTGCATCAGTTATTTAGGAATTTACTTATTTTTAGACCTATACATATAATACTACTTACACTTCATTTCTTATATTATGTCGATAATTATGTACCTATTTAAAATTTGACTTGTCTGAGTGCTTATTTTGAAAGCCTAAAGAAATAAAGATATTGATTTACTGAATATGTTACTAATGATGCTTAGAATCTGATGCTAAGCCTTTTTATGCCCTAGCAGCTAGGACATAAATAGCACTGAATAAATATTATATTGCAGTCTGCTTTTCACGATGGGAAACAACCAAACTGGCATCATGAGGAGTGCTTCTTCAAGCGTCAGAGACCCACCACAGTTACCGATATTTCCAACTTCAATAGGCTGAAACATGCTGATCAAGTTAGGGTCAAGGAAGCTATTGGTAAGACTCCTCTTTTTAAGTTTTGTGTGGATTCTTCTGAATGAAGTTTTAATAATTACTTTGTGTTCTTACTAAGGTACCAGGCCCTTTCTAAAGCAGTGCCACTACTAGCTATGGCTTGTAGTGGCATTATGCTGAGACAGGGTCCTTTTTGGCTCCTTATGTAAATTGTTCTAGATTCTTTCATTCTTTATATTATTTTCCATTATATTTTCTTGCTTCTGTATTAAATGTGTTAGGTATAAGGAATAAGGCCAAATAAATGATTTTTCTTTCTTCTTCTCCTGTAAAACTACTATTTTGCAAGCATATTTTATTGGAATTACAATTAGAATTACCTACTATTATCATGTGCTTTCTTACACATATGACACAGGAAAATACCCAAAAAGGTATTTCTAGAAATAAAGGTAAAACTTTTTGGATGTCTGTTATAGATAGTGTTGAAACTGTTCATGATTTTATACCTAAGTACTTTTTTGTACAACTGAGTAGATTAAAGTATATTCTGATTCTAAAATTGATTATTGTAATAACTATTTATTAGCTAGTCTGTCTAACATTTACAACAATAATAATCATAAAGACTTGATTTTATTCATTTGAAATTTCTGCTTACCTTTGTTATAATTGTATCAATTTGAAATTAACATAATTTAACAACTAAGCTTAGTAAAATTAGTTGTTGAAAATTAGTTAGATTCTATATATTGATTTAAGTAAAAACATTCCTGTCGGTATTTGTTAATACCAATTTTAATTTCCAGAGAACTACACTGGTATTGTAATGCCTGAAGAAAAGAAAGGAAAAGGAAAGAAGACAGCTAAAAAGAGGGCAGCTGAGAAGGACAGTGCTACAAGCACTGCAGCTCTGAAAGACTTCAGAGTAGAGTACTCTAAGAGTAGCCGAGCTGCTTGCCGGCGCTGTGAGATTAAGATTTGTAAGGTGAGCTACATTTTTATAGTAGAGTAACTGACAATAGAGTAATATAGAAAGCAATATTACCAAATGTCTTTGGTGTGATTGCGAGTAGGTATGGTTATATCTTAAGGTGAATGATATGCATTTAAACTATATTAGGTTTTTTCTACTAGCTTTCCTTCGCTCTCGTAGACTATACCTACGATTTGTCCTACTCTTCTATTTAGTAGTACTACAAAACTTTGTTTTGTTCTTCAACGAAATACTATGCATAGCTATAAAAAGTTAACTAGAGTTCGGCTTCAACGGTTGCGCAGTGAATCGTTAAGAAGGCCTTGAGGGGAAAGGTATGTATAGTCTTATTTAGAATCATAGATATTTTTTGTAAACAAAGGCATTTAAAAATGAAAACTTAACAAAATCTGAAAAATAACAAATAACAGCAGGGCTACAGCAAGGTAATAACTAAAAACCAAAACAAAAACTTATAAAATGCATAATAGCTCGAGCACAGCGAAAAAGATAAAATTTCTAGTTTGAAAACAAATGAGAGACCAATGGAATGATGAATGAAAAGTATCAAAATCAGGAATTTTTTGGAACTCCCGCAGCTTACTCTGAAGAGACCAGTGTCGTAAAATGTGTTACACCAATATATCTTTTGTTTTGTAAGTCATTTGTTTACAAAAATCTATGTTTTTGAATCGCGTTATAACAATTTTTTCCAGGACGAAGTCCGAATCTGCAAAGTGGTGTTTGACACTGAAGTGGGCAGCAAGTATGGCGGCCAGCCTCTGTGGCACCACGTGAAGTGTTTCAACGAGGAGCGAGCCGAGTTGCTCTACTTCGCTGGAGGGGAGAGCTTGCCGGGGTTCAACCTGCTGAGCAAAGAAGATCAGGCGATGGTTAAGAAGGAAATCAAGTATGTTGTTTGTACACTAGCGACCCGCCCCGGCTTCGCACTGTTTTATTATAAGCATAAACCTTCCTCTTGAATCACTCTATCTATTAAAAAAAACTGCATCAAAATCCGTTGCGTAGTTTAAAAGATTTAAGCAGTCAAAGGGAAATAGGATAGAAAAAGTGACTTTGTTTTATACTATGTAGTGAAGTATGTATATATAGTAATAAAATAAATGCTGGACAATCCACACAGCATCATCTAGCCCCAAGCTAAGCAGAGCTTGTGTTATGGGTACTAGATGACTGATATCATCATCATCATCAGCCTATATTAGGGCGCTTATATTAGGGCTATGCTGGACATAGGCCTCCCCTAATGAGCGCCATAGCGCCCTGTCTTCAGCTGACAGGAATACTATTAATATTCTGATGACTGATATACTTAGTTCAAAACATTACAATATCTATCTATAGATATTTTTATTTTACATAGAAAACACCCAAACACCCATCTCAGAACAAATATTTTTAGATACATACAAAAAAAAACCCTAGGCGGGAATTGAACCCGCAACCTCCTGTCACAGGCCTTCACCCACTACGCCAGATCGGTACTCTAAATAAATGATTTTTTATAAATGACTTATTATTTTTAAAGGAAATAATTTTAAATAATTTACGCAGTGTGTGACGATGTACATCATTCAACACCTCGATTAAGATTATAGGGGGCTTTTTATCAGACCCGCTTGCGATGTCATTCGCGTGGACTTTAGTAATACCACATTGACCGCATTTTAATTATCTCAACGTACGAATTTCCAAAAATCTGTTTCTAGCGGGTGCCTAAGTGCCTATGTCCTAAAAGAAAACTATAGTAAATTTTAGCTTTGTAGCTCTTGTAGTTCGAGATCTCTGGATGAGTCACCTAGTTTTCTCTTTTATTAACCGATCCTGTCCATCCAAAGGTTGCCTGGAAGAGATCACCGATTGTACCACTTTAGTTGTAATTAGTATTTATACAATAGCCAAACTCGATGTAGAATGTTTGTAAACAAACCACGACACAAAAAACTAAAATTCACTTGCTTGGCATCGAATTTTAGATATGAGTGTACGTAATATTTAGTGAAGGAAGGATCTTAAATCGACAAGTAATGTAAAATGCGTATAAAAAGGCGCGGCAACGAGAGTGTATTTTAGGTTAAGTATGGGCAGTTTGTTTACAAACATTCTACATCGAGTTTGGCTGATGTATAGATGTTGATATGTTAAGTATTTTGATGGTACAATAAAGTAATTATCTATCTATTACTATTCAAGCATAGGTAACTCCACTGTCATATCATTCTATGAAATATTTTTCTGATAAACACAAAGCTGTCCGAGTATGTTTTTTATCATATATTTTTTCCAAGGCCCTTTAAATCCGACGATGTGCCCGTGAAGAAGTTAAAATCGGAGCCCAAAGACGAAACTGAACTAAAAGAGGATAAAGATAAAGAGAAGAAAATAGAGAAACAAAACAAGTTGTTTCACAAACATAGGAAAGCGCTGGGCGACCTAAAGAAGAATGACTTTGAACAACTCTTGGAGGAAAACTCGCAAGAAGTGCCTGTCGGCAGGGATGAGGTGAGATATTAAATAATTTACAGATAACTAGCGACCGGCCCCAGCTTCGCACGGTTTTATTATAAGTATAAACCTTCCTCTTGAATCACTCTATTAAAAAAAACGCATCAAAATCCGTTGCGTAGTTGTGTGGATAATTCGGCGGGTGCTGGTGCGCGGAGGCCATGCCTGTAAGACGCAAAGACAAATAAATCAAAAAACATAGAATATAAAGTGCGATCAATCACAAATATGACATCTATAAGGGAGTCCGAAGACCGCATATATCACTTTTTGTAAAAACTGTTGCTTGCAAAAAGCCTTGCGCCCTAGGCTTAAAGCCTGTGTAAATCATGCTCTAATGTGCAAGCCTGTGTGTAAATCATGCTCTAATGAACTTTATTGTGTTTTTCAGTGTCTGGATCGTTTAGCAGACATCATGGCTTTCGGGGCTCTGGAACCCTGCCCCGAGTGCAAACAAGGACAACTCGTGATGGACACATTTGGCTACAAGTGTACAGGTATACACATTTTGAATTTAAATCAAATTATTTTTAGAATACAAAATGATTATACATATGTCAGATCTTATAACTATAACAATTGCATTACAGTAATAATTGTATTTATTTACTGTGATTGAGCTAAGAGTTAAGGAGTCAATAACTTTATTTATTTAATCTTACAAAATAACCACTTGATAAGTCAAATTTAAATAATAAATGAGTATCTTAAAAGAACTATATTGATTTTCTACTCACTTTAAAATAGGCCAAATTATTTACTTCATTATTTTTTACTATACTTTAGGAACAAAAACAATCATATTATTATTTCAGGCAATATAAGCGAATGGACAAAATGCTCGTACGTAACACAAGATCCAAAGAGAAAGCCGATGAAGATTCCTTCTTCCTACAAAAAGGTGGATCCATTCACAAAGTTCCGGCCGAAAACTGACGTGAGACTGTTCATAGCCGCGCCCAGACCTGTCATGGTGGTTGTCAAGGATGAGAAGAAGTAAGGAAAGACTTTAAATTAGGTTTAACTTGCGGTTTGAGACACATTTTACCAGAATTATAATTAACCCATTGGGTTACGAGAGCACACACTTATGTACTTATAGCTTTCCGCTCGCGGCTTCGCTCGCGTGTTCTAAGAATACGATTTGTCCTGCTTTTCAATCTACCCGTTTAATAATATTATGAGTTTTTTTTCAATTCCTGAAACATGTACTTATTTCAATTCATAGTTATAACAGTATATGCTGAAAATTACAGGTTATGAGCATCCTTCATTAAAAAGCTACAGACATTTCAATACGGATCCAAACTACGAATCTCGATAATACACATTTGGAAAAACTTGTGAAATAAATAAAACTTACACAAAGGGCTGTATGTGTGTTGCTAACTCGATATTTATAATAATCAATATAGCACCATTCAGCCACTCTAACGTCTGATATAGTTCATCATCATCATCAACCTATATTAGTCCACTGCTGGATATAGTCCTCCCCTAATAAGCGCCATAGCCATTTATCAATATAAATTCTACTAACTCAATAATACAAACGATCTCAACTCTCAACAGAGAACCCAAGAACATACCAATACCACCGCTGAAAAACCTGCAGTTCTTTATATACGGCAAGCTCAAGGATAAGGAAGAGACGAAGAAGCGCATCCTCAAGTTAGGAGGCCTGGTGGTCAACAAGCTGACCGACACGACGGTGGCTGCGGTCTCCACCAAGAGAGACGTGGAGCGGATGAACGACAAGATGGCGGAGATACAGGACAAGGATATTATGGTGAGTTGTGGCACTTCGCATCCTCAAGTTAGGAGGCCTGGTGGTCAACAAGCTGACCGACACGACGGTGGCTGCGGTCTCCACCAAGAGAGACGTGGAGCGGATGAACGACAAGATGGCGGAGATACAGGACAAGGATATTATGGTGAGTTGTGGCACTTCGCATCCTCAAGTTAGGAGGCCTCGTGGTCAACAAGCTGACCGACACGACGGTGGCTGCGGTCTCCAGCAAGAGAGACGTGGAGCGGATGAACGACAAGATGGCGGAGATGCAGGACAAGGATATTATGGTGAGTTGTGGCACTTCGCATCCTCAAGTTAGGAGGCCTCGTGGTCAACAAGCTGACCGACACGACGGTGGCTGCGGTCTCCACCAAGAGAGACGTGGAGCGGATGAACGACAAGATGGCGGAGATGCAGGACAAGGATATTATGGTGAGTTGTGGCACTTCGCATCCTCAAGTTAGGAGGCCTCGTGGTCAACAAGCTGACCGACACGACGGTGGCTGCGGTCTCCAGCAAGAGAGACGTGGAGCGAATGAACGACAAGATGGCGGAGATACAGAAAAAGGATATTATGGTGAGTTGTGGCACTTCGCATCCTCAAGTTAGGAGGCCTCGTGGTCAACAAGCTGACCGACACGACGGTGGCTGCGGTCTCCAGCAAGAGAGACGTGGAGCGAATGAACGACAAGATGGCGGAGATACAGGAAAAGGATATTATGGTGAGTTGTGGCACTTCGCATCCTCAAGTTAGGAGGCCTCGTGGTCAACAAGCTGACCGACACGACGGTGGCTGCGGTCTCCAGCAAGAGGGACGTGGAGCGGATGAACGACAAGATGACGGAGATACAAGACAAGGATATTATGGTGAGTTGTATATGCTACCTATGTTAAACGTTAGAACATCAGCTACCTACCAGTGAAAGGCTCGTCAAAATAGGTTCAGCCGTTTCGGAGATAGGTGCTCAGATGCACATACAATTTAATTAAATACTTTTTTCATTACTCATACTCCGAAAGTAGATCTAAACATGCCTGAAGAGCGGGTTGAAAGTGATACTTTTACTTTTACCGCCCTAGGGAGAATCGTTTTCAACTGACAGTTATAACGTTACCATTGAACCATGATAGTGGCACAATAAATGCTGAAGCTAAAAAAAAAATTAGCGGCAATTTTATTAATTTGTTTTCTCATGTTTTTATTTATATTTCCTTGTATTCGTAATGAAAAGCACAGTGTTTACCTCGGGTGAAGAAAATTATTTAGTCCCTTGAACTATTGGTGCCCTCGCTACGCTCGGGCGCCAAACCCCGTCTTGGGACTAAATAAGTTACTTTCAACCCTTGGGTAACAATGTACTATTTCTTATTAAAACACTTTCAGTTTAATATTATTAAAAATAGGTATTTATTTTTAATATTATAAAAGTGAAAGATTGGATGGATGTTTGTTACCTCATCACGTTAAAACTACTGAACGGATCAGAATGAAATTTTAAATAGATATACTTCTGGCCTTAGAATAAAACATAATTTTCACGCGCGTGAAGCTGCGACCCGCAGCTTGTTGTGAATTGTAATGTAACATGAATATATACCTGTTTCTCTTTTTTTCAGGTTATCGAGGAATCATTCTTAGATAAGATCGATCCTAAGACGGGAACAATCGCCAGCTCTCTGGACATTATCAAGGAGAGCAACATCGTTGATTGGGGCGCTGATGTAAGTTTCAGTAAATAAAATTAATAAATATAAAGAAATGTTTATCTTATAAATAATTAAAAACTACTGTCGGTGTGGAACTGAGCGACATCTGGCCAAGTATTAACGTCATTAATATATTCATTTATTGTATGGATACTTCATAAGTGTTTCCATATACATTTGATTAATATCTTTGTGGCGGGCGACGATAGATTCGGATATTGAACTCAGCCTAGTGCCTGTCTAACGAAGCAACTCGCTAACCTATACATCAGCCAAACTCGATGTAGAATGTTTGTAAACAAACCGCCCATACTTAACCTAAAATACACTCTGTTGCCGCGCCTTTTTATACGCAATTTACATTACTTGTCGATTTAAGATCCTTCCTTCACTAAATATTTCGTACACTCATATCTAAAATTCGACGCCAAGCAAGTGAATTTTAGTTTTTTGTGTCGTGGTTTGTTTACAAACATTCTATATCGAGTTTGGCTAGTGTATAGAAAAGAACAGTTTTTTGTTGTAATTCTAGAGTTATCTCCATACTACAACTTACTAAGACTATCAACTGACGTGATTTTTTTTTATGTTTTGATTTTATTTGTTTTATTTTTGTAACGGGTGTTTAGCCAGCCTCAAAACTACCTCAAGATGTGCTTGATGGCAAGTCGATCCCGAAATCTGGCAGCATGTATGTCTCTGCATCCTCGAAATCCTCTGTCAAGTTGAAAATTAAAGGTAAACACGCCAACTACAAAACATCAAAACCAAAATTAAAAGTTACTGTGAGATAATAATAATAATAATTCCGGACAGTCCACACAGCATCATCTAGCCCCAAGCTAAGCCAAATTATGTAGCGGCGTGTGAATGCTACATAAGGTTTAGGGGTTATTTAGGTAGATTAAGGGATATGAAAATGAGAAGACGCTGTTCAAGTTGCAAGATTATTATTATTTATTATTATTATACTTAATACAATACATTACATAGATAGATATTTTTTATTATACATAGAAAACACCCAGACCAACGGAACAAATTTCTGCAGATCGTACACAAATTTGTTCCGAGGCGGGAATCGAACCCGCAACCTCCTGCGTCGCAAGCGGACCTTCGCCCACCGCGCCACATCGGTCGTCGAGATAAAGACAGACTTAATACTGTCAGCTAGCTAGCTACAAAATATTGTAATAAAATACTGAAATGTGAAAATATCTCATCAAACCGCCGCCTTCTGTCGCCAATTCTGAAATTCGGCGACTCGAGGTGTATTTGAAGTAATAAAGTGTATCTTTATTACAAGCATCAGAATAGTTGTGTGTCATGTTTATAATGGTTGATGCGACCTTGAGTCCTTTAACGCTGTCATGGCCATCTGAGGTCAACAGCATGTAAAAAGGTTGAAGCAAATCTTATTAATAAGGCTTCAAAATACATCTAGACAAATATGAAAACGAAAAATGTAAGTGAGTCACCAAATATAACTAAGAATCACTACATAGTATAAAACAAAGTCGCTTTCTCTGTCCCTATGTCCCTTTGAATGCTTAAATCTTTAAAACTACGCAACGGATTTTGATGCGGTTTTTTTAAATAGATAGAGTGATTCAAGAGGAAGGTTTATACGTATAATAAAACCGTGTAATGCCGCGGCGCTAGTCATAAATAAAAGCCTTTGCCCTAACATTTTGCAAAAAAAACTGATAAAGTGAACGTATTCACAGGTGGAACAGCGGTAGACCCCGACTCGGGTCTCGAAGACTTAGCCCACGTGTACGTGGACGAGGAGGGAGCCAAGTACACGGTGGTGCTGTGCCAGACGGATGTGGTGGCGCAGAAGAACTCCTACTACAAGCTGCAGGTCCTGGAGACCGACAATAAGAAGAAGTAGGTATAACTTGGAAGGAAACCTGAAACAATCACGATGATCATACACGAAGAGGGTTCAAAGACTTATCGGACCACCGAGATACAACTGAGTCTTATGCTATGCTGTAGTATGTATACTAGAGATCGTCTGTTGTCCCGTTCCAGTCAAATTGAATCGACACAGTTCATGACTTCCGCATGAAATGAATCTGTGTTATGCTGTAATAATACAAGCTCTGCTTAGCTTGGAGCTAGATGACGCTGTGTGGATTTTCCAGCATTATTTAATTATTAATTAACTTCCTGGGTCTAAGGGCTCCCACACAAAACTGTGATTTGATGCGATGCGATGTGATTCGATGTCACACGAACTTGAAATGCGAATTTCTGCGATGCGATTTTGTGCGGCGAACCGTTTGGTAGGGTAACCATACCTTCAAGGTTAGGTTGCCGTATTGGACATGTTTTTAGGAAGCGTAAGATGGATCACAAAAAGATAATTGCACTGCTGTTATTGTTAAATAGATATAAAAGAAAAAGAAGATTCTGGGTTCATCCATTTATTACGATTATGAACTCTGAAGGGAACTATTTTACTCGAAAGTACTATGGGTTGAGAACTGGAGCAGATATTTTTTTTTTACATAACAAAGAAGGCGGCTCAGGCGCCGCGCGTCTTTCTCTAAAGTTGTCTCAGAGCGGACTAAAAGGGGGGTCACCAAGTATGACGTAATATGGCTGGAATGCGCGATGCAAATGAGATCGGACGTTATCGTGCGAGCTCGCAGTTATTTGCGATGCGATGCGAGCTCGCAGTTTTGTGTGGGAGCCCTAATTCAAGTGTATTGTTCTTGTTACCAGGTATTACCTATTCCGTTCGTGGGGGAGGATCGGTACTAAAATAGGCGGAACCAAGCTGGAGGACTGTAAGTCAGAAGGGGACGCCGTGTACCGGTTTGAGAATCTCTACATGGAGAAAACTGAGAACCCCTGGCAGTGCCGTGATATGTTCGAAAAGGTATTCCACTAAACTTTGAATTTACGAATAAAATGTTCTTAATAATTTATTCGAGCCAACTTATGACTATAAGAAAAAGGAGTTTAATTTGAGATTGGAGAAAAGTATTACCTATATTATCTAAAATTCACTCTATAAAAGAAATGTTGTATAAAATTTGTTAAAATCTGGAAAATATAGAAATTTGAAAATAAAGGCTTATTATTATATTATTATTATTTCACTTTATTTATTTATTATTATTTATTATTATTATTATTATAACTTAGGACTAAAAGGAGAACAAAGAGTTCATTGTTTTATTTTTATTGATAAAATACATAAATTCAAAGTGCTTTATTTCCTTTGGGCCTTACAAGAGTTATGGACATGTCAGGTAATTCAAATTATATATAAAAGTAATATTCACTGAGCCCAATTCACTTCAAGTTTTTTTTTTATAAAATAAAAAGGCATGGTGCAAAGATAAAGGTTTTGTTTTAATGGGTTTTTAAACCAGTTTTGCATGTATTCACTTTATGATTGAACGCCTCTTCATAGCTCCCAAACAGAAATATTGTTTTTTTTTAAGTGAAGTGATTTGAACGAAATTTTTGATATCCATCCATCATACCTACGAAAAATTTCGGTTCATTATTGCACACTTATAAACTATTCACAAACAATAATATTAAAATCAAATTATGTGAGACATCTTTATTAACAACGAAAATTACAAGCAAGGAATAGAAAAATTACAACTAGTATTTACAATTGAAACCATTATGTGACAATTCGCGATCCTATCGCTCAAAAGCGATCTCTACCAGACGTGGATGGGAAGGATCGATGGATTGCGCATTATAATGTTTGTTACCCATAAATTAAATTTATCTAGATTTTCGACTATGATTTTCGAATTTTCAATCCCCAACTACACAACAAAGATAGTGTGTATAAATCTCAGTCTATGGCTTTGATGCTCCCAAACGGATGAACTGATTTAGACTGATGTCACCAAACAGTTGGATAGCTCAAAGTTCAAAGCAATTTTTTTTGGCTATAGAACTATCTTAAAGTAATAAACAATTGTTCGCCAGGTCCCAGGTCGCTACTATCCCCTGGACGTGGACTACGGCGACGAGACGGACTCCAAAGCACTGCTGCAAGTTGACAAGAGCTGCAAGCTTCCCATGCCGGTGCAGAAACTCATCACAACCATATTCGATATCAACACCATGAAGAAAACACTGCTCGAGTTTGAGGCAAGTTTCGTATCAGGGGCCGAATTCCACTAATGTCAAAACAAAGGTCACAATAGCATCATACAATGGTTAAAATGACGTTTTTGCATTTGGTATTCTACTATATTTTGCGCTTGTAGATACTTTTATAATTAGAATGTCAAATTTGTAGACATAAACATAATCGTCACAGCCATGAATGAACCTCAAAAAGTTTGTGCTAGTAGAATACCAAAACAGTTAAACGCAGTTTGACACAATACTATTGAATGGTGAAGCGATTTATTTAGTGGAATTCGGGCTCAGACGCATACAATAACAATTATAAATTGATTTTGAATGTTATTTGTTGATGGTTATTCATCATCAACCTATACTATTCAACTGCTGGATATAGACCTTCCCTAATGAGCGTCATAGCGTCCTGTCTTCAGCTTGCCGCATCCAGCATCTGCCTGCAGTCTTTCGCAGATCGTCTTCCCACCTGGCCGGAGGGCGTCCTACACTATGTTTGGCATAATTACTATTTAAATAAAAAGGCCTTTTTACATAAAGAATGCTGGACTTTTTAAACAACTATTTAGCCCCAAGCTAAGCAGAGCTTCTTGTACTAGATAACTGATATACTTGATGCAAACTATACATAAATAGAGAATTTTTATTATAAGTAGAATTTACCGGGAACAAATATTTTTTTCGGATGTGGGAATCGAACCCACAATCTCCTGCATCGCAGAAGGTCTTCCGCCTGCCTCGCGCCACAGTGGTAGTCGAATGAATAAGACAATAAAGTTATATTTCCTTTTCCACAGCTTGACACACAAAAAATGCCGCTAGGAAAGCTATCGAAGAAACAGATCAAGAACGGTTACAAGGTCCTCACAGAAATCATGTCGCACATGGAAAAGGGGGCCGCCAGCCAGGGCAAGATCATAGATGCTACCAACCGGTAAAAATTTATTATTTTTGGACCAGAGCTTAACTTAGTTTGGCTACAATTACCGCTACATTATTGATGTACAGAGACAATTAAGAAAGAACAGAAAGGGCTTTCATATAGTTACAGGAAAACGTTCTTCAGCCCACCTACTACTTTTGATATATTCTGAACTGCATTGCCATAGATTTGAAAAAATTTACATGCAGCAATGCAAATATTGCGTCACCCTGTCTATACTTTACTAGCTTCTTCTCGCGGCTTTGCTTATCAAGCTTGTCCAAAGCCAAGAAATATCCTATATACATATATTAAATGTCCTATGCCACTTAGGAATTATGTAGCTAGCTTCCAATTAATGTACTTTATTTCCTAGTTTTAATACATTAACTTTGTGACGTGTTCAAGAGTCCTTTATAAAGGTAAAAGAAAAAAAGCACATTGAGTACGAGTTATAAAGGAATTTTCATAATCAGACATTCCAGAGATTTACCCTATTCACAAACAAACTTCTTTATAACATTTAGTCTAAATTAAAATACGTATGTTTTCTTTTGACAGATTCTTCACATTAATCCCTCACGATTTCGGCACACAAAACGCTCCATTGCTGGACAATGTAGAGCTCGTTAAGAAGAAAGCTGAAATGTTGGACAATCTATTAGAAATCGAGATTGCATACAGCTTGCTGAAGACAGGTATCTTGCTTCAACTACCACGAAGAAACACGAATGAAACAAATTTTCAGAAAATTGCGCAATCATTTAATGTTAAAAATTTAATAAGATAGTTTCCTGGGTAAAAATAAATTATTCTTTTAGTCCACGAAGTAGGTTTTAAAGAATTTTATTTCACGTATTTTTTTAAATTACCTTTTTGATTTTGATTTAATGACTAAGATAAAGCGCATGGGAGCTCGTGACTTGACGTCACGCCATGCTATAAAATTTCACATGATGTAGTAACGTCACGCGGAATTTTAATGGAGGATGTATTCATATTTTTTTTGTAAAAGATAAAAATGCGAGTCCGATATTGTTGGAAAATCTGACGGACTAATTCGATTTTATTAGGAAACTAGCCTAGACGATGCCGCAGCGTACTAATTAGTAACAAATAAGGCACTAAACTGAAAGATATACTTTTATCTTTACTTATTGGTGAATTTGACAAGTACGCTAACGCATGAGATGTGCCTGTAACGGTAGCTGTACTATATTTTTCATAAATAAATCAATATTTCAGATGAGGACGATTCGACAAGCCCGATAGAATCCCACTACAAGAAGTTGAAGACTGAGATCGCGCCCCTGGACAAGGAATCAGAGGAGTTCAAAATGCTGGCCGAGTACACTCAGAACACTCACGCCGCCACGCACTCCAGCTACACGCTTGAGATTCAAGAGGTTTGTTGATGCAATGTGTATATCCTCGCACATGCACATTGTGTAATGTATTTATTACTAAAATTTAAAGAATTTTATTAACATTATTATTCACTTATAGTGAGATAAACAAATCCAAACAGTAGATTATGAGTAGATACATTATATTTTTATTTTTTTTAATTCCGAACAGTCCAAACAACATCATCTAGCCCCAAGCTACGCAGAGCTTGTGTTATGGGTACTAGATAACTGATATATTTAATACAATATATATAGATATTTTTATTATACAAAACACACAGACCAACGGAACAAATTTCTGCAGATCGTACACAAATTTGTTCCGAGACGGGAATCGAACCCGCAACCTCCTGCGTCGCAGGCGGACCTACGCCCACCGCGCCACATCGGTCGTCAAAATGTATTACATCCAACTAAGTTAAAGTCGGTAAAAGGCTTTTGGGCTCTGAGGCTTAGCTCATAGTTTCAGACTTTCCCATACTGACCGATATAAATTGCCCACCATGTATTATAAACAACTTGGACCCGCTCCTGCTTCGCACCGTTTTATTTTATACGTATAAACCGTCGTCCTCTTGAATCACTCTATCTATTAAAAAAAACCGCATCAAAATCCGTTGCGTAGTTTTAAAGATTTAAGCGTTCAAAGGGACATAATGACATAGGGACAGAGAAAGCGACTTTGTTTTATACTATGTAGTGATGTTTGACGTGTCCGCAGGTGTTCAAAGTGGTCCGCGAGGGCGAGGACAAGCGGTACAAGCCCTTCAGGAAGCTGCACAACAGGAGGCTGCTGTGGCACGGCTCGCGCGTTACCAACTTTGCTGGAATACTCTCTCAAGGTTAGTTAACTCTCTCTCTCTCTCTCTCTCTGATATATAACTAGCATCTGCATGTTATTTCTATGGAAACGTTTCAAGGTTATTTCTATCCCATGGGAACTGATTTATGGGATGAAAAGTAGCCTTGTTATTCCAGGGGCGAGAACTACGTCTATTCAAAATTTTAGCCCAATCCGTTTTTGCGTGAAAGAGGAACAAACATCCATACAAACTTTCACGTTTATAACATAACTTAGTATGTAATCTAAAGTCACAATAACGGGATACCACGATTTGAGTTGTTTTGAGTGTTCCGATATTTCGGCAAAGTTTCATACGCCAAGATCACAAAACAACCGAAAGTGTTCTTGATAGTTAAAGATTTTAATGTAATCTACACTGGATTACTATTACTAGTAACTCCTAATTAAAAT
The DNA here is from genome assembly GCA_944547425.1 of Eupithecia centaureata. Taxonomy (NCBI): domain Eukaryota; kingdom Metazoa; phylum Arthropoda; class Insecta; order Lepidoptera; family Geometridae; genus Eupithecia; species Eupithecia centaureata. The sequence continues at coordinate 3,585,810 of OX155681.1, read as the reverse complement.
TAATAATAATAGTCAGAAACTTATATTGAACATGATGTTCGTTGTTCCCCAGGTCTACGTATCGCGCCGCCCGAAGCCCCAGTGACAGGCTACATGTTCGGCAAAGGCATCTACTTCGCCGACATGGTCTCCAAGTCGGCCAACTACTGCTGCACCAACAAATCCAACCCGACCGGGCTCTTGCTGCTGTGTGAAGTCGCGCTGGGGAATATGTAAGTAGTGAAATGGGGTCCATATTCTAACTAAATGGACTTATAGGCTGAAGATTTGATCATGATAATTACAAGCAAAAGGCTGCAGTGTGTTGAAAGTCACACATAGAAAAAGTTATTTTAGTTTTTAAGTAGTTCAATGGGTGGTTAGGTTCAATACACGTTTTAAATAGGTACTCCCATTCCATATTTCTTCGAAATGTTTTCGGTTATTTTAAATATAGTTTTTTCAATACATTAATAAAAGTACTTTATATCATTCCAATTCAATTTTTTAAAATAAATATACTTTCTATTCAGCCCTTTTTACCTGGTACTATATTCGGGCTTATCTTTTTGGAAACTTCTCGTTGATTATTATATAAAAAAGTAAAGACAAGTATAAGTTTAGGTCCTACTAAATTAATCGTATTTGATAAAAAAGTCGTGTTTTTTAACTAGTAAAATACGTCTGTTACTTTTAATCATCTAGGAAAGAGTGTCATGGCGCTGAAAACGTGAAACTACCCTCGGATAAGCACTCCGCGTGGGGCGTCGGGCGCACGGAGCCCCACCCAGAGGGGCACCGCACCCTCGAGTGTGGCACCCTCGTGCCCATGGGCAAGCCTTACGAGACCAAGAAGCAGACCTCCCTCTTGTATAACGAGTATCCTTTTACGAATACACATTTTAAGGTTTTTTTTGTCAACAACTAGCGACCCGCCCCGGCTTCGCACGGTTTTATTACATGTATACAGCTTCCTCTTGAATCACTCTATATATTAAAAAAAACCGCATCAAAATCCGTTGCGTAGTTTTAAAGATTTAAGCATTTAAAGGGACATAGGACAGAGAAAGCTACTTTATTTTATACTATGTAGTAGACCTTCGTTTGGCCACAATCTCACCTGATGGTAAGTGACGACGCGGCCAAAAATGTATCACGAAAGCCTAGAAGACACCTATTCACTCTCTTCTTAAAGAGACTCGGGTTGTAGTTGGCCGAGAAAACTGAAGCAGGCAGCGCATTCCATTCCTTAGCGGTACGAATGATAAAAAAAAGGTTCAATTTACATTGACGCGGATTGGAATAGAAGCGAAGTTTTGCAAAGAAATTGTACATAGAATAGTGAACTTTATGTCTATTGTATATCATACTAACTAAATACGAGCATTAGCTAGGGGAATTTCAATGTGCGAGGATTCCTCGGGCGACGCGCATCCTGTTTTTTGGCGCCTATTTAGTTTCTATTTCAATTGACATAAAGTTCATATATACAAGTTTGTTGCAAAATTTTCCTTCGATTCCATTCCACAGCAATTTAAATAGAGCCACGCACGCTTACTGCTGAACGAGAAAGTACAGCTTGAACAACAATGAAAGTATTGACGATAGATGATTTTTTTAAATATATATACAGGATGTAACGAAAATGAAGGACCAAACTTTCAGGAGGGGTGTAGATTCGAACGCTTAATTCAGGAATAAGCACGTGCATCAGTCGTTTGCCTAATGTAGTGAAAATTCCGTATTTATTTAGTTTTTCGAAAACTGAAGAGTGGGTTTTTTTTTAATATTTTTTCTGAATTCAGTGATCAAGTCTACACCCAGCCTGAAAGTTTGGTCCTTCATTTTTGTTACACCCTGTATTAGAAGGGTGTTTTATATGTTATATTATTATTGTAAATATTTTCCTTAGCACATTCTCAGATTCATCGTATACGACGTGGCACAAGTGAATGTGAAGTACTTGCTACAGATGAAGTTCAATCACAAATATTAGATGTAACACACTACATTCCCTAGTGTGTAAGTTGTTCATATAAAAGAACAGGCGTTAAGTGACATTTATTATTTTTCATATTTACTTTTATTGTGTTAGGTTGCATTTATCTAGTGCCATAGCTGGCTTAAAACAGCAATGGAAACTTACTCTGAGTCTTTCCAAATTGCCAAATGTTGGGTTCACCGCCGTTACGATACATACATAAGATAGTCGTTAAGTCAGTTATTTTTGGGCCAAAAAAAGACTTTTCCACACATTGATCAACGTAATTGTAATCTCTGCCTATCAACCATTTCTGGTATGTGGCCTGTAATCATTCTATTTTTTTATTATAATATCGATGCGCAAAAAGTGTTTGTTATTGTTTTAATTAGTTATCGTAATTTTCTTTTGTTTGTGTGTGTTTAATCGTTAATTAATAATTATCGTAATCGTAATTATCGTTAAAAAAAATATTTTTAAGTTTTTTTACTGATCTGCCATAATGTGATGTAAAAACAGCATCTGATATTGAAATTTATCTGTGATTATGGAATTAAGTATTACCAACCTATTTTTAAAGTGTGTTCATGTTAAAATTTCTTAAAGGGCTCATAAAACCGTTAATCTTTGTTATTGATGTTGACATTCTAATCATTTTCCTTACCATTACGAGTTTTCATTGTAATTGATTAAAATAAAATTAAGTACTTTTAACCTTTTGTTTCATTGGTCCTCTTATGTGGCTACTACTACGTGTCGTAATACAACTGCCCTGCAATCACAAGAAGGTAGATTGACAAAAAAAATGTGTCCAATGCTTTTGAAAATCTAACTGACGGACTAATTCCTTTTTTTTGGAATCTAGGCTAAACTAAACTTGCCAACTACACTTGCGAGCAGTTAATCCAGATTAGTGAACCATCTGAGCTAAGAGTCCAGCCCTCTTCTTTCGATTTTGTAAGCAGTTATCTCTAATTTTTCGATCTGATCGTGGTGTCATAATGCGTTTTCTTCCACTTTGGCCTTTTCTAAGAGGTGAAAGTGACTGATTTTGGTCCAAAGATATTTTTTTTTATTGATTGCTGACTTAAAAATCCTAGCTAGGTCTGCTATTTTCCTCTGGGAATGGTTTGTATGCTAGAGAAGGGGAAAATAACGAAAATAAACTCCGTTTATTTTCGTAGGGTCAAATCGCGCCCCCGACCCATATTAAAAGCAAAAAAAAAAAAAAAAAAGGACTAAATCATAAGTAGGTTATAGTAATATAATACTAGTATTTATTGCACAAAAGTTTAAATAATTTCGTGTACCTACAATATTCGATTTCGTAGTCACTCTTATGCGTGTTTAGGCGTCCATGCTTTCTAGCTTAGTTTTTTAGTTTCGCTATTAAATATTTGTAGAAAACAAACATATTGTATAAACACATAAAATCAGTTTATAACATGTTTTATTAGAGATGTGGTAAACTTAAAAAAGTATCCAAGTAACATTTATAGGTACCACTTAAAACTGCAGTCGAGTGCGCCCAAAGAGCAAAATCGAAAAAAATGCGACTGTCCCACTGACCTCTATAAATAAAATGTCAGTCATACAAATACAGGTCAGTGGACTGTCCCTAACACTGACCTCTATCTATACATCAGGTCAGTGGTCCCTAATGATATGGCAACCCACTGTAGTAAAACCGTGCGAAGCCGGGGCGGGTTGCTTGAAATAATAATAAAATATGCTCTATGATAAAATATGATCAAGTGTTTTCTTGAACAAACAAAAAAAAATGAAATCCATGATTAAATAAGTATTATGGAAAAAGGAAACCTTCGGTTAGCCGTTGAATGACCAGTGCAAAAAAAAGCATAATTTTATTGTATTGTAGGTATTCCGTCTGGAATAAAATATCATCTGTAATTCAAGTGAAAGGGTGTTCCATTTTTCTAAAAGAATCAGATTTCGGTATTGTTTGATAATTCTAGTTCTAGTTCTTCTTGGATGCTGATAATTGATAATTATTTCGTCCATGGTAATCCATGCTACCACATTGTTCAAAAACAATCACCTTTGTCACTGTCATCCAGCAGAAATAATGTCATTGTCAATGCTGTCATAATAAACAAATGTCAACTTTGTCAACCTACGACTTTCCAGTTCCACAATTTTTCCTACAAAAATATGCCCCATTTCAATGTTTTCTCTCTTTGTGAATACAATTTCTAAAGTTCATGTGTAAAAATTCAAATTTCTCAAGTCGTAGTTACATGCCAGTGATACTATAGAATATAATTTTGTTGTTATCTGAGAATGTACATGTGATAGAACGAGAGTTAATAGTGCTAGACACAATGGAATCTGATATCATCAATTGGAGCAACAAAGAAGTGCTTGAATTATTACATAAAGACAAAATTTCCGGTCCAGTGATAGAGATATGCAGGACTCACGATGTGGACGGACAATGTCTTTTGTCCTTTGTCGACAGAGACTTTTACGAAACTCCATTTGAACAGTTGAAACTTGGTGAAAGGAAAAGATTTATTCTTCTGGTAAAGAAACTGCAGAAGAATAACCGCGCCGCTATGTTAGAGCTCGGTCTCAGCGATGACTTGCTCAGTAATCCTTCTACTAATATTAATTTTCTTGGAACCAATTTATCTCATTTGAGTTATAATCTCCACAACAGGCTACCGAACGACATGTTCCAAACAAAAACCGAATGTGTCTCAACCTACACCCCTGATGCAAAAGCTTCTAGATTAAAGCCTGAGATTTGGAAGACCGCTATTGCTCTTGGTAGGTTTTTGGTGAAAGTTATAAACAAAGAAAGAAATTTTAATGCAACAAATTGGGCCATATTCCAACAAAATTCAATTCTTTGTGTAACAACATTGTAGCTACAATGTGTTAGAGTTACACTGCTTTTTTATAGCTATGATAAAAGAGAAAGATAATTATCTACTAGAGTTTAAAACACAAAAAATATAAAAATATATGTTTCAGGCTATGTTTTCTTAGTAACATGGGTGACAGCAGTAGTGATGGTGATAGTCCACGACAAGGTCCCAGACATGAAGAAGTACCCTCCTCTGCCAGACTTGTTCCTGGACAATGTGCCGCACATTCCATGGGCCTTCGACATGTGCGAGATAACAGGCTCCTTCCTGATGGCAATTTGGTTGCTTGTCCTAGTCTTCCATAAACATAGGTAAGAGCATGTAAGTTTACTATCATAATGTGCTATGATGAAAAAATTGCTATCACATTTAACTAAATACTAAAGTTTTTTTGTAAACATTTTTGCTAAGCTGTACATGGAAAATTAAGAGTAAAATCTTAGTAAGCTCTTGTGAAATGTGCATTCCTATTTTAATTTTAGCATAATCATAGATGTGAAACTTGCTTATTATTTATTTATTCAGCTTCACATAACATTGCATTGTTCCAAGTTGATTTACTTTCTCATTCATATGACCTCATTGTAATCATACCTATTTATTTAACTGTTTTATGATTCACAACAACATCATTTTTGTCTATCACAGAATTACACAAATATTCCTATTTATTCATATAATTTATCTGCTACAAATTTCTGCCAGCAGCTTCACCTGCAAGACAGAAAATCTTTGGATTTTCTAGGCTTAGTATTAACCAAAACTAACTAGTCTAAAACTAAGTTTTAGACTTATCCATCCATTCATTAGTTTTGGTGTGAATAGGTAACAAACAACAAACTTTTGTATTTATAATATTAGAGTGACTCCTTCGAGTGTCTTTACTTGAATGTTAATGTTCTAATCCATTAAACATTGAAATATGTAGTTTTATAGGTTGTGGGTGACGTGTGGATGACATACAATCACACCATGTAAGCTGAAATTCATTAAATTATGCTACATTATGCTAACTTAAGTTAGGGTACTTATGTCAATGTTTAAAAATTCAGAACATTAACAGTCATTTGACACGCATATTGTGTGAATACGGAGATGACGAATAACAGAGAAGAATGGAAGAAGAATTCATGTTGTGCCGACCCCACTTAGCGTGGGATAAGGCCCGGAAGAAGAAGAAGAAGATTGATATTCTAAATACAAAAGTCTGAATGTTTGTTACCTCTTCACACCAAGACAACAGTCTGAAATTTTGCATACATATATGTATTTCTAGGCCTGAAATAAAACATAGACTAGGTAGTTTTTTCTTAATAAAAATTAATAACATTAGCACGTAGGCGTTGAATGAACGTATACGCAGCGCTGACGCCGCGACAACGCCATGCACGCGTTGCGTAGTCGCAGCTTCGTACACAAGTACGCCGCGCTAGCGTCGCGTTACTGCGGTGTTATGCACAAATAAAAAAAAAATGTGCGACGACGTCTGCACCGCGAGTGTCATTACATCATGACCTTATAGGCGAGATAGCAGCTTAAAAAAGAATATAAACAGTTAGGTAGTAGGTACCTACCTACAGGGAGTGGTTTGGGCAACAATTTAATGACCAGCCTAATGGAGTTAAATGAGGCGTGACAACGATAAACAAGCACAGTTGCCTGCGCTGCTTTTTCAGTGCCTACTGTTTCATTACTGAAACAGTAGGCACACCCAACATTAAAATTTTTTTTGTTTGTGTATTATTTTTAATTATATTTTTGAATGTAGATGACCTTGCTTTATGCAAAGTAAAGACCCCTTGACCTTTTACACGAACCGAGGAAACAAATGAGTACGTAATTCAAACAAGAGCTCATGCTATTTTGCATGTTCGCTTTTAAACTTGATAGCGTTCGGCGTTACCAAAGAAGTCATCTTAATCCTCCCTAGGCTTCTTACACTATTGTGGTCAGATACGTATGATACGACGAACCTAGGCATTGATCATTTAGATAGATAGATAGATAAAAAGTGTATTTGTTTCCACAGAAACACACATATACATTTACATAGATACAACAATTAAAAAAACAAAAGTACAAAACATTTAGCAAACATTCAATTTCAAAAGTAATTATGTTCTTACGAAATAACTTTCCTACAATAAATATCTTATGTTTGTGAGTGCTGCAGAACGTCAAATAGGCCATGGCTCAGTGAAATTAATTTAATAGAAATTATCTTTGGGAACGAGGAAGGAACTTTGGGACCGTCGCGTCGGCCCAAAGTAACCCTATATTTTATTCCAGGTTCATAATTCTTCGAAGATTCTTCGCGCTAGCAGGCACTGTCTTCCTCCTACGATGCTTCACGATGCTGATCACTTCGCTCTCAGTGCCGGGGTCCCACCTGAAGTGCGAGCCGCGGTCGTACCCCCCGGCGGACGACCTCACGGTGTGGGGGCGGCGCCTCAGGCAGGCCTACGACATCTGGAGCGGCGCCGGCATGTCTGTACGCGGCGTCCGGACCTGCGGCGACTATATGTTCTCCGGGCATACTGTTGCGCTGACGTTACTCAATTTCTTCATCACTGAATGTAAGTGATATCAGTTGGGGTATTTTAATTCATTCGATTCCGTCAGTCAGATCTTTAGAACGCTATTTTGATTTCATATCGAAACTAAGGAACTAAAGATCCAATTTCAAGTGGCAATTTTTTTCGAATATGCTCTTTTAAAATAGCAATCATAGTCAAAAGTATCCGATATCGAATACGAAGGTCTAACCCTAAAAATACACCTCCAGAAAGATCGTGTGGAGATTTGACATAGAGCTGTAATTCTAATTCTAAATGGGGGAACTGTGATCTGCACTGGCGTCTCGCATGGGAGTGTATGAAGCAATACGCACAGGGCTGTAACAAATGGCATAACCAAGAGGCAAGCAGTGGATGGGAAGACGCTAATGATGGATGATAAAGGATAGACGATTGTAGTTTCTTATCTATAAGGTCACACCCGTATAGTTTATCAGTTTGAACGAAGATTGACACCGTCAAATCATAATATAAGATAAAGAGATCTCTTCCTTATCGCAAGATAGTGCTGATACTATGTTAAACGAATTTTAGTGTATAGGAAGGCTTTACGTTTAGGTAATGCTGAAAAAATCTCGGAAACGTCTAACCACAAGTTAAGCGGAGCTTGTGTTGTGGGTGTTAGATAACTGATATCTGCTAGTTCTAAATTTTTTATTATACATAGAAAACCATTCAAAACATCCTGAACCCTGAACATTTGGACTTCGCTCGCTACACCACTGAGGACGTCTATTACTCAATCGTGACAAATGAGCATCGGCTTTCGATGATTTGAAACATCTATACTTGTTTGATAAGTTTCATATGAAGGCCTTTTCCAAGAAGTCCGTAAAACAATCGAAGCGATAAAAGTATGTTATGTTTATCGTTGCACCTTTGCGTGGTATGATCAGATATCGTTCTTAGGAAAGATGTGGGCATCCAATTACGGACGCGCGCAACGACGTTCTTTTATAGCGATATCATCATAAGAGACACGGTTAACATGATTGCTTTAATAAGCCTGCCAATTATCTCTCTGTTAATTCACTTATCCAATTGCGAATATTTACTCCAGTGATTCTTGAGTCACTTTAGAGGGGCCTGACCTAATCACTACACAGTATAAAACAAAGTCAGTTTTCCCGGCCAACTACAACCCGAGTCGCTTCAAGACGAGAGTGAATAGGTTTCTTCTAGGATTTCGTGATACATCTTCGGCCACTTCGTCACTTACCATCAGGTGAGATTGTGGCCAAACGAAGGTCTACTACATAGTTAGTATAAAATAAAGTCGCTTTTTCTGTCCCTATTTCCCTTTGACTGCTTAAACCTTTAAAACTACGCAACGGATTTTGAGGCGGTTTTTTTTAATAGATAGATTGATTTAAAAGGAAGGTTTATACGTTTAATAAAACCATGCGAAGCCGGGGCGGATCGCTAGTAAAATAATAATACATATACTATAAATAATGCTGGACAATTCACACGGCATCATCTAGCCCCAAGCTAAGCAGAACCTCTGATATGGGTACTAGGTAAATTACATACCGTCTGTTGCTAGATAAGCACTGTTTCTCGCATGGTATTAAATAGTTAGATATTTAAACATAAATTGAAAACGCCCTGAACAAATATTTGCAGATCATACATTTGTCTTGAGGCGAGAATTGAATCCGCAACCTCCTGCGTCGCTGGCGGATCTTTGCCCCCTGCGACACAGGTCGTCATTATTGATTCTCCAGTTAAGTCGTAGCCGGAAAGCTTGTTCAAAATAAATAATATAATTTATCTAATACGTAATCACTCGCGTAAGTCAATAAAATACGTCGATTGGTAAATATTGTTGATGTTTTTACAACTTCAGTCTAATAATATTTATAATCTGGCCGTAGATATACATAATATCCGCATCGCGCCTGAATAACAACACGCAGTTGAAAAAACATTAATACATTATCAGTCAATCAATTATAAATAATTAACTAGATTCTATAGTTAACTAGTATTCCCTTCTGTCTCTAGGAAGGAATAGAAAAATAACCAATCACAATATGTTGTCCAAGTAAGATGTTATCTGATATTTACCTAAAATAAAAACTAACAACTGATTTCAAATTTCACGCATTATCACTACATAGTATAAAACAAAGTCGCTTTCTCTGTCCCTATAACCTTATGTCCCTTTGTATGCTTTAATCTTTAAAACTACGCAACGGATTTTGATGCGGTTTTTTTTAATTGTAAAGAGTGATTCAAGAGGAAGGTATATAGGTATAATAAAACCGTGCAAAGCCGGGGCGGGTCGCTAGTCCATAATAAAGCTACTTATAATTGACTTCAAATTGATAAAGAATTTGAATTCTGTATAGTTTTTTTTAAACGCGTCTTATTATCGTGTGCACCAAAAGCACTTTTGGGGAGTCTTCACCCAAACATCTTCACAACGGTAAATACTTTCGCTATTAAAATATTAGTATGAATAACTTACTAGCTGCGACACGCGGCTTCACCCGCGCAAAAATTGATGAAAATTAACCTATATTTTATTTCATGCCTAGAACTATACGTATAAGTAGGTATTCAAAAAATTCAGCCCGTTCTGTTGAGTAGTTTTGGCGGGAAGAGGTACCTAACAAACATCCACTTATACATTCGCATTTATATTTTCCAACAGCATGCTGCGGCAAAATTTTAAATACTAAAACGATGCATTTTTATGAGGATTATAAAAATAACAGGTCTCTATCGCAAGCACCGTTAAAATAGAAGCTCGAATCGAAAACGATTAGCTAAGTTCACACGAGAGTCAATAGCCCACTTTCTACAAAACTAGAGCTATGATAATAAATACATACCTATTAGGTAATCTTTATTTCGTGGTATAGTAACTGATGCGATATCTTTCAGTGGAAATGGGTGTGGATTGATGACAAACTCGTTTCCGCGCGGGGCTGAGCGCGATTTAAAAGAATAGTGGTTCACGATACGATTATTTGTTTTATGAGTGTATACTTACTTAATAATTAAGAGGGGTTAAACCCCGTTAAACTATGTAGTTAGGATATATAACTTTTTTCTGGGTGATATGATTTTGATGATTCTTTTTTTATTTCAAAGCTGGTGTTTCTTATGCGGTCTTATATATTTTTTTAAGATCTGACCATAGCTTTTGATTTATACTTAATTGGCGTGGAATTTGAAGTCGGTTTTTAATAAATTATCATTATTATTAATCTTAAATACATGCATAAAGTAGCACTAGTCCGTCCCCTGGATACAATCTATCCAAGTTTTTCAAGTCTTATTTTATAAATTTCCGTGGTTCAACCAGACTAATACACTCGAGAGCAATGAATCCGGGTCACTCAAAGAATCAAAAAAATCTCGGAAAGTAAGAATGCTAGGTTAATGCAATAAATTGTATTTAATAGACAATTTAATACTCCTTAAATGAAAGTTAAAAAATTAGAGTCACCATACATTTTATTTACACAAAATTACATAAAGAAAAAAAACTGCTGTCCTTAAAACAAAAATAAATAGGAAACATGAAATTTTTGAACTTTATGACGATTATCTTGAATTTCAATACTTCGTATTACCTCCTCGTGCTTCCATTACTGCGTTTACGCGTTTCTCATACGATTTTGGGGAATATTCTCCCATTCCTCTGTGAGAGCAATTTTGAGCTCAGGAAGCGTGATTGGGGGAGGGTTTCGTTGTTTTACGCATCTCCCTAGCTCGTCCCAAGCATGCTCGATCGGGTTGATATCCGGGCTGCGCGCTGGCCACTCCATACAAGTAATGTTCATCTCTTGAAGGTAGTCATTCACAATCCTACCTGTATGAGGTCGGGCATTGTCATGCATAAATATAGCATCCTCACCCAATTTGACCATAAATGGACCAACGTGTTCGTTGAGGATTTCTTCCACATATCTTACGCTAGTTAAAGAGCCGTTTTCTATGATCACCAGCTCTGTGCGACTTTCAGAGGAAATTCCGGCCCACACAAGTACAGACCCACCACCGTAGGCTACTTTTTCTTCGATGCATGCTTGCTTGAATCTTTCCCCTGGTCTTCTATACACTCTGTGTCTTCCATCGTGCTTGTAGAGCATAAATTTTGATTCGTCGGAGAACATAACTTTCGACCAATCTTCAATACTCCAATTTACGTGGTTCTGGGCATATCTAAGTCTTGAAATACGATGGCCACGCTTTAGTTTAGGGCCGTTTGCAGATCTAAGGGGTTTTAAGTTAGATTCAGCAAGCCGACGTCTTACTGTCCATGCACTTGGGTTACTTCCTCCGAGGCGTCGAAACTAATTTGTGAGTTCAGTTCCTGTGAGAAAGCGATTTCGAAGCATGGTGTTCACCAAGTATCGGTCTTCTCGTGCTGTGGTACACCTAGTTCTGCCCGTTCCTGGTCTGCGTAGGTTAGAACCAGTTTCTTCGTAACGTCGGAGAACTCTTTGTACTGTTGACAGCGACACACCGACAGTCCTGGCTGTATCGCGCTGACTCCGGCCGGTTTCCACCAATGTAAGTATTCTGGTGCATTCTTCAAGTGTAAGCGACATGATTTCAGCTTGAATGATGAATATTGAGCACTATCAACCTGGTTTATGTAGCAACATAAATGACAGATTACAAACAAAAGCAAAAACAAATCCTGTAATTTCGTAGTTCCATCTTCGACAGTGTTCCCTTTTCAAATTAGTTTTTTTATGATATAACTTTACAATAACTAAGAAGTTTTAATACTTTCATTTAAGGAGTATTAAATTGTCTATTAAATACAATTTATTGCATTAACCTAGCATTCTTACTTTCCGAGATTTTTTGGATTCTTTGAGTGACCCGGATTCATTGCTCTCGAGTGTATTATGCGAAAGTTTGTAAGTATGTTTCTTACTCTTTCACGCTAGTGCTATGAGTGCATAGGTATGGATTTACAAAAAAAAATATTTGTAACAAATCTCTTCAACCAGCTAAAATATACAAATTCAGCACCTTTCATAAGCACCCACGACTAGGATTTTGCCTCTATACATTTTTCATAATTCCAATATCCACTTGTTTGTGGCATTTATTTTCTGCATTCTCAGTAGAAGATCATCAAAAAACCTTACTTGACTGTTTGCAACAGTCTGCAGCTAACTCAATACTTTAAATTGTAAATCCTATCCTACTAATATTAAAAAACGCGAAAGTTTAAGTATGGATGGATGGATGTTTCTCTTTCACGCAAAAACTTCTGAACGGATATGGATGAAATTTGACACAGAGATAGATTATAGTCTGTAATAACACATAGGCTATATTTTATCCCGGAATTCCCACGGGGACGGGAATTACCGCGGATGAAAACGCGAGGCGCTGCTAGTACTAAATAAGTAAATAGTAAATATTTTTTAAATTTTTTCTTTGCAGATACTCCACGCAACCTGTACCTCCTGCACATCGTAACGTGGGTCATGAACATGTTCGGTATATTCTTCATCCTGGCGGCTCACGAGCACTACTCTATAGACGTGTTCATCGCCTTCTACATCACGTCGCGGCTCTTCCTCTACTACCACACGCTGTCCAACAACCAGGCGCTGATGCAGAATGACTCCTCCAGGTGTGTTCTTAAATACATAATGCTGGACAATCCACGCAGCACCATCTAGCCAAAAATAAATTAAGCTAAAAGGTACATTTGCTAAAAAGAAATTAAGTGCCTAGACGGAGATTAGGTGAAGTTAGGAACTTTTACTTCTTCAAAGTTCACAATCAAATCAGTACAAAAACTATCTAATAAAGTATCAATCAGTACAAAAATGTTCACACATTGGTTTGTTTCACAGAACAAGGATATGGTTTCCGCTGCTATCGTTCTTCGAATCGGAGGTGGACGGGATAGTTCCCAACGACTACGAGGGACCCGTGGCCATTCTCCAGAACCTAAAGCTGTGGCTGATGCAACTCGCGGCGGATGTCAGAGACTCGGACGTAGCAAAGGCCGCTGGAACAAAATTGCAAGAAGGAGCCGCAATGGGGGAGTACTCTGTCGTCAAACTCGTGGACGGAATCAAGAAGAATCTCAGCATCGTTGAAGAATATAAAAACTCACGCCAAAGATTAGTTACTACGGACAAAAACGTTCAGGCATGTCTGCTTGAAGAATTTCCTGATATGGAATTCCGGAGAGGCATGCCAGATAATAGTAGGCTGCCTATCGACGCCCTACTCCAGCCTCTGGCTAAAGAATCTACATTCAGTAATCCACCTTCACCAAATATAAGAAAAAGATTTAATTAATTGTAATATTTATATTGATAGAGGCTGTTATAGAGATATTTTCAATGTAACCAGTTTTTTACTCTGAACTTAGATACCTGTTTTACATTTCCATAATAGATTTTATATCAAATTGTTATTCCATTACTATAATTTATTTTACAGAATGTAAGCTAAATGTAGTTGTAAATTAGTTTGCTCAAAATACCTACTTATTTTGAAATATAATAATAGTTTCACTAAATAGCTGTATATTTTTTTGTTTTCTTTTCTACAGTTGACCTTCATTTCTCTGTGATCTGTTAGGTTTCATTGACATTTTATATCTAATTGTCAATTTAGTTATTTTTCAGCAGTTATTTTTAAAACTATGTATGATTTTACTACTACTCTTTAATTATAATTTCTAGTTACTAGGTACTATACACTTCTTCCTACTTTGCAAATAATTTCGAAAATAAAACAAGCAAGTATTATCATTATTTTATATAATTCATATGAAAATGTTAAAAAAATCTTTAAATATTAATAAATCGATGATATAAAATTTGTCATGAGATACGTAGTTTATTTCTTAACAAAGCGTGCATTTAAACTAACATGTATTGTGTGTAATGAAAATAAATAGTGCCATTTCCATTTGGTAGGCTTGCTACATGATCAGTACCAAATATACACAAGTGAACATGAATGGCAACCAAGAAAAATAGTTAAATACACTCTAATTAATAATAACCAATTACAAAAAGTAATTCTTATAAAAAAAAATACAAAAGTTCATCAAATCAAATAATGCCAATGTTAAAAGATTAAAAAATAATAAAAATGAATACACAATATTAATACTCTGAATAATACAAGCCTTAAGAAGGGTAAAACATGTTAAATAGAAATCTTACTCTGGAACTTCATAGAAAAATTTGATTAATAACTAGTATAGGCCACTTTACTGTTAACATAACTATAAAACGCCACATAATATGAGCTCTCAACAAAACTTCTTTGCGCTATATACAATGACTAATTATGTCAAAGAAGCCAATAATTAATGATAGAACTTAGTGGATAGTGCTCGCTTAGTGCTAATAAGGGCTTATTTGAGCTGAAAAGCAGAGATATCTTCAGTCATTATTCAGCAGCTTTCTCACTCTCAATCAATAACTCGGAGGGATCCTTTTTGCTCTCAACAACCTCTGCAACTTCTTTCTCCACAGAGTGGTCACGGGAACTGATTGTTCCATTTTCCTTGGCTGCATCAGCTTCTGGTGCATTTTCTTTTGATTCTTGTTTTTCATCAACTTCCTTAGTTGGTGATGGCTCTTTAGCTGGTGATGGCTCTTTAGCTGGTGATGGCTCTTTAACTGGTGATGGCTCTTTAGCTGGTGATGGCTCTTTAGCTGGTGATAGCTCTTTAGTTGGTGGGTCTTTCTCCACAGATGTCTGTCTATCAGGTGTTGAAACTTTATCTGGAGTGTTTTCTTTAGGTGGCTTATCCTCATCCTTTGCAGGAGTGGCCTCCCTTGAAGATGCAGTTTCTTTAGCAGGAGACTTTTCCTTTTCTGGGGCTGTCTCGCTGTCAACTTTTTCAGACTCAGGTATTTCCTTCTCTTGTGAGCTTTCCTTTGAATCTTTGGCTACATCACCATTCAATGCATTGTCCTGAAATAAGAATGTGATTACAATTTGAATTTTATTCATTGTATGTTTTGTACAAGCTTGGCTTGATATGATGTAATATCTATTTAGGTTCATTAATACTTGCTTTGATGTTTCTTAATTGGATTGTCCATTAACATAAAATAATATTGTGTAATTGAGTTCATTCTGGTACTAAAGTCTGGGTGAACACAAATGATGTACCTTTCCATTTTCTGCCTGAGTCTCTTCGGGTGGAACCTCTAACTGCAGGAACTTCTCCAAGGCATCTATTTCATTAGCAAGGTCAAACTGGTCATAATCCTGAAACAACAATCAACAATGATTCTCATACTTCAACTTAATTCCTTGACAATGTTGATTGTAATCAAAAGCAAATGACAATGCATTGTTTACACAGCCATTGACTCATCAAATTCCTTTGTATGCTATGCTATACAAACAGCATACCTATTCAACTTTTGTAAACTAAGAAAACTGACACAATGCAGTATGGATGGGTTGGGGACATTAGGTGAGTATGTACCGAGTTAATAAACAAAGAAGTGGCATGATACAATATAATTTTGTGAAAGCATTGTTTTACCCCACAATATTCGTCTTCGTTGAAGAACTGCGGAGGCAGCGGAGAGCGGGGGTTCGGGTCGCTGACTGTACCTCCGTTCGAAGTAGCATAGTTTTGCATAAACTCTTTATCAGCTTCTTTTCCTGGTTCCGTTATGTCAATGACATCATATTTTATGTTTTTGGAATCCAGTATCATAAGCACGCGCTGTTGTCGCTTTTTCACCTGCAATTATTTATATTCACGTAATCAAAAACAATCAGTGGTTGATACAGCGAAGAAAAAGTCGAATCGAGAAGACCCGGTCGTCACAGGAATTTCTTTCTTACCTCTTTGTTTCCTGAAATACCACTTACGTACACTACGACAACCATGATTGTATTATCACTTTCTTTCTACGCTATAATGCTAAAAGGAGCACCAGAAATTAATAAAAAATGAGAAAAATAGGCTTGGCCATCAACTTTCAATTCTGTTGTAAATTATTTTTGACGTCTTAGCTGACAGTTCAGTTCAACTTCTTGATTATGGCTCTCTTCATCTAGGCCTAGCAGTTTATCATTTGACAGTTACATTGACACTTCTTTCTGTGTGTAACTGGAAAAATTCCGGGACCTAACCGACTCCGAAAGGAGGGAGAAGAAGTTCTATAATCGTTGGAATCTATATGTTCACCTTATAAAGATTCTCTAAGAAATAAAGGGTATAAATAAGGGTACTTCCCAGGTCCCATTTAAATTATAACGGCATCGATCGCGTTTAAAAAAAAAACTAAATCATCGTCGATAAGTATATTCTACACTGACCTCTATTTATACACTTGTATAGATAGAGGTCAGTGATATTCTATCTATACTTAACAGATAGATAACCATGCATAGTACATTTGTGCAGATAACTAATTAATCATTATTATAGAATTTATTGCACAAATTCACACATTTATCTATTTAAATTTCTAGTATCCGAGGAGATGCTCGATGAGTATTCAAAAAACTACTTACCTTCTTCAACGTTTTGTGTTCTTAACAGAATCTGACAAAATTCGAGGTAGGTAGGTACCTACCTAAATTCATTGGTTTCACAAACATACGGTATTAATTTAACTGCACTTTTGTCAATACAAATATCTTATAGCGGTCTATCGTAATCAGAATCTGGCTTAAACCGAACAAGGGAATGTAGGTACCTAACCTACCAAACATATAACTAGATAATTAGGCCCTAATCTAGAATTAATCGTTAGTACTAGCCAGCCATATTTCCACTCATACAATCATCCCTAAAACTTGACACTTTGGGGCCCACGCACGACAAACGTGGTGGAGTATAGGTGCATGTAGGTATGGAAGGGAAGGGACTGCCTTAAGTTCGAAACACAAGCCGAAGAAGAAGCCGGAGGCGGAGCGGAGGCGAAGGCGTGCGAGTTGTGTTCTATGGAATCCTATGAAAGCCTACACACACACCGCAGGCGGTGGCGACGCGGTGCCATAGGAAAAACCACCTCGCCTTCGCCTCCGGCTTCAGTGTGTGAAAAGTTTTAATAGATAGGAGCACCTTTTAGGGTCATCAATTCATCATAGCACACATATCAACTCCAGTCAATCCTGCGTCAATCAAACCTAACGTAGGTAACCAAAGCGGCGGCGGCGACGCGACGCCTCATTTACGGCTCGCCAACCGTTGCAGCGTTGGTCAAGGGCTAGGCGGCACCAGTTGTTTTAATTTAACACCGTGTAGGGTAGGTATCGGTTACATCCGGTGTACAATAGATACGACTGGAAGAAGCTGCCTGGTGAAATGACAGTACGTTCGGCAATAATAAATTAATAATTAATTCTGGGCACTCCATCATCTAGCTACAAGCTATGCAGAGCCTTGGTTATGTTATGATGGGTACTACAAAACTGATGGATAACGTACATATGTACGATGTATCTACATTGTCATAATTTTTTTTTTTAAGAAAGGAAGAAGTGACGAACGTGCGGGAACTACGTTAGCGCGCACCGACGACCGCGGTTCATGTGGTGAGGTTTTTCCGAGGCAGGCGATAACGTTATGGTTGCGATTACTGTGCGTTGCAGTAGGAGTTTCATAATAAGAATACCTACTGAACGACACTTGATTGGGTATCTACTATAAAACAAAGTCGCTTTCTCTGTCCCTATGTCCTTTCGTATGCTTAAATCTTTAAAATTACGCAACGGATTTTGATGCGGTTTTTTAATAGATCGAGTGATTCAAGAGTTTTATTGACTTTGACTACATAAAATAAAACCATGCGAAGCCGGGGCGGGTCGCTAGTAGAGGGTAAACAAATAAAAGTCCTTGTTCGTGTGTATAAATTTTAATCTTTCTTTAAAGTTATTACATAGGCGCTTTCAGTATTAAAATAATGTGTTACAATACAAATAGCAAACAAGGAGCGCTGCTTGTCAATATCAAATCATGTTTGACCTAGTGTTGTAGACACATTAAATTTGCCTAGTATAACTGATGACTAAACTTACAAATCAGAGTGGAATGCATTACATTCTACAATTCTAAATACCAGCTTGGTATCTAACTATACTTTTTACAAAAAAAAAAAACAATAAATATGATCTTTATTTATGATTGAAGTATAACATCATAAATAAAAAAAAGTTTAAAGGTTTAACATCCAAGTACAAATCATAAATATTATGCAGTCATACACGGCACACGGCGGCGTGTCACATTCAGCCTATTAATCTCAGTTCATAAAATATACTATATACGCCTAATAAATAAAATATCACACATATAGGTTTAAAAAAGAACTCGTACAACAATAAATTGCAAAGACTGCGAAAAAATCCGTGGGAATGGGAAAGATCACATCTTGGTTTTGAAGCAATGACAATACCTAATAGTATCAATGGCTACAATTTACATGGACATTTCAAATGACTCCGACAAATCGTGATTGGTTGATTACTTCAATTGAATAATGATTGGTCAACATGGTCAGTGAGAAAGGACCTTAAGCACATTATCACGACAGCTACACAGAAATCAAATTGTTTACCCGCGAGCGTGATGCACGAAACTATTTATTGGCAGAGGTCCATATCTCGATTCAGCTGTTACAATGCTGACCAACGCTTTGCTTTTTCTACGTGCCTTTTATGCCGCGCTGCGGTGATATGTAGTTATATTAATAGGTACACCAATTAGGAATATATAATGATTACCTTTAAATCAATTCACCTGAGTACATGGGATTAATATATGTTATTTACAAATTATTAAACTATATAATAATTACAAAAGATATTCACTTTAAAAATATAAATGTACAAAATAAAAAGATCTAACACTTGATCATACTACATAATAAAAGTTAAAACATAAAATAATCGAAAAAATACATTTTAAATAAATTATCCAAAACAATATTTAACCTATACTTATGTATTTTTACATTGCATTATTGTTCAAATTGAAGATTACTTATGTATATGAGTTTAGGTTTCCAAATTAATCTTTATATAATATATATAATTTGCCATTTTATTTTCAATGAATTTTAGTAGTTCCTACTAAATATATTTTATTATTCGGTTATCCCACTGTGATTCTAGACAACGTTTTTAGAAATTTCAAATGCAATGCAATCAAAAGCACATAATTATTAACTTATTTACATTAGAATAAGAGGTGAAAAATGTTATGTGAGATTAGGGTAGGGGCTCGAACAAAACATTTCGCGACATTTCATACAAACAAAGGGGAGAGAAGGCCAATATCGCCTCACGTATTATATGGATGCCCCCATAGCAATGTCATATGACGAACTTTGGTTAACATAGAGACGCCTAATGCCCAGATGGCCCAGCAGTGTCGTAGACATTTGGCTTTTCGTAGGTGTGTCTTTTATATTGAACTTGATCTTTTTCAACGGACGCTTATCAACAACTGATGCAATGACTGCAACAGTTGGCATATTGACAACAATTCACTCACAATCAGTAACGGCATTTAACGACGTACTTTTGTGCATTCGGTCACAATACGAAACAAAAAATATGTATACGGTGTCCAGAAAGGCTATCGGATATTTTGAATTGAAGAATACGGACTATGCTAATCGACATTCCCTAATGAAGTCATTTCGCAAAGGGATAACATCAACTGGCCTCCCAGAAGCCCCGACCTTAGCTCGCTTGACTATTTTACATAGGGATACTTCAAAAGTAATGTTTATCAAAATAATCCGACGAACCCAATTGAAGCCAAACATCAGGTCAGAAATTTCAGCAATATCGAGAGTTACGTGTCAACGTGTTATTGCCAATTTTCGTTCCCGTTTAGAAGAGTGCCAGCAACGTAACGGTTATCATTTGGATAACATGATCTTTTCCAAATGAGTTTCCAATTCATATGCTAACAATAAACATTTTTTTTTATTGCCTACAGATGATTTTTGTTTTATTGAACTTACAAATAGCCGATACCCTTTCTGGACACGCTATATTATGTTTGAAATTGATTCTGATCTTTAGAACTATAAAATAAGGCGATCTGGTATTTAATTTTGAAACATTTATATAAAAATTAGATTATTTTAGACTTTGGTGCCATCAGAATCTACTCGTAATAATTATTTATTAAAATATACATCCATATTTTAATATCAATGCGGGTTGTTATTGACACAAATTTATGTCTATTTGAAAATTTTAATTTTACACTCATACGTGTATTCTGTTCAAAAACATTTCACTTGATTAAGGTAGAATAAAAAATAATTTTGCAAACTCTAAATAAATACATATCACTTTGGTTTATATACACAAGAGAAAAATCTAGCATCGGTAGGCCAATTTTGGAAATTTATGAGATCGGAAAATTAATACAGCTAACAATGATTTGTTTTAAATTATTGAAATAATAAAGGCACTACTATGACTATACGTATATCCTTTTTGTCTTCTTTTCGGTAGAGATTTTTATATTCGACATGATGACATGGAGGAATCTGGGAAAACTCTGTACATAAATTGCTTGAAAATTCCTCAAACAAAATCAATTTAATTTTTACAAGTTACAAGTCATTTTTACAAGTCTTGTGTGGAAGAGCCTAATCCTAATTTAAATCTAAGCTTTTTAACAATCAGCTGCCACTCACCAGTTATGTAATGGATAAACTTCACATGTAATTTAACTATTTTAAAAACTGAAGTCACATCTATTTATTTTGGATTACAAAACAAGCATGTAGGAAAGTCAAATTTAAAACTATAAATTATCATCAAATAAAAAATAAAGCGTTAATTGACTCTCTAATCACTTAAATTTTTGTGAAAAGAAGTGATTCTAGTCTCAAGTTGATCTTCTCAATCTTCTGATATTTCTCTTACTCATTAAACAGGTAACTTGTTTACAGTAATTTTTTTAATTTTTTATACTAAACTTATTCATTAAATAATTAAAATAGTTTTATTACTCACAAAAGTGATTGCCAAGTTAACTGATGAGCGTAGTAACCGGAGCTGTATTCGCCATAAACAAGCGCTATCTAACTCTTATTGACTACGCAGCCTATCTCTGTAGTCACAGCTGTGCGACCACGCAATTGACTGCCACTGCTGGTCCGTACACTACAATCGATATAATCAACGTGTATTAT
Source organism: Eupithecia centaureata (assembly GCA_944547425.1). Classification (NCBI taxonomy): domain Eukaryota; kingdom Metazoa; phylum Arthropoda; class Insecta; order Lepidoptera; family Geometridae; genus Eupithecia; species Eupithecia centaureata. Next base: position 3,564,233 of record OX155681.1, on the reverse strand, counting down.
TCTTTTAGAATTAAACTGTTTGATGCTTTACGGTATTCTTCTACTAGAGCTGCGTTATTAATCGTTATGTGGCAACACTACTTTACTTACAAGTTTGTGAAATTCAATCAATCAGTATGCGTAGGTACTGGGGCCCAATTTTCCTCGCCAATCGCTTTACTATGACAATAGTATCGTATAATCTTCACAAATAATACTTAAATAACGCGCGTCCCTTCATCTGTAGTGTCTTTCATCTAAGATTGAAAACCAAAATGAGTAATTTTCATACAACAAAAAACAAAAGTTTCAAATTTAAATTGCAATTTGCAAAAACAACTGATTTCAAATGGCACACAATAAGCATAACTCAAAAACGTCCGGTTATCTCGACAATGATACACCCATTTATACACTTAACAATACATATTTTTTGTTTAGAGATTGATCCCGAGTTTGTCGAGATAACCATACGTTTTTGAGTTATGCTTATTGTGTGTATTGAAGTAATTCACTACATTATGACAATGGTATCATCAAATTATTATATTTTTTTCTAAAATCGTTAAAATTTCACGCATTGCGCCAAAATTACTGGTCACATGTTGATCAACTTGTTAAGCATAACTTGTTTCTGGGTGGACTTATCAGAATAAGGCTTATCTATGGCGTCACAATGAAAGTGTTATCTATCTGCGTAGGAATACCAATCAGAGTGTATAAGTGTAGGGTGTAGCAGCACTAGTGAGGCGGGCGAGTCACACGGGCAAGTCAGACGGGCGAGTCAGACGGGCGAGTCAGACGGGCGAGTCAGACGGGCAAGTCAGACGAGCGCGTCAGACGAGCGCGTCAGAAGAGCGAGTCAGACTGGAGAGTCAGACTGGAGAGTCAGGCGGGCGAGTCAGGCTGGCGAGTAGGGCGGGTGAGTCGGGCGGGCGAGTCAGACGGGCGTCCCGAAGTCGGGGTCTCCGTCGCCGGCGCGCAGGCGCGGCGCCAGCTTCCCGCGCGCCTCGCCGTTGCTCAGCGCGCCCTCCACCACGCGCCGAGCCGACCCTATCCTGTGGGGAAAGAACCCAGTTAACTGATGCTTCAATATGTAAAATTAAGACGTAAACAGGAACTAAACTAGCGCGACCACTATCATATAATCACGTTAAACAAAGGAATTACCAATATTCACACGTTCAGTATGTTATACCTAAAATACTTTAGTTAGTGTTTTTTTAATGTATCTGTAGAAGTAGCGCAAATTCGTGAGAACTTTGGAAATTCCTTTGTTCCACATATTATATGATAAAATAAATGGTGGCGCTAGTTTAGCTCCTGCGCCTTAATTACATAAGGTTTGACTATCCACATACGAGTAGCATCATCTAGCCTCAAGCTAACACAATGTGTTATAGATTTTTTTAATAATATACAGATAGGTATAGTTTTATTATACACAGATAACGCTCAAAACACTGGAACAACATACAAACATTTGTTCCAAGGCAGGAAGCGATCCTGCAATGTCTTGCGTCGCAAGCGGACCTGCGCCCGCCGCGCACATCGGTCGTTGAAAGGCTTAGTGCCTTTCGACGCCCGTATTCTAACTCTTTGTTTGTGCTTTTACACCAACTTCATTTGATTGATCAATAAAAATGTTACATAATAGAATACTGAGCCCAGAAGAGCTAAAAATCACAGCTAGAAATCACCCCGAAGAAAATCCTACAGTTCCAAGCAGCTGCAAGGGTAAGTGACGAATTATGAACGCCGCATCTTCAACTGAACACACTAAGTGGCGAACACAATAGGTGTTAGAGGTATCGGGACAGAAAGGATAACTCCAACAACGGCGTGTAGATTGCAACTGGTTTATTGATTAAGTTTAGATATTATGAAGACAAAATACGGAACATAAAAAACACGTAAAACGATAAACATCACGCATTACACGTTCGGCATTGCTAAGCTAAAAATATAGGAATTTAAATGATATAGTTTTTGCATGTTGCTTCACCCTGAATAACATTGTACTTTGTACATCTTGGCCACTAGAAAAAGGAGACAATATAATGTGTTAGAATACGAATTGTATACACAATAATCTAGACACAAATAAGATTCTTCCCGATAATCAACATTACATTGTACTTCGTACAATAGGCCTCTTATGGCCGCAGTGCTACGTTAGCCACTTTGCGCAAATAAAAAAAAAACATAATAGAACTAAAGGTATGTAAAATAAATAACTAACAAATACCTGAAGCCTTTCTCTCTCTTAGCGGGTTTCACATCACCGTTGAGCATCGTCGGCGCCATAGCGAACGTAGCCGTGGGTTGTACGTCAGGCAACGTTACTTGCGGTAACGTTACTTGCGGTAAAGTTACTTGAGGTAACGTTACTTGAGGTAACGTTACTTGAGATAACGTTACTTGAGATAACGTTGCTTGAGGTAACGTCTCTGACACTGAGACTTGCGATAACGTAACTTGAGGCAACGTTGCTGGCGTTAACGTTGCCCGAGGTAACGTTGCTTGAGGTAGTGAGGGTTTGAGCGGACTGTCCGCTACGTTGATAAGCGGCTGGACGGGAGGATCCGCTGGCGACGGGGAGGGTGCGGGTGAATCTAGAACTGAAGATAAAAATAGCTGTGTAAGCACTGAGGAATCTAGTAACACATTAGTTGGAAACCACACTCGTCGCGCGATCGCACGTTAATCCGAGAGTTCATTTAAAGCCCACATACTGAAGCCAGAGGCGGAGCGGAGGCGAAGGCGTGCCGGTTTTTCCTATGAAACCGCGCCACCACCGCCTGCGGTGTGTGTAGGCTTTCATAGGATTCCATAGAATACAACTCGCACGCCTGCGCCTCCGCTCCGCCTCCGGATTCAGTGTGTGATTCAGTCTGATGGAGACCTTTAGAGCCTGATCAGGCTTTTTTCTTCTGTTATTATTTAACTGGTTTACTATAATATAAAAATGATATAAATTTTAATAAGATTATTGGTACCAAGGGGAGGTTTTTTTGTGTCATTTATAATACTACACTTGGGAATTATACCAGTCGGATGCTTGGAGAAGGTTCCGACTTGTATTAACATGGATCAATTGAGCTACCCATAGTCTATTTGCAACCGTCTGCAGTTAAATCTATTGTTTCACTTGTATTTACTAGGTTTAATATTTTCTATGATTGTACAATTGAACTACAATTGAAACCATTAAGCTAACTGCAGACGGTTGCAAAAAGTCTAAAGGTAGCTCAATTGATCCATGTCAATACCAGTCGTGTAATTTTCGTTGTTAATAAAGTTATATAAACATTTTCTACGACTTCAATATATGTATCCAAGTGTGATTGTATTTGTTTGACTTACCCCCGGGTGATTCCGGAGAGACGTCGTGCGAGGCGTCCTGTTGAGGATCGTCCGAGGAAGGCGCCTCCAGGTCTATCGCTCGGTACGCGCCTTTCGTCCGCCAATCCTGAACAACATGTGGATCTTACAATTGGTACCAAACATTAACAATTTTAGGTAGGTATTATCGACACTCCCTACGTATAGTTGTGTATCTGCAAAACACAAATTTTACAGGAGAGCGTTTTAAAGATTTGAAAATGTTCAAATGCTTATATCTGGAGCTCTTTTTGAGATATTTCTGTGAAAATTGGTGAGATGCTCTTACTGTAGATCTAGTTTATGATGAATACTTTTTTTTATTTCAATCTATACTGGTTTAGATTTTATTACACTTGCATATTTTTACGTGGTGCTTATAACCTCATAAAATGCTCTATGTGGCACATACACACTTTTTCGTGGAAGCTTAGAAGAATGACAATTTCATAACTGCCTGTTACACGGTTATACTTAGTAGATCTATTTGAATAATTCTGTTTAACTGGTGCTTACATGTTTAAACTTTGGAAATTGTATAATTTAATAATATGCATCTACATATTTTGTTTCGACAAATTAGGCCTGGTGACCAGTACCTAATACAGGTCGCCAGGCTCTAATTGCCGAATATTCACTTGCTTACGAAATTAAGCCTATTTTAAGGGTAGGTAGGTAATTTTAGTAATACCTAAAATGTAAAACTGTATTCGTGAATTGGGTTTTTCCCACTTATCTTCTTATTTTTTGCTAATATGGTCGTTCTTATATTATTATCTTAAATAAAACAATAAATAAAAGAGCTCAAAATACCATTTATTAGGGAAGTAGGTGCTCACCTAATTATTATAGTACTTCAACCTAATTATTATCAAAATGTGAACAGATAATAAATATTATGAAATAGCAAACTTGACTATGTCAACATCTAACGCCCGTAATAGGCCCGCATGGTTATGGAATCAGGAATGTGATTCCTGCTGATTCCATTGGGGGCAAATGCTTGTCAACTTCCTTGAGAAAGAGGGACTGTTATTAATGAACTCCTTCTTTAAGGAACAGCCTCAAAGGAAGTGGACGTGGCAAAGCCCCGACACTGTGACTAAAAATGAGATCGACTTCATCATGACGGATAGCAAGCACATATTCAGAGATGTCTCAGTGATCAACAGGTTCAATACCGGATATCACCGAATGCTCCGAGGCACTCTGAATATCAACTTGAAGCTTGAAAGACACCGTCTGATGAAGTCCACGCTCCGACCAAATCCAATCCAAATCATGGCGGGCACCGAGAAGTTTGAGCAGCTACTCGGAGACAGATTTGTTGCCTTGGAACCTACTGATGACGCTGACGAGAGCCTATACAATCTGGTTGAAACCTTGAGGGATGAGGGCATCAAGTTCTGCAAAAAACAGCGAACTGACAAGAAGTCCAAACTCTCGGATGAGACTCTGTAGCTGATGACAAGAGGACGGGAAACCACCCAAGTAACTTCGTCTGAGAGGTCAGACCTGAATAAGCGAATTACGAAGATGGTACGGCGCGACCTTCGGAGCTCCAACACACGCCTCATTGAAGAGGCGATAGAGTGAAACCGAGGGTCCAAAGTATTCACTCAGCAGCTTGGCAGGAGCTTCCTGACGAAGCTTAAAACGCACGACGGGAGGACCGTACTGTCGAAACCGGAGATCTCAGCCGAGATAGAGGATTTTTATGGCCGTCTGTGCACTGCACATGCCCCTCGTTACCGACCTTGATTCCAGAGCCACCCTGACACGTCACTATACCGACGAACTGCCAGACATCAGTCAAGACGAAACCGTGTTAGCTTTGAGGCAGATTAAAAATGGAAAAGCCCCCGATGAGACGGTATTACTTCAGAGCTTCTGAAGGCAGGAGGAGCCTCCGTTATACAGGAGGAGGACGACATTGAAGAGGTGTTGTGACCTCTTCAATGCCGTCCTCCACAGAGTTTCGTGGTGCCCTTTTTTAAGAACAGTGATAAAACTCTCCTTAAAAATTACTGACCCATCACACTCCTGAACCACATCTACAAGCTGTTCTCACGAGTGATCACGAATCGTCTCGCCAGGAGACTTGACGAGTTCCAGCCACCAGAAAAGGCCGGGTTCCGCGGAGGATATGGCACCATAGACCACATACACCCAGTGAGGCAGATTATACAGAAGTCCGAAGAGTATAATCAGCCCCTGTGTCTCGCTTTTGTGGACTATGAGAAGGCCTTTGACTCAGTCGGAACCTGGGCTGTTCTGGAATCCTTACAGCGATGCCAAGTTGACTATCGTTACATCGAAGTGCTGAGGTTCCCTGTGTCATTGCTGGAGCCTCCACCACAAGCTTGCAAGGAATATTGTAAGATATGGGAAGCTGGGGCATGCAATTCAGAAGATGCAGGACTATCACTGTTAGTGTTCGCAGAATGCAAGACGGAAATGCGCGGTGCAAGAAAAGGTTCTTCATCGCGGGCAGATATTATCTCACCCATTCGGCTTAGGTCATCCTCAGTAAAATGTTCTGAAAATGGCATTGGAGATATACATCTGAAAAACATCAACAAAGAGCAAAATTAAAAATTTTATGAAAATCGACTTAAATTTCTTGGGAAGAGCACGTTTCTGATCATAACTCTGAAGATCCTCAATATTTTAATGGTGGCCCCATTAAAATATTGAGGATCTTGGAATTATCTTCTTTCCGACAAAAAAAAGAATCAACAAAATCGGTTCACAAACACCGAAGTTATCCGCGAACAAAAAAATACACTTTTTTGGGATTTTTTCAATTGGTTAAAAATAATTGTTTTTTATTAAAACAACATGAAAACACAAACATAACTATGTAAGTGTATGGGTTACTATAACTTTAATTCAATAATTTTCCTATGTAAAACTATGTAAAAGTCAGTTACCGAATTTCGATTTAACAACTTTTCGAAGTATAAATATGTAAGTGCCTAGATACACCTTATGATCATAGTGAATCCCGATGTATAAATATGTATGTGCGTAGTTACACATTTATACGTAGGTTATCAAAAATTTTGGGAAAGTTTCAAAATGTACTTACTAATAAATTGGCTATTTAGCCATCAATGACGGCAATAACACACAACTGATTCAAGAAACCTAATAACTATGATTGGACATCAAAAAGTACAAAAAGTTGGTAAATCATTAATTATGATCTACTTACCTGGTCTTGTAGTAGATATAGCTGGGTCTAGGATATCTACTTTTCATTTCTTAGTAGCATCTGCTTTTAAATTGTTCAGGAATCGGAAACGCTCTCTTGTCATTTTGGAGCAATCAAATATTTACGACTTGCACACGCATTCTATTCGTTGTCCACGCAAGAACTGTGCAACGGGCAGTTACTGCTACCCGCACCTCATTTCCCCCGCGTTAAAGTGTGTATGTGGAAGATACAGCATTATATGGCGGGAAAATAATGAAGTTGGACAGTTATACGATTAAGAAAAACGTACTTAGAGTAGACTTTTTTGAATTTTTGTAAGTTATAATGATAGACTGGCATGTGTAGATGCCAAAAATGCATCAAACGTATAAGTGTGTATCTGGCAGTTACACGAAGATACGTAGGGAGTGTCGTTATAACGTCAGCCGATGCGTTTCATACACAATCATCCGATTACTATCTTAGGTATAGATATATATGTAGAGTCTGTCAAACGAAAGTAGACCCTCGCATTTTTTCGTAACTTTTTACATGGCAATACTAATGTGTTTCCACCTACATACACATTTACACTTGTGTATAGTATACCTGCGGCTTGCGTTTCTTCTTAGGCTGCAGCGGGCGCGCGTGCACGGGCGTGGAGCGCGGCGACTCGCCCGACGAGTAGCGCTGGTTGCCGAGACCCGCCGCCACCGCGCCCCACTGACGGACATACACATTATACAGACCTCACAAAAATTACAAATAATAATAAATAATTTTGGACAATCCACAATACAATTCTTTATTCATAACACCAATGTAGGGTGCATAGTATCAGTCATAACGTAAATCGCTGACCCGCGGGAACATGTAGCTCTGTATGGTATGTAAACCGTACAACCAAGTTACAAGTCAACAACATAATTTATCATAAAAAAATAACTTTAAATAGTATATCTATCTAAATGAATATATAATTAATTAATTGTATATGTGCATAGTTAATTAATTGAAAATTTATACATTAAATAATAGGTAGATCGTAGAACAGAGTAAAACGTACTCTCTAAGAGCCATTTCTTTAATTTTTTTTTAAATATCACGATGGAAGTTGCGTCGTTTTTAATAGTTTCCGACAGCCTGTTGGTAGACCGAGGGACCCATTATGTACACGGACCTCTCCGACTTGTGCGCGGGCGTGACGAGGACGTGCGCGAGCCTGTTACTGCGCAGAGCGCGACCGGTGTTCACACCTCTCCTCTGGAACCCAGCGATGTTCAGTGAAAAGGGCTACTTGATATATAAGTTCAAGGGGAGAGGCATGATATTCAACTCTTTGAACAGGTCGCGACACGACACATCGTCATCCACGCCGACGATTGCGCGCACAGCCCTCTTTCTCATTACGAAAACTCGCTCTACATCCGCGGCTCGCGCCCACAGCTCCACCCCGTAGGTAAGTATGCTGTGGACGGTCGCAAAGTAACATGACAGTACTACGCTACGAGATGCGGTGTTAGCGAGCCGTCGCAGTGCAAAAAAGGTGCGACCTAACTTGGAGCAGAGCTCCTCTATGTGTGCCTCCCAAGTGAGTCCACTGTCGATGTTGACCTTTTAATTTTGTAGTCTCTACCATCTATTACCATCGATTAAAGCCATCTGCGTGAAAATGTGATCTCTTAAAAATAAGTGTATCTGTAACTATTTTTGAAGGTACATTTCTGAACAAAATAAGTTGTAAAATTACTATCGTGTCCCTGAATGTTTTTGTTTTAAAATTTAATTAAAACTTAAACTAAATAAATATGATTAAAGTAGTTAAGTGCATTAATGATGTGCCAAATTGCCCACGAGAGCTACTGCCGACAAACTGTTACACAGTTTGGCAGAAAAGTTATAAGGTAACGTACTGTTTTTTGAAAAAGAAATATATTACAAAATAAATAAAAAATCTGCAATGTGGTGTTCCGGGCAATCACGGTACAGGGTGGCGATGTTGTGCCGTTGAGGCGAAAGGTCAGGAAGCAGATATTTTCTCTATTATAGGCTAAACCGTTTTTGCTCTAAACCAAAAATATAATATAAATACCTCGAGGCGCGTCTCTATCTTGATGGAGTGGTCGTCCATGTCGAGTATGTTGAGGTTGTTGTTGATATTGTTGTAGTCGGGGTAGGGCGCGGGGTGGGGCGCGGGGGGCGCGGCGTAGGGCGCGTGCGGCGCGGGGGGCGCGCCCTCGCTCTCCGCCTCGCTGCCAGACTCCACGTCCGAGTCGCGTCTGGAAGGAGAGCGATGGAATAGGAGGAAGCTTCTAGAGATATATCATATCTTACTCCATAAACTAAACGGACGCGGACGTTCTTTGAAGCAACAGTATTGATTGTTTGCTCCGTGATTTTTATTTGTAAAAGTGGAAAAAAGTGACGTAAATCTATAGTGACTATAACCAACTTCTGGCCAGTGAAAATTTCTTTCTGGTAACGATTACTTTATTCAATTTGACCCACGGAATCCAATGTTACAAGCAGAAACGTTTTAAAATATTCGGCCAACCGTCGTCGGTAACTGACCTACGACAACTCGCGGCTCGCGCGCGTCGATCGCCGGCGTCGATCGCCGGCCCGTGCGGTCACTCACCCCGCTGTACTGACCACTTACCATCATACCTACGCGAGAGTTAGCGCGCGCCTGCAACAATTTAAATAGCCATCCACAATGAGTTGCTCCGCCTGTAATAATAGTATCCTGCCACAAGAACACTATCGCCGATGTGTGATCGCTGACTGCAGCAAGCGTTATCACCTTCTATGCACGGGTGGGAGGAACTCGACCGATGCCGAGGATACTTGGGTGTGTCCGGAATGCTCCTGCGCCGCTAAAAAAGGGGGAGACAACAGTTCTACTCCCGTTGGTTCGAAGAAAGCTCGCGACCCAAACGTGACTTTTCGGAAGAGACCTGTCCCAACCAACATGGACTCTCCTAGTGGATACGATAAACCAAACGACCTTTCTACGGAAATTAAAGGCCTTAGGTGTGAGATGACTTTCATCAAGGAGCAGCTGACAAAAGCTATTTCACTTATCTCAACCTATGAGGTGAAACTAGACAACTACGCTCATCAGGTCGTCATTCTCAACGCAAAATTGGAGGAGTATGAAAATAAAATCTCTCGGGAGCGCCAGGAGCCAACATGCGCCGCTCCCTCGGGATCTGCGCAGGCTACGCTGTCGGGACGAAGATTGCACGAGCCAGAAAGCAATAAGATTACTAAACTGCGTTGCGCTGTGCCTTTGAGTACTCAATCTGAGCCGCCGAAATCATCTATCATGGTAGAGAGAGTGCCTGAGAATACTCGCGTCGGCCGCACTACAGTTGATACGGAACAAGTTTATCACAATCTTGAAGCTAGCCAACAATGGACAGAGGTCAAAAAGCGCAAAAGTAGAGCACCAACTTCTCTCTGCGGAACCGCTGGACCAGAGACAACAACTTTGAAAGCGATTGAACCTATAAAATATCTTCATCTATGGAACATGGCATCGAGCGCCAGTGAGGTCCACGAATACTTAAAAAAACTGTGCCCTATAGGATCCTGCTCCGTGGATGAGTTAACGCCCAAAGGAAGCTACAAATCGTATAAAATAGGCGTGCCGGAAGTTTACTATGACAAGTGTTACTCTATCGATGTATGGCCGACTAACGCGAGGATAAAACCGTGGATCAACTATAGAAGACCTGCCAGTCCGAAAAGAGCCGATAGTAACATCGATCCAAATGCTACTTCAGGCACAAGGCGGCAGTCCTTTCGTGACCAGAACCGATAGCAATAAAATGTCTTTTCAAGCATTTTACCAGAATGTACGGGGTCTTAAAACTAAACTTTCCATGTGGCGTAATAATCTTGCCTTGCTGGAGCATAACCTAGTTGCCGTGACGGAGTCATTCTTAGACAACACTGTAGAAGACTCTGAGTTGGTATGCGGTGACTGGTGCATACTACGCCGCGACAGGGGAACACCGTGCGGGGGAGTCCTGCTGGCCGCGCGTGCGCCCATCGCGCTGCGCCGGCGAGAGGACCTCGAGACGGATGGCGGGGAGGACCTGTGGGCGAGCTTCACTTGGTGCGGTCGACCGTTTCACGTATGTGTCGTCTATTTAAAACCTAGCTCTACCGATCATGACTTTATGCGGTGGTTCTGTAAAACTGAAAGCTTCATTAATAATTTGAAGGAATATGTGATAATCTTTGGTGATATTAACTTAAATAGTGCCTCTTTAAATATTAAAAATTATTATTGTTATTTCTTATCATTCTCAAACATTATCGAGCATAACGTCGTAATGAACTTACATGGCAGTGTTCTGGATATTATTCTGGCTAAAGAGGGCGAAGGGTTGAGAGAGGTACTAGTCTCACGCACGGAGGGTATAGTCCCTATGGACTCATACCATCCTGCCCTAGATGTCGAGGTATTGGTAGAGATGGCACGTAGTTCGGATCGCATAGAACCGAGCAACATTAACTCAACGAGAGACTGGAATTTCAACCGTTGCGATGCTGAGCTTTTGCACATATCTCTTTCGAACGCCTCCTGGGATCGTGTGTTACTCTCTGATAATGTGAATTTCGCAAGTGACGCTTTCTATGCCACTATTTATGATATTTTTGATAATTGTTTACCTAAAAAGCGCCGCAATAAAACTAATACTAGGCGCTATCCCGTTTGGTTCACTCCCGAAATTATCAACGATACAAAGCGAAAGGTAAAACTGCATGCCAAATGGAAAAACAACAAATCTGACGAAACCTACAGGTTATTTTCAGACATGAGGGCTTCTCTGAAATCACGGGTATCGATTGCCTATAATCTGCATTTAAGGCATATTGAAAACAACTTAGCATTGAACCCCCGTGCGTTTTGGAGCCACGTCTCTAGTCTAAGAGCTAAGGGTGGGTTTGAGGCAAATGTTACTTTTAAAGGAGAGTCGTGTTCGGGTGCCGCAGCGGCCGAGGCCTTTGCCAATTTTTTCGGAAGTGTGTTTCTGCCTGATATCCCAACACTTGACACTGATAGTATAAATCGCGGTGATAAGAGCTGCAACAGCAACTATGTCAGTGTTCGTGAAATTACACCTAAGGATGTTATCCATGGAATTAAAAAATTAAAACCTAAAAGCTCTATCGGTCCAGATGGCATACCACCAGCTCTACTTAAGTCAGTCTATAAAAGTTTTATTCCTCCTCTATATCACATTTTTAATTTGGCTCTGCAGACAGGTACCTATCCAACACAATGGAAGGTGTCAAGGGTAACACCGATTCCAAAGACATCAAATAAGCTGGTTGTCGAGGAGTATCGGCCTATCGCCATACTATCCTCTCCTGCTAAGGTGTTTGAAAACGTCTTGCACAAAATCATCTACTCGCAAGTCAAAACCTTCTTAAGTAATGCTCAGCACGGTTTCAGAGATAAACGGTCAGTTAACTCTAACCTTTTGACACTTGTAGAGTACATCTCTACCAACTTAGACCTCGGCTATCAAGTAGACGTACTCTATTTTGACTTTCAAAAAGCGTTCGATAGAGTCAATAATGACATACTTCTGGCCAAACTGAGCGTCATTGGGTTTTCGCCTAATCTCCTTGGATTACTTGCCGACTATCTGCGTGATCGCCAGCAGTATGTCAGACATGCCGAATATGTCAGACTTGCCGTGTGGTGCCGGCATAGAATTTCACCACCCCAACTCTTCCCGTGGGTGTCGTAAGAGGCGACTAAGGGAAACACACCGGGGGGCGGGCAGCAGCGCCTTCTGCAGAACAACTACACCGAACTGCGATCCCCAACCCGCATGCCCAGCGTGGGGATTATGGGCAATAACCCCCACATAATGATGCCATATATGGCGCTCATTAGGAGAGGCCTATGTCCAGCAGTGGACTATTATAGGCTGGTGATGATGATGATGATGATGTCAGACATGGCATCTATGAGTCTGCACCATATCACACCAGGTCTGGCGTGAGCCAGGGCTCTATCTTGGGCCCCTTGCTTTTTATTCTGATGGTTAATGATCTACCGGCTACTGTAGAGCACGCAGAGTGTCTACTATATGCGGACGACTTGAAGCTCTACAATGTTATACACTCTGTGGCAGATTGTGAGGTGCTTCAAGGTAGTGTTAACGCGGTCTGTCGATGGAGCCTGGAAAACAAGATGGACTTCAATCCCTCCAAATGCTCCGTTATGACTTTCGGTCGAAAGAAAAATCCGGTAATCTTTGATTATACGATTCACGGAAGCTTGGTTCCCAGAGCTACGGTAATCAAGGATTTGGGAGTAACTTTTGACCGAAAGCTCACTTTTCACGACCACATCACCACAGTCGCCAAGCAGTCTTTCCAGAGACTTGGTTTTGTCCTGAGAAATGCCCGGGACTTTCGCAGTGATAGAGTGCTGCGGTTGTTGTTCGGGGCTCTAGTGCGGAGCAAGCTGGAGTCAAGCTGTTCCGTATGGAACCCCCATGAAAGCACGTACGCTCTATTACTGGAGAAGGTTCAGAAGGCGTTTCTCAGGTTTATGTACAAACGACTTTATGGGTATTACCCATTCATGTACCCAACCAGGTTTCTTCAAGGATGTCTCGGGTATAACTCTCTACAAACCAGAAGAGCGTATGAACAGACAGCAACTATGTGCAAGGTGCTCCGCGGAATGATTGACGCCCCAGATCTGCACAATCTCCTTTTTCGTCTCTACCTTCCCGATAACTACCTTCGCCACAGAAGCCATAGGCTTTTTTCAGAGCCTTTCTGCAGAACCGTAGCCCGCGCCAAATCTCCACTACCTCGCACTCTCACAGCCCTAAACAAACTTCTAGACCAGAACCCGGATTGCGATATATTTGCGGATGAATGGAAGAGTATTATGTTGGCGTGCCTGAGGTTTTGCGAGGGATTTGAATGAAATGATTAATGGTTTTTATTTGATTTTCTTTATTAATTATGTTATAATAATTAACGATTTAATTTTTCTTTGTTATAAGTGTGTTAATGTAGTTTGAATTTTTGTATTTATAAATTTTATGTATGTGTACCTGTATAATCTTAATGATAAATTATTTTTGTTGATATCTAGTGTAATTGGTTGATATAATCGTGCTAGTATATATATAAATAAATAAATAAATATATAAATAAATAAAATAAATAAATGATTACGTCAATGACGTTGATGCTTGGCCAGATGTCGCTCAATTCTCCACCAGAGTTCCCTACTCTGATAGGGTATTTTTCGTATAATTTAGAGTGTTTTATGGCGCGTACAGCAGGTACACTAGCGCCACCACTTATTTTATCATATAATTAAGTTTAACAAAGGAATTTCCAAAATTCACAATTTCCGTTTGTTATACCTAACATCAGCTATTTTGAATGAATCTGTAGTAGCTTCATTTTGTCTATTTTAGGAATAGATACAGAAAACAAGAAAACAGAGTTTGGTGGTTACCTAGAGCAACTTCGTAGCCGATACTAGTTCGTAATGAATTTGTCACACTTCCGTATTTTTTGCGTAATTAAGCGTGTTGTTACGCTTAATTACTCAAGAAATACGGTAGAGTGACAAATAAACCTAACCGTATTTTTTGCGTAATTAAGTGTGTTTTTACGTAAGTGAGGTTACCTGTTATAGTCGGGAGTGCGAGGCGCCGTGGGCGTAGCGCCCGACCCGTCGGGTTCCCGCTCGAACACCTCGCCGTCTTCAGGGTAAAGGGGAAACCTGGACGCGATTGGTACTGAGTTACTGGTTGGTAGAAGGGGAACAATATGTCGTCTATTCAATTTAGAGTGAAAGGTCGTATGTCAGATTGCGTTGGGTGTCTAGATCAACATTTATAAATAATAATAGTAAATAATCCTCGCAGCATCATCTAGCCCCAAGCGAAACAAAGCTTGTGTTATGGGTACTAGATGACTGATATACTTAGTACAATACATAGATTTTCTTTTTATTATAAATAAAAATCACCTAGAACCCTGGAAAAAACATTGGTAGATCTTTCAAACTTCCCTGGAAGGGAATCGAAACCGCAACCTCCACAGTCGCTGGCGAACGCATAAATAAATAAATAAAATAAATAATTCTGGACAGTCCACACAGCATCATCTAGCCCCAAGCTAAGCAGAGCTTGTGTTATGGGTACTAGATGACTGATATACTTAATACAATATACTACATAGATAGATATTTTTTATTATACATATTAAACACCCAGACCAACGAAACAAATTTCTGCAGATCGTGCACAAATTTGTTCCGAGGTGGGAATCGAACCCGCAACCTCCTGCGTCGCAGGCGGAACTTCGCCCACCGCGCCACATCGGTCGTCATAAGGTTGCGCCGCATCACTAATTAGACTACTAGCTACTCAAAGTTCTTAAAATATTCTTGTTAAGTTTAGTATGAATACCTATAGTTATCTTCAGAGAGTCTGTCGTCGTCGTCCGTGGCTATGAACTGGACGCAGAGCGCGCAGTCTCCCTTCACGCTCTGCAGCGCTTGAACCGCTTCCTTGTGACACGCCTGAAACAACAGAATATAATGTATTACTGCATCACTTTAACATGTGAAGGGCATGTTCTGCAGCGCTTTAATGAACTGCCTGGAAAGGAATATACAATATCACAGAATAGATACAGGTACAAAAAACTTTGCGAAACCTTTTTTTATTGAGCACCTTCTAATGATTTGCAAGTTTTGTGGATCAGCTCACGTCGCTACATATACAAGGTATAACATATTACCCCTGCTAAGCCGAAGGGGGGGGTTTCAGGAACCCATGGTGATCAGTTGTGGGGGGGAGATAATTAAAAATTCCTATTTTCAGTTTCCCATACAAAAAGTTTTCATTTCCTAGTGCCAAAATAAAGTGACAACCCTATTTGGGAAACCTATACCTACCTACTACCTCTACAGGTATGTAGGTAGGTATTTATCTTCGTAGATTTCAGCTATGGCGGGAGATTACTAGACGATCTAATAAATGCGTGATAATAATAAGATATGTAGCTAGTATGTAAGTTCCTAGGTTGTATTGAGAAAATTTTAAATGCAAAGTAGAGTTAGGAACGTTGTAAGTGTAGGTACATACCTCATATTTTCTCGCTTGTCAGCTGTCTGGATGGCTTCTTACGAAGGGATTTAAGTATGTTTTGGTAGGTCACTCGTAGGTACACTATCACAGACAAGAAATTCACACACTTCAGCACAAGGTTGGTATGTTTTTAGGCATCAACATGTCTCACTCACTTTAGCACTAGTTAGGTTAGTTAGTTAGTTAGTTACACATGACATACCGATAACTATGCATGTAAGTAGGGTTCGATATGCCTCCCTTCTTCCAAGCAACACAGACGAGCGCGGCCAACCACTGATGATGTTGCATTGCCTATTTTTATGGGAGTCAGAGCAGCACACGCTTCCACCACACGCCTCTTCATCTCTTCAGCTGTGTGACACTCCGATGCATACACCACACCCTTAAGGTAGCCCCACAAAAAGAAGTCAAGCGGGGTGAGGTCAGGGGAGCGCGGTGGCCAGGCAATCGTACCTCCGCGGCCGATCCACGTACTGAACCGCCGGTCCAGGTAGCTCCTCACTGCGCGTGAGTAGTGAGCTGGTGCTCCGTCTTGCTGGAAGACCAGGTCCCGGTAGACTCGCAGCGGCAGCTCCTCTAGCAGTTCTTCTACCTGTTCAGACAGGACTTGGAGATAGGTTTCCCCGTCTAAGCGATTTGGTAAAAAAATTGGACCAATAAGACGGTCTCCAACAACGCCAGCCCAGACGTTGACGGCCCATCGATGTTGGAAGGACGATTGGCTCGACGCGTGTGGGTTGACGTGCGCCCAGATGTGGTCATTGTGGATGTTGGAAATGCCGTTCCGGGTAAACGTGGCCTCGTCACTCCACAGCACCGTGCTGATCCAACTTCGGTCCGCCTCTGCCCTTTCTAATACCCATCTGGAGAACTGAACGCGTGGGCCGTAGTCAGCTGCTACCAGTTCCTGGGTCCTCCGGTAATGGTACGGGTGCTGGCCATCGTCATTAAGGATCCGCCAAACTCTCATATGAGGCACGCCGAATTGAGCCCCTGCTCTACGAGTACTCCTTCGAGGGTCTTCGTCAAAGAAATCCAATATGGCCTCCTCGTCGGGTACCGAGACAGCATTTGGGCGCCCTCCGAAGTTACTCCTGTGGAAGGATCCTGTAGAATAGAGCCTTCCTACAAGCTCACGAAAGCAGCGGTATGAGGGTAGCGGCGCGTTCGGGTGTCTTTCACCATACAGCCTCCGCGCAGCCATCAGGTTGTTATTTGGAGCAGCACCCACACACAGTATCATATTATAGTAATCAGCATTGCTGTAAGTCGCCATTATTCTTAAGTCCTAGTAACTTGTTTTTTTGGCACGAAAGATAAAAATAGTAAAGCACTACACGGCACCGCGACGCAAGTGATACTAAAATAGTTCATGTCATTCCTTTGATTTCGCCGAAAAGATGGAAAAATTTTAGGGTTCATTTTCAATTTTAACTTCCCTGTCCAATGAGTCATATACGACTCATAGGAACGTATTAGAATAAGTTCATGAGTCACATGTGACTCATTTCTCTACACGATTTGAGGCACTCTTTTCGGTATGAACGTGACGTGATATTTTTGTAAATCATACGTGGACAAAATGTGTATAGCATAAAACTTAATGTTTACAACGATTAAACGTGATTTTTTAGATTTTGTCATTGTATACCATAAATAAAACTATAATACTGGAATGTAAGGTTTTTTATTCAAAGAAAATATTATAAATCCATCAATAAATCAAGCATGTTTCTCATAATAACATTCTTGTTATTCTGAGAAACATGCTTAAACATGATTTTTTTAGATTTTGTCAGTGTATGCCATAAATAAAACTATAATACTGGAATGTAAGGTTTTTTATTCGAAGAAAATATTATAAATCAATCAATAAATCAAGCATGTTTCTCATAATAACAATGTTATTATGAGAAATAAATCAAATAATAAATCAAGCATGTTGTCAATAAATCAAGCATGTTTCTCATAATAAAAATGTTATTATGAGAAATAAATCAAATAATAAATCAAGCATGTTTCTCATAATAACAATGTTATTATGAGAAACATGCTTGATTTATTGATTGATTTATAATATTTTCTTTGAATAAAAAACCTTACATTCCAGTATTATAGTTTTATTTATGGCATACAATGACAAAATCTAAAAAAATCACGTTTAATCGTTGTAAACATTAAGTTTTTTGCTATACACATTTTAACAGAATAAACAGAACGCTTTTTCACATCTTTTGCATTCAGTGTGTACTTGCTTTGCTTTTCTTGCCTTAATTTATTTAACAAATTTTTCCAACAAAATATCAATTACAACCTCAAATAAACATTAAACTTTCTTATTTAATTGCAGTTATAACAGTTGATTGACATTCTACGAATGATGTATTGTCATTGTCAATAAAAAATGCATTTGTGTGGGTGTTCACATGACTCAAAGAAAATTTATCGCCCTACGTTCGTGAGTCACATGTGACTCACGAACGAATTTCTAAAAATTTTGGGGTTAAAAAAAATTACGGAACCCGTAAAAAAATATTTCAACGCGCTTGGAAAAAGGCGGCGTCGCCATGTTGGTGTATTGCATGTTGATAGATGCCGACAGCCAATTAGCGGAAAGGGGATGGTTCTCTAAGATTTCAACTTGTCTATGATTGGCGGTCGGTAACCATTTTGCAAAGTGCTACAGCCAATAAAATTTAGTCGCTTTCTTTTGTGGAAATTCAAGTGTCAAAGATTAATGTAGGTACAGAACGGACAGACTAACTACAATTAATAACGGAAAGAGTCATTTGGTAAAGTTTTTAGTTAAGTTAACCGATCCCTGTGACTCAGCCTGCGGATGTCGTAAAAGTCGACCAAGGGGCTTCGCCAAATGAAAGGCAGCATTTTTATTCTGTGAATTACCTATACCTTTTCTTCGATCAGCAATCCCCAGCCAAGTGATTATGGCAATATCCGCCAGATTCACAGCTCTGTTCAGTAGTGGACATCAATGTGTATTCAGTCAGTAGGTTATTATGATTAGATCAACACACAAGAAAGAACCAACAGTTAGAAAAAGACATAACTAGCGAGTGTTAGCGTAGTTTAGTTCGTATGTTTAACTTCACGTAACTTAACCTTCAAATTGAAATGTGATTTTAGCTATAATTTTGTGACATGACTTACGACAATTTGCCTCACTCAATGATGCTGTAGGTGTTTTTCTATTTTAAGAATATGAATCTGTCACTCTTTTATACATCTATTCTGTGACCATACTGAGGTCATCGTCGCAAGTATAAGAACAGCTGATTTTCAGGGTTGTCACTTCGTAAAAAATCTGCTGGCCATGTGAAAACTTTGTTTTAGTTTTTTCAGAGATACCAATCGAAATTAGAAAAGTCGTTGAACAAAAGTTGTTCCCCGGGGGGGTAGAAATACCCAGCTTTTCGCTTAGCACATGTATATTGTTACACCATGTATAGGTATGTATCGAAGGAAAGGCGGTGTAGCGACCTCTAGCATGACGTGAGATGAACTACAAATGAAACAACAAACATTCTGAGTGCAAAAAGTAGATCACGTGACCAATAATCCTAGATCACGCAAACGCTGGTCTCAATAACATCTGGCCTGTACAACTATGCGACATCAACTGTCGGTCGTAAGACGCCGGGTATGTGGGCCAGTTGGGCCGACCCGCAGAGTGATTTTGGTAAAATCTCCCATCCAATATTTGACATAAGTAAGCCCTTTTGATGGCCTTCACGATTCCCATCCATCCAATTGCAAATAAATTATCCATCGAAGGACAATTGCTAGTCCCAGCCGAAATTGAAGCCCATGAATGAACGAAATTAGTGTGTTTGCAGTAAATATAACGATGGGCCAGCATATCATTCATATTTCCAAGTGTAAATATGAAAGGTAAGGATACAAACAATACTATTTCAGTTGATGAAGGAGTTATAAGGACAAGATTTAGGCAAAAATGATAACGTTCATTCAATTTGACCATCCAGCCATAAAAATTGTGTAATTCAATTTGCCCCATCCATGGAATCAGAATGTTTACAACCCGGCCTCCCATCCATTGAGAATAGCGTAATCGCTCTGCCGGTACAGGGAAGATGTTCCCCTGTAACCTTTATTCCCAAAGGTGTAAGGTAGGTCTGCGTACCTGCGTGAGATCCACGTCGTTGATGGCCAGTATAGCGTCTCCCACGTAAACGCCGGGTATGTAGACCCGGTACAGGGAAGATTTTCCCCTGTAACCATTGGGGAAAAACCATCTTTATCCCCAAAGGCGTAAGGTCTGCATACAAACCTTTGTATAATTGTTTGTTGTCGCAAATAAATAAAAATAAAATAAAATACCTGCGTGAGATCCACGTCGTTGATGGCCAGTATAGCGTCTCCCACGTACAGTTGCCCCGTCAGCGCGGCCGGCCCGCCCGCTTCCAACTCAGATATTAGAATGGGAACGCCGTGCTCGCGACCGCCCTGCCAATTGGAACATTTCAATGTCTTATTCTGTAAACGCGGTATTTTTTTATTTTGAAAAACATCATCCTTTATAACTCAAAACACCAAATGATCTATTCTTTTCGCTCTACGCCCGCGATATAAATTTTATTGTTAATACTAATGCTGGTTTGTGTATGATAATAAATTTATTCAAAAAATAACTTATGACTAAAATTATAAAATAGGTACAAAATCATATATTTTGTAGGATAAGATAATGCGTGTAGCGTGTAGTAAAGTTAGAACTATACCGCATGTATGTATATTATTCGTTTACAGATTTAGGTTTCAAGCTTAATTTGAGAAAAAATCAATGTCGGCCTGAATGCAAATCGTGGTTGAAGTACCTAGTTGCCTCTTTCTAAAGTATTGCCATCCCTTTAGGATTTGTATGAAAGATGCTCAAAACAGAAGGCTGTTAAAAGCCAAAAGAGGAGCTGGCCAAGGGAGGCTGCGCCATAGGCGGACTAGAATCTTGTGGTGCACGATCTAGTTATAGGTGTTCTACAGCAGCAGGAATTCCCAACCGGTTCCCAACCGTGCCCTTCTAGTCTTCTACGCCCCGTAGAGAGATCTTACTTGCTTGAAGTGTTCGGGTATCTTAATCCTACTTTAAATCTTAGTCATTATTGTTTGATTTAAAACAAGCAACAGTATTACAGAGACGTTAATTCAAAATCAATAATAAGTCACATGATTAGAAATCCATTAGTGGTATTGAGCACTAATAAATTTCTGGTCATGTTTTGCCATATATACCAGAAGATGTCTAATAAGAATTTGTAGAAGACAGATTCGATATGAAAGACTTTCACTTTGGACTTGGAGAAATTATGAATAAAACGATTTCTATTCTATATAAAGACATGGGGGCATGAAAATCTTTTAATATACTAAATCCGGGTTTCACTGTGCAAAAAAGGTTGGGAAACCCTGTACTAATTGGTCAGCGAACAAATGGTGCTGAACGCTGGTGAATGGGCTAAGTGTACTATCTGGATATTGGCAGGGCACATAGCTAGGCAGGGCCGAGCCTCCTCTGCAGATACAAAACGTGGCCTATATCCCAGGCTAGAACGACGATGACTCACAGTAACCGAGATCCCGAGTCCGAGATGCGGCGAGCGTCGCACGCGCACCAGCGTCTTGTGTCACTGCAGCAGGATCTCTGCTTCTACCTGAATGTCCCAGGCTAGAAGGAGGATGACTCACAGTAACCGAGATCCCGAGTCCGAGATGCGGCGAGCGGCGCACGCGCACGGTGCGCGGGCGCGCGCGCTGCGCCTCCGGGCCGGCGAGCGCGGGCAGCGGCGGCCGCGCCGGCCACGGGGACAGCCCGCGGCACACGCGCACCAGCGTCTTGTGCCGCTGCAGCAGGATCTCTGCTTCTACCTGAATGTCCCAGGCTAGAAGGAGGATGACTCACAGTAACCGAGATCCCGAGTCCGAGATGCGGCGAGCGGCGCACGCGCACGGTGCGCGGGCGCGCGCGCTGCGCCTCCGGGCCGGCGAGCGCGGGCAGCGGCGGCCGCGCCGGCCACGGGGACAGCCCGCGGCACACGCGCACCAGCGTCTTGTGCCGCTGCAGCAGGATCTCGGCTTCTACCTGGAATATAACACACTAATTCAGAAATTTCAGAAAATCGAAAAGATCAGAAATTCAGAAATTCATTAAAAATATTTCCTTGTTTTAATTATTTATATAATGTATTTTATGACGTGTCCAAGTGTCCTGTAAGGTCTTAAGGAAATAAAGCACTTTGACTTTAAAATAATTGTCACAAAATCTTTATTGCACACAAAAAAAATTTTAGACAAAACTTCACTACATAGTATTATAAAACAAAGTCGCTTTCTCTGTCTCTATGTCTCTTTGTATGCTTAAATCTTTAAAACTACGCAGCGGATTTTGATGCGGTTTTTTTCAATTGAATGGTATATGTATGAATGGTGTGGTATATGGTATATACGGTATGGTTCAAGAGGAGGGTTTATATGTATAATAAAACTGCGAAGCCGGGGCGGGTCGCTAGTAACAATATAAAGGACATGTAAAAAGGCGAGCTTAACCCTAAAAGAGTTCTCTTACAGCAAACCTTGATGATTAAGAAAATAATTATTTTTATATTTTTACTTGCTGAATACATTATAACAGGTAAATTTCTGATCTTATAACTAGAGTGATGTTGACAAATGTATCCAACTCGCTGGCAGGGATGTCCCCGCAGTTTCACCCGCGTTTAATTCGAATTTCAAAATTTAATCTCTCATGGGATTTGGTGATTTGTTTTACCAGAACTTATCAAGTCGCTTGGTTGCTTAGTAAGGGCGTGAAAGAAGGACAAACAAACACACTTTCGTATTTAGTCTTACTCGTGAAAGCTTTTAATAGCCTTCTATTTTAATTTTTCTCATATTGGTATTGGTTTTCCATTAATAAGTTCCCGCGACGCGGGCTTGCCTCGTGCAACCAGAAAAGTGTATCTCAAAAATGTTTTGGCAAACAAATTTTTTTTTTTTGTAGTTACGGCGAAAACTCTTCTAAAACAATGTTTTCAACCTAGCCGAAGCCGACAGTGACTTGGACTACGGACTCTTAAACAGTCCATGAAAACATCGACAATCTCGATTAGCGTGATGTTGTTCCATCACTGGCTAACATTGGGGGTCTAGTATTATTTATTTATTTGTCCCAAGGCGGAAATCATTGCAAGAAATAAGCCTTCCACCGAGGTTCATAGGTGGCAGTTTCACTTCGACCTTTACATAGTTTACATATACATAAAAGCTAGATTATTCCGTGTGAAATATCTAGCATGAGGTGTTTGTTTATGAACGTGTGAAGTAATTCGCAAGGTCCTCACCTGCGCCCACAAAGAGTCCCTGACTTCCGACCGCATGTCTTTGCCGAGCAGCTGCAGCTGTTGTATCCTCCCCGCCAACTCTTTATCCAGGTACTTCGTCGCCAGTCTGCAATCATCATCACTTTATATCAGTTTGTTGTTGGATAGGTGTGAAGTATGAATGAATGAATGAATGAAAACACTTTATTATACTTAAACCTACCACACAAATATAGAAAATAATACATAAGATACAACAAACTAAGACTAAGTATAAAGGGCGGCCTTACCGCTAAAAGCGATCTCTTCCAGGCAACCTTTGGATGGACTGGATATAAAAGAACAATAAAGACGGTGGCAGTTACAATATATCTTCATAGAGAAATGGAAAAGAAATTTAATACATAAGATAACCTACATAATAAACTTACATAGACATCTAACGTTACATAGATAAATAATGTTGGTGAAGCAGTTTTGTGTTTTCGCACGTCTGATTTCCAGGGGAAGAGAAGTATCTATTTAGGTTATTTTTTGAATAGGCTTAGAAATAATAGGTAGCCGGTCAGTATCATAAATTTATTCTGACTGAGGACCATACAATAATAAGTTTGTACACTACAATAGGCCTCCCCACTGAGCGCCATAGCGCCTTGTCTTAAGCTTGCCGCACCCAGCTTTAGCAGATCTTCATTCAACCTGGCCGGAGGGCTTCCTAAATTACGTCTGCTGAGTCGCGGTCTCCACTCAAGAAAACTTACCCCAACGATTGTCGGGTCTTCGCGAGATATAGCCGGCCCAGTGCCACTTCAGCTTGTAAATTATTTAAGTTAAATTGATAACTTGGGTTTTCTCTTGTATTAATTACGAGTCTTATCATTATGAGGAACTCGTCACATAGCTCTTTCCATAGCTCGCTGAGCGACTTTGAACTGCTGGACCAGCCCTACCGTGAGTGTCCACGTCTCATCTCCGTAGGTCATTACGGGTAGGACGCACTCATTAAAAATCGTCAGCAATGTTCGACCTCTCATAACTTACTACTTTCTAAGAAATTAAATAATATCGCAAAACTTTCTCGACGGGAATTGAACCCGCGAACCTCCCTCAGTACGGGATGCGCTGCCAACTGCGGTTACAAATATACCGAACCTGAAAATGTATGCGATGTTATTTAATTTCTTTAATATTACCCAGAGTGCGAAGGCTTACGCTCTATAATTACCTACATAACTAATTTTTGCCCGCGGATTCACGTTAGTTTTTTCAGATAAAACGTACTCTAAGCATATACTGCGATTCAAAAACATAGATATTTTTTGTATACAAACGAGAAACAAAATCAAAGGAATATTGGTGGAACATTATTTTACGATTTTGGTATCATCAGAGCAAGTTGCAGGACTTCCAAACAATTCGTGATTTGACAGTTTTCATTCATCATTGCATTGGTCTCTCATGCGTTATCGAACCCGAAGAAGCATTTATGCATTGACGCATTGTTGAACTTTTTGTTTTGGTTTATAGTCGTTGGCTTGCTGTTACCCTGAAATTGTAAATGTTATTGTTTACAAAAAATATCTATGATTCTAAATCAGAGTATATGTTTACTAAATAACCATAAAGCTCATCGATTTTTTTCGGATTTACTTTATAATTTAAGTATTATCTTAACCTAATGTGGTAATAACAGAAGAGCAGCACTGGCTTGGTCTTTTAAGGGCATTATCCAGCATTCTGCTGAGTAAGGGCCCTCTTACAACAACAATGCAAGTGCCTATTATTTCTACAAGTGTATCGTTGTTACTAAATAATGTTTTTCGGTTAGTTTTATCTCACGGGAATTTTTTGATTATGAGTAATTTCAGGTCTAGTATTATTTATTTATTTTACTTATTATAATGACGGAACATCTTATATATTTACTGTACTATTATAACATAATTAGATCACATAGCTCACTAGTATATACAATTATAACAAACTCTTAAAAATCTAAGCCGTCATGTGATCTAATTATGTTATAATAGTACAATTTCAGGTCTAGACATTTATGAAAATTTCAGTCCGATACGTTCAGTAGATATGATAATCTGTTAAATATACCTTATGATAATCTGTGTAGTCGTTTTTTAGTTACTTATACACGTTCAGTCAGACAGACAGACGCGGCCGGAGACTTTATTTTATAATATGTAGTGTCCAGTTACGATTACGACCTTTTTATATGCACTTTCGACATAAAAACTACTTGATACCATAAAAGTGAAACCGAAATGCAGTTATTTTAATAGTTATTATATTATTCGTGGGCATTTATTATCACTTGATAGCACCCGAACTCGAAAGCAGAAAAGAGGACAGAGGAGGAATATAACTAGTTTCTGCCCGGGACTTCGCATGCCTTTTTTCTAAACGTTCAAGCTTAGTTCTATCCCATGTGAACTGATTTATAGGATGTTTTCGCAGTTTAATTTTGTTGTACTTTTTGGTTTAAAGAACTTTATTCTCATACAACTACAAATAGTTTCTTATAATGAGATACTTAACTAAAGAAATAATCTAGGTTTTACAATGATTTCTGTATACCTCTGGTACCTTAAATACATTTTAGCTTATTACTGTGCATTGGTTACTGTTATACATATATAAATTTACTAACACGGTATACTGTACTTTTTATAATAAATAATAATTAATATAATATAGTATATTCTAGATTCAACCTACATCTATGCAAAATTTTAGCCCAATTCGATCAATAGTTTTTGACGTGCAGAAGTAACAAATACAAAAAATAAACAAACATCAAACAGTAACATCTCAAACTTTTCAATTTAAAATGTTAGTGTGTTGTGATGATAAAGCTCATGCGGTTATTTTTATAAAAGATATATTGATAGGTGAAATAAGCTGTAAAACATTGTTATTGCCTATCAAGTTTTAGTGGTTTTAGAGCCCGGCCTACACGCGACAAGTGACACCAATGCCGAATGCAACAATGCAGAAATAGCGGTATCTATCGCAGACTTTACAATTTTAATAACAGGCCCTTGCAGCACCAAATAGGTACTCAAATACTAAATGAAAGTAATGTCTTATGATAGAACTTTCGCTTCCGAATCGTTTAACGTTTCTGTACGCGCGCAACTAAAATGAGCTCGGTTTTGTAACTTTGTTTAGTTAAGGCTTGGTGTAGTTCTACTTGGTTAGACATAGGAGCTTCAGCAATTCAAAATGCCTTTTGGACCTTACAGGCCTCGAACAATATAGAAAATTCGAAGTACAAAATCAAATTGTTCGACCAGCCTGAAAAGAGGGCGTTATGAACTTATGACTTTAGGTCTGTCGAATCAAAATGGTCCCTGAAAAACCATACATAGATGGATTTACATCTGTCTGTATGCTGTATCAGATACTACACTAAAATATAGTACATATAATGTATTAGATAGTGTAAATAGGGGTTCCTCACAGTTTGGTTCTCTCAACAAGTCAAATAGTACGACCAGCCTGAAAATTGACCGTTATGACTACTTATAACTTTAGGTCTGTCGAATTAAAATGGCATAGACCTTGAAAAATCACAGATGGATGGATTGACATCTGTATGACATGCTCTATCAGATACGTTAACAGACTAACAGATCGTTAAAAATCCGCGCGATATATTATATCGTATTCGATTGTAAATAGTATTTCCTCACAATGTCTCTCACCTCGCCCCGAAGAGTTCAGAATGCAGCGCCAGCACGTGTTCCCGCAACGCTGCGTTTTCCCTCGCCAGCTGCGACGCCTCGGCTCGCGCCCGCGACGCGTCAGTCACGTTGCCTGCAGCATCGCCGCTCTCTCGGCAGCCTCCTGTACCGACAACATCTATAACATCACTATCAAGGGTATTCATTGAAGCAATATCATTAAACATTAATCGGGTGAAACCACTTGACCCAATATCTTTGCTGAGCTGAACCCTTTTTGGCATAATGTATGTTTTTGGCACCTAGTTAAGTTCCTGTAGATCTAGTTTTATAACTAGTGTGCTAGACAAATGTTTTTCTTTTAAATATATTAATAATTGTAATTACTAAGAAAATAAACATATTTTTTAGCGATGAGCAACAAGATGTCTCGTATTACCAATACCCATAAAATCAAATTGTTATTGTTGTTTGTTATTGTGGCATCAAAAATATGTTAAAAGCAAAAATGAAATATTCAAGCATTAAGATAACAATCAGAGCATTAAGAATAAAACCTACCAGCTGACGCGGCCCGAGCTTGCACCAGTTCTGCCCTTATATCCACGAGCTCAGCCTGCAAAAATAGAACAAAAACCTTTTATCTCGGAATTCCAAATCCAACATACAGACACGGTCGGTTTCATATGACATCAATAAGTAGTGTCGAATGTCGTGTTCATCAAACAATAGAGTTTTATCTTCTTTGTATCGAGGGACGCGTAAATCCGAATTATCAATATTATGGTGGTAAAGATTTACTTACAAGCACGCGCACGGCCAAATAAATCGTTTGACATTAGCCCTAACACGCCGTGCCCCCATAGTACTCGTATTTCAACAAATCATGGTTATTATAAGTGATTTATTATATTTGCTTGGCAGTTGAATGTGTCTCATGCACGTATGAAATAGGTCAAAATAATTGGGCCATTTGGACTGATCTCAGTGTCCAGACATGTGCCACGAGACGACACATACACATTTCTAGGAGCCACAAATAAATATTGATAAATCACTTATTGATTATTCATATGCCTACTTGCGGGAAAATATACCCGTAGCTCACAACTTCTAGGAACTTATAATGTTAGTGCTCACTGTTTACCATATTATTATATCATAAAACTGTTTTATATAATGCTTAGCACTTACCTATGTAACAAATAAGACATTCTGAACAAGATTTAAATTATATTCATGTACTTAATAGATATACCTAATAAGCTGATTATTTAGGTAGAGTGTGACTTCTTGACCTATGCCTACATCATAGTAAACCAATAAATAATTGAAATTACCGTCTCTCTAAACAAAACTGATAAGTATCTGAACAAGGCGAATCATTTTATGCAAATTCAATTCTGTGAATTGAGTCGATGAGATTCCTAGGTAGATCGATAACGATCCTAATGCGAGGGTTCTAGGAAGAGAAAAAATAAACGTCCTAGGTCCCGTCCATTTGATAGATGGTTAGGTTGGTAGAGTCGATACAGACGTTTGCGTTTATAGCCCTAGGCTCAAGCCTTATTAGCCTGTGGGTAAATCAGCCCCTGCTAACAAGATAAAGGTTTCTTGTTCGCTTGTTAAAGAGATTGAAATGAAGAAAAAACAACGTATATATGTACGTACGGGGTCAATTTTTCAGACGGGAGTAAGGGCAGGTACCTTAACCGTTATACATAGTTACAGGAAGACGCTTTTAGGAGACTATCCATAATTTTTTAAGATATTCTAAAATGCTTTTACAGACTTTGGAAAAAAATTACAGTCAGCATGAAAATGGTCAGTTTACACAAAATCTTTGTTGATTATATCTAAAGGAAATAAAGCAGTTTAAGTTTGCACAGGAAAAGAACAAAGCTAACAAGAATCAACACTCTAAAGCGGCCCTAACATCGAGATACCCGTGAAAACATTGCGACAGTCTATCAATTCAAGTTCATTTTGTAAATACAACAGTGCAAAGGCGGAAGTGTATGTAATGGTACCGGTAGCTAAAGCAATGCCCCATGCATTGCTCTCAAGTGGATGAAATGGATGCCACAAGGCGCGCTCGGTGGTCCGGTATATTATATACACTCACAGATTCAGACTAACTAGACCTATACTTTGGATACAGCTCTCATTATACCTGCATACAAATAACCGCAATTTACAAACAAGAGATACAAAGATTAATTAAACATATCTTTCAGTTTAACATTATTTGATGTTTTTTACAAAGACTTACAACTGATTTAAAATTCCACGCATTGTTAAGAAGTTGCGCCCTGCGGCTTAATGAAAAATAGCCTGTTTTATTCCAGGCCTGGAAATACGTCTACTCAAAATTTCAGCTCGATTTATTTAGTAGTTTTGGCGTGAAGAAGTAGCAAACCTTTCATCCATCCAAACTTGCGCATTTATAATATTAGTAGGGATTAGTTTGATTACTCAAAAACTACTGGTCAGATCTTGATCAAATTAACGTATATGGGACCACCCGAGAAACATCAGCTTTCAAATAAAAAAGAATCATCAAAATCAGTTCACCTAGAAAAAAGTTATTATGTAAGAAATATAAAAAACAGTCCATTTTTGAAGTCGGGTGAATACATACTCGTGAAGCAATAAACATAGGAAAACAGTTTACGACTGCGAGATGAATTTCACGATTCCGATAATTCGGGCCACATTTCGTCGCCGACGTTAACTTCGAATCACTGTGACATTTTGATTCGACCGCCTTTCACAGATTCCAGTGTGTAATTTGCTGGCAACGAACTGTACTCTGTGATTTGTTTAGGCAAGTAAGTAGGTGCATTGTCTGGGTGGTGACCTCAGAATACCCTACTCCACCTACTTACCGTGGGGTATACCTACAAAGCAACACAATTTAGTACGTGTTTTATCGGTATGACGCCATGAAGTTTATTTGTTTGCATTTTACTTTCAACGCACTAGCACTCCTTGCAAGTCAAGTCGACATATCCTTGGCATAGTTATTACAAAGTGAAATAGGCATTTCATTTTACGCAACAATAGTGGGAACCTCCTATCTAGGTAACGCATCATTTGGGATGAGGCTCGTTGTAAAGCAAACAGCCAATAAACACGACCTACGCCGATTTCAAGATCATTATCGCCTGAATGACGAGTGGGTGTCTGTTGTGCTACGGAGTGATTGTGAATATTATAACAACGCGTATAAAAGAACACCTCCGCGAACAATACAATATTATATGCAACAGAAGAACCATTACGATAAATTAACAGTAAAATCGTATCGCGAGACAATGAATGCGGTTCATTAGGGCTGCTATAAAATGAGAGTAACAATTTATGCCGACGGCAATTTGAATGCAAGAGCAATGGCTGCGTTCCTAGTCACAGCCGTCTCGTCTCTAATTACGAGTTATTGGGTTATCCATTACTTGCTGGCAATTTAGCGACACAAGCGATTTTAAATTTGGGTAGAAATAAAGCGCTTCAAGTTCAACGAAAGTATTTCTTCATGCCTGTGTGGGCGCCGATCTGAGATAAAGTCCAGCCGGCGGAAGATTGATTCACCGCTGCTCGATATCATTGCACTGATCTCAGATACACGAGCGATCTGACCGGGCAGCGCACGCGCCGCTTCAACTTTGATGGCAGCCACACGTGGACCTGTCAATTCATGCGCCGCAACAATAATAAATCTACAAATCTACGTCGACACTTTCCTCCTCGCTTGTCTAACGACATGAAATTTGATTCTCATTTGAATAACAGCACATGCTATCGCGTTTTACTAGTGAGGTTGTACATGAAAGCTCTTGAGTCGCGGCATATTTACGTGGACCACACCGGTTGAGCGGTCGAAAGAAAATAATATTTTGAATAGAATGTCAAAGATACCGATTGCCATAAATGGAGGATACATAGTTGTAGGAAGATGTTTACTGAAATTACGTTTTTTATTTACATTATGCAAGCGATAAGACATAGATCGATTTAGTGATATTCTACTTTTGGAGACTACCAAAAGTAGAATATCACCGTATAAAGTCACGAATAAGGCAACAGAGGAGGTATAAGTTATAAGCTAGTAAAATTCCTGGTTAGTGCTTCTTCCGCGACGATAGACGTCGCACTAAACCTAATGTAACGACCCATGTTTGGGGGATTATATGCACGGGAAGATTGTAGTAATCCATCCATACTTGGTGTTCTATGTTCGTTCATATAAAATGAAATGTCTTGTACTCATAGTGAATAGATAAGCGTTGCTTGCTAACGCGTCTGAAGAGGTCATTGTGTCTGCTGTCTACATGCCTTGTTACGTGTCTGACGCATTATTGCACCGCATGCAAGTTCTCATTTACATTCGTCTGGACTCCGTCGCAGTCTCATCACGCTCAGGCGCAACTGTTCTCCTCCTTTTCACTCATTGCCAGTCAATATGCTAATTAATACGAAAACATTTCAAATACATGTGCAGTGGACAGCTAGTCTGAATGCTAAGATATTTCCTAAAACTTGTAAGCACCTTGTTCAGAATAACTAATCTGATTTTAACTTTGTATCAAATTTCGTAAAATACTGGTATGTGACCGTGAACTCTAATGGCAGCAATACACGCTGCACGCCCACGCTGCAGATACTTGACACCCATAGATATTTAATGCAACCCATCTTAAAACTTCTAATAGTTATCTACATGCAATGCCGCAACGCCCGCAACGAATGCATAACCATAAAATTTATTTAAAACTGATCATGCGAGACAAGTGATATATTAGAGATTCTATGAACGGGCTAAGTTCAAGTATACCCAGACAATGGTGAGAGTTTAATACAAAGGCAGATAGATTGCCGCACAGGAAATGGATTTTATCTGGACAGCAGTGAGTGGATGCTCTGCGGGAAGCCAGCAACCCGTCAACGTAATCATCCTACGCTGCATTCAGCAGACTATGCGCATTATCCTTACGACCCGGTTATGAACATCAAAACTAAAGAGACAGGAGAGAAAATGAGCCCTATTTAAAGGCAAACAAGACAAATCGGGTATGGAAAGTACAAATGAGCATGAAATTGTGGAAAGGCTAACATGGAGTCCGTCTGTTGACAGTCGCCAATTGTTTCACTTAGGTTGGTTCAAGGAACGTTCAGCATAAGCAGTTGATATTCATGCAACATTTGCGAACTCTACGTAGAGAAGCGCTATGTGTTAAGTGAAACTTTCTTTAATGATTTGTCACTTATGTTAGTGCTTAAAAGTTCGTGAAAGTTATAGGCATCCGTGAAGATGTGAAACTGATGATGTAACTGACTGTAAATGCTAGGCGCCCTAATTGGAACTAATCCAATAGAACTGATGAGTGTCGTGACTATTTAGTATAGCTAGCAAGCGAATGCACTTTTGATACATGAGCTCAAATGAAGTTTACTATAAATTAGAAGGATTACTGGAAAATTAACTGAATATTGGCGAATAGTTCAGACAACACGGGCAAAAT
This sequence comes from Eupithecia centaureata, assembly GCA_944547425.1. NCBI lineage: Eukaryota > Metazoa > Arthropoda > Insecta > Lepidoptera > Geometridae > Eupithecia > Eupithecia centaureata. Next base: position 3,531,938 of record OX155681.1, on the reverse strand, counting down.
CGAATCGAAACTATTCGATATCTCGAAAAAAAGGATCAAACGTGCTTATGGATAGCGCGTTTCATTATCGCGCTCTCCTTTAGGTACTTGTAATGCCCTAACAGGATACAGATTTACCTAATGTTAAACATTCGCGAGAAGAGTACTTATGCTATGGCCGTGTTCGTATAATGAGAAGCCATGTTTCATTAGAACACCTAAAGTCGTGATTGCACCTGGCAAGTCCGCTGCGCTGCGCCGGACGACGTGTTGTCTACAACAATTTAGCGACAAGCATTCTAGGAACTGAATGAATGCTCATGACATGCACACCTTGTGGGGATATGCTCAACATGCTAATGTCTCGTTTCGCATAATTGAAAGGTGTTCGATTTCATCTAAGATTGTTAGCATGCGCCTCTACAAATTAAGCGTAGGTCAAGTATGTTTCAGATTGCATTGATTTCATCTCGTGAGATGAAATATTTAAAAAAGTTAGGTTCAATTTGGTGTTAAAGTTTTCCTATTTCAGAGCTGCAGCAACCCGCTCTATTAAGAAATTGCAATAAACTACAAAATGGTGTCAAATTGCGAGATGTCGACAGGAATAGATGTTACGAAAGTATAGATATTTCATATGTTTGTTTATGTATAAGGAAACATGAATTTGTTTTTGAAGATCGAACACTCCTAGCTAAATTTTTAATACATAAAAGCAAACTGATATAAAATAGTAGAATTACATATATCATAAGTAACATTTATCATGTAAAGACTGAATGATATTTAACGCCCAACATAAAAGACGCTTGCTCAGGGATAATAAAATTAAAAACAAAGAAGAGTTATAATAATATCAGAGCCATAAACGCATGAAGTAGTTTTATGGGAGTACCACTCAGCCAGCAGTAAAATTGGCATCGGGATTAGGGTACGTTGAACATTGAGTGAATCATCATCGGAATTCCGAGACAATGCCGAGAAAGCAATGAGACTTCCATACATTTCATATAGGTATGTTAGGTACAAAGAAGGAAGGCTGTGTTTTGCGTTTTTTACTCGCGAGTATATAATATTATGATGTTTTTGTGCGTAAACGTATATGTTTGCGGTTGTTTCTTTAATACGATACTAAAAAAATGGCTGAAGCGATTGGAATTGATGAGATAGTAAAACGCTTGTCTGAAATCCGAGTTCTTGGTTACATTTATTAGGGGGGCTTACCTTATTTTGTGAAAAGCTACAAAAAAGTAACGTGTACTCTGGGCTAAAACAAAAGGTACTACTGAGTCGAGTTTTATAATGTTTTAATAATTACCTGTTTCTTAACTATAAATAAATGAGGCATTCTGCAATATGACAACTTTTTGCCCGTGCGTTCATAGGAATGGAAATGTTATTTATTTATGTCTGCCCTGTATATTGTAATTTCTAACGCCCGAACGCATAAACGCCTCTCATGCTTTGCGACATAAGCACCTCTCAAGTGAATTTTGGACATGTAAGTGCGTCAATCTGAGTTGCATTAGCTCAATAGTAAGTCAACTTAATGACTGTCTGGCATAAATTGAACATCTTTGTCATCTCGTTCTAGTTGACACAAAGTTTTCTATTTTTTCTATTTCCCGTCATCACTCCTTTCTCATCGACGTCTTATTTCCCGTAATCCAGCCATCCATTATCATACAAATAGCCTTGACCTGACGTGAATAACCAACATAAATCATCTAAACTTTCCAATATTAGTGTGATCCGAAGACTCGGACGGCTCGGAGAGGAAACAGTAATCTAAGATTGCTCGTTCCCGCAAATTGGAGTCAGATCACACTTTCAAGATTGGATGAATGTTTAGTATTTTAACGTTTGTTACCTCTTCACGCTAAAACTCCTGAATGGATCTAGCTTAAATATGATAGTCATGAAGTACTGAACCTATTTAGGCTATTGTGTGTCCCGGAAAAACGAATACAAAGAGGCGAGAGGAAGCTATAGAATACTTGGGGATAGAAACAGGTTGCGTGCCCGGTGTTTGCGGTCAGACGGATGATGGTGGCACGGCACGCTCGACAGAACCGCAAAGTGGATCGCGAAGACCACCAATCCTCGCCGGCCGGGCCAGAGCGGATTCCAAAGCGTTTCAAATAACGAGCTGTATAGGGGAACAATAGCTTCAAATGACGTAGCTCTTTCGAGATAAGACCAGGGACAAAGCTGTTGCACGCGTATGCCCTTTTAGACCATTCAATGGTCACGTACGTTGCTAAATTAAGCTGAGGCAAACTTTTTGCGCAATCTAGAACCTCGCATTTTATGAAAACATTTAATGAAAGTGACTATAATTACGACTACAAGTTTTCTTTCCAGCAGAGCGGATGGAAGCGTAATTGAAATTCTGCTTAACAAGGTGTCACCTCGGGCGACATTGGCTAGGTTATAAAACGCCATTATCTTTCGCGGATTCAGAAATGCAAATAGTTTGCTGTTATAATAATAAATTGTTCACATTGTCAGTCACAGTCACGAGTATACCATTCAATGCAAGTTAGAACTATTAAATGCGTTTATTAACTTTACTAGACAATTTCCAATCATTTTATTGATTATTTTACTTTATGATGACTTCTCCGTATTATGAACGTGGTTATTGCACGCTCATTATATATTCAGAATAAACAGTATTCACAACACAATTTGTTCAATCGATAGTTTTTATCTGTATTTATCAATTATTTGATCCGATATCTAATAAACTTATTAACTAAAAATAAAATACCTCACAAATTACTTTTACAAGAAAAAATGCAAGGTTTTCAATTAGTAACAAAACTTACGTTTTACGTTTTCAGATTAGTTAGTTTTTGCGGCACTTTAAAAGTGGAGTCATAATCATCAGCCAACACACGTCTTCACGATAATAAAACATCAATTCTTACCTCAAGTGGGAAAGTAGCACTGGGTTTATTCTATCCACTCCGTTATTTAATATTTTAAATTGCATTTCGCAGGGTATCATTTATTACCCAGCAATAACTTTACTTCATTAAGATTTTGTTCAGAGGTGATGTGTAATTGTGGTCATTCGCATTCCAAAGGGAACAGTGGATGTACGGAATACTAATTAGAAACTTTTATTACAGCTAAACGTAATACTAACCCTGAAATAATTACCATTTGACGACTTTAAATTTCACGCATTATTATGGACTTATTTGAGGATTAACTCACAAACTACTGGTCGGATCTTATTTATATGGAACCACAGAAGTTTCCGAAGCTTTAAAAAAAAATATCATGATCGGTTCACCCAGAAAAAAAAAATCATAAAAATATATAGTCAAATTCAGAATATCCTCCGTTTTTGTAGTTGGATGAAAATCGCCTAGCTATAGAATACTGGATGCGGCCAGCTGAAAACAGGGCGCTATGCGCTATGTATGGCGCTCATTAGGGGAGGTATATGTCCAGCAGTGGACTAATATTAGTTGATGATGATAAGATAAAACTACCGACTCGCTAGACTAATGATTATAAAATCTTGTTTGCAGTGTATCTCTTCTAGTTCTACGTTACGTAAAAATTATGTTTCGCTTAATGATTAAGGAAATAAAGCCATTAAATCAGCATCACAATATTCACAACAATAAAGTTAACTTTTCCGGCGCCATAACATGTCAGTAGACCCATTAATTAATAAATACGATATAAACCACACATAAATCCTCGCATATAAATAGCGAGGTGTCATGTCATAAAGGGGGACCAAATCAGAAACTCATTGAGAATGCTATAAATACTTAAACACATTTATCAATACTCGATGGCATTATACACATATCAAATAATATATGCGTGTAAATGACAGAAAAGCTTTCAACTTTTTCCTCTTTTACAGCCGGATGCAGTAACTCGAACTCGAGATTTCCAAGTAGGAGCTATTAGAAGCTCTGTAAAGTGACGATTGGCAAGAGTACGACTAGAGTAATAGTGATTGCTTGTCGTTAAATTCTGCTTTTAACATTTGGTACATAAATTACATAATCGAAGCAAAAGTTCTCCGGCCTGAATACGATATAGCACTCGAGGAACAACTACCGCCAAGTATAGATGTAGCCAATATAGACATACCTCGAAGTAGGGGCACAGTAGGGGTATAGTGCTATTGAGAGAAGTGGCAAGGCAATCCCTGGCTGCGAACTCGCGATCATGCGATTCCCGGCGATGAGTACGACGACCCACGGGCGATAGACAAGAGACAGGCGGGCTCAGCAGACCCGTCGCATTATCATGGAGAATCGTGTGCCGTGACTGGAGTACCGAGTTAACGCGCGAGATATTTCGCATTTTAAATCGTATTAGTTCGAGTTACAGATTATATCTTCTCCAGCATTGACGAGCTAGGAATTCTGTTTCAGCGCCTGCTTCAATTCTACTTTTAAAACGTTTTAAATTGTTTTTTTTTTGCTCCTTGATCTAGGATAGTGTTGAGAGCGAGTTTGCTCCTTGGGCCAACCCAAAGAGGCAATGAAACATTGCACTTACATCAAGCCAATAAAAGCCCAGAGCAATATCAATCAGGAAATTCTCATCTCACTTTACGAGAACTATAAAATCAGGGCGCTTTATCAACAAACAAATACATGCAAAAGCTTTATATACTTGTAAACGCTCTAATTGAAAAAGGTCAAGTTACCAGTTCGTACCTACAGCTTATTATGTTAAGCAGTGCAGTAAATTGCAAAGTTACTTTTACAAGGTTAAAAACAAAGAAACTCTTTCATTGGATGGATAATTGACTTGCTTACATCCTTACTCATATAGAAAGTTTGTAGGTAATTAGGTATGTATGGTTGTTTGATATTCTTTCAAAGGTACTGAATGGATCGGAAACGTTGAATAAACTTAGTTCTAGCTCTGGAATAACTGCTACTTGTCATCCCATAAATCAGTTCCCATGGGATAGAAATAGCCTTGATACGTGTCCATAGAAAGAAAGCGTCTGAAACAGCGGGCAGATACTAGTTCATTAAATGGTTGTTAATTTTTGACCTTATGTATGCAGAGAGTTCAAATTACCCTTTACTGACACAAAGATTTATCGTCAACTTTCGCATGCCGTATACCTCCGGCACAGATAGGTCGAATCGATAAATATTAAATCAATGAAGTTGTCGATACGGTTGTCGTGCATGTAACAATCTATCTTCGGAGGCAGGCGTGCACTGTGTCCTAAAGGGTTTGTTTTAATGAATTGATTTGTTTCGAGCCGGCGACCAACTAGATTGGCATAAGGTTCGTGTAGACACGACACAGGCTGATTGGAACGCGTTTAGTTCGCATTTCCGATCTATTGCTGGCTTCGTTCCGCTGGATTCATGAAAACGAGCCCTTAATCGTGCGTGGCAATTAAAATAAATCGGGCGCGTATTAGGGCACGCACGATTTTGTGTTCATTCTTGGTGACAAGAGTTACTATCAATAATTCTATGAATAGTATCGATTCTAATGAATAGACGGCCGCTCGGCGCCGTTTCGCTATTTACTTATAATGCAATGTTAATGCCTATTTGGGTGGGAATAACAAGCGGTTTATATCAAAGTGACATGACACAAATTAGATTCTACGCTTGTTAGCAATAAGCTTTTCGAAACTCAGTATTTATATGTATCTGTCAATGGCCTGTCTGGCTACTTGATAAACAGCGATGTATGTCTCCAAGTTCACAATCACGACACATAAATCAGCTAAAATTAACTCCTATTTCGATAATTACTGAGAGACAGCCTAAGAACGTATTGACCTATTTATATTTTAAAAACTTTGACTAGGATTTTGTGCGTGCATGCCGGTTAGAAGTGCACATTTACATATTCTAAAAAGTATGTGTAATTTTAGCAAGCCTTTAAACAGTTTTAATAAACTAGCGACCCGCCCCGGCTTCCCACGGATTTATTATACATATAAACCTTCCTCTTGAATCATTCTATCTATTAAAAAAACCGCATCAAAATCCGTTGCGTAGTTTTAAAGATTTAAGCATTCAAAGGGATATAGGGACATAGGGACAGAAAAAGCTTTGTTTTATACTATGTAGTGATAGTGATAAACTACCGAGAGGACATCAATATGAATGAAAAGACAGAAAAGATAATACCATTCGACAACAATACACATCTCTATAGAAACCAGTGTTCTCAAAGATACTGATCATGTCGTATATCAAGTGAGTAAATTTTGCGATATCAATCTGCAGATACAAGAGCCAAGCACCAGCCAACTGGGGCGTGTATTGTATAAATCTACGGAACACTCAGTGGGAACTTTGGAGCAAATAGCAAACGATAGATTTTGCCAACAAGGAAGTGCATTGAACACCACCACCTAACTATGTGTTTAGTCTTTACATAAATGATTTATAATCGAACATTCACCAATAGAATACGCACTTCGCATATCGAATCAGCGCGACAGAGTCATAAATTACAGCATAAATATTAATTACTAACACTTAGAAAAGACAGCATCTCTTTCTAAGTCAATTGCCCCGTTAACTTTGCGTTGGGTAGTCATAGTCAATAGCCATAGCCTCACAAGCTGAGCTTGTGAGTCAATACAAAAGTAGATTGAAAATAAACATCAAAAGATTGTAGAGGACTATTAATAAATTCAAGCAACAACGAAGATGCTCTCAATGAATTAGTCATCGGTTAGATAATTTCTGGAGTAGATTTCGCGCGAACTCATTGGACTGTATGGATGGGTACCATCAGCAGACTTGATAAATGCAAAAAGCTTTTATGAGTAATGGTCGTCCAGTAAATGGCAGCTGGCCATCCGTATAGCAAGCAGCATGCCCTTAGTGCAAGCGATGAAGAAAACCCACAAAACCTGTCGGGGTAGCCTGTGGTCGAACGGTCTCTGGATGAACACGCTCGATGGTAATCGTAAATTATAAAAGGCTAATTAAGTAATTACTGCGCAACCACAATCTCGCCACTTCAATGTAACAAGTAGACCCTTGTATACTTGTTTTGACAACTAAGTGTGTGATTGTACCTGTGATAAAATAAATATTTTCTAAGCTATTGAAACTTTTTGCACTTTCCCGACTAACATGAAGATTATTAAGCGCGATCGCCATGTGATTACGATCGTTGCGACGCAATGGTAATGTAGAGGAAATAAAAACACAGGTCTGCGATAAATGCCCGATAAATAATCGTTATTATGTTCTATTCCATTGATTGTATTGTAAGACTGACTTTACATTCTATGTATGTATGGCATTGAATCTCATTCAGCGAATATTTACTCGTAATGTCGTGAGCCTCGGCGCCACCCAGACTTTAGATAAAGCTCTATGTAAATCTCATGAGAAGAAAATCCTCAGTCAACATAATAGCTATTTTTACTCGATTTGGGCAAACGATGTCTTCTTTTACGTTTACTTTAAATAATACTGAGTTTTTGAAATGATATTGTTTTTCAGAAGAGTTATGTTCTGCTAATTTAATTTTGGTTCAAAAAATAGCGCTAGTGAATGGTGTGTAATGAAAACACCTCAAAGCAACTACGGTTGAACTCGTATAATTCGATTTATAGCACACAGAACGAGGAAGTCAAATGTTTACAAGCAATTCAGTGGTAGCTCACCGAAGGGAAAGTACATTTATATAATAGCCAGTGGTAATGTAACAAGCAATAATACAAATATTGATTAATGGTAGATCTCCAATTGCTTGGCGTGAGTGCTCAGCCGGCACATTACGTTGCGAGCATAAAACGCGACATCACTTCAAATAATCTAAGCAATGGCTGAGCACAAAGAATTTTTTCATTCAATTAACAACAGCTAATCAAGGGCTCCATTTAGTGAAAATCAATCACGATTTATGAGCTCTGCAAGGGAACTTTCTCACGAGTTTTACTGCCTGCTCTGCTCACTGACGAGATTTAGCTAGAGCGTCTCAATGGTCCATTTTATGGTTGCTAATAGCTAAGGCTTTTCATCTTTTGCGTTCTAGGCAAAGATTAAACTATATTTACGATGAAATTATTTTCCAACTGACGGACGAACCCATTCTTCACGAGATGTTTTATTAGTATTAATAAACCTGGTTCATGTACCTACTAATAATTATTGTGAAATCTGCAAATCGTGTTGGTACCAACTTAATTTCAATAACTAATTCACAAAATCCGCGCAGTCTAACATAGTGAAGCATCATCCATGCAAGCGATAGAACTTATCCGATTTTAACCAAATCATCTCAACGCGCCCGTTTTGTCTAAACGTCTCTATAGTAAGTGATCCAATAGAAAAGGTCACCTCGCACTTTAGGCGGAAAGCGTCTGAAAAACTAGAAGGCTTCTGAATCCTGGCAGGCGGGGAGTGCGCGTACGCACTGGGCGTGTCTAACTAGGTGCCGGCGCGCGCGCAGCTTGCTCTTCAGTCGACGGCACAGTCGCCGCGGATGCTGCGCCCAGCGCACCTGTCACACGACACGACATACGCGGACGCACGTGCTAAAACATCGCGACGTTTAAGAACTTTGTGAAATGAACGATGAGAGTTCAGTGTCAGTGAGGAGTCCTAGATCAACGTCTGCGCAAGGATAAAACCCTAGGTCGGTACTCGGTAATTACCTTATCTTAGCACGTTTTGATAATTTAATTTATGCAGTGCAATAATCTAAATTTTAAATTGATGATAAGGATTTTTCTGTCGACTTTGTATGACGCTTTTTTCGATTATTTATAAAAATCAATTAGAAATTTAACTTCGACAATATTGATAAAAGCTCTGATATGATTGAAGGTATGGTGCTATAGTATAGCATGGTAGGTTGGACGTTATTTTGTTTTTCTAGATTTGAACTCTGCTGTTCGGTGTTTATTGTTACACTTTTAATTAGGTTGAAAGTTCAAGGTACTCAATAATAGAATCATCGGAACAATACAATTACCTACCTACATTAGGAAAGTACTTAAATTGGTGCATATCTACATACGATAACACTGAATATTTATAACACATTTATCATCATCGTTGTCGGTTTTACAAACTGCTGGATCATATTTAAAGACCTTCCGGAGTTAGGGCCATAGACAATGAAAATATTTAACCAGCGAAATGCCTAATTGCAAGCAAAGAATAGACCATAATTAAACGCATCATCTCGCGAAAAGATGAGAAGAACTCTGATAACAAAGCGACAAGATAAATCAGTTTGTTCAAAGATAAGATTTCATGTGATAGTTTCAGTTCCCTAATTATACACATACGTTTCGCCATTCAGAACGGAGTTATTATCCGGGAAATAATTTGTGCGAGGTAATTAGAACGACTTCTGGCGAAAGTGACCGTTAATACACGGGGCAAAAATAAACGCATCTAGCCGATAGAGCCAGTGGTCTTTCATTTAAGCTCAGAAGATAGAAAAAGTTACATTTTCGAAACAAGTACGAATCTCGCACCCCTAGGGTACATTCGCATCTGTGAGTTTTTTGACATAAAATATGCCACACGTAAAACACGTCACTAAAGTATTCATCATCATAAACCTATCAGTCCATAGCTGGACATAGGCCTCCCCTAATGAGCGCCATAGCGCACTGTCTTTAGGTCACCGTCCTTGCATAGGGGAAATCTAAATCTCTTACATAATAAATTTAAGACAAATTAGATTTTAAATTAATAAATAATATTTTATGATCCATATCTAGTTATCTTGCAGTGCTTTCGTCAATGAGTATACCTATTATTCATATTCATATCATTCTTGAGTAGCAGTACGAATTCCACTTTGGTTAATGTAACTTTTGCTATAAAATAAAACAGGCTCTACAAACCTGGACAGCTTTTTGATCGCCTGATCTGATTTCAAGAATTACGGTACGAATTCAATCAGAAACGTTAAGTGAATAATGCCCCAGACGGACACATATCACGATCATAATCACTGCTATTTCAAAATATGACGGGTTATAATTTAGGTGCCTTGAAACAGAATATAGTTTAAGGTGAATAATTACCATTAGTAGATACATTTGAGGAGGCATATTTTACTAACTTTATTAGCAACACGATCACGCACTCAAATAAAGTTTGCCACAGTGACCAAAACTAATAAATCCATCACAAAAGGGTAACACGATAATTAACGACACAAGTTCCACATGCATGACATAAAGATCAGAAGCCACGGTGAATATGAACGAAGTGGTAGAGGTATAAATCAAGGCATTAGTGGGCCGTTCGGAGGAAGCGCTGCGGATATCATAACCAATGATCTGACATGCACAGCTGATAATTATTGGTGAAACTGGGTCACGCCTTTTGCTACTGAAATGAAGGACTCATTTACTGAAAGTCAACTTGTGATCACAGAGACAATAGCGGCATTAGCTAAAAAGGATGTCGTTTAACGTTAAACTCCGTAGTTTTAATCAATATTCGGACATAAAACGTTAATTACTGTTGTAAATGGGCCTCGTTTACTTCTCCTGAAAGCCGCGGGCCCTATTGCACAATCGTATGATTGGACGAAGCCCAGTGAAGGGCATTTAGGTAAACATGCAGTGATGATTTCATACCGGTCAAGGAAACCACGATAGGAAAACCTCAAAAAGTATCTACGTATTTTTAAAATAGCAATTACATATGTATTGCTTATAGTGTTATTAATAACTTCGATTGATGGTAAAGTTATTTATACACTTAAACATTCTGTACGTAAGCGCAATCATGTAAGTTTATCTACAGTAGAAAAGAGCCATAACGAAAGCTGGCGTTCCTCAAAATACATACAGCCGATCGCGCTAACACAGCTAGCCCTTTCTAAAAGGTACTCGATATCTATCGTTTTGGGTAGTCAGCGAACTGATGTAGACGTTTGTCTACAAGTCCAAGCCTTGAGTTCGAGTACTTGTTAGGTAAGGCCCTTCGATGTAAAGAGTGCGTTCGGCCGGTAGCATCATCTGTTAACTATCCAGCTGTGCAATAGCCGACCACTATTTAGAACCATTAGGTTAAATAATCATATTCGAATCGATTACTTAATACAAATTGCGAATACATCCCGTAAGTTAAGATGCGTGAGATAACGTGCGTAATTGAAAGGTAACTTGAAACTTAACCCTTTAGGCATTTAATGGAGAGGAAAGTCATGTTGTGGATGTAAAATCAATACGCTGCGTAGGTTTATAATTAAGAGCCATAAATAATGTTCGGACGCGGAACAGGCTTGAGAGGGAACAACGGGAACTCCGTGAACTCTCCGATGTATATTGCGATATGGATTAAATCTCGAGGAAGCATTAAGCGACACGATCTATAAATTTTACATCCAGGGCAGAAAATATTCAAACACGCATTCAAATTTAAATTTATGCACGGTCTAGTAGAGATAACTACTAATCCTGTTAATCCTTCTAAATTCTTGAGTTTTAAGATTCAGAGATTAAGTCAATATTCAATTTAAATGGATATTGTGATATAGACGTCCTGTCTTTATAAAGCATCCAGTCCCAAGGTAAGCAGAGCTTGTGTTATGGGTACTAGATGACTGATTTATTCAATACACAATAGATATTTTTATAGATAGAAAACACACAGAACCTCGTAACAAATATGGCCGAAATCGAACCCGCAACCTTAGAGAAAAGAGGACCACCGCCCCCCTCAACTTAATTTTTTTGGCAATATTCGTCAAAATAAAAAACGTATACGTATATACGTCAAAATCCATCGTATTTTCCCAATTTACGAGTTGCCTACCGAGTAGGTATGTGCCTTAAGAGTGCCTTGCATTAAATCAGGTGGTGGTATGCATGTCAGCGTGAACAAACAGAGAAGGCTCTCCAGACGCCGACACGGCATAAGTGCTTCTATTTGTCCACAAATACAACTCCCGACACGTCCCGAACTGCGAGATAGATAATAACATAAAGACAAACTTTACCCTGCCGAAGATAAACTGCTTCTGTAAACTGGAATTCATCCGATTTATCTCTGAAATTCCTTTACTAGTTAACACTTACCCTTAATTCTTTACTCAAATTCCTTTTGCGACCGTTTGGGGACCGCCGTAAAGTTTTGCTGCTACGTCGTCGCTCGCTAAGTAAAATGCTTTAATTTTATTTGGGCGAGGCAAAAACGTTGCAAATTCATATTTTAAAGCAGACTCCAAAATAAGACTGATCTAGTTTTATAAGCATTAGTTTTACTGATCCGATAATCAAAGATAATTATATTAATCCGATCAGTGCAGCAAGAGAACCTGTTTCACTTTAAATAAAGAACCAGTCAAAATCTAGTAGTATTTTACGTCGATTACGACTTGGAGGGATTTGCATCGAACTTTGTGAAGACGGTATCGCAGACTGTTGATTTAACCTCTATAGAGCACGTATGGGATGCGAAACGAGAGAGAAAGTATCAGAATTTCGTAACCCTTCGAAACAAGCAAATTGAATCTTTGTTCTAAAAACACACCGAGCATTTAAGTTGAGGCAATACCAAACCTTGAACACCCAAACCTTGAATATCATATAAGCTTCATTAACATTAAAAGCTATGGTTAACAGTTGAAATGGCAAATAGAAACAAATTATCTAACTGATCAAGGTGTCTACCGTTTAAAGCCATTAACATTTAATTTATCTGTGCAGATTTATCTTGCGGCAAGTGATATTATTAACATAATACAGGCTTAGGATTTGTACGGGTAAGCTTTTAGTGTCGATGTCGTGAGAAGTGACTTGTTCGTAATACTGCAGTCTGAAAATCGTAACTAACTACTGATCATATCTTAGCATTACCACATAATAAATATTATTAAAGGCATTACTAGCTAACTGCAAAACAAATGATTTTTGCATGAGCGATACGGTAAATCAAAACCTCGCAGGCAAACACAGAAATTCACAGACTTTCAGTAGGATATAAATCATTCATACACTTATAGATAATCCTATAACATGGAACAAAATATTTAGGTGAATAGAGGTGGTAATTTTAATACTTTATTTTAAAATTTGGCTTAAAGTTTATTTTGTAACCCAAATGAAAATAAAAGTTATCGTTTTTGATTTTTGTTAAGTTACACAATTTAAACACAGAGAAAACTTTTGAAGTATCTATCGAGAAAAGCAAAGATGAATAAAACAAAGTAGAAAAATAAAAGCAAACCCCGCCCAGAGTGCTCAAAGCGAATGATCTTCATGGTAATAATGTAATTTAGATAATATCGTCAGAGCAGCCGGTTCTGATCGCCGATGTCACCGCCGATGTAGACCCGCAGAACTAGAACTAGTGTAACATCTTCGCATAATTTTCTGCTTCGAATATAAATTGAGTCATAATCCCGATTAAAGTTATCGAAGCGGCACATCCGATTATGTGATTGTTTATTTGTTATTTCTTCACTGATTGCAAATTATATTACCATAGAATAGTCATTTAATCGGAGATACGAAGGACTTATGTTTATATGCAACCTTTTAGATAAAATAATTTCTTAGTTAATAGTAAATCTGATTGTGATCGTTTAATATAATATATTATACGAGACGTAATTACGCTAATCTAATATGTTATACCTATAAATTCAAATGATTACCGAACTTAGATGCATCAAAAAGTTATCTGAAAGACTTTTAATAAGTCACCGTAAAATAATGTCCTAAAGGTCAAGTCCTTTCAGAAAACAACAGGCAACAAAGCAGTATGTTAATGTAACATAACACAGCTTACAAAACGAGGAATGTTGTCGCCCTTACGAACCCTACATGAAAGTATGTTTGAAATTCGAATGTCCGCTCAATTTCCCAGAATAAATTACAATGATGATGGAATAGCGCCAGTATAAAAGACTGAAGATAAACTGAATTGACAGACGACCTGTCTTAGATATGAAAAATAGACTATTCATTTGTAACAAAAAAATAAAACAGCTCCATAATAAAAAGCGCGAACTATCAACCTCGCGAAAGAACATACAAAATCAAGAATATAGAATCAAATATAAAAAAGATAAGTCGTGCTCAAATAATGGCATGAACAAGGAAACACGGATTCATTATTATAGATTCAATATGAATATGATGAAGTAAAGAAAAACAAAATCATAGGCTGATAATAATTTAATTTTGAAGACACAAAAGCACTCATGGTTAATAATCGTAACAAGAACATGAATCATACAACTATGCTGTCGTAATCAGATTTGTTTTACTGCTCCAGGCAATAAGCCTTTAAATTCTTCAATCTCTACTAAATTACAAGAGCTTTTACGTTACGCATTCACGATTTCTTTATCCTGATGGAATTTTCACTTAAAATTTAAAAGGCTTTATCTACTTTAAAATTTTAAATCATTGTCTAAGGTTCAATGCGAAGAACATAGAGCCATTGAACCTGGAGTTTTGACCTCCTTGACATGACAATTCGAGTACGTGGTTGGTCCGTCCGTAGGTATACTCAACTCACACCGCAACCGCAATCCTATGAATCATCCTTTCTAAACTTATTTGTTACCTCTATGATATCATTAAGATAAATATCTTCCAACATATTTCGTAGATTAAATTAATTCTCGGTACAAATCACTGTCACGAACACAAAACTATATGAGCTGGTGAGTACCAAGAGCTGTCACTTGGGTAGGTGCTTGTTAAGACAAGACAATGCAGCAACAGGTTGGCTTATGAAGCAATAGTTATTGTTTTGAAGACATTCGATTAGAATCTGTAAGCCACATCGTGGGGACAAGTTGCATCTATGCAACTTGTTTGTTACCTATTAAAGATTACTGTTGCTTATGCATGCACCGACACAATACACTATCTATTTCAATAAATCTCCCGGGAGTTGTTGCACGCCAGCTTTTTCATTTGTCTCTAACTTCTAAAGTGTAAAATAAATCTTATGAAAAGCTCTCGTATTGTTTGGAAATAAGATATACATTATAGAATTAATGTTTCCAGGGTATCTACAATCAAATGCTTTTGATTCAAAGATTAACCCAATACATTATTAAGTGCCTAAAGCATCACGCAACTTTAAGATTGATGAAACAGTTCCAAAAAAACACTTTCCCTTATGGGACTAACTCTAATTTGGATCACAGATATGGAAGGCACAATGAAAATAAAGGCAGTTTACCATCACATTAAAATAACAATAGTAAAACGGTAGCAGTCACGCAACATCGCCTTCTCTAAATCATAACAATATTTTTTGTCTTTCGTAACCATATCTGATACATTCCGAGAAAATTTCCTCACAAAATGTATGTTTACAAAGTGACATCACCTAGAAAATTTATTACTTACAAAATTCTTATTTGCTTTGCAACTTCGACCAGACGTTTAGGTTATTTCGAACGAGGAGTACCTACGAGTACCTGAGCAAGGGTTACAGTGAAATGAGCGCTTAATGTTATCAATACGATAACTTAAAATGCGATCAAATGAACGAGTTAGTAGGAATTTAATTGGCAGCCGGTTTGTGCGCCGCGCCGCGCCGTCTGCCACTGTTCTAACCTAGTTGCAACCACTACAGGTACCGACAAAAATTACAACCAATCGCAAATTATAAAGGAAATGTTAACAAATTATGAAACGCACTTTCTTATTGAATATACGACAGAGCTGCCAAAGGTTAACGGCAGGCAGCAGGGCACTGCCGCAAACCACAACATGCAGCGACGTTAACGGCCCATACATTAATAATGATTACAGAGCAGTACAGCAGAACATCTCACTTCCTTCCATTCTCCTGAGATGAATCAACTATCGGCAGTCTCGAAACGAGGACAGTGAAGCGACCTAACGCAAGATAACATATTTCTAGGAGCATTCCCAGTTATCTTTACGTATATTAACACAGTTTGTTGTTGATATTGCAATAGAGCAAGCAAACACTGCTTTCAGGGCTACCACTTTCGTCGGGGACGTCAACCTCTGCGGGTTAAATATATCTCTAAATAAATATACGTCATCGAGTGGATTAACAAAGTAAATTATGGGCGTGATAGCAGCAGTCGCGTGTCATGCATCATCTTTCTGACGAGGGCCCCCCAGTGATGACAAGCGTCGAAGAGACCATAGCCCACGTCGCTAAAGAAACGACATTCGTTCGTTAAAAAATGAATTGACTGTAATCAAAGTCAGTCATTATGCTGTCTAACATAACAAAACGAAAGACGAAACATGTTTTCATTTTAACATTTCACTCAACCGCTTCAGCAATTTAATTTTTAATCAACATTTCTTTAGTAAAGCACAAGAGAAAATGTTAAGAATTGTGAGTCATTTAAAATTGCAACATAAAGGCAAATTTATAATCAGCTACCCGACGACATTCCACGAAGCTCGCGTAGTTGGGGACAGGTAAACGTGCCAGCGCTCCCTGCGCAGGCACACGATCACGATCAAATTAAAATGACAACTACTATGCTAATTACAATCAAAAGATACATTAATAAAATCGACCTAAATCCAATGACATAGATACGTTTTATCAAATCCACTTTCGTACATACAATATTTATGCCCATAAATTAGTACTAAGTCGAAGGCATCGCCTCACTGACCTTATTTCGATTTCGTAAACGGTACACCCTGATAGAAGAGCTGGGGGTATTACTTTTATGATAATAGTAAACTGAGGATTTAACAGACGACACTTGTAAGATCTGCTATTTATCTTTATTAAGATCTACGACATTCATGAGCTAGGTTAGGAGCGGGAAAGGGGTTCGGCATTCAACGCGGATTACCTTGTCTCGGTGCGTGATGTAACACGCTTTATAAATAGACCACTCGAGCCTTATACGAATTAATGCCAGTTGCATAGTTTATTTTTCATAAACCATCATTAATTCAGTTGAAGAAAGAACCAAAAGCTTAAACCCAAACAAGCTTTTACAGCTTAATGCTCGAGAAGAGAACATAATAATTAAATGAAACTGGAAAGTCAGCGAGCAAATTAGGGTGGTCTTTCTCCATTCTTTGTGGTCAATATTTACGTATCACGGTCAAAAAAATATAATAAGACATCTTCCGTTTTAACGTTTTAATTTACCAACGGAAGCATCGTGACTTGCGAGAATCGTATCAGATTAATTTCCACTGTTGTAGAGCCGGCCGACCGACAAGTCCAGTCTGTAGAAATAAATAGTTTCTAAACATCGCGGTGACGTGTAGACAAAGGGGTAGAGATTGCTAACAAAAGCTCGGAGCTTGGAAATACACGTTATCCCTCCAGGAAGCTAATCCATCCAGTAGGAAGACACTAAAAGGCCAATGACATTGTGAAAACAAACAGTCGTCTATTAGAAGCTAATGATGATGACCTTCCGTTTATTCAAGCTTTGTTTAGTGACAAAGTACGATATTACGTGTAGGATTATGTGTGCTTAGTGAAATGAAATTACTGTTTATAGAGAGGAGGAGAGCACCTGGAAGTGCAGCCGCGTTGGCGCGGTTCCAGCTCCACTGAACTTTGACAAGGAGCTGCGGTAAATTGGCCCGGCACAGCCGTCGATGCACTTTATAACGTACGTACAAAGTTACCTCGAGTTTTTACGCATCATTTAATTTGCAGTCATTGCTTTTTCGAGGAAATAATTAAAATTCCCTATTGCACCTCGCTCCTTTAGCGAAATTCAATCACGCCGAGGTCGATGCACTCCAAATAATAACTGAATTTCGAACTGCCTGCAGGTATGCAACAGGAATAAGAATGTTATAACCGGGTTCCCTCAATTATTTGTACAATATTTCTTTATTAGTCGTCATGACAAGTTGAACGAGGCGTTGTATAGGCGATTTTGATTTAGAAGCGGGTGCTTATCGGTTTTGATGTATGCGGGATGGACATTAAATGAAATTGCTGTATCGACTTCCATTGATCATGATTATTTAGCTGTCAGTGATTGCTGCCGTCTACAAGGCGCTACGCCTGTTAGCGAGTAGTGGAACGTAGAACATCCGCTTGGGTCTGATCGACCGTCAATTAAGTACATAGTACAGAAAGTGGGGCCGCAGCCGTGACGAATTAAAACGTAACGAAATGCGACTACGTGCGCAGCAGATCCCTTCTTTACATCGACAAAACGACCTACAAAAATCAACACTGCATTTATTCATAGATCTATTACTCTGGCTCCATGCACAGACTCCTTTAATTGGAATCGT
Source organism: Eupithecia centaureata (assembly GCA_944547425.1). Classification (NCBI taxonomy): domain Eukaryota; kingdom Metazoa; phylum Arthropoda; class Insecta; order Lepidoptera; family Geometridae; genus Eupithecia; species Eupithecia centaureata. The sequence continues at coordinate 3,513,757 of OX155681.1, read as the reverse complement.
CTACAAATCTACATCAAAAGTAAATTATAACTAATAAACCACTATTACGATGACGTGATAATAATGCAAAGAGCAAGGTCGCCTTGTAATTTATATGAATAATTAACTTGATCTTATCGCGAATGTCATCCGGCAAAAACAAATAAAGCGAACGTTACTCTTCGTATCACATTTGATACCTGCAATTTAAGGTGTATGTATCGTTATAAACTACAAAAATGTTGACATTCTCTTAGATAACTAAACTGACTGAATTGAATTTACACCAAAATTCATTGCTCGAATCAATTTAACTGCTAAAATTATTGGTTACTAAAGGGTTCCGTAATGCGTAGGTGGTTTGGACAATGAACTGATACCTAGTCCACGAACTGCAGCGGTATGCAAATAGATACATAGTTGCATAGGCGAGACGGCACACCCGGTGTTGATCGTGGTATAAACAATGCCTGTAATCGAACCTGATGGGACGCACGCCTAACACCCGCTACGAGAAATACGGCCGGCAACAATCTTTCTAGAAGCGGAATTAGAATACAATACTTGTTATATATTCTAGTTTTTATCGGAATCTCTCAGTGGCGTACATGTGTCCTTAAATCCATATGAAACAACGAAAAGTGTGCTTACCCTGTGTTTAAGATTCTATTTATTTCAATCACATACAGGAACTTTATTTGAAAATACTAATTGTATAGTTGAATAATATTAAAGTAAGAATTAGTTTATTTTATTGCACAAATATAAGTAATTCTACAGTGGTGGTAAGGTTTAAATCCTGGTCAATCTGTTTAACGTCTCTTAAAAGGTCACATAACAAAACCTAAAAGAGATAGCTACATAAATAAATAAACTCGTAAAATCTCAGTTAAACAGCGCTATAAAGTGTACTGCGAACAAATCTTTAATTAATTTCTATTCTACACAGTCGTATGCTATAGGAGTGCCTTTTAAGAGCTTAATGCAATTTTCAATTAGATGTCGCTAATGCGTTTTCTTAATCTTATTTTATTGCTCTATTACGAATTACACGTTTCATGCTTGTAAATAGTAATGTTAAAAGAACTTACTAGATGTTATGTTACCACTGTTACCAGTGACTTCGTTCGCAGTTGTTAGTTATCTGATCTGTGTCCTTCCTTAGAAAACTAAATCTAAATCCTGGTACATATTTCGAACGAGATGCGTGGTGGGCAAAGGTCTGCGAAGCAGGAGATTGAGGGTTCGATTCCCGCCTTAGGAAAAAGGTTTGTACGATCTGATATTTGTTCCGGGGTTCTGGGTGTTTTCTATGTATAATAAAATTACTATCAGCGTTATGTACTGTATTAAGTATATCACTCATACCCACATAAGTTCTGCTTAGCTTGAAGCAAGATGATGCTGGATTGTCCAGCATTATTTATGAAATTAAGATCCATTCAGCCTACTATTCCTAACAAACAAACAAGCACAGTTACTACATCTATAAATATAATGTATTCGTAGTGTAAGCAGACCTTAGAGACGTTTCAAGAAAAGATCGATCGACAATAAACATAAGACATAATAAAATAGCAAATGAAATCGTATAGTACCGGGTGTAAGGAACAGAACAGGTGCCGGGTTGTTACCCTGCGGCACTAAAATGTCAGGCGAGTTTATAATGTAAATCACTTTCAACGGACACTCGTGCAATATCTCACAGGGAAAGCCTTATCAAGCCACTTTACTTGTTCAGCTCGACACTATTGTAGATAAACAACAATGATTTTCCAAATCGTGACTAAGGAAAGCCTCGTAGAGCTACAAACCGGAAGCTAGTGAACTTATGCATAATTAAAACCTTAATTTGGTCAGCTACGAGTGGGTGGCTGGCGACAGCTGAGTAGGTTCTACTACGTGCCGCGTAGATGCAACTAATAAATAAGTTGGTAATAAGGTTTATTGAGTAGATTTGACAGTTCACCGTTATTCTAAACTAATTTATGGTTCTGTGAATTTATTCCTCAGATGCATAATCATCATCATCATCAGCCAATATTAGTCCACAGCTGGGCCTCCCCTAATGAGCGCCATAGCGCCCTGTCTTGCGAGTTGCATAATGCATTGGGCTTATTCGGAAATCGAGGCGGAGTCGAAGCAATTGCTTCAGAGCCTTAGCATGAATCCGTTTGTAGTTTACAAATTACTAATAATTAATGTTAATGGAGGAACAAGGTCTGCGATTTCGGATTAAAGTTCCCAATTACCGCGTGAGAAAAAACTATACGTGTGCTTAACGTACTGCGGTAAAATCTATAAGCCCGAGTAGGCGTAACAGAGGGTTGCGTTAGGTCTGAGAGGTATACAATAGATTCAGGCATTACTTTGCGGAAACCCTTTGCACAATTTTTTTTATTTATTTATAGAATAAATAAATATCTGGCTCGGGGCTCGGAGAGAGGCAGTGATTCAACGTCAATAATTCATACATTATGAGTTTTCGTAGACTACCCTCAAGTTAGTGTTGTTGTTTAAGGTAGAATAGTGCAAAAAATATGTCACAAAAACATCGAATTCAAGTCATGAATTTCAAGTATATCACGCATTCGACGATAAAAACTTAAATAATTGACGCAATGTTTTTTTTTGTCTATTCATCCCTAGAAACCAATCCCTGTGCTTTGCCTTCTGTTGACTAAGGTCATAAATAGTGTTTGACGTGCCTGGTGACAGAACAGTCTTGTTTTCCAGACGGGGCGATGTTAAGCTTGGCAGTGGCGGCGCTCGCGTGCCTCTGCCTGGTGCGCGCCTCGCCCGCTGAGCCCTACAGCCTCCGGTTATACCCGCAGAAGATACATAGCACTAAGGTCAGAAAACTTTTACAACTTGTATCTGTTACTAGAGCTTAAGTCTTGAAAATAAAAGAACGTATAGATTACCCTGATGAGCCTCCGAAAAATGATACTAAGGTGAGTGCTTATAAACGTAAATTGGAAGTTTTAGGGATTTACAAAGTAGCTCAGTAAGCTTTCGATCAGTGGTGCCGGCCGAAGGAAAATACAAGAGTATTCCGCACTCAACACATGTAATTTTTCGAGCTTAATAGGAAGTCTAATATTGGGTTTGAATAATTTGATGTTTTTTTCACAAAATGAACAAAAAAACTTCACGCATACTTAAGCGATAGCTCAAAAACTAAAGATCAGATCTGGAACAAATTTAAATAGGACATGAGAAGCACCAGCTTTTAAATAAAAAATCACAAATATCAATGCACTCAGAAAAACAATACCGCATAAAAAGGTGAATTGAGAACCTACTACCATTTTTTAAAATGAGTGGAAAATAAATATAAATGTATGTTGTCAACTTTAAGTTTCATTCATTGGCAGCAAGACATAATGATATAATGATGTGTTAGCTCGTAAATAACAGATTTTTACGCCTAAGGGAAGGGCACGATAATAAAATAGACATGTTCATAGATTCTAAGTGTTTACCGTTTCTTTATAAGAATCTTTCGACTAACTGTTTGAAGTTCTCTTTGACGTGCCTTAATATACTATGTATTTCAGGATATATCTAGCGTACTATCGAGTATCGAAGAACGCCTACGGGTTTTGGACACAGTGAGCGCCGTTCAAGCGAAGCAAACTCGAAGACTCGACGTTATACAGGACAAACTAGGTAACTGAACTAAGAATGTAAAACAAATAAATCTCTACACCGTTACTAGTCTCGGGGCAAAGTAAGAAACAACTTGACCCGAATAATGTAAATATTGAAAGCAGCAAAGCTGTTCGCCACTCAGGAGACAAGACATGCCTAATGCACACAAGGTATACTATACTAGGGGGTTACTAAACAATTTGTTCCGAGGAGGTTTGCTTACACAGCAGGATAGCAGGGCTTTCTTTCTATTTCCGTGCTTTGAATTTTGATTTTAATAGGCACGTTAATAAATCAACCATTGAAGTGAATTACATTTCATAGTGATAATTAACATAGTCTTAAATTTGGGTTGATACGATATTTAACTAATGAGATAAAATCCAGTTGAATCAAATAATTCGAATCTTTACTCTGTTACTGTTTAGAACACCATGTATAGATAGAGAATAGCTTTAGTGAGTGTACAATATTAGCATGCGAAACGCAATGTTTGAACGTGTTGTAATAAGCCATACCCCTCGTAATTGCTAAAGTCTTAAATGGCAAAAGTTTTCAAAGCTATAAAATAAGATAAACTTTAGATTCTATGGCATTGAAAACTTCTCCCTCTTCCGTTTATTAATCGAAGCGGGAACTAATGAGTCGTTTTGTGTCATATCCTATTTTACTGCGTCCGTTAGGCAATACTTCCACATAGACCAATTGACCAGGGAGTGTGTATAAAGTACCAATCAATTGATAAAAGGATCCGCTAACTAAGCTAGGGCGGAGAATAAATTATCAAAGTCCGTGAGGAGGTTCGCTAATCAGGGAAGCAATTATTGTATAATTGTTTGCAGATCGCGTCGAGACTACATTGACTTTGAAATTAGAGAGGGCTCAGCTCGCCGCCGAGAGGCTGGAACACAGATTGCATATGCTGCAGGTTAATGTACAGGTACTTACGCGTATTTTTTCATATTTAGCGGTATAAGGTTTCCAGATGAAATGCAGAATTCACTTGATTTAATCATAGTCGAATGAGACAAGTATACAATCTTGAATCAAGTGTGTGCACAAAATCAGGTGCTATTCCGACTATATAATTCCGATGGGACCATAGATGGACCCGACAATAATTGACAGTATACTTAAGTCAAACGCAGTTTCGGTTTTGTGACGTATTTACCCACTTTTATGATTCCAGGCATCAATAAGAGAGAGCAGTGATAATATAGAGCAAAGTCACCTCAAAATAGTAGAGCTCACGCAGAATCTCACCAACAGTATCAACGCACACAAGACATTACTGGAGAAGGTAAGAACATTAATCATAACAACATACCCATTCCATGTTATTAAAAGACTGATTTGGCAGTGGGCTGGACTGCAAGATTGATTACGAGCAAATGCGTACGAACTTGAGCTTGAATGTGTTTTAATCAATCAACTTTTTTATCAGGTTAACGGTGCTTACGCGGACACTTGGCATAGAGGCTTGGTGCTCGAATCCCTGATGAGGGACGGTATGTCTCTCGTGAACGTGACGCGGCGAGAGTTGGCTGATGGCCTGAGGGCTTTGGCGAGACGGCAAAGGGACGCAAGACTCAACTCCGCTGATCTTGAAGCCAGTTTCGCCCGCCGGCTTAGCGATAATACTTATAAAATTGATTTGAAGGTAATTTACGATCCGTCTGATGAGTTACGAGAAACTCGGTTTCGCTCATTTCAGGACCGGTGCCATTTTCTCCGCATCATGATTTGTTTACGGTAACTTTGCAGATGCAAGAAATTATGGACAACCAGAAGCGATTCGTGGACTCGTGTCAGCCAGTTCAGCAAGACGACCCGAATATAGTCGCGAATGTACTCGACAAGTCATTCAATTCCCTCATCAGCAAGTGAGTTTTTTACATATTCGATACATAATCAGTTACTGAATGTTTCAATTGCATTTTGATTGTTTCAGAATCTCAACAATATTCCGCGAACTGCAGGGAATTAAGGCGACTGTGCGAGAGCATGACAACTCAGTTACGAAGCTCCTAAATACAGCTCGAATGTCACAGGTACTTCTTTCAGATATTAAAGTGGAAAACCCCGAACACGAGCATGTATAAAAGTCCTTAATAGAGGCTGGATCCTAATCGATCTTGAACTTGATCGAACAAAATAGAGAATCTTATGACCTAATTCCTTTCCGTTCTTTTTAATTTAAATCTAACGGCAAAAGCTTTCATTTCATATGTAATTTTCTTTTACAGACGGAAGCAACTTGTCGCCGGCTAGAATCCGCTTTCCGCAACACCTCGCATGGCGTCTTCAAAGAAACAGAACTGAAACAGTTAACGCAGAAGTTCGTCGATCTGACAGACCGTGCTGACGCGGCGCTGATCAAACTGGAGGCAAAGATCGGAGAGGAAGCCGATTTGCCTATGCCTTCATCCGATGTCAAACTGGCTGCTGATAAACTTCTGCGGCAACTTGAGGAAATCAAGTAAGTTAAAGCGATACACCTACGAGTACCTATTTATTTAATACATTATAAAGTGGCATTACTTTAAATAAAACACACCTTTAAAATAGGTTATTAATCTTCAGCCTATATGTCCAGAAAGGTTGATGGTCGTGTTCGTTTATTAATTTAGGTTTTTTAAACGAAAATAACTTTTTGTACATATATCTATCTACATATTGCGTGAAAGAGGAACAAACATCCATACAAACTTTTGCGGTTATAATATTGGCAAGGAAAGTGTTCTGCCAACACAAATTAGGTTCGTAGTTAACCCGCGTACATTATTTAACTACCATAAACATTTATAAAATTCTTTATATTTCCAGGGAAGAAAAACCCTCAGAAGAAGACTTTGATTACGATGGCGACGATGATGATGCTGGCTTCTTCGAAGACGGCGACATCATGGAAGAGGACCAACAGATCCTGAGCAAGGCGTCAGAGCGGGAAAGAGCAACGAGCGAAAGCACCACTATGCGTCCAACGCACCGAAGACATCTCCATAAACATCCTTACGACCGCGGCCCTAAATGGACGAAGCCTCTAGACTAGCATAACCTTCTTATAAATCTTATACAACATTTACATTACAGTTTTATTCCTTGATTTTACTGCCCATAATAACTTGCAAGTTTGTAAGTATGAGCACAGCTAGGCTGCAATTTTATAGGGTCTAAAGAGGTCAGAAAATTTAAAGGCTTGTGATTTACAATTTATTTACACCATGTAGCTTGTAATTATCTGATTTAATGGCGTGAAGAAAAAGGTGTGGAGACAATATACACATGCATATGAGAATATTGCAAAATTGCAGATGTTGAGTTTAGTCACTTGTTTAGTCACTTGACACTGAATGTTCAAATGCCTTATATGCATCAGTATGTATCAAAGGTGTGGTTGATATTATATTTCCTAGAACCTACTTAAAATGATTTATTTGGAGCATCTGATCCAGATTATTAAATCTTCTAAAACATGTAAATATAAACTAGGAGTGTAGAAAAGCTTTCTAATAATAAGTGAGCATATAAGAAGAATTTGATTATGAAACAAACAGATTATGAGTATTATTAAACCCATATACTTTAAAATTGTCCATTTAAAAAAAAAGTAAACATCAACCACTCACATACGTATGCTAGAAATTTAAACATACATATTCTAGAAGATATAACAATAGACTGAACAAAACATACCTAAGTATTTATTTTTGATAGTACTCTTATTTTTGTTCCTATCCAACATAGAGTATCAAAATTATTCTGTTTCACTGTACCTCTATCTTAGATTACAGTTAATTTTAAACTTACCTCCATCTTGGCACTGTTTTGAAAAATAGTAAGAGCTTTGTGGGTTAGTTGTGAGAAACAGGAGCCCAATGTAGCAATTTTCTGCCGAGCCGTGAACGCAACCTCCGGCTCTTCTGCTTCCAACTCCACTGAAAGTAATTAACACTTTTACATAAACTTTAGGGCATGTAGAACTTAGTACTTAATAAAAGAAATATTTATCAATAGAAATTATTATATTAAATACTAGCAACCCGCCCCGGCTTCGCACGGTTTTATTATACATATAAACCTTCCTCTTGCATCACTCTATCTATTATAAAAAACCGCATCAAAATCCGTTTCGTAGTTTTAAAGATTTAAGCGTTCAAAGGGACATAATGACATAGGGACAGAGAAAGCGACTTTATTTTATACTATGTAGTGATATCACATATCTAGTTATTACACATAACACATGCTCTGGTTAAATTGGGGCTAAATGCTGATGTGCGAGTTGACCAGCATTATTATTGTATTTGTTTGGTATTTAAGGTAAAGCAACTGCCTCATAATTTCCATTTAGTTGAAGTTCCCGTATCACAAGCTCTTCTCTGCTGATTATGCAATGTACATGTCCAGTGTTATAGAATGTTTTGGTGCCATTAAAAAAAAACTATATGGTAGGTAATAATTTTTATATCAGCTGTTGTTGCACCTTACTTAACAAAAAAACATGTAGCTAAGCTTAGTTCTACCTTGATGGATCAATGAAATGTTCAAAGGATTATCTTGAGTTTATCGCTTTTGCTTTCCATAAATTACAGAGAAGGTGGAAAGGAGAATAGTTAGGGGATATCCAGCGGCTGAACCATTTACCAAGTATAATATTTTAAAGTTGTAATTCATAAAAACATGAGAAAGTCTTAGAGCCCCAGAGTTCATTGGCTGAACCGTGTGGCGTGCTGACCTGTGGACGTTCTAAGGGTAACGCACATTAGAAAACACTTTTCTAAAAACTTACCCAAAGAAGTATCTAGTTCGACACATGCTTTATCAAATTCTTTTTCTAAAATATCCAACCACCTAAATCCTACCCCGGTGGTCGCCATTTTTCACAATAAAAGTTGTTGTTGACACTGAAACGTCAAAATGATTCTGAAATGTCATTTGATTTCGTTCAAAAACCATAGAATGTCTTTCTTCCGTCCGCCCCTGTCTTTTTCGTTCAAAAATAAATATAGTTTTACTACTCATCGCTAGATGGCCGTAGCTGTTTTAGAAATTGGCAAGATGCCAGCCTATAGCATAAGAATAGACAATATTCTTATGCCTATAGTGTGACTAGGAAGTGGCTGTACCCAAAGACTATGACTACATACATTCCGGCTGTGCCGTCCTATTTGAAACTAGTTACTGCCGGTTGCACACAGGCTTTTGATTAAAAATTAGTAGGTACAAGTCCATCCCCAGGTTATACCACTATTATCCATAAGTTAAACCTGTCTTTATGATCTGTTTGAGCGTTAGGTAGATACATAGTTTTTATTTCGACAAACTAGCAGAAATTTCAGTAGAAAATTAAGTACATATTAAGAAATTAAGCTTATTTCTTGTTTACTACCAATATCAATAATTGAATTTCTAATCCTGCAGATAATACATGAAACATTATTTATATCGATACTAACTGCGCCCCGCAACATAACTCACGCGAAAAATTTTGAAAAGTAGTTTTATGTTATTCCAAGCCTACAACTTTTCAAAATTTTAGCCCGACCCGTTCAGTAGTTTGATTCTAATCTGTTTGATTGTAGTTTGGGCGTGAAGAGTTAACAAACATCCATCCATCTCAACTTTCGCATTTATAATTATACTAGCGATCCACCCGGCTTCGCACGGTTTTATTATACGAATAAACCTTCCTCTTGAATCCCTCTATTTATTAAAAAAACTGCATCAAAATCCGTTGCGTAGTTATAAAGATTTAAGCATTCAAAGGGACATAGGGACAGAGAAAGCGACTTTATTTTATACTTTGTAGTGATAAGTGTGATGTAAGCTAATCTTGAGCCGCCGGAAGTAGTTTAACAGCAAAATAAAACTAATATGGCTATTAACATCGGCAGTATTTATTTCCTTATATATTTACATAAAGAAGCTTACAGTGAAGCTTATGTTGTACGAGTTTGCACACATTGGTAATAATAATGAGGTAAAGTCATTTCATAAAGGTTTTACAGAGAAATGGAGTTAAAACCTGAATATTGAAGTAAGTACCAAACAAACTTGTATCATACTGACTACGCTCTAAAAGTCAAATCGAGTCTTGGTAAGTATAAAATTTAATAAATTAAAGAAGTTACTTGACTTATGGCTTCTAACTAACAGGTAGATCAACTTGTAATCAGGTAGGTCCTACCTCTTACAGTAGACATGCAGTTTGCCTTGCTTGCGAAAGCAAATCAGACGAAAATTATGCTAATAAACTCGAATAAAATGACCTTTAGCTAGCTCATATAAAAATAGGAAAATACGTAATTAAAGTAGCATTATTATCAACATTAGTAACTACTCTCAAAACACACATACTCCACCGACAGACTTACACTCATAAATTTATCGTAAGTAGGTACCGTAAGTACCTATTTCTGTGGACAAGACCCTAAGGATCTTGTTCTACAAACTTTTAAAACTGCAAACAAAAATATCATTAAAATTTTCACAATAAATTTTGAAGATTGACGACATATTAGGAATAAAATTTAGGTATATTATCTGAATAAAAGTTGAAAGTTGATTAGGTAGGTTACTAAAAACTATTGTTTTTAAACAAAAAGATCATGACAATTTTCACAAAAGTATTAGATAGTAGGAAAATTCTACGAATCGGCTGATATATTTAGAACAAAAACTTAGGTATTATATGAAGGAAAGTTGCATAGGTAACTAAAAACTATTGTTATCATTCAATATGAAAAGGCATGTTTTCCGATCGTGGCCCATCATGCACTTCTTAAAATATGTACATAATGTATCTCAAGTACTACTGTCATTACAGTAGGTATTTATACAAAATATAACAAAGTTTCTTAACTAAATGCAACATACACCGCAATAGATTAAAAATTATCTATATTTAAAAGAAATAGATACATTTCATTTACAAATTTTAAATAGGTAACTTATACATTAATTACATGATGATAAAGAAACGAGGACCACGGGCCAATGTGTCGCCGAGCGATACCTATATAATTCTACGACAATTTTAGAGTTATATACTAAATGTAGAATTTGGAAAATGATGCTCAACAATAAATAAATTCGGTGTAAAAGTGTTGCCGCCGCGCCGGATCGTAAAATCACCCCATTTGTAGAATAGTAGGTAATATTTATTTTTCTCACACAAAGGTAAAATAAAATGCTTAGGTAGCAGGTGTTAAGACTAGGTACCCTAGCATAAGTTATTGGTGGGAGAGTAAAAACGTAGGTAAGTATAGCTAAATGTCTCAACAGTGATTATGACTGGTGTCTGTTATAGGTTTATGAAAAAGCTAGGTATATATAGCACAGATCACCAGTGTCCATGGGAGGTAAACATAGTAAGAGGTTAAAGTACAAATATGGGGTAAATAACGTAACAAAGATGCGTTACAATATAGGTACGTCGACAATGGATGTTCAATGCCTACGCCGGTTGCAAAACAAACACTTGGTGGGTGGGAAAATAAGTTTCCTTTGACGAGGTTGCTAAATGACATTTAGCCCTATGGCTAAATGTTATTTAGCCCTATGGCTAAATGTCATTCAGCAACCAGCAATATGGCTAATTACCCTAGGCAAATAAGTGAATGTGCCGTTTTACAATGGGCCTACTAATTCTAAAACAAACGGCTCAACCATTCTATGAACGAACGGGTACAGTCGGCGCGGCGGCGACAGATGCACCATTCTCATGAGCGTTACTCAACAGGGCGACAATGTTTTTGACTGGCCTCGAAACACTCGCACTGTACACTTGTAGAGATGTTTTTTACAAATACAAGTCATAAAACGAGACATAAACAAGTTGATCAACTTTAAGTGTGCTTATTTTGCCGCGCGACTTTCTAGTATAATCAGAAAGAAGAAGGTGCTATAGATATGACTAATTTTATGCATTATTATTATAATTAAATAGACAAATAGACCGAATACAGCAAACTAAGCTTAACCTAAGTTAAGTTCTCCTTTGTTTAATGACGACAACACTTTGTTCGACTTTTAAGAAGTTAGGGTACATTGTTTGATATCCAATTGAATTAAGGGTACTTTGAAAAGTAATCAGAAGAACAAAGTTAACGGATAAAGCTGCTAGTGAACTAGTGTCAATTAACTTTTAACTTTCATGTGAGTATAATGTAACTAACTTAGAAAGTATAGGAAGTTATACATAAAACTTTTACATCAATTTTGTATGAAAGCATCAACATTCATGAATCAGGTGATCATTAATTAAATTACCCAACTACCTCCCAGATAGGAGTCTGATATTCTAGATCTACTAGATGTTTTTCTAGCTAGATCTATGCAAAGTTTCAGCCTTTTCTAATCAGTAGTTTAGGCTTTTAAAGGAGTAAAAACCACAATCATCTAGACTTTTGCATTTATAATTATTAGATGTAGTATAAAAGCAAAAGTTCTGATATAAGAGTGATATGGAATCAGCTATAGAACAGCACAGCTCACATCTTCCGCAACAAATCTTGCACAATAGCCCGTTTATACAATATACAAAGCTAATCATAAAAGCTATGCAACTATGCAGCTGCTAAATCACATTTGAAACACTTGGTCCTCCGTTACATTATGAGATGACACAGTTGCCCTTGTCTGGAACATGGCCATCTGATCTCTCAATCTCCGAGAGTATGGCGTGGAACATATCTGTCACCGACTGAAATGGTAAAGATAAATGGAGTAGATAATAATTTGAGGGTAAGGTACCTTTTATATGAATAAGTTTCTTATGAAAACAGTGATCATGATCTCAATGGCTTTGTAGTTCTGGCTTTTTAAGTAAAAGCATTTCAGAATGCGTAAAGAGAATGGCAAAGGACCCCATTCTGAACATAATTCTTTGATTCCTTATAAAACAAACACTCTCGGGGTGGATAATAAATACCCTGGTGGGACGTGGAGTAGTTTGAATATTGATTAAGGCAAATTTAACCAAAAAAAGATGTCTGGGTCCAACAGCGCTATTTTTTTTGGAACCATGTAAAGTAGGAAATGGCTCGCCAAAACAGCGTCTCAATAATTGTAATTTACTTTAAATATATTTTTATCAGTTGCCTTTATTTTATGCCTTTGTTGTTGTTGTTTTATGCCTTTGATTTGTTTTATTATTTACTAGCGACCCGCCCCGGCTTCGCACGGTTTTATTATACGTATAAACCTTCCTCTTGAATCACTTTAAGTATAAAAAAAACCGCATCAAAATCTGTTGCGTAGTTTTAAAGATTTAAGCGTTCAAAGGGACATATCGAAATAGGGACAGAGAAAGCGACTTTGTTTTATAATATGTAGTGATTTAGCTTGTTGATTAGAACTATGTAAGTACATATCTGTATTTATGTAGGTAATCTGTAGTTTCACACGCGTCTAACCGCTATTATCTGTGTTCTATTTTTTTAAGCAGAAATCATTTATTATTATTGGTTTATGTAATTTTTGTAAGCCTCAATTGTAATTTTTATTATTATAACTATTTGTTTCCTCCGGGTCAGACATATCTTTTATAGATTTATCCTAATATGAATTTCTAAATCAGTATAGTAGCGATGATGGTGTTAGTTACTTGTAGTAAACCAATAAGAGAAAGATCCCGAGTCACACTGTTAGTAGTTAGTTATGGCAGGCGCCTTAGCTACCCTGCTGCTACACAAAGCAAAAACTTCTGCTGCCTTAAGCTAATTTTACATAGCTAAGTATCTCAAGTTTACATAAAGAAATAAATAAGAACTTGGTTGTCATGTAATCTAATTAGTCCACTTGATCCCAATGCTGGGTAAGTCACTCAAACATGGCCAGATTAATTTTAAAACTTTTGCGCACTGGCTCACATTACTGTAGATTTTTTAAGAGATTTGTTCTGTCCTACTTCTGGTCAAATAGTCACATTCTCCTCTCCACTATCAACTGTTTATATGTAAAGAGTAGCGTAGATTACAATACTCTTTAGAATAACTGAACTCACCTCATTCCTTTTAGCACTGGTTTCAACAAATGCAGCTTTCCACTTCTCGGCTAGTCTTTTACCCTCTTCTGTGCTTATTTTGCGCTCTAAATGCAGGTCCGTTTTGTTACCAACTAATACTATGGGCACACTGGAAACAATAATAATTTTAATAAATAACTATTCAATAACAAAACCAATTATTATAACATCTTATTTTAGGTAAACTGTTTTGGCAACTTAATTTACAATCAACAACTAGAAAAAATTCAAACTAGTATTTACAACTGCAACAATTGAGCTAACTGCAGGCGGTTGCAAACAGTCTAGAGGTAGCTCAACTGATCCATATCAATACCAGTCGGAAGTGTCCCTAAGATGCTGCTTTGTCACACTGTATGGCAATTTATAGTTATTGTATGTTTCTCATATGTTTCTATTTTAAGTGTGCAATTTTTTTTTCTACAGATAGTACATTCCTTTGGCTCTACTTTGAGGCTCAAAGTGTAAATTGTCTGGCTGTAGGTAGGTATTTGTGTTCATATAACTTTGTTAATAATTTGTTCAAATGTATTTTTCAAGTTGATTAGAGATAGATAACCCAAATTATTATTGTTGTTCCTTATTATTATTTTCTTTAGAGATACACACAATAGTAGTAGTAGTAGGGGCACTTACTGTATTTTTCCAACCATGTCCAAAAGTTTGTCATATATTATTTGGACAATTTGGAAACTTTTCCGTGATGTTATTGAGTAAACAAGAACATAGCCGTGGAAGTCCATGCAGTACTGTTGGGGGAATATGCCATACTCATCTTGACCTGCTGTGTCTACTAGTTTCACTTCATATTCTGTAGAATTTAGGCGGATAAACTTGGTAAATGCTGAAAATTAAAACCACATTGAACCAAATCTTTGTGAGAACATAATAAACAAAGTATCAATATTTTTATAAAAAATTTAATTAATAAGTATTGAGTTTATAAAGATGATAGGTACCTACTTTTGTTTTATTTTTATGGTTTGTGTACAAAAAGGTGTCTAGATTTTCTTGTACTTTTTGTGAAGAACTTGAAGTGATACATGTGTACTCGTAATAATAACATAGCATAAAATATATTTATTCTGTGATCATAGTGAGTTGTATGTTTTGAAGGTGAAACATGTTACGGGTTCTGAGTAGCAATGGGTGAGCTCTAAACATATACTTACTGTTTTCGATTGTGGGGTCATAAGAATCCACGAACTGCCCTTCCACGAATTGAATAATAAGAGATGATTTGCCTGAAAATGTATATTTACAAAATTAAATAACGTCGCACCAAAATATTATGACGCACAAGTGCTTGCACTGGTATTTTACCAACTGAACGCGTTCCCATCATAGCTATTTTCCTCTGTTTCGACGGCATTTTATAATAACTTATTATTTTCTGTAAATGTGCGAATTTTACTCAAAGAATATCTGGGAAATCCTTTATAATGTGAATTCCCAATTCCGATCAAAAATTCTACAGATTTTTGGTTGTCGAATCTTGACATTGACTTTTATTTTTATTTGAAACTTGTCAGTCAGTTGAAACACCAT
This sequence comes from Eupithecia centaureata, assembly GCA_944547425.1. NCBI lineage: Eukaryota > Metazoa > Arthropoda > Insecta > Lepidoptera > Geometridae > Eupithecia > Eupithecia centaureata. The sequence continues at coordinate 3,498,546 of OX155681.1, read as the reverse complement.
TGGTCAGTTGAACACAGAAGAAATTAGACAAACAGACACTGACAGACACGTGATTTGACACTAAAAAATTTGACTTTCCTTCCTCCCACATCCCCTCGCCAGCCTCAGCCTGAGCCAGCCCAAAAAAAAACAACATCTGAAAAATCTGCTTCCCTTTCGTATTTATCTATATGTTAGTGTTTTAATTTTAGTGAAATTATCCGTGCTAATTCCAAAATAGTATTTAATTGCTGTCTTTCTCTCAGCTACTAATTCTTCTCGAATATGGCAAATATTCCTGAATGTCCTCCGAGCCTCAAGTCTATCCAACATTATTTGAAGACTGCTTCAGAACATGACACCAGGGATCCTGTGGTTGCTTACTGGTGCAGACTGCATGCATTGCAAGTCGGCCTCAAAGTCACAACAAAGAAAACACCAGAGGAAACCAAAGTTCTCATGGGTATGTTTACATCACTATTCTCTTCTTTTCTTTGTCACATAAATATATGACGTCATTCCAAATCTAATTAGAAGAACAGGAAGAACAACACCTTTCTGGTAAAATGATTATGCACAACGAAATACCTACTAAATGATTATAATTCTGAGATGACGTCATTCTTGTTGATCTAAAATGAATTCACTTCCATAATAATTTTTACTGTGTACCTACACCCAGTTTATTTTCTCTTGTAATTAAGGACATAAAAATATTTTTTTATGTCGTATTACATTTGGTTGGCTTTGTTGGTAGGGGTTGTACCATCTCCAAAATATTTTATCTCTATGTTTTATCAGGTCTAATGGATTGGTTGGAAGAAGCGAAGAAAATTCACAAAGATAATGATGCTATATCTAATGAAGTTGCTGCCCAAGCCCATTTGGAAAACTATGCCTTAAAATTATTCTTGTACGCAGATAAACAAGACAGAGAACAAAATTATGGAAAGTGAGTACTAACAATATTTTGGTTTTATATTTTGTTCCTAGTCACAGTCTGAAAAATCCCATAAACTGTGTGAGAAATTGAATAGATTCTGTATGAAGCATCTATATAGACATAAGATTCTAAATCCTGCATATTTTTAGGAATGTTGTAAAAGCTTTCTACACTGCGGGCATGATCTACGATGTCCTCACAACTTTTGGGGAGCTCACAGATGAAGCAACTCAGAATAGGAAATATGCCAAGTGGAAGGCAGCTTACATTCACAACTGCCTTAAAACGGGTGAAACCCCTGTTCCTGGTATGACTTTTAGTTTATAACTAATAGAAAGTCAAGTAAAAAGCTTTCAGACCAGCAATTAACTTGGAGAGACTGGATTTGATAACTAATGAAATTTATTTCAGGTCCAATGAAAGATGAAGGTGCTGAGGATGAGGCAGGATTTGCTAATGATAATGCAGGATCAGCAGACAACAATACAGGATTAGCAAACAATACACCTTCCCCTGTTACACCTCAAGATACTGGTTTCACAGGGGGCTTCACTGGTGGCTTTTCTCCAGCTAATCCAGCCACTCCACCAGCAGTACCCTCCAGCTTCAGCAACAGTCTACCAGACCCTAATGCTGCCATGAGAGCTGCATCTCAAATGCCTCCTGTGCCGTACACCCCTGACCCCAACCCTGGTGGTTTCGTCCCATATGACCCATCACAGCAACCTCAGCCAGTAAGCTTACCAGGCGATAGCACGCTAGTGGCTCAGCTCTCTCCTGACCAAATAGCCAAAGCTCAGAAGTACTGTAAGTGGGCCAGCAGTGCTCTCAACTATGATGATGTCAAAACAGCCATTAGCAATTTGAGAAATGCACTAGAGCTCCTGCAGACTGGTCGGGACCCAGCTTGAATTGTAACTTTAACATTGTGTGCTAAGCACCTTTATATTTGTAGGATCAGGCTTAAATATGCACTGTGGTGATTTGAAAATTGGTACAAAATGCATACAAAATGCATGCATCGCGGATAGCTTAAAACTCTGCAAATATTTTGTATATCATATTCTGCGAAATATTAAAGATTCAAAAGAAAAAAATATTTAAAAACTGTGTAGTTGATTCATGTTATAAAACAAACCTTGATCATTGCTAAACGTCATCAGATTTAATTTTGCATGTATAAATTTATATTTTTAATAAGTACACATGTATTTAATTATTTAATAAAGTGTTTAACAGGACAACTTTTTAATACTACTTCGTTTAATACTAGAATTTGGTTTGGATATTTCGGGAAATAAGAATGCTAAAAGTACTCCATTCATTTATTCAGAGTTGCACAAAACATCTACAAACATACATACACTTCTTAGTAAAAATGTCGGCATAAATTTTAATGTTACATTATAATCGTATATGAGCAAATTAATTAGATAAGCTTTCAAGTTACATGTGTTATAAAGAAGCACTCATGAGATACAGATAAAATATGTGTAGGACATTTGTCAATTTATCTACAGTAAAAAATTGTTATAGGTAAGCAGTGTTTCAATAAAATGATTGAGCAAATTTTATAATCTCTAAAAGTGCAAAAAGTTTCTTGTGCTATAAAAATCAACTATGAATACATACACTACCACATACAAAGCACACACACACGCTTCGGGTCTCTTATCACCACACTCTCATCTCTCTAAAAGTTTAATCGCCACAAAGTCACAAGTTATAGAAAAAAACAATTGCGGTAATTAATCCCTACTTATCATATCACTTAGCGATGGTGAAGTTTGCTCATAAGCTTACAAAATGAATCTAGCACGTCGCCTAAATTAATATCACTTTTAAGTAGGTAGTTTTATAATATTGATTAATTTATCATAAGGCATGTTTGCCTGAACAGCTGTCGTTAAATTAAAAGAGAATGGTTCCGATCTATTTTCATACATTATTATAGGGACCCTGATGGTATGAAACCAAAAGATTTTTGGACATCCAATCAATAATGTTTATAATCTCGGAATTTGAGAATGACTAGCATAACAATCACAGGTGATTTACTTTACGTACAAACATGACAGGATTATTCTGTCATCTGTGTTAACGTTTAAGAACTTAGGAAGCTTCTCACTCAATAGGGCTGTTTAAAACCAGTAGCACATTATCATAGAATTGCAATTCACCTAAATACCTACAAATCTAAGAATCTAAAGTATATTCAATTATTCCCTCTTGAGTCCATTGCCGTTGGTGGCAGTGGCTGCAGCCTTCTCCAATTCTTCTCTGCGAGTGGTTTGATACCTAAAGTAAAGATAAACATTTAAGGTTGGAAGGAAAGAAATCAAATCATATTAGTTAAAATTAGTAAGTACGATGTAGATTTCAAAATTAGACTACAGTAACATACCTACCTAAATATTAAAAGCAGCAATTAGTGGACATTAGTGGTGAAATCTATATTAGATGTAAATATTTCACGAGTTTAAGTAGTAGTTAATTGTTATAGATATTTGACTTAAAAGAGGGAGGTACCCAGGTAAGTTTGGAATTTTGGATGCACTGGGTAAGTACACCTAGGTAATCTTTGTTTCACTGGTAGCTACTTTCTCCCTGAGTGTCATAGTTGATTTTAAACAGGAATAGGGACATTGTGAGCAGAGCCGTGGGCAGGAGCTAGTTTGAAATATTTCTAGTCAGAACATTCCTCAACTTATTTTTATGAAAGATATGAGTTGGTGTCCAAAATTATTATGATAACAGTAACACACATATTCGCGACGTTATGGTCCATTCCCTGGCGCTATGCCAGCGGCTTGCTCGACTAATGTACCTAGCTACCTACATATGCACATAGTTAATTTTATTTCGTAACCCTTGTTTACATCATGATTAATTGGTCAAGGTGTGCGGTCTGCTTAAGAGCGATTATACAGTTCCATTCTGGTAGGTAAATAGAGCTAAACACTCATAACGTTGTTAAGTAGCATACCTTCTTACTTCTTAGGTACCCTAGATAAAATTGGATAGGTTTACGAACTTATAGGTGGGTTCTTCATCACTCCCACGAAATGTATGTCAAGGTCGGATCAAACGGGATGTTTAAAATTGCACATTTAGATTTTTTGTTAATTCGAATAAACACGTGTCAATAGCTACACCCACGCACGACAGTCAGAAATTGTTTACCTACCCTACAGTTATTTTAAATGCCTAGCTAGATCATAAGCTTCACAACCTTTTTTTGTCATCAATCAGGAATTTTGGTCCTTCGAGGCGGATTTATGTACTTAAACCAGAGTTAAAAACTCTGGTTTAAGTACATAAATCCGCAGGGGATTACGGTATTAGTAGTTAGTTACCTAACTACTTATATACCTATACTAGCGACCCGCCCCGGCTTCGCACGGTTTTATTATACGTATAAACGTTCCTCTTGAATCACTCTATCTATTAAAAAAAACGCATCAAAATCCGTTGCGTAGTTTTTAAGATTTAAGCATATAAAGGGACATAGGGACAGAGAAAGCGACTTTGTTTTATCTATAGTGATACAAGAAAGTATATGTAGGTATCTACATAAACCTTCATAAAGGTACTGTCAGACAGAATCTTACCAAACAACAAGCCGTCCACTCAGCATGAAGAAGAAAACTAAGGCAGGTGCAAATCGATCGAACGGATCGCCCACCATCACGTGGGAATACGCAGCAAGTACCATCAGCAGCACAAGACCGATGTTGGCAGTGTTTTTTAGTTTATCTACAAAAAACAAGAATTTATTTTTTTTAAACAAAAAATCAAATTGAAAACTCTTATGTAAAGGTAGGTACCTAATATCTTCTGTCTATGTGTTCCATTTTAAAACACAATGACAGATTTTATCCTGATAATATAATATACGGACGGACGGAGAGACGGTTTAGACGGTTATTGACCGCTTATCTTGTTTTTTTTCCCCTACGTTTCCATCGCGTTGCAGTTGTAGCGATCATCGCCCCGTGACTACAATCGTTGTAATGCGATGGAAACGTAGGGGAAATAAACACAACGTAGGTACGCGCTTAATAATGGTTATAATGTTAGATTAGCTTTAATTTATTTATTTAATGTTAACATGTATTTTATGACGTGTCCAAGACTCCTATATGGTCTAAAGGAAATAAGGCACTTTGATTTTATTATCAAATACTTAACGAATGTTTAGAAAGTTTATCTAAAGGGTCGTATTCCGAACGTTGTAGTTTTGATTCTACGACACAAATTTTACTTTTTTTAAATAATGTTTTGAGTTAGCTATCTTCAGTAGTTCGGGCACTTGTGTGCGATCTATGTAACGTCCGTTTACTCTATCCTCGGTAGGTAAGTACATATGTTTAATTTCGCCGCACATCTTTAGGTAGGTAGTGGAGAAAGAATAAATATGTCATTATCAATAGGTAGTGTTTGATTCAACATTTAATTAAACTGAAAAGTATACTTACGACTTGGTACTAAAGCCAAAATAAGCCCGAAAAGTATTTCTAATCCTCCCACCCCCCTTCTGTACCATTTTGATGGTAATTTGAAGTCAAAAAATTCCGTTAGAGGGAATACTTTCGCGTATCTCACATACTCCTTTCTCTGAAATGAAAATAAAAAAACAGTTTTTTTAATTTGTATTTTCAAAAATACTCTTTAATATTTTTTTATTCTATCCTAACGAGATTGAAATTGCGCTTTTAATTTTCAACCTCCTAACTAAACTGTGACCAACTAGGTATACTAAATCCCTAATATAATATTATGAACTAGCATCTGCCTGCGGCTTCGCACGCGTTGTTTCTATGGAAACGTGTCGAGGCTATTTCCATCCCATCCCATGGAATGAACTGATTTAGGGATTGAAAAAGTAGTTATCAATTTTTACACGCAAATTTTCTACAGCTAATATTATTTTAAATTAAATGCATTATAAAAAAATGCTTTAGTACAACTTATTAGGTGCGTAGTATCTACGTATAACATCTATCGCTGTTTCCTTTAGAGACCAAAGTTAAAATGTGCCGTTTTTGTCATTCTTAAACCTCAAAACCGGGTAGGTACCAATGAGCTCAGAATTTGAGGACATCTGATGTCCTTAGGTACTTACCTCCAGTGCGTAGGTAACTACTTTTTAGTACCTACTGATGATGCAAAAAAGGTAGGTACCTATATGACCGACACAGGAGATTTATAAAACATATACGGGACCGTAGTAGATGGTCTTTAGAGAATCGTTTCAGTTGAGATAATAGGCGGGACGCCAAATACTAAAATAGCAATCCACATTAGAGAGCGGCCACAAAAAATTCAATACATTGTGCGACCTTTTAGTCTGCAATAAAAATAAGAGTGAAAACACTTACCAAATCTTTATGCAATTCCTTCGAAATAATTGGTGTAAGCTTTGTTATTCCAACAAATACAAAGAATACCCCTAGTAGAATAGACAAGCTTTTGAGCACGATAGAAGAACCCATCTTAGCGGGCGCTTATTTTAGGCTAGGACTGACTATTACTTCAGCGACATGGCTGCTATCGATTTTCATTGGATACAATAGACATTACGCCGCACGCCCACTATTTTGGTTTGAAGATATTACATATTATTTGTAAATGAGCGATTTTTAAAAAAACCCCTAAAATATAAGAAATGGTAAATTAATTTCACAGGAAGTCAGTTTAACATTTCCGAGCCGGCGCGAAAAAAATCTATAATGACGCCCATGATGACTGTTACAGGGCGGGCTGCCATCCCAAAATAAATATTTAACACTTTTTCGCCATCTAGCGGCAAGTAGCGTTCACATTCGGGAGAACAATTTCTTTGAAGTTAATTTTGTTCGTCCAAGGAATGAACCAAACACTAAATATGGACGACGAACGGGCCGGAGAACGAACAAACACCAAATGCAACACAAGTTTATTCACCCCGGCGGAGGCGGATGGATGAGTTCGATTCAGCAAATTCGTTTGGCGGGCAAAAACAAAAATAGAGCACAGCACACAGGTAGCAAGTGGATTTAACTTTCAATTAGCGAATACACCGGAATATTTACTATGATTTGAGGTCCAGTGATACTTAAGCCTATTGTAATCGCCACAATATGCGTTCACCCTTGATTATTTGACATTTATTATAATTCGCCACATAACCGAGCAGCTGCTAGGAAATGTAGATTTTCTTGGGGTTGTTATTATTACCCATGTATAAGAAACTTAAAGAGAATTTAGTAGGTAAGTAATATTAGGTTTTATTTATATTTACTAACCATAATCTAATAAATCGTAGGCAAGTCCTTATAGATTATGAATTCTAAAGTTTCCCAAAAGGTAACACTAAAGGTAAATAGATTTTCATAATAAATGCTTCTTCAGTACCCAACCAGAACATCCAACCCAGATATTGTAAGGAACAGTGGACAACATACTCTCTTGGCAAGCTGTGCTACAGATATATTTTTTTAAATAACAATTCCTTACAGTAGTCTCATTAACTTCAGAAGAAAAAAAACTGTTTTGAACTTGATATTTTATTGTAAAAAATTTAAAGTCTATGATTTTGTATCAATGTATATTAAATATAATATAATACAGTGACCAGCAAAAGTAGCTAAACACAACACATCCAATAATAATAGAGGTAAGTTAATAATATAAAATATTTGTTTTAAAAGTTTTTATTGTCAACTATTCATTCCAGTAAATTGATGATCACTGTAAAATTATTCAAATATTATTAGCACTCTGTTTCTTAAAAAGTAAAGATAAAATCTTCTTTTATGCCATATTCTATTAAAAAATGTTTATAATATTCACAAAATTTGTTTGAACCACATATAAGAAATTGATCACTATTCTTATTTGATAATATTTCATGATGATCAAAAAACTTTATGTCGAATCTATGAGGTAGTATTGGTTCTCTATATTTAATTGATTCACTGAGCCCTTCACTCAAGTATACTTCATAGTTAAAATTCCAGTATGACCTACAAGAGTACAATTCATTGCGTAGCAAAATAGAATTAAGGCTTTTACAACAGTAAAAAAGAATCACTTTTGTCATATCTTCTTCATTTCCTAAAATCTGATTAACTATTGAATAAAGTGGAGCAATACCCGTACCTTGACCAATCATGATAATTCTTGAAAACTTGTTCAAAACATATTTGTAATTTCCATATGGTCCTCTCCATAGTGTAATGTCACCTATGTTAAGATTAAATAAATGATTGGAAACTAAGCCATTTACATATCTTTTAATAAGTATAGCAAATTCATGCTTCTCTTCATCACAATTTATTGTTATTGGTGTATATGCCCTAGTGCAATTTATTTCTTTGGAAACATATTTATATAAAAAATGGTCACCAGGAGTCCACATGAGCTGCCTCTCATTGCAAGAGGTTTCTGATTCTTTGAATAAAATAAGTTTGTGATCATTCATCAAATCAATAATGTTTATAACATAAAATTTGGTGTACTCCAACTGTGATATGGCATTTTTAACTGGACAACTGGTTTCACCATTCACTTGAGATGTTTCATAAAGTTTAAGTTGTTTTTCATATACATCAAAAATGCATGGGTTGCAGCCACTATTGCAGCAATCTTCTTGATTTGGTTCTACGGGTTTCTTCATCACAATAGTGTTTTTGCTACCTTGTTTTATAACTTAGTCCAAGTTTAATCCAACCAACCAAGTTCGTTCTCACTTCTTTTGTTACAAAACTTACAGGCAAAGAGAATAAGTAGGAACGTTGATAGAGTCATAGCAAGGACAAATGATAAGGTTATGCTTGTATTGTAATTCTACCTGATAACTGTTAGGTTTAATAATAATGACTTGACTTCTTTGTTGAACTGACTGACAATAATATAATGTCTTTGAACTGACTACGTTCCGTAGAGACATATGTAATAAATAATGAAATTCATCAATATTTACAAAATCCGCCAACTTGACTTCATATTTGATTTGATGGCACCGCCAAATCTTTTGATTATGACATAATGACAGTTATATTATGACAGTAACATAACATTTAACCTGAATTGAAAGATATCTGGACATTATTCGAAAAAAAAAAATTATAGGATTAAAGTTGAAAACACACAGAAGCCGGAGGCGGAGCGCGGAGCGGAGGCGAAGGCGTGCGAGTTGTATTCTATTGAATCATATGAAAGCCTACACACACACCGTAGGCGGTGGCAGCGCGGTGCCATAGGAAAAACCGCCATGCGCCACGCCTTCGCCTCTGCTCCGCCTCCGGCTTCTGTGTGTTTCGAACTTTAAGAAAAACCTTCGCCTCGTTCTTCTGTTAATAAGAGATGACGAAGGAGGACAAATTTGTATGGCGGAAAGCTAGTATTAGTACAAATATCCAACTAGCCAGGTTAAACGAGGCTTTCGACTTTATATGTTAGTACATACATTCAAGCTTGAGTTAAATCTATCCTTCATTTGTTTATCCGTTGGATAATTTGTCGTGGTTAGAAGGTTGAAGGTTTTGTAGGTAGGTAGACGGTTAACTTGTGCTTTAGTGCGTCAGCATGATCATCATCCCAATCAATAAATAGGTCCAATCCCAATCAATCTTATCTAATTCCAATCAATCAATGCGCTGCTAATATACCTACTTAGGGGTAAATGTGCGGGCGTTATATTTATAGTAAACTAAAGAATCACTTTTTTTTCTGTTAATGGTAAACAAAAATGCAAAAAGAAATAAAGATATATCAACATGTTATTTATTTTTGAGATTTTTTAATCAGTAAGATAGTTAGTTTCATAGATAGTAAGTCTCTTAGTTTTTATAAATTGTTAGGGAGATAATGGAATGTAACGCATTAAAACAGCGGTAACTTTAAATTTATTTTACTTTTCCAAATGACTACTCAATTAAATGCTTAAATAGTGAAAGGATCATACGGTAAACTATTTATTTTATGATTTTTTGTTGAAATACGTTCTTATTGTGCTGCTTTAAATTAAAATAAAAGCTTTTCTTTTCTCGCAAGAAAACGCACAGTAGCGCCCTCTATACAGACGCCAAATAAACGATACTCAGTTAGGCCCGCCATAAATTCTTGTACAAGTTGATCGCTTGGGCTGCTGGCAGTAAACAAGGTTGGTAAGCGATTTATTTTATTATTTCTCTAGTTCTGTAGTTTAATTTGTACATATTTGCAGTAATTAAAAAAAATACACGTTAAGAATTGAAAATTTCATTCAATTGACGTAAATACTTCTCAAACTCATTTAGCGTTACACACAGCTAACTCCATTTTCAATCGCGTTGAAGCGGCTTGGCGTACTTGAAATATTTTTTCGTGCATATAGACAGGCTTATTGAAATAAGTGTTTTTCTGGTGGAAATGTGGTCTTAATACCGTTGAATAATATCAATTTTTACAATCTCTTTGTAAAAGGTAATTGTAAAAGTACGAAGCCAAACCATAATCATGACGCCGCGGCCGCTGCGCGCCGTCGTCGCCGCCTATTTTGCGGTTGTTGACATTGCTTTTCTCGACAAACTTGCTGCTAAAAAATGATGTTACCTTTTAGCTTTTTCTGTAAATTTAATAAGAAACTGAAAGCTGTGTCAATACAATTCTTGCGTTGATCTTCATTACCTAGTTCATGAATAAAATCGATAAACGTACAGCTAGCTACATCGGCATACATAAAGGGGCTGTGTGCCTATCAACTATAAGTACAGTAAATGATGCTTGCTGCCATTACTGTGGGGCTTGTTAGTCATCATAATTTAAAAGTCTTAAACCTTTTGATTTAATTTTCAACTGTTTTCATTAAAAAATAGTTGTCATTTTTGTTGTTTTTTTTTCAGGTTTTCACATTTAGCTGTAATATTTTAATTTGTCCAAAATGTCTGATGATGGCGCTGCAGTAGTAGAGAAGAAAGGACGCGGAAGACCTAAGGCTAATGGAAACAAGGCTGAGGCTGTAAGTATTTTCTTAATTTCAAGATGAATAAAAAGTATTTTTGTTTTTTTTTGTAATGGGATTGTATTCTTACCTATACATATACCTACGCTATTTTCCAGGAACCAAAGGCTGAGGTTAAAAAACGAGGAAGGCCACCAGTGGCTGCTAAACCAGCAAAAGAATCCGCAAAGTCATCTGATGATGAACAGCCCCCAGTAGCAAAACGAGGCCGTGGCAGACCCAAGGGTTCCAAGAAGAAGGGACCTGCAGCTAAGGCAAAGGTACTTATGTTATTTTGTCTTAAATTTTTTTATTTGCTTCCCTCCTGATTAATAGCCTCGGTTCATTTTAAAACTTTAAATTTTTAAGACCTAATTTTTTTTAAATAGTAAGCCCTGTTTTTTTGTACAGAGTGCATCAGAAAGCAAAGGTCGCGGGCGAGGCCGCAGGGAGGCGGCCCCCAAAAAGGACGCGTCCTCTGGAGAGGACCAGGACGAAGATGAGGAAGAAGATGCCTCTGATGAGTAAATGTGTTCCATTACAACAAAATAGCACACTCATTCTTAGTGTAACTTGCCTGTCATGATAACTCTCTGTTTTCATTTTACAAGACTTTTCCAGTTTTCTTGTAGGCATTTACACAGTAAAAAATTCATTGAGTTATCACCACGGAGCAAAGTTCTCGTAAGATATTCAAACTTTATTTATGTGGGAATTAGCAAAAGTAAGATAAGAAACCGCTTTGATAATAATTTGTCCTTTCTATAATGCATTTATTTGGTTTAGAAGTATTGTAAAAAATTATAAATCTCACGTAAGTAATTTTTGGATGACTTAGCTCTCCCTAGCAATGTACAACTATAAGATTTAATTTTTAAGATCATTTTTTGTAGATTCTTATCTATAGGTATTTTGTAATCTCTTGATTTAAGAAATTCATCCAATTTTTGTAGAATATTATGATTTTGACTTGACAATCAAGTATTATATTTTCTTTAATAAATAGTGATTATGTATAACTCGTACAATCTTATTTAACCCTATGTTTGATGATCAGGTTTCTTTGTACCTAAGTATGACTTAAATTTAGTAGATGGATCTAATAATTTGCTGTGGACAAGTAGTATTTTACGCCTAAATATTTTTATTATAACAAATGTTTAGGTACATACCTATGCATTCATTTTCATTCCTGGTCAGCTAACTGATGGTGATGAACTACATTGTAGCAAGCAACTATTATTTTTCATTAGAGTGTGTTTTTGCGTAAATGTACAATTTTAGATGAATATTAATAATAAATCAAAATTACACCTTTACATAAGTTGTTTTATTTCAATAACAACCAGTTATCTTAGCAGAAAAGTCTTGTCAAAGAAATTTACATCTTGCGATACAACTAATCACCAACCGCATTTCAATTTATTAAATACTAGCGACGCGCCCCGGCTTCGCACGGTTTTATATGTATAAACGTTTCTGACGTTGAATTACTCTATCTTTTAAAAAAACCGCATCAAAATCCGTTGCGTAGTTTTAAAGATTTAAGCATACAAAGGGACAGAGAAAGCGACTTTGTTTTATACTATGTAGTGATTATAATTATAATATAACTATAAATAATTAGGTACATACTTATTCAAAGTTTTGTAAATGATACAATTAAAATATAAACTAAGTACGAACTCAACTTCCACTTAACTCAATTATCAATTGAAATTTTGCAAATAATGATATTTCTTGTTGAAGTTATTAATTCACCTATAGTGCATATTAATGCACTAAAGGCCTACGGAACGTAGTAATACTTGATCTTAGCACTAAAGTTATTAGATAATTATATAAAGTCAACGACAGGTCGACAGCCCTATTTATGCCAGAATCTGCTTTTAGTGTTGCCTGTTTAAAGGAAAATCATCATGGTTTCGTATAGTACTGCCATCTATTATTGAGTAGCAAACATATCATGGCGAAAATGAATAAGATCGCGTACACACGTCGAACACAAACGAACAATACATATAGAATGTTTCTGTTAATATTTTTTTTGTACTGGCAATACCTGTGAGCGTCCGTCAATATATTTTTGCGTCATTCAATTTCATTTTTCCACTCGAATTTTTTTGTCAACACGTACGCTGTGTTACTCTGCCCGTTGTTTGGTTGAATTTCGTGATAATTTAGAGTCTTTGCGTGATAAAATCTTAAAAACTAAAGATTCAACGCTTAAAATTAGTTTTTTGTGGACAGACCAACTTTTGGAAAAGTTATGTGAACTTTGAAGTGCCTTACATGCTTGTGCCTCTGAAGTTTTTATAGTGTGTCAATCTAAGTTTGAACTAAATAAAAGTTGGTGTGAAGTGATTCAGAACCGTTTGTGTGAGAAAATATGTGTCGTTATATCTGGGAAAATACTTGCAAACTACTAAGAGGTTGGTATTCATAAAGATAGACTGAAAAAAGCAAATCATTCACTGAAAACAAGTACATACAATCACCAAAACAAATGTTTTAGAATTTGTTTGCCCTCTATTTGATTGTATAATAGCATACTACTAAATAATTAACTATTTTCAGATATATCCAACTCACATCTATTCCGTTGTGCATTGAAGAACAATACTTTTACTGAATCCCTAGTTTTTAATTTTTTTATACATTACTAGCCATCCGCCTCGGCTTCGCACGGTTTTATTATACGTATAAACCATCCTCTTGAATCACTATCTATAAAAAAACCGCATCAAAATCCGTTGTGTAGTTTTAAAGATTTAAGCATTCAAAGGGACATAGGGACAGAAAAAGTGACTTTGTTTTATACTATGTAGTGATTTAAACTAAAGTGATTTAATCATATATTTAACAAAAACTAGAGATTTCAGTAGTTTGTATTGGGGATGTATTTGTTAATCTTCAAATGGGATTTTCAAATGCCAATCTTAAGTGCACTTATATTAAAAGGGAAGGATTTATTTGTTTTCAAGTAGGAAGTGTTAAATTTATAGGTATTATAATATTGCTTAGCTCACTAGGCATGGCATAAATTTACAATACAAATTTTAATAGTTGAAATAATTTTAATAGAGTAAAAATAAATAAATTTTGTTATTTATTTATTTAGTATTTCTATTTCAACATAAGGTTATTAATATTTTAATATGCCACTCAAATTAAAACATAATATTAATTTAACTTAACTTTCACATGTAAAATCCTTACTCAAAACAAAAACTATGACACTTTTTTAAAAGAAAATTAAATCATTATTTGTGTTGATCCAAAAGTACCTATATCAATAGAGGGATTGAAAAATACATTGTTAATACTATTTTTATTTCTAAACATGATATTTGTTTAAATAATACTTTTTTCTACTTATTAGGTTTTAAATAGACTTAAGTAAAATAACTTCCTTTTTTCTTTGATCTGTTTGAACAATGCAGATGTTCAGGTTTGTCGGTTTTATTTAATAAAAAATAACTATCACTATTTAAAAAATATCTATGGAATGTATTGTGCTAAGGCGCAAACAGCACCTTAAGTGGTGTCCCCACTGGTTTTATCATTATAATTCCGTTAAACAAAGGCATTTCCAAAATTCACTCGTACAGTTTGTTATACCTATCAATCACTTTTTATTAATGTGTCTGTTGTAGTTTCATTTTGTCTATTTTAGAAGGAGATACGAAAACAGAGTTTGGTGGCCACCAAAGGCAATTTCATATCTCTTCCTAATCTAGACAAAATGAAACTACTAAAGACGAATTCAAAAAAAGCTTATGGTAGGTTCAACAAACTGTACGAGGGAATTTTGGAAATTCCTTTGTTTAACGGAATTATATAATAAATAAGCGGGGTGGCAATTTAGATGCTGTTTGCGCCTTAATTTTATCAGTCATCTAGTACAGATAACACAAGCTCTGCTTAGCTTAAAACAAAGTCGCTTCCCGCTCTGTCCTATGTATGTGTATATCTTTAAAACTACACAACAGAATTTGATGCGGATTATTATTATTTGTGATACACAGGCAGCTCTTAAGCTCATGCGTGTATATGTGAGTCTTTGTCAATGCTCTTTAAATATTTGAATTTTAAAGTTTTTTTAGAAAGAGTAATTCAAGAAGTTTAAATGTATAATACACCCGTGTGAAGCGGGGGCGGCCGTCTCTAGTTATTAATTGGTGTTTTAAAAAAAGTTTTCGTACAATATGGTAGTAATATCATGCTGTGGACACACGCATTGACGCGCCATACATTCTAATTAGCTGGCAAACGGCTAAGCGCTGCTAGCCTGTTGGTCATGATCACGCTGCCACTGCGTACGAAATATTTATAACTAGCTGACCCTGTATCTTCACCAGCATGGAAATTTATGTGTAAACCATATAAATTTAATGCTTTATTATTACTTCTAATTTTTTTATAAGTTTTGACGACTTGTATTAAAAATAATAAGAATTAGTGCGCTTACGCCTTTCCAAACAATTTTTACGAAAAACTTATAATACCGTCTATGTAAAACCACATAGAGCCAAACAAAGAATCTCCATTTTTCAAAGTCGAATAAAATCTGATTTAATACATACAAATCGTCACGCGCGCAGTAAACCTATAATAAGTCTAGCTCCGAACAATCCTAGAATAGAACAAATGCGGCTACCATCAATCACAGTTTCGCAACGTAAAAGTTCACGCCAGCATTCGAGCCAAGTTTCTTTGCTTTTATCTACTTCAAACTGAAGTACTCTACGAACTTAGATGCAGAACGGATAACTGCTATATGACTATTTAGTGCGACAGGTCGTTGCCTCAGTGAGTCACAGATTTACACCGGTCCTCATCACTAAGTTGACTCAGTCTTAAGGAAATCCAATATTAAAGGTCTTGATATTTGATTTGATTTGTGGATCAGGTAAAGATGTATCTATTGTCCGGAAATATATGTAATCTAAACAGGGTATGTGAAAAATGTGCTCTGGATGTTCTAAGCTTTAACCACGTCTTTGACGCGCCTTAGTATCTAGGTAAAATAAATTAGAATGCTTCCTTTTACGACTAAAGTATGACGATTATAAAGAAAAGACCACGAAAACTCCGCAACAAGAAAGTTAAAACATTTCAACTAGTGATGCAACGAATAGTACTTTTACGAATACGAATACGAATACGAATATCAAACCTACTATTCGGCGGATACGAATACGAATATCTCGACATGGTGATAAAAGACTAATTTATTTGATAAATTTCTATACTTTAATAATTAAAATTTACAACTGGCAAATTTTTATTTAAAAAACATAAAATTTGTAGATTTTCTGGTTTTAGGCGATTTCTTTTTTCAGTCTGAATGTTCCCAGCCGTTGAAAAAAGTCTTTCTGAGGCGACTGTACATGGCTTCAGTGAAAAATATTTTTGGGCAAGTTTTTTCAGACTTGGAAAATGGACATCTTCTCGCCAAAAGGCCAGTGGATCAGCAGTCGGCGATAAATTTGGGAGCTTTAGATAAGCATCTATCTCGTTTTTAATTTGCGAAACCGAAAAAAAATTGTTCGTCGTAATTGTAATGATAGGGAAACTCCCGGAGCCGCGGTACTGTACAAACTATGGCCGGGAAGTCCCCCGACGCGTCGTCATTGCTGTTAATTAATTAATGAATTAACTTATTTATTTATTTATTTATTTACACAAGAACATAACATTACAGATGAATCTAAATCGTTATGCCTAGTACACTGAGTAATTTACAAATTAAAAATAGTTAAGGCCCTCTGCACACATGCGTATTTTTATACGCG
Organism: Eupithecia centaureata; assembly: GCA_944547425.1. Taxonomy (NCBI): domain Eukaryota; kingdom Metazoa; phylum Arthropoda; class Insecta; order Lepidoptera; family Geometridae; genus Eupithecia; species Eupithecia centaureata. Next base: position 3,481,859 of record OX155681.1, on the reverse strand, counting down.
CGTTTTCAAGTCTGCCAGTAATTAGAGTTGCGTTTGTACGTAAAATATTAGTTTTTAAATATTCGTATTAGTATTCGCCGAATACGAATATTCGGTAAATGTCTACTATTCGGCGAATACGAATATTCGTATTCGTATTCGTTGCATCACTAATTTCAACTATCAATCCAATAATGAAGACTTCATTATACCCACGATAATTGAACATTGAAATGTAAACTATGTATTACTTGAAATTATGAAAGCAGTTCGCATACTTCGAATGCTTACCATGAATATGTTAACAGCTGTTAACCACGTCGAAACGAGCGAAGCAGTGGGTCAAAGCGGTAGTGGTCCTGAATTTTTAAACACTCTATTACTGGGTGCTCCTCAGCGTACTTTCTGGCGCTTTTCTCTCGCTGATTGCGTCTTTTTACTTTCTCGCGGTAAGGCGCGGCGTCAATTTCTCCTAAGGAAGGTCTCAATGCAAGTAGCTCGGGGGAAGTCCTTTGAAATTAAAAGCTGGAGCTTCTACGAGCATGAGCTAGGCCATCCCTACGCTCGGGGCACGACTGCCATTGAAGAAACCATCGTGAGGATTACATATTTGGCATCTAGATAGTATTTGTTTGGAAGTACGAACGAATAAAGCATGTCCTAAATAAACAGTTTTTCGTTAAGGTATTTCAGCGTATGTAGGTCAAAAATGCAATAACCAGTTTTCTAAGCTTGATTTTAACTTTCACCACGCCCCTTCGCAGTAAATGGCGTGTAATGGCTACCTTAAGCCAGTTTTTTAATGAATGAGCTTTCGTGCTTTCTTTTAACATAGTATTGCGAAATTTGAGATTAAAAAACAACACTCACAACTTGGAATGTGACTCCAAACGTGGCAATTAAACCTATCAATCGTGTATAAGTAATTATTCAATTCGTTATGATTCTTTTATGGCTGATATACGTCCTGAATACATAATGCATGTTTATGATTTCATCGGAAAAGATGTAAGTTTACGGGTGGTGACTATTTGATTACGGGTGCCGGCCGGGCGGTGGTGGGAAGGGAACAATGACCGTAAAGCGCATGAATGGAGGAGCCTACATTGGCGCAGCACACTATTGCTTCTAATTCAATTAGCTCTCAAGTAGAACACGCCTGACCTCGGGAATGAACAAGAAGCTTGCCGTATCTGACCGCTTTTCACGCACTCTCTACTTTTATGTAATACCAAAATGTACTTTAAGGATTGATATTTGCTTTGTGCCGAAATTGCGTAGCGTGCTTAAATACCGTAACGATGAATACTTTGGAAAGCTTAATTCAGATTTTTTGGTCAATTATAGGAGCGTGTCGTCGGCAAATCTTTACTCATAGGATGTTGTCTTTTATAATTTACTCAGTCATGACATCTCTATAAAGAAAGGTACTCAGGTACTCGCGATTATGTTACGTGCAATACCTACTCGTTCGAGGTACTTAATTTGTTCTGTACTAGGTTCAGTATAAGTACATATTTCTACATACCATTGTACTCGTCCACATTCTATTTATTACTTTCTAAAGTTGATGATCGTGGTAACCCAAGACGAACAATTCAAAAATTAAAGAGGATATTATTTTAAGCAGTTGAACGGTGAAGTCCTGTTCGGTGGAAGAATGGTGATTGAGTAAACAATAGCTTGTAATGGCATCACGCTTTGTTTAAAATCAATAGAGTGGTGCTTGTACTTGTATTGTCCGAGATTATCTTTGTAAACGTACATCAGAGGCTGAATGTATGTTCTTATGATTCAAAAACACCGTCTGCTTTCAAATTCGAACGCCCCGGTATGAAAAGGATCGCAAAAGAGCTGGATCGAAAATCGCCTTTTATTTTCCGTGTCAGGTTCACTATTGATATTGAAGAGTCTGCGTGAGGGTTCTATTGCAGGGCGCTTCGTGCCAGGCTGTGAGCTTCCCCGTACGTGCGCTCGGTCGTTATACATAGCTACATGTCAATTTACCGCGCACCCCGGCATAGCCCCTTCATGCCCCTTTCTAATTCGACAATAGTTGCTAAACTTTTGTCATTCCGGTGAGCGATCGTCAATCACCGCAGCGAAGTGAAGCGCTTGTGTTTCGCGGTTTCATTTTCATTGAGAGTGAATGCGGTGTCCGGTCACGGCCATTCGATATCCACAGAGCGGATTGCGAGAGCCGCGGCGTGGTTCTCTACAGAACCTGTGATAGGAGAAACTAGTCGGACGGCAAGGTGCCGGCGGCCGCGACGCTCGCCCTACTTCGCTCTTTTCTACGGTTTGCTAGTTTCCGCTGACAACTGGAAACGTATACACACCGTGTACTTTCTCATCTCTCAATCAACTTCCACGAATTCGAAACTCTTTAATGTCAAGATAATGAGTATATCGATGGCAGTAGTAACTTGATTCTAAATTGAGTCACGTTCGAATTTTTACAGCGTTCGTTTACCTAGCAGGTGTACATACTCTTGGTGTCAGCCACTTGACTTCACACTATAGGTTAATGTTTTGGAATTCCAAGAAACTGAAATTACGCAAAATACAATTCGGACAATTGTAGGACCACCTTAGCTGATGTATCCGATAACGGGATAAGGCACGCCAATACTCAGTTAACCTTTAGCTAGACGTCAGCGTCGATAATACCATAAATAATGTATTCTACGCAATACACCTTGCTATAGTAAAGTTCGTAGATACTGGTAGTATGAGTGTAGCGGTGTCATGGCGAGGCTCGCATGCCTTGCATGTGACTCACTTATACCTTGAGCTTGGGCTTTCGCATTCCTTACCTATGCATTCCAAACAATACGCGGTTATGATTTGAAATACATATAAGTGTTATAAACTACTTAAAGTATTAACCCACTTGAAAGGCACACGAAAATAACTATACGCTTACTGCGTTGTATAAATAAATGTAGTCTAATGTAATTGGTTTAGCATAGGTATGTTCCTACAAGTTAATCTCTTAACTAGGGCAGCACAACTTGATTTGAAACCAGCTTCGGAATGCAATGATTACTTTATGCGAGGTATGATCAGGGTCGAATACAAAACACGCATGCATTTTAATAAAGGTCTCGAGGTGATTTGGCACAAGAGGATGCTACAAAGTCTCCCCGAGGGTAATCAACATCACGAAGTTGCTTTTGTGATGGTAACAATCTATAACAGTACTGTTCTATGAATTACATAACAATCATGGGAGTCTTCGCACACAAGGCTTGCTCTGAGATCATCAACAGAATCGCGAAGCATATCAAGTTTAAAGATTCCGGTAAACTCGATGCAGATTCAAACAATGCCCTTTCATATTTACTTTGTAGAGCTATTTTGCATTTGACCTAACGGAAATATTCACAGTAATTAAATTGATAAGTTTAATGGATCGTATTACTTCGTAATCAATTAGCCCTTTAACCCGCACCTAACCCCTTTTTCTTATCGCCTCTAAATGGCGGTTTTTGCCAAAGGTCGGACATCGGCCAAAATGTTTTGGGAATTAGTCTGAAAAATCCGTGAAGTATGCCTTAAATCTAGATTAATGCCCCAATACTCAAACGCAAATTAGATTTAAGGGGCTTCCGAAGGACGAATTCGCCATAAAACGTAATGCCTAAATTATTTGTAGGTCGAGAATATTTCCACAGTATAGTATACACTATAGTATTTTATCTAGGTACCTAGCTATAGCTTGGCAAAAAAGAGTAGAAAATAATGGGGGCGCCACTGTAGGTCCTTATGGCAACACCTATAGCGCACCAAGATAGTCTTGATACTTAGGTGTATATTTCTGTTATACGTACATTTATATCCACACATAGTATACTAGTATCAGTAAATATTGTTTAATTGAGCAAGGTTCTCGTTATGTAAGTATATAAAGAAAAAAATATAAAGTAAATTAAAATTTAATACATTGTTATTAATACATTGTAAGTTCTCTCTCACAGTATTCCTTTTCTATTTTTATTACGTGCTGGCACGAATTCTTCCAATCCTCCTCCGTAATAGCTTGGAACCGTTCCGTTTTAGCACGCTCAGCTGCTTCCTATAAAGAAGAAACTTTTTATGATACCTTTATCTTACCTTTTTCAGTTTATTATTTAGGCACCTAATTTCTAGACCATTTAAAATACAAACGCTATAGTAACTTTATTACAAAGAAATAACACAACATTTAAATTATGTAGAAATAGATTTACATATTAGCTAGTCTAGCTCAAGTATCAAATTCTATGCCCGCGCTATAGCAGAGTACGCAGAACAAACGTAAACATAACCTAACTGCCCGATGTTTATTGTTGAATATTTCACTTGTTCCGTGGAACTTTAATTTAATCCTGCTTTATGACCATCAAGTTACCTTTGATTCAACTTAAAATTACAAAACAAACTCTCACAAACCTGTCATATCAGCGGTTCTTTGAAAAACATTGTTGAGATCTGAAAGAATAGTTCTGGCCTCTAATTCTGCCAGACATCGCCTGTATACCTTATAAATAACCTCCATGGCAGCACTTCTAACTGTTTTATTCATTATTTTTCACTTTTCGTCACTTTATCACCACCGCTTGACCGATCCAAGTAAAAAATCCGAGAATTCGTAATCTTTGTTTACAATTTTACATCAAACGTCATTGTTTTAAGAATGTTGCCATTAAACAAAAAAATTAGTTCCGTTTCTAGACTTTTTTGCCAAGCTGTAAATAGATTTTTTGTCGTTATACATATGGACCTAAAATGAAATGTAATCGAATCACATTTTTGCTCATTTTTATGACAAAAATTACTAATAAGTGAGCGCCTGCTTCAACTAAACAGATATTGCGTTGCAATGGAGACTCCAAGTTGAAAAACGATTCACGGGTATTTTACAGCATCACTATACAGTATACGATACATAGTATAAAACAAAGTCGCTTTCTTTGTCCAGTTTGACTTTAAAACTACGCAATGGATTTTGATGCGGTTTTATTTAGGTTTATACGTATAATAAAACCGTGCGAAGCCGGGGCGGGTCGCTAGTTCACCTATAACTACTGACCTCTTTCCCTTTTCAACAGGTTTATAAAAACTTATTAGGTTTATATAAATTATGGTCATAAATAATTTGATAAAAACCGGCCATAAGTAATTCTAACAAACCAGGTATCAATGTCTACCTGTTAATAATTTGTTGAATGCTGTATACATTTGCTTTTTAATGGGTAACACTTGCCCGGGATAGGGCCACTTGTTCCGCCCCTATGCACTTACCGCGGGGGTCGAATACTTTACCCATAGTTTTTGCACCTACTTATTATTTAACCCAACACTTTCCCACGCTGCAGTTTATCGGTATTAACCTGTTCAATGGCACTCGATGGGAACTAGTGCTGGTGACTGATTAATGATTATAAATCAGTCGGTTTCATACGAGACCACTCGCGCGGTGAAAGATGTAGGAAAGAAATGGAAAGTGACTTAAACGCTCATTATGTCCATAACTTTTTCTGTGCAGGAAATCTTAGGTAACTTTCTGTGCTGATATTCACATACACTTTCTTGCGTACCTACAGATACCTACTCAGGAAATAATAATTTTTCCATGAATTTCAATAATGCTGGACAATACACACACACGGCATCATCTAGCCGATTCTAGCCCCAAGCTAAGACGACTGTCTTGTCTGCACATTCTTAATACTATAGGCCAGAGGTCGACAACCTTTTCATAATTAAAATTTACTCGCGAGCTGCAGGTTTCCGACCTTTGCTATAGACACGCACATTACACCACAGATATTTATAATAATAGAAAACACCCGAACACCCATAGAGATGTAATAGATGTAGCTTAAGTAGAGGTACATTTGCGACCCACTGTACGGGATCGCGGTGCGTTCACCGTCGCAGGAAGAGGCAAGGTCGGCAACGAAGCGTGAAGTTCCGCCAGTCGCTCGTCAATCGACAACTTTTCTTGCTACTCACAAAATATGACATACGGGTACGGAATATACGGTACGTGTCCTGAGCTAGTACGTACCTATGTGTCGTAACGTAACCCGAGCAGTGTGACTCGTAGCGTTGAGGTTGCCGCACCGGAGCGGCGACTTCTCGTTTGTTTGCAAATGGAACATGTGTGGCGGAACTTTGGATTTCTTTGCCTCAAGTCGAGTTTTTAAGCGCCTGTGATTATACTTGCCTGATAAGGACAACTAGGTTAAGCAAGGTTCAATACAACACGGATAAAAACTCGGTGTTTTAATCAGATGGCCGGTGCGCGGCGGATGAAGGTCCGCCTGGGTTCGATTCTCGCCTTGGATCAAATGTTTGTACGAAATGCAAATATTTATTTTGGGGTTCTGGGTGTTTTCTATAGTAAAAAATACACCTTTGTATATTAAGTATAGTCATCTAGTACCCATAACACAAGCTCTGCTTAGCTTGGGGGGAGAAGATGGTGTGTGGTTTTTCCAACATTTCTTGAGAGCGATGTTGATTAACTTTTATCTGATAGGAACTATAAATACCTAATTGACTGTTAAGCAAATAATAAACAATCACGCATGGTAGGTATACTACCTACTTATTTAATTTTCTCGTACAATAAACACTGCTAAAGTGCAAAGCAAATGCCAGAATTTCACTTTTCGTTTGTGTGCTTTTGTACTGGCTTACGTATTACGAATAATACTTTCGTTTCATTTGCCAAGTGATGTATGTTTATTTGAACGAGTTAACATACCTTTTTTGTACTTGTACGTTCCACGTTCATGTAGTAGCTCAACACATACACTGCATTGACCGCTTGTACAGTCAGTAGCATTTATATGTATGCACTTTAACCTTAATTAGCCTCCTTTAATAGGCTGAGGCTGTTTTATATCGCACCGAGCGGTCGCGCTCTCAGCACAAACGAACATGCCAATGGGTAAACAGAATTCTTTACATAAACTATGTGGCGAGTGTCCGCCTGCGACGCATGAGGTTGCGGGTTCGATTCCCGCCTCGGAACAAAAGTGTGTACGATCTGCAGATTTATTCCGGTTGTTTTCTATGTATAAAAATCAATCTATGTATTGTATTGTATTAAGTATATCAGCTATCTAGTAAACATAACACAAGTTCTGCTTGCATAGCTTAGTTTGGGGCTACAAGATGTTGTGTGTTTTGTCCAGAAGTTTCATTATTATTACGGTATTTTTCATTATTATAAGTGACGGAATGTAAAGTGAGTAACTGAGTATGCGACAACCGCGTTCTGTCTTTCTGTACAGTAAGCACACCTTGGTAATATATGAATGCGGCTGAGTGTACAGACGGTACCTACCCGTGTAGCGGAAGCGAACCCAACCATAACAACACAGACGGCAGTCTCTGTTTCTGACACCTAACACTAATAAACAGGCTTCAAGTGAAAACTGAAATGAGAACTCATTTCCGAGTAATGCAAACCGTTTCACGCTCGTTTAAGATTAGCGGGGATTAGATTCGATGTTTAAATCTTTTTAGGTTGTAGTTTCGTTACGTTCTGTAGACCCACAGGAGTTTAAGTCATTTTTGTTAAGGTTCTTCTGAGTATAACAGTACTTTAATAAGGTACTTAAAATATGTTCAGGATTGTGTTAAACATACGAAGGTGCGGTGGGTGGTTCGTTTACTTAAACTTTAGACGTCAGTTATGATATAAAAACATCATAGATAATTATAATATGGTATTTAAAGGTATACGGTACCTAATTGATTGAATTAATTAACACTTAATTGCAGTCCATACAACTAAATTAGCTCAAACATCGAGTTAGATAGACTTATCGCTGAAGTTGATTTCTTACAAGCTGTTTCTTATTTTAGTCTAGTCTAAACCTGTCTGAAACTTCTTCATCAGGATTCATCGCTAGGAATTTAATTTAATATTTATTTTATGACGGCATAAAATCTGTCCATATCTAAAATAACATCCGGATATTGGCGGTCAACAGTTTGATGACCAGTGGGCCATATGTTTGCATTGTTTATTTATATCTACAGGCGCATCGTATGTAGCTTGCTGGCATGATGAATGCCAGAAACCGCCCACATTTTGTACCAGCTTTGAATTAATCTTTTATTTTACCAGTCGCTTTCGGTATGAGATGTGCAGTATTGATCACAGAGTATTGAGACACCCAGCAGGATTCCTAATTCTCTCTTTAGTATATTAAGTTTAAGACGACTAATTTATGAAGAACTTCTCTTAACAAGGCTCATCCTCAGAAAGTGATAGAAGTTAGAACTAAGTAAAAAACAAACTTTATGTCTAATTTGGTGTGTTTTAAAAACTTTAATCTGTCTTTAATTCTTTAAAGTAAAAATGAGAACATCATCAATATAGTAGAAGGCAATAAAATACGTATTATTGTGATTAATTCAAAAAGTACTAGTCTGTTCTTGATCCAATTTAAAAGGACCAAACCTACATAAGAAAATACAGCTTTAAAAAAAGAAAAATCGAAATCAGTCCATAAAGAAAATGCATAAATAAAAAATAATCTCTTATTTGAAATTGCTTGAAAAATAAGTCAGTAAGCCAATGTGTAAAGCAAATGGGCTTAAGCTCAGCATAATGCCCACTCTTCGGAACATAAAACACAGCGCCGTTATTCTGCCTAGAACAGAACAATAAGAACACTCACAGGACCTTGCGATTACTAAATATTAAAATCTTTATCTCCTTTGTCTTCTCTAGAACATTACTATCATGATATTCTTAGGTGAGCTGATTCACCTTTATTACACAAATCTCTGACAAAGGCCCTAAAGTTCCTTTCCCAACACTCCTTGTTTGCTTCCCGCTAAACTCCAACAAAGGATTTATATTATCAACCTTATCTTCACTCAGATAAGCAGCGCGCTCCTAGAATTGTTATCTTTATTTTCCGATTAGTCACACACCAGGTAATTTATATTCCACTTGTATTTCTATCGCGTACTCTACTCGCGTAGTACTTATTATTTCCTAGATATCGGCTTCATTCAACACCTTCAGTCTGTTGTCCATTTGAAGGAAAAAGTCTTTAATTCAATCAATGTCGCTGGATGTTTTGTCTTCTCGCCATAGTAATGTTACAGCTTCCATACAGAGAAAGAATGCACGCAATGCTGCAATCAAGTACTTTTCCCTTGTGACATCTATTCAATCTGACCCTTTCTATTCTACTATCAATGGTCACATCAGGCTAGATTTTCCACGGTGTGACACTTTTCCTTTATGATTTATGAGAGAAATCAGAGAAATGAACTTGCGGTCACTGAGAGCACAGTCCACATCTGTGAATGACCAATTATAACCGACGAGAACCTAAAGTATTATAGTAGTTTTAATTTATGGAACTAGGTCTAAACAATCAACAGCTCACACCTGTTATGAAGCCAAATATAGCTATCAGGATCAGACAGCGGCGATCGGTGCGATAAACAGTTTAGTTTAGAGGCGTGATAAACACGTGGTTACACTGTTTGAGCCTTGTGCGGCTATTCCTACGCCCACTGTCGGTATTTATTCATAGTTTAGTAAGCTAAAAAGATGAACCTGTTAATGAAAACACATTTAGCAGTAGGTAGGACTAGTTATATGGCTAACGGAGCAGTTTTTTTCTTTATTTAGGTATATTCTACAAAATAGTAATTAGTAATTACTTATTATATTCTAATAGCTTAACTTTAAACCGTCTGTAGCCTCTTTGAGCAGCGTTCACCTAAGAGAATCGGAAAGTTAGCAGCTTCGTCGATTAATGATAAGTGTCATTTATTATTTAACTAGCGAACCGCCCCGGCTTCGCACGTTTTTATTATACGCATAAACCTCCCTCTTGAATCACTCTATCTATTAAAAAAAACCGCATCAAAATCCGTTGCGTAGTTTTAAAGATTTAAGCATTCAAAGGGATATAAGGACATGGGGACATAGGGACACAGAAAGCGACTTTGTTTTATACTATGTAGTGATATTAAAAGAAATTATGTCAAAGATGTTCCATAAGTCATAGAATTATAACACCATAAAGTAATGTTCACATGGGTCTATTTGCCAGTTTAATATGTAATACCTGTAATCGTCACATAATTTAATCAACACCAAATATACCTATAACTTGAAGAAACCAATAAGTGTTATCGCTACAAAGCGATGTTGAAATTGGCATTAAGATTGCAAATAAATAAAATTGGCATTACCGTTATTGTGATTGCACATAATAACTAATAGAAAAGGCATGCAGAAATTAGGCCATCTAGTTAGACACACTCCACATTATTGTCCCTGACCTTATCCTAGTGGTCTTTCCTAGACGGATCCACCGATACAGTTCACTTACTTCTGGCTCAGACACCCTTTGTCCTGTGCAGTTTTATTACATTTATTTGACGACTAGCTGCGCCTGGCGGCTTCGCCAGCTTGGAAATTTATTTGTCAAATTTCAGAAATTTACTACACGCCCCCTAGGGGTAGTTGTAAACATACGTGATTATTAATTATATACTTTGACGGAACGTAGTAATTGATCTTAGCTTTGTAAGAACTAAATATACTCCATAGAACCTTTACCACCCTTTTTAACCCCCTGAGGGTTTAAATATTTAAAATAAGCTTAACTAAACTATCTACATACACTTTCATCTAAATAAATATAGTAGTTACGGAGATACTAAACGTTATAAGTTTTTAACAACATTGACACAGACTTTCAGAAGATGTGATATTCCAGGCTGAGTTGATGCGGTGACGCGATGGACGCGGCCGACAAGCGGATGCTGGAGCGCGAGGCGCTGCGCAACATGATCCAGCAATGGAACGCCAACCGGCTCGATCTGTTCGCGCTCAGCGAACCCAACGAGGTAACACATTATTGTATCACTAGTAACTGCGCGCGGCTTCTAGGCTGAGTTGATGCGGTAGAGCGATGGACGCGGCCGACAAGCGGATGCTGGAGCGCGAGGCGCTGCGCAACATGATCCAGCAATGGAACGCCAACCGGCTCGATCTGTTCGCGCTCAGCGAACCCAACGAGGTAACACATTATTGTATCACTAGTAACTGCGCGCGGCTTCTAGGCTGAGTTGATGCGGTAGAGCGATGGACGCGGCCGACAAGCGGATGCTGGAGCGCGAGGCGCTGCGCAACATGATCCAGCAATGGAACGCCAACCGGCTCGATCTGTTCGCGCTCAGCGAACCCAACGAGGTAACACATTATTGTATCACTAGTAACTGCGCGCGGCTTCTAGGCTGAGTTGATGCGGTAGAGCGATGGACGCGGCCGACAAGCGGATGCTGGAGCGCGAGGCGCTGCGCAACATGATCCAGCAATGGAACGCCAACCGGCTCGATCTGTTCGCGCTCAGCGAACCCAACGAGGTAACACATTATTGTATCACTAGTAACTGCGCGCGGCTTCTAGGCTGAGTTGATGCGGTAGAGCGATGGACGCGGCCGACAAGCGGATGCTGGAGCGCGAGGCGCTGCGCAACATGATCCAGCAATGGAACGCCAACCGGCTCGATCTGTTCGCGCTCAGCGAACCCAACGAGGTAACACATTATTGTATCACTAGTAACTGCGCGCGGCTTCTAGGCTGAGTTGATGCGGTAGAGCGATGGACGCGGCCGACAAGCGGATGCTGGAGCGCGAGGCGCTGCGCAACATGATCCAGCAATGGAACGCCAACCGGCTCGATCTGTTCGCGCTCAGCGAACCCAACGAGGTAACACATTATTGTATCACTAGTAACTGCGCGCGGCTTCTAGGCTGAGTTGATGCGGTAGAGCGATGGACGCGGCCGACAAGCGGATGCTGGAGCGCGAGGCGCTGCGCAACATGATCCAGCAATGGAACGCCAACCGGCTCGATCTGTTCGCGCTCAGCGAACCCAACGAGGTAACACATTATTGTATCACTAGTAACTGCGCGCGGCTTCTAGGCTGAGTTGATGCGGTAGAGCGATGGACGCGGCCGACAAGCGGATGCTGGAGCGCGAGGCGCTGCGCAACATGATCCAGCAATGGAACGCCAACCGGCTCGATCTGTTCGCGCTCAGCGAACCCAACGAGGTAACACATTATTGTATCACTAGTAACTGCGCGCGGCTTCTAGGCTGAGTTGATGCGGTAGAGCGATGGACGCGGCCGACAAGCGGATGCTGGAGCGCGAGGCGCTGCGCAACATGATCCAGCAATGGAACGCCAACCGGCTCGATCTGTTCGCGCTCAGCGAACCCAACGAGGTAACACATTATTGTATCACTAGTAACTGCGCGCGGCTTCTAGGCTGAGTTGATGCGGTAGAGCGATGGACGCGGCCGACAAGCGGATGCTGGAGCGCGAGGCGCTGCGCAACATGATCCAGCAATGGAACGCCAACCGGCTCGATCTGTTCGCGCTCAGCGAACCCAACGAGGTAACACATTATTGTATCACTAGTAACTGCGCGCGGCTTCTAGGCTGAGTTGATGCGGTAGAGCGATGGACGCGGCCGACAAGCGGATGCTGGAGCGCGAGGCGCTGCGCAACATGATCCAGCAATGGAACGCCAACCGGCTCGATCTGTTCGCGCTCAGCGAACCCAACGAGGTAACACATTATTGTATCACTAGTAACTGCGCGCGGCTTCTAGGCTGAGTTGATGCGGTAGAGCGATGGACGCGGCCGACAAGCGGATGCTGGAGCGCGAGGCGCTGCGCAACATGATCCAGCAATGGAACGCCAACCGGCTCGATCTGTTCGCGCTCAGCGAACCCAACGAGGTAACACATTATTATATCACTACTAGCAGTGCCTCGCACTTTCACCCGCCTAATTCCCGTTCCCGTGGGAATTCCGGGATAAAATATGGCGTCCATGTTATTCCAGAGTATAATCTATCTTTGAGCCAATTTATCCAAATACGTTCAGTAGTTTTTGCGTGTAAGAGTAACAATCATCCATACATACATCCATCCATACATCCATACTTACAAACTTTCGCGGTTATAATTATAGTAGGATTATCTGACCGCGGTTTAGTACGCGTTATTTCTATGGAAACGTTTCAAGGATTGGGCCATGGGAACTGATGTATGGGATGGAAAGTAGTAGTATGTTTAATTCAGGCTTTATTAACAACGAAAATTACAATCAGAAAAAATTACATCTAGGTAGTATATACAATTGAAACCATTGAGCTAACTGCAGATGGTTGAAAACAGCCTAAAGATAGCTCAATTGATCCATGTCTTTCAGGCTTAGAATTACGTTCATTCAAAATTTCAGCCTGATCCATTTAGTAGTTATGGTAACTGTCATCCATCTGTCCAAAGTTACGCATCTGTAATATTAATGTGCCACAAAATCGGCTGTGTGAAATTCAGCTTTATTTTATTTATTCAGGAAATTGATTGATTACTAACTGATGACCAGGTAAAATAAAGTTTTCTATTCTACCTGGTGTGATTCATCTCAATTGTAGAGGTCTGTGATCTAGGACAAGCTCTCAAAACATTGCATTGAAGTAAGCAAACAGGCACATTGATAATATTCTTATCAAACAAAGAACCAGGCATCCACAAACCTAGATAAATTTATTTCCGGTCAATTTGTCACTAGATCTCTAAAATTGGACCCTAGGTATTAAGTTTTGTGGTTTCTTTTCAGAATCTGGAGTTCCATGGTGTTATGCGCTTCTATTTCCAAGACTCCGGCCAGAAAATAGCAACGAAATGTATACGAGTGGCTTCCGACGCCACAGTCAGCGATGTCATAGGTGAGTTCCGAAATATTCACAGAGCCTTGAACGAAACTAATAATAACTCGCCCAAAGTCAGTGCTATTTTCTCCTGACTAGCATAACTACTGGAAATTTATATTTTGTAAACTATTCGATGTTTTGGGAAACTATTATATTTAACGACGTTCATTGTAAACAAAAATCAAAACCAGGAGTTAGTTATTAGAACAAAGCACTGTAATAAACTCAAATTATAGAATCCCATTCGACGATGAAACCAATTTTAATGATATCTAATTTGTTTCTGGGTTTCATCGTCGCTGTTCCATTCAATGATTCAGCTGTAGTTAGTCATTAGAACATTGGACATCATAACGTGAACTAGCAGCTTGTGTTACCCGTACATTGATATTAATTTGCCTTGATATATATTAAGGCAAACTAATACAGGGTGTTAGTGTGAACACCGTTGTCCTTGAAACCAGAGGTTCAGCATATTGAGTAGAATCCAAAACGGATGAAAAAAAATGATTCTATTTTTTACTCATTTTTTAAAGAAAATTTTTATAAACACTAAACATTTGCTCACAAACACGTGACACAAGTACTTCGACCAGGCGACACGTGTCATGTGCACCTCAGTGTCGGATCACCTTCTGTGCGAATATCCCGTCTTTTGAAGGGCACAAGTAATGAAGTTACGATCCAAGTAAGGCGCGGGTATAAGTACTTACGTAGGTAGGTACTTAAAGTATTTACAGTGACTATGGCATCGTGTACGATAGCGAAGACATGAAATATCAAAATCATGCAAAACTAAAATAGGTGTTAAGCTTTTCTCATTGGTTTTGGATTCTACTCATGATGCTGAACCTCTGGTTTCAAGGACAACGGTGTTCACACTAACACCCTGTATAATATGTTCATACGAACAGTGACAATGCGTCAATGTGCTAGTGCCACATTTTGCAAATATAGTACTAGTATTTCACGTAGGTTATTTAGTTCTTCATTTTGCAATTCTCGGAACTAAATGTGTGCGTTGAGATAATTTAACAGCGAAGTTAGAGTAGGTAACTACTGCATTATTCATAGTGGACCGAATAATACGAGTATTCTTTGCACGATTGATAGTGCTTTCACACACAGCAGGATGCCAATTTCGCCGAGAGTGCAATCACTTGACCTAGCGCCACATATGCAGAGGCGACCTCCCAATTTAGTAATTGACTTCGTTTGGGACGGCCGCATCGCAAGTGTTCAGAATTGTGACTCTAATCAGCTCAGTTATGCCAGTACCTAGCTCAATGCTGAATAATTTCGCAGAGAACTTGATATCTGTTCGAATGAAGAAATAAAATATTCTATTGTAGGGTCGTTTTATGACATTCTGTAAAACATAAAACAAACATATAACATAACAAATATATCTTAAAACCTTCCTTTTTATTTTTCTTTTTCATTGTTATTTCCTTGTAATTTAACATAGATTTCAATACAGCTCACTAGCAAAAAACTGGACCTAAAATGTCTATTTTAGTAAGTGAATTTAATTTAGTAAATGATCTAGTATATCATGTATCTAGTACCCATAACATTTCGCTTGGGGCTATGACGATGCTGTGTGGATTATTATTTATTTATTATTACTATTGCGAAGAGGCGACGTGGAAGCCCACGATGAGATAGCGTGACGAACTCGAGACACATCTTCCATCGTGGCCTATAGCAGCGTAAGATCGCGAAGAGTAGAATGAGAAAAGAGAGATCTTGTCCAGCTGTGGGTCATTAACGGCAAAAAAACAAATAATAATATATTTAATTACAGAAACGCTGATAGAAAAGTTCCGTCCAGACATGCGAATGCTGTCCCTCGGCTCGTACTCTCTCTGGGAGACACACGGGCCTGATGACGAGCGCAAGTTGGAGCCGGATGAGAAACCGCTGCTCGTCCAGCTGAACTGGCACGCTGAGGATCGGGAGGGGCGGTTTCTGCTCAAGTGCCTTACTGGGAATGAGGTAGGCTGTTTTTTTTCTGATTAAGCTTTTTGGTACTATTGAACGACACCCGCTGGAGTGCCCGAATATGGCATTTCATTGCCAAATTTTTCCAACAGCGACAGTTTTGATTTTCGTATAGGAACTACGCAACCGACGATGTTCTGATCAGATTAAATGATTTAATGAGGAATGACATTGAGATGGAACATTTATTTTTGCTTTAGCTTTGCTCGAAGAACAAGCACAATCAGTGTTTGCTTCCCTTAGAGGTAATCATAAAAACGAAACACCAACAGATCAAATAATGTGTGACGACGATATGTTCGACTGATATAATGTTTGAGATATGGGTAGATGTTAGTAGCAACCCTAGTGTTCTTAACTAACTCAAAACCATAATAAAAAACACGATCATGGAACGCGATTCTTCTATTGATTATTGAGAGTGTCAATAATACGTGTGACGATTGGTATACGCTTGGCTTGTCTTTATACTTGAACTGCTTCGCGTTAATCTGTCTTTTAGTGGGAAACGCGACGCATATTGTCTTATACCAAACGTAGTACGGTCAATTTATTAGTCAAGACATTATCAGAGTGCTCTTTTAATTCTACGATAATAATGGGAACTATCTTATTTAATTTTCACTGGCCGTGGGGGGTTCGAACCCAGCAACTCAGACCGTCGATGTCGTAAAAGACAAACAAGGGAGCCACTGAAGTTCAGTAGCTTCCTACTGTATCATTCAACACCGTCACTGCGATCACTAATGCGCCTGCCAAGCGTGGTGATACTGGCAGAATTCCTCTCGTTTGGAGGAGGCTTGCTGATAAAGTGGTAGTTTTCATTCTACGATAGTAATGGAAACTGATTTCGTTACTACCTACTAATTTCGTTACCGCTAATTTAATTACAAGGTACTAATTTCTTTACCTAATGGTACACCTAAATCCTGCGGATAGTGCAGTCGAGCTGTGAGCTATGATGAAATAGGTCATGTACTTATTTGATTACAAGACAGTTTTTGCACGAAGTCTTGCTAAACTGAAAGGTGGCAAGACAATTAATCCAAGGACAATTTATATCCCTGTTAATTGGATTTGTTTCGGTATAAGCCTAATCTGATATCGTCATGTCAACACAATTGAGTGAGGAAATGGTTTGAGACCTTGGCTGGTTGCCCGTTGCGGGATCTGATAGCCTTTTTAAATTAAATAAGATTAGACAAGCTATAGAATTAAATTTCTTTACGAAAGTATCTTCATCAATACACTACAGGAGCGTTTTATTTCACGTTCTCACAGATTGCCAATGTTATCTTTCATAAGTGTATTTTTTCTATGGCAAAACTTATAGAACACCCGCTGATACACAGAAATACAAAATTCATTCATTTATTTTTCACAAAAAACACTTAATATTATCCAAAATTTCATAATAAAAAAAAATTTAGGTTAGCTTCTACGACTTAGGCTTGTCCCTAAGGTTTCGGTATTCTTCCAACACGAACTAGGTACGTAGTAAACCCTTTTACATTCATAATTCATTCGTCAAAGTATAGTTTTCGTAGTAAAATAGCTTTATTATGATGATTCATTCCTCAATACTATTCAAACAAGTTCCGCGCGTGCAAAACTGCAGCAACATCTAGTTATTTATAAACTTGAAATCAATAACCTCTGAAGTATAGTACATTATAAAACAATGCATACGGGGGAGTTAACTGTCCATTGTAGCCAACGTAGCATTCAGAGAAATCCCTCAAATGCCGCGAAGCATGCTCAGTACGTAACATCCATTCAAGGCTGCTTAACTAGCTTACAAAACAATACTATCTGCTTGAAAGGGTGGATATAGCACTGCTTGATATGTAGAAATAATACATAATGGAATAGGTATGTTCGGCAATTTATTTTGAAACAGACTCGTTTATAACTAGAAGGTTTGTCACGCGTTGTTTCTATGGAAACGTTTCAAGGCTATTTCTATCCCAAGGGAATTTTTTAAGAGATGAAAAGCCTATATTTTATTCCAGGCCTAGAAATACTTCTATTCAGCCTGATCCGTTGTGTAGTTTTGGCGTGAATAGGTAACAAACATTAACTCTTAGCTTAGCTTAGTGTGAAGAAATCTTGCCTTCTAATAGCGATCCGTTTTGTTTTTCAATCGCTTCTGAGTTTTATAAGACATGAGCTTTGGAAAAAAATCGATTACCGGTATTTGAATCTAGTGCTCTAAATAGCCTAGTACTGTATACGGGCCTAAAGACAAAGTAGAATATAGATAGATAATCATTTTATTGTAATGATTGGAAAGAACAAAATATCACAGTTTTATTTAATTTTTAAATAATTTTTTAAGATTATAGTTTTTGAAAGCTATAAACAGGTGCTGAAGGACCTAAACAGATCCGACGCGCAATTATTTCTCATAAATCACAATGTTGTATAGAAACTGCATCAGTTAGTTTAGTTATTAGTTCCATGCAATGATTTATTTACTTTCCAATAAAGATCGAAAGAAATATAAGATCGAAAACCGAAATAATATATGTTTATTTCGATGACTTATAAATTAAGAATGCATGGTTTGGAGTTACCCCTTTAAGCAAAATTTGCTTGTGATATAGGATACCGCCCTTAACGGTTTAGAAGTTGGTGCACTACAGATTCAAAACACTGAAAAAAACAATACAAGAAAATTTAATGATTAGCTTAACTTTCTAATATTCATTGGGTTGTAATATTATATGTATTATTCATGATCTTATAAATAAAATTATGTCCACAGATACCCTCATCGGCCAGCGATAAGGGAGATCAGAACTTCAAGAGGAAACTATCGAAACGAGAGAAGAAAGAACTGAAGAAAAAAGAAAAGGCTTCTCGAATGAAATCCGACGCGACAGACGAGAACAGACCTGTTGCGGAAAAACTTTATACCGGTCAGTATTACTAAGCCTATTAGTATAAGAACGGCTTAGCTTCGCTTACGTGTGTTGTATGCGTAAAGAATACTTTCAAGAAAATACTATTTATTTATTGAAAAGTTTATTTTATGATAGATAACGACTTTATTTGCAACATCAGCTTACACAAAATACAACAATTAAGCAGTACACTAGTAAAGATAAACAATAACAAACTACATTTTAACAAGAAACAATAACTGTACGTTATGCGAATACGGGAGCTCAGGGATAGGAGTGAAACGACCGCTGGTTGGTATGGTAACGCACTATTATTGACATAGGTGGTAGCACTCATTTTTAGAAGCTTACATACGTAACAATAATATAAGTCTAATCAAGTTAAAATGTCTATGTGTGCTGCAGTACGTTAAAAGGCCTTGGCTCAGCGTCATATTTATTGCTAAGGCCTTTTTTTTCTTTGCTCACGACGCTCATGTAAATAGCACTGCTTGTAGCAGGAGCGTGCCTCTTTGGGTCGCACCGCAAAGCTGGTCAGTGTAAAAAGTTAAATTAACACACTAATATCCACATATCGGTCGGAAGCATCCCCAAGACAGGCTGCATAAATAATAAATTATACCTAAATCCTAATCACTACATATAATATAAAAAATATAAAAATATAAAACAAAGTCGCTTTCTCTGTCCCTATGTCCCTATATCCCTATGTCCCTTTGAATGCTTAAATCTTTAAAACTACGCAACGGATTTTGATGCGGTTTTTTTTAAAGTACGAAACGGATATGAATGAAATTTGGCACAGCGATAGATTATAGTAATAACACATAGGCTATATTTTATCCCGGAATTCTCACGGGGACGGGAATTACCGCGGTTCACGCATAATCATCTAGCCCCAAGTTAAGCAGAGCTTGTGTTATGGTTGCCTGCTACATTGATAACTGATATACTTATACAACACTTCAAAAGATATAGATTTTTTAGTGTAGGCCTATGTCCTGTTATTGCCGAGACGTAATAGCTACAATATTATTATTGTCTGATGGCACCCTCACTAGGCTAGGCCTTTATCGAGGGACCTTCATTCATTTCAGACATGTTATAATTTCTATAATGCCTATGAGGGCACTTATCAAGGCGCTTTTAAAAGATCAATAAAATTGTCTGTCAGCCTTTCTTTATTAAAATTGAATGTGCGTGAATAACGTTAGGTGTTCGTATCTATAGCAACGATGACAAACTTTGCTTAGTTATGTTTCTATGGGCAGTGCGTTCGGTCGACTTAAAATCTTCAGATTTACAATAAAAGATATCTCGTATTAAGCTAAAAACTGTCTAGTCCCACATATGCAACGGATGCGACGATTATGAAATCTGTTCGCTTGAATTTGTATAAAACATATTTAATAGAAATAGATCATTTATCGCCACTCCGTCCGTCCTTTCCCACATTTTGTCGCGTATGTTGAGTGGCCTCTGTTTATTTCTAGCTTTATTTCTCTTACTTAGTAAATAAAGTTAGTTCTAGATTGAAATTTCGTGTCTAAATTTACGCTACTATCATCAAAATGAAACATTTTATCGCGTATTTTGAGTGGGCTCTGTTTATTTCTAGCTTTATTTCTCTTACGTAAATAAAGTTAGTTCTAGATTGAAATTTCGTGTGTCTAAATTTACGCTACTATCATCAAAATGAAACGTCAGAAGTAAGTAATGTGGATGCCCCTTTGACATAAATCGTCTAAAATATCGCGTGACTTCTTTACGTGCAGCGCATTTTGATATTGTCTTTCCGACTGTTTGTATAAATCGTTGTTCCTCAAATATTAGCAAAAATAACATAAAATGTGACCTATTTGATTTGGTAAACATATATGCATGATTTTGACGACCAATGTGGCACGATGCTCGAAGGATCGCCTGCGACGCAGGATGTTTGGATACGATTCCCGTCTTGGGACAAATGTTGCACGACCTACAAATATTTGACACGGCTGTTCTGGGTGTTTTCTATAATAAAAAATATTGAAAATTGAAAACAAGTTCAATTCAATGTATCAAGTTTCAAAATATTGAAAACACGCGAAAATTGGTGTAAATTAGCCTAAAATTATAATGTTTAAGTACAGAAGAAAACAAGAAAGAAAATAGATTAATTTGACTCAATTGAATTGCATTACTATTAATTAACTGAGACCTGCCCGCGTCGTTCGCACGCGTGTTTCTATGGTAACGTTTCATGGCTGTTTCTTATCTTATATTTTAGATTTTTTTTGGGATGCCTGTGTTTTATCCCAGGGCTAGATCTACATCAATTCAAAATATCAGCCCGATCCATTCAGTAGTTTTTGCTTGAAAAAGTAACCAACATTCATACAAAAAAAACTTCAACCTGCGTTTAATTATAAACGAGAAGGATCCTTAACGTTCTAACATTCGTTTGTTATTAATAAAGGGCGGTAAGGATTATCACTACATAGTATAAAACAAAGTCGCGGTCTGTCCCTATGTCCCTATATCCCTGTCCCTTTTAATGCTTAAATCTTTAAAACTTCGCAACGGATTTTGATGCGTTTTTTTTAATAGATAGAGTGATTCAAGAGGAAGGTTTCAAGCGAAGCCGGGGCGGGTCGCTAGTTATAATATAAATGAGGTAAGGTAATGTAACAATGTGTTGTTTGCAGAACTGCCCGAGTCTTCGTTCATGCGTAGCATCAGTAACCCGGAGGCGGTGATGCGTCGCCGGCGGCAGCAGAAGCTCGGCAGGAAACTGCAGCAGTTCAAGTCTAAAGACGGCGGACCTGATACAGGTATAATATATAAAACTCCTTATTATAACTATATCACACAAAAAAAGAAAATAGATAATGTGAGACGATCCAACATCTAATCATCTAAGACCAAGCTAAGTAGAGCTTGTGTTATGGGTGCTAGATGACTGATATATTAAATACAATCAATACATAACTGTTATATAATGCGAATACGCGAGATCAGGGACAGGAGTAAAACAACCGCTGGTTGGTACCACACTGTTTATTGAGACGTGGTGGCGTGACTGTGCAGGCACGCACACATGCGTAGACGCTTTTATACGTACGTACTTATACCAGAACCTCGGGACAAATATTTGTAGATCGTACAAACATTTCTCCCGAGGCCGGAATCAAACCCGCAGCCTCCTGCGTCGCAGCCGTCGGACCTTCGCCCGCCGCTCCACATCACGTTTCACCTGCGTTAAATTCGAATTTCATCATATGATCACTCATGGGAATTCGATTAGGACAAAAAGCCCACGTTACTCTTCATCCTTTCAACTAAATCAACGACAAAAACCAAGTGGATGCTGAAAATGGACAGTAAAATCATAATTATGCAGAAATGCAACCAAATTATCTCAGAGTGAATTTCTAAACGAAGAAAAACTTGATCTTTAATATTTTATTTGCAGGTGGTACGTTGAGGATATACGGAGGCATCCTCCGCCCAGATGTCTCGTACATCACTCTCCTGCTGTCTATAAACGACAACGCAGCCAGCGTGCTGCGCGAGACGCTGGACAAGTATGGAATGGGGCACCACGACCCGCTGCAGTACTGTATTGTTCAGGTATTTACTTGTATCGCTTGTACATCCTCCGTCCAGATGTCTCGTACATCACTCTCCTGCTGTCTATAAACGACAACGCAGCCAGCGTGCTGCGCGAGACGCTGGACAAGTATGGAATGGGGCACCACGACCCGCTGCAGTACTGTATTGTTCAGGTATTTACTTGTATCGCTTGTACATCCTCCGTCCAGATGTCTCGTACATCACTCTCCTGCTGTCTATAGACAACGCAGCCAGCGTGCTGCGCGAGACGCTGGACAAGTATGGAATGGGGCACCACGACCCGCTGCAGTACTGTATTGTTCAGGTATTTACTTGTATCGCTTGTACATCCTCCGTCCAGATGTCTCGTACATCACTCTCCTGCTGTCTATAAACGACAACGCAGCCAGCGTGCTGCGCGAGACGCTGGACAAGTATGGAATGGGGCACCACGACCCGCTGCAGTACTGTATTGTTCAGGTATTTACTTGTATCGCTTGTACATCCTCCGTCCAGATGTCTCGTACATCACTCTCCTGCTGTCTATAGACAACGCAGCCAGCGTGCTGCGCGAGACGCTGGACAAGTATGGAATGGGGCACCACGACCCGCTGCAGTACTGTATTGTTCAGGTATTTACTTGTATCGCTTGTACATCCTCCGTCCAGATGTCTCGTACATCACTCTCCTGCTGTCTATAAACGACAACGCAGCCAGCGTGCTGCGCGAGACGCTGGACAAGTATGGAATGGGGCACCACGACCCGCTGCAGTACTGTATTGTTCAGGTATTTACTTGTATCGCTTGTACATCCTCCGTCCAGATGTCTCGTACATCACTCTCCTGCTGTCTATAGACAACGCAGCCAGCGTGCTGCGCGAGACGCTGGACAAGTATGGAATGGGGCACCACGACCCGCTGCAGTACTGTATTGTTCAGGTATTTACTTGTATCGCTTGTACATCCTCCGTCCAGATGTCTCGTCTAAACAAAAACGCACTCGGTAATTTATCAACTGGGCACACTCAATAAATTTGTCACCAAACTTCTCATATAGCCCACAGGTGATCGAAAAACTGGCTCCTATTTCAGTCAATGAATTAGCATTGCCATTCGACGCGGTAATGCTGCTAGCATTCTTGCCTGCCTTCTGGTAATGGCTTAGATTTTTAGGCAATTTAGTAGTAAGTAACTTATTAAAAATTACACACATTATTAAAAAACATATATTTTAATTAATGTTAAATTTATTTGTTATCCAGGAGGACAAATCCGACAACACAGAATACATCCTAGAAGACGACGAATGCCCGCTCGCCCTGATGAATATGACGAGAAGTAAGTGGATTCAGTTATTCAGGTTGTACCACTCACATCAACGAGTAACGGATCGGTATCACTTTACCGTCTTAAGCATAGAGCGGAACAACTATACTTACTTATTTTAATACATACCTATTCAAATCCGACTCGGATTAATGTAATTGGCGGCCTTATCGCTTAAAGCGATTTATTCCAGGCAACCAAAGTTGTATCCTCTAACTTAATCAGAGAGTGTATCCTTAGTTCAAATAGATGATGATGAAGCTGTGTAAATTACCTGGAGTTAAAAAAAACTATTTTAATTAATCTATTGTTTATTGAACCAAACAGTATTCAGACCAGTTTTCAAATCTCTTTGAACTTTAAAAAACTTGGGTATAAGTAGTTTTATTTACAGCACCCTAATTTGTTTTTCCCTGTCCCCGGTGCTTGTCGAGTTGATTTGTGATGATCCTTTTCCTTGTTGATATGTGTGTTGCAACCTTCACTTGACGCTAAGAAAATTAGGTCGCCTCTGATAGGGTTGGTCGCGCCCGCTCTCAAGTTACTTGTAGTTTGCAGCCGAAATTGAACTGAGTTTTTGTAAACTAGCTCCTGTCCGCGTCTTCGATCACTGCGGCTCCTGGATAAAACGTAGGTTAAAGCTCGCAGGAATGACGAAAGATGAACGCATCATTTTGCATTCATAAATAGCCATATAGTCAGGTCCCAAGTTTGGTAAGTGTTGGATGTTCATAAGATTTTATTTTGTTATTATTTGTTATCCCCTTAATAAATAAATAAATATTCATTTGGGTGACATACAGAAAAACATAAGTAAGTACTAACATAACGTTTAAACCAGCTAAGTGTCCTGTACTAAATGAGGCATTTATTTAGTACAGACAGTTCAGAACTCAACAGGAATATTTTTTTACTGAAATACTTACGAAACTTACTTACTGAAACGCTTCTAAGCGAAAAGGCCGCCCATTGTACTTGTCTTATGTAATGTTCTTGTTCTGGTGTACAATAAAGGATTTTTGTATTGTATTAGTTATAATTATAATTGTAGTACTTATAATTATAAGGTATCAATATTGGGTATAAAATATAGAAAAAAGAAGAATAAAATACGCTAGACAAGACACATCATAATAAAAGTATGTTAAAATAAAGATTTACATTAATGGTTGACAATGCTTATTATAACATTTTTGCGGAATTTATACAATTAAGTGTTGATAAGTTTGGATTTGTGTTGTTTACGTTGATCAAGGATGGCACATATTTTTCTCAGCCGGAAAGAATGTTTTACTATAAAAAATTGAAAACGCAAGCGGTGACACCCCCGGTTGTCAGCTTAGTACACTTCTTATGAAGCACCCTGTAGATTAACTTATAAATATAACCATTTACCTTACCTTACCTCGACTACATCCAAATCGCCCACATTTTAATTTAACTATTTATAGGTGTTCTACGCGTTTACCTTTGTTATTTTTTCGCCCACGTTAGACTGTGTATTTTTCCATAAGAATACAATGTTATTTATAAATAAGCATAGTAATTGGAAGTTACGGTCATGGATAATAAACAACATAGTTGCTTATTATATTTGTTGCTCCAAAGTTCGTACAATGTTCACGTCCAATTATTAGTGTCATAACAAAGTTACTAAGCTCCTATTTTAATTTACTCCGAATATTCAGACTTACGAATCTCTATAGACGTGGCTTCCCACGCGGAAGGTTGATGGTTCGATTCCCGCCGCGCTGGATAATTGTTTGTACGATCTGCAGATATTTGTTATGGGATGAAACATAGCCTATGTTTTATTCTAGGCCTAGAACTATCTTTATTCAAAATTTCAGCCCGATCCGTTCAGTAGTTAAGCGTGAACAGGTAACAAACATCCATCCATCCAAACTTTCGCAAGCTCTGCCTACATGGAGGTTACATGCAGTAACTGGATTATTTATAAAATTATTTAACTTCAAGTATGTATTTCGTCTTATGCATTGCTCCCATAAATCAGAATTCAATAACTTTAATTTCGGCTTAAAACATTCCATTATTATACTAAATCAGTCAAATTTTAAACAACTCAAAATAGTACCAAAGTCGGGGCCCGCTCGTCGCAAATACCCAAGGGTATTGATTGTTTTATTACTGCAGTTCTCTCAACTTTGATTCAGACACGGAGGATTGTATTCGGTTATCGATACTCTATTATATCCGAAGTTGCAACTTTTCTGTTTATTCTGTGCAATTCACCGAATAACCCTCTGCGATTCTACCCGAGAAAGGACGTGTCCAAACTTTTCATGACACTGGAAAAACAAAATTGCACTCGGAAGTGTTAAAGCTTTACCCCACCTACATTAGCGTCGCTGCAACAGATTTTATCGTATTATTACGTACACAAAGGATTTTTAAGGTGACCTTAAAACATCCTCTGGACAAACTGAACGTGAAATAGGAAGTGGCTCTTAACTCTGTTTTTACACCTCTGCCTAAACTCTAAATAAAACTTTTACAGAGGCATTATAAAAACTTTTGTTAACCTTAACAATGAGATAAAAAGCTCAAAATCAAAACCTCAACACATAAAATAATGTTATAAGAAGCGATAAGCCCCGACTGTAATATAAATCTTCCTCTTGAATCACTCTATTAAAAAAACCGCATAAAAATCCGTTGAACAGTTTTAAAGATCTAAGCATACATAGGTATAGACAGACGACTAGTATGAGTCGGGGTAAAGCCTTAATGTTGGTAGGGGAAGTAGCCGAAATTTATTATTTATGTACCCCCTGTACATAAATAATAAATTTCGGCTACTTCCATATATGTCCTAACGTGGGTCCCAAAGAATCCCTACGTGATAAATTCAAAGAAATAAACGAATTGAAAATACCATGTCAGTCTTTACGAAAATATATTGTGAACTGATAGAAATATCAATCAGTTTCTAAAAATAGCGCTATTTTTTAAAAATAGCGAAATTCAATACTAGAAATTACAATAAACTCGCTTTGCCCACAACTAGGCCAAAAAAGGTTAATGTATCTATCAAAGTGTATGCTTCTACAACAAAAGTCCACCTATTTCGAGTTTCAGGCACTCATTTAACTCACATCCAATCAAATAACATTTATTTCCTTATGCTAACAAAAAGAGGACATAAAAAAATTGTTCGTCTGCCAATTAGGTACCTACTTCGTCTTACTTTTTTGCTTTCCTTTTTAAGATTAGATTACCCAACCTATTCCATTCCTTTTATAAGTGAAGCAATCTACACCGAGCTTCAGAAAAGAAATCTACCGCTCATTTAGTTTTCTCTCCAGAAAATAAAACCGTCGCCTATCCACAACGTCTTCGATTTCTCGCCAGATCGGTTCGACGTCAAATAGAGTTGTGCAACAACGCCACTTCAACAACACTCCGCCGTCTCGAGGGTTTATCGAGTGGTTGTTATTGCATTTCAGCTCCCAAGCCCCTGCCTGAAGAATGTATATTTAAGTTGTTTACAAAAATAGCTTGAAACCAGAATAGAATTTGTTGGTTAAGGCGAATTTTACTTGTTTTGCTCTTGTTTTTTTATTCAATAATACTTAGGTTCCCTTCTAGAAATAGATATAAAAATAAATAAAAAAAAACAATAATTCTGGACATTCCATCATCTAGCCCCAAGCTAAGCAGAGCTTGTGTTATGGGCACTAGATGACTGATATACATGATGTCTATTTCTAGAGTTGAACCTAGTTAGTCTTGTTCCTGTACCTGAGGAATTCTAAGAACAGATTGATAAAAAAATTACGATAAAATATGTATTTAGCCCGAAAATAGCGACTAAAAAGACAATAGAATAAGTAACCAGTGCTTTGAAATCATAAAGAGATGTGTAATTGTGTTTGACTTAAACTCGATTTATTAGAAGGTGTGTATGGACGTATAGATATAAGGATATCTGTTACTCTTTCACGCAAAAACTACTGAACAGATCAGGCTTAAATTGGATTTGAATAAACGTAGTTCCTAGCCCTGGAATAAAACATAGTTCACTTTCATCCGATAAATCAGTTCCCATAGGATAGAAATAGCCTTGAAGCGTTTCCATAGAAACGAGCGAAACCGCAGGCAGACACTAGTATTTAATTATTCACAACAGTGAAACAATCGCCCCCTCATCAATCTACGGAATAATATTGACTTTACAAAGGATCTATTATAATTGATTCTAATAACGAATAGGCCAATTAAACAGTCATAACAAAATTTATCCGCGCTGTGTACTTTAGAAAGGAGACGTTAAAATTATAATGAATTCGGTCGCAGTTTGTTTGACCTACGAATAAATGTGTTTTGCAGCTCACGTTTCGATTAGGCGGGATTACGTTTTGTATCGGCGAGCTTTGGTATTTGCCTTTACAAGGTTAATCTGTATGATAATGCTGCGTTCATGTAAATTTTGTATTGTGCGCTATCGGAACGGGATAAATTTGCCTTATTAAACCTGATAACGTGGGCGTACTTTGTAGAAGTTATCGAATCTACCGAAGTATTGATTCTTCAAATTGTGTAGCAAATTTTCGAGTAAACATCTTATCTTTTCCATAACATGAAGCAAACTCCAAATTCACTTAAAACTTCGAGCGTGTAAGGAAAGTACTAGAATAATTGTTTAAAAACATCATCAACACAAAGTTTGACCCAAATTATTTGATGTCGTAATTTTATTTTTCGTATTTGTTCCGAAATATTTTGTGATTTACGAAATAAAATTGATATAATAAAGTGAAAAAGAAAAATTCTCAATTCGGTACATAAGTACATGAAAAGGATTTAAATATTACCCTAAAATATACAACCTAGACGTGACTTGAACCAGCGTTTAAAAAAATTGACATTAAAACTAGGTACCAATCATTCACCACGTTTATCATCGATCACAAACTTCTAGACATACCGCAGCCGTCCCATCAATTTGTTTACGATATCTCAGAATAATTGACAACGACATCCATCCAAACCCCAAGTAAAATAAACCCAGGAAAGTTGTATAGATCCCCGGATAGACGTGTCCGTCCAGAAATAGCAAGCGATCACACATGGCCGGATGTGAAGCAGATTCACTGCATAACTAACTATGACTAACTGAGTAGGGCAGTCGGCTGCACTAAGTTGCACTTTATGATTGCCTTTTCATTTATTAGCTGACTGAATACGGTGGTCAAGAATAGCAATAAAAATGATGCCAAATATTATTCATATAATAATGTTGCCGACTGAACATAAAAAATAAATCCGGTTAAGTGTGCAATGCAAGGTCATCGTAAACTAGCTGCGCCCCGCGGCTTCCATCCATCCACTCAAACTTTCGCTTTTGCTTTATATGCATCTTTTGTCAGAGTCTTTGACGTGGGTCAGTAACTCTGTAAGCTAAATGATATCGTATTATCATACATTTTTAAGAATAAGAAAATCTTTATTTGCATCATTTACAATTTTAATACGCAAGTTTCTTAAATTAATCAACACCAAGGACTGCATAACTACGCTGCTGTACTAACTAATTGTAAAACTGAAATGATACGAAAGGGCGTCCAAGTCAGCATTATGTTGTTATATCAGTAATCAATAACTTTATTTCTTTAAAGCTATTGTGCATAGCCATCACAACGCTTATCTACCGTCGGAACCAAACCAACGCGTCACACGATACCTAATCTTATTCTCCGTAGAATCATGCCTACGCTCTATTTGAATTATAAAAATGTTTCTCCGTAGAGTACCTACGCTCTATTTGAATTATAAATAAAGTTAGTACACCGTAACCAAAATAGGTTACGAGTAAAGGTCAACCCATGTTATTATCTCCAGAACACCTACCATTAGAAATGTCTAAACGCAAAAAGCTGTAGTAATGAATGGATCGCCTATTACTCGGCGTTTGCGAATTACTCCTTTACACGAACGCCTCATTTTCCCTCAAAAGAATTCGGTCGGTTCAATTTCCATCGGGAAATAGGACGTAACAAATTGCGCGGTAGCACTCCTTCATCATTACACCGGACATGGGATTCGAGGATACGGAGATATACGGATGGCGAACTGAGTCAGACGTCAGATATATAAAATTAGAATCGGTCTGGCAATTTAATACTTTTTGTAACTCGGGCGGGAGTTTAGGAATCTACTCTACCAACACTTTTGAATTTACGGTTGTCATGATTTTTTACATTGTTAATCACTTTAAAAATTGTAGAATTTTTATTGATTGATATAGTAAATAAAGTAAAATCTAGGATTATTAAATTATAGTGCGTAAGCCCCCGCACTCGGAAAACATGACACAACATTTCTTAAAGTAAAGTCACTTATAAAATGTCTAGTTAAATACGACATTTGGCATGGCATGTGTTGCTTCAAATGTTCCCAATGTCCCCATCCCAGGCCTCGTTTTCTGTTTTCACTTTGTAATTCAATTATAGTATAGATAGATAACTACGAAACAATTGGCCAACAAAAATTGTTTGCTAATTGTTTCCAAATTTATGTTGTTTTGACAAAATAGTTTCTGTTTGAAAACTACCCGATACAAAGTAATTTTGTTTTTTTTTCCAAAGCCCAGTGTATATATACCTCGAGAACCTCAGGCAAGCGATTTCGCGCGCAAAAGTGGTCTATATTTCTTTTCTTGACGGTTACAAATGAACCAAGTTGAGCGACTACAACATTATTTACTGTGCGCTACTAAAGTACTTTAGATCATTCTTAAAATGAAGTTTTTGGTCCGGCAAGTTTGATTTATGATGCATGGATTATGGAAGATTTTTGTATGAAAAAAGGGTTATAATACTTTGAATGTACAGTAAGCACGAAAATAAAATACTACCGAAACTCTATGCCTAAATAGTAATCGGATTGTCCTTTCCAGTTGATTTTCTGGAAGCAAGTGCTTTCTATCACGTACGCTATATAACATCATCATCTCGACAAATAGTTGACATCGCTCGCACCTACGAAAGCTCTTGACACTAAGGATGAAGACTA
This sequence comes from Eupithecia centaureata, assembly GCA_944547425.1. Lineage (NCBI taxonomy): Eukaryota > Metazoa > Arthropoda > Insecta > Lepidoptera > Geometridae > Eupithecia > Eupithecia centaureata. Next base: position 3,451,245 of record OX155681.1, on the reverse strand, counting down.
GGTTAATTGCCTCGTTAACACTCGGTCTAATCTTCAAGTTTTATCGTGATGCTTCTCCAAGACCGCAGTTTCCGCGAAATGACTTCTCCTAGTTCGGACAATACTGTTCGTGTCCCACAATGGGAAGTGACGACGGGAGGCGAGGACGCGCGGCAGTCGCTTGGGAGACGCCGCGCGCGAGTAGCGACCCGCGAGCGCACAGACATGGACTGGGGGATACGGCGTAAGTTTTGCAAGTTTTGTTGAATTTCGCAAAGTGTGCTGCAGAAGTCTGGTGGTGCGGGCTGCGTTCGAGCCGGTTCCTCAGCGACGGCCGCGATCCGCCGATAGTAAACAAACGCATGTGGCCCGCCGACTAGTCCGACCGGTGTGCCCGCAGATGCCGGTCGACTGGCTCCGGCTTGTGCTGGTATTTTAAACTCGTTCCGCGGTTCGATGTCCGTTCGTTCGTGGAATCGATATGCATAAAACCGTCCTTGAAAGGCGCAAGTTTACCAAAAGTTTTGTCTTGACTTATTTTGTTGTGAGTTTGGGGGTTCATGTCTAACTTGCGCCCCGGGAGTGCGATTGTAAGTTTTAAAACTTGTTTCAGGAAGTGCTCTCATTCATATTATAAACCCCCAAGACTACTACGATTCGAACTTTTGAAACTTCTTGTCATTATTTTGTCGCGCGTAAATGGATCCTGTATTCTTTTATCTTTATGTCACTGTTGATGTAAACTGGTTTTATTTCGCGGGAATGTTGTGATAAAGAGCATGTTTTATTGTCTGCTCATAAAGCGAAGGGTCCGTAGGGGTAAATTGACCTTTAGCACTATCTCGTATCGAGAGTAATCCCTCGGGGCTTGTTGGTTAAACAAATGGTTGTCCTTTCTAGACGTGTGGAGAACGGCTAATTTATAGCCTTGCTTAGCAAACTGAGCTCATTTTAGATGAAATAAACGAAGCTCAACTAAGATCACTGAACCCACGTTAGTTAGTTTCTTTAATTAAGCTAGCGTAATTCGATCTAAAGAAAAACTTATTTAAAGTTGAAAAGCTAAAGCTTTCTTTGAAAAAGTCACTCAAACACTTGATATTAATTTAAATTGCCGCATAGTTAGACCACAAGCGCCTTCTGCGTTGCACTATTCTATGAGGGGACGCAAGGTTCATCGCTCTCGGCCCATTGAAGGCCTAAGATTACCATTAGCAGCTGAAGTTAATAAAAGACAACACAGCTTGCAATATTCGCAAGGTGAAATGAACTTCAACATCACATGTAGATACGAGTGTGAATGTACTACGCCGGTTTGACTTGCAGCTTGTGCTATAGCGCTAGGCACTTAACCTAGAATTCGAGTACAATAATCATATTATATACGGTGGATGCCCATTTGAGACTCCCTCGGGAGGCAGCGCATCCCGCAAGCCGACTCAGTTTGAGATCTTTAGATAAAGGAGATAATACGAAAGAGAAAAATAATACGAAATTCAGAAGTAAAAAGCACTTGGGAAATTGTTCGTCTTACTTTGCACAATTTTTTTTTGTATTTTAGTTACTATTAAATGCCCGCGGCTTCGCACGCGTTGTTTCTTTGTAAACGTTTTAGGGCTATTTCTATCTGATTTCTGTTAGGTTGACGGAACTGATATATGGAATGGAAAGTAGCCTATGTGTTATTCTAGAGCTAGATTAAAATTCAATTAGCTAAATTTCAGCCCGATCTGTTCAGTAATTTTTGCGTGAAAGAGGAACAAACTTCCATCCAAACATTCATACATATCGATAAATCTATACAAACTTTCGCGTTTATAATATTAGTAAGGATACGGATTTGTCTATAGCATCCATGAATACTCGCATCCATACTAGATTTTATTATTTACATTGTATATTGGTGAGCAGATATGACTTATATCTTTTATGCATTGACTTATCTCTCGCATCCACGAATTCTTTCTTTATGCATCTATTCCACTGCATTATATACAGATCTTGCATATAATGTCACACGGGTAGAACGAGATCAGTTTTCAGTTCACTGAATTAGAATACAAAGCATATTATCATACTTCCAAAGCTTTTGATGAAGTAGGTCACCATTTCAGCAGGCCACTATCAATATTCTTTGTTTATACTGTCAATGTTGTCGCCACTGTAAAATTAATCAAGGTGTGTCATGACCTTTATTACCGCACTTTGTCTTTTCACTTGTGGCTTAATTATTCAGAACGCTAGCCTCATAGCTCGGCAATTTTGAACGAATAGGTTTGAATATTATCCTAATTGCTACTTCACTTTTTTACATAAGTTACATAAATTTTTCGACAAAATCTAACAACTGATTTCAGGCATTATTAAGGAAAAGCTGTGCCGCGACTTTCGCTTGGAAAAGTGACTTTGGGCAGTCACCTTAAATATTTTCCATACATATTCCATACAAACTTTTATCCCTTATTTTATTTTACTCTCTTAATTATATTGTGGTATATTATATTATGGTATTTTCAAAGGCCTAGAAAAAGTTTCAAGCTTCCACCAAATGACGAAACTTCCATACAAACTTGCATCCCCTATACGCCGCCCTACTTTTTTTCGTGTTTATCCTTTCTCAGGCTCTAGCTAGACTATCTTCAATCGACCAAATTTCATTTAATTAGGTTCAGTAGTTTAGGCGTTAAAGCGAAACAGACAGACAGAGTTACTTTCGCGCATAATATTAGTAGGGATACTAGTAAGATCCTGATCAAATTAAAATGCTTAAAAAAAGCTTCTCGTGTGGTCCACGAGAAGCTGGAGTTCAAAATAAAAAGATCATCAATGTTGGTCCACCTAGAAAAAAAATATAAAGTACTATATCTATAGGTATACCTTTATTAAATAATTTTAAATTCAGTCGAATTGAGAAACTTCTTTTTGAAGTCGGTTGAAAATGGACTAGAAAGTGTTGTTTGTCCTTATGATCGTCTTAGCAATGTCACAGCCTTGTAACTAAGCAATAATTTTACAGGCTTTTATGTCTAAAAGCTTTACATATACCCACTAATCCAAAAACCCAGAAGCTAAACTAATGATAAGAATGACCCATTATAAAAAGTGAATTATATACAAGATCGTAAACGCTACAAGGTTGACGTTTTAGCAGTATAACTCACCTGGCCCTTATAACATTGTACTATAAATGTACGATATGTTACGTTTGTACGTGTGCCCGGACCTTAATGCGAACTTTAAGGATCATGAATATATCCTGGAACTATCCGCTAACATAGTTCCTTGAGTTAGGGGAGCCGTCGAATTTAATACGTTTCGGAATAGGGGTTTCCTGTTGGGTTAATGATGTCTCAATTGTTATCTTTGATATTTGCTTTGGTTCAGGAAATGTGTTGTTTTAATAGGCCCACATGATGTTTTCGGTATTTGTTTTTGTCAACAATTCACCACTTTAGTCCACTGCTGGACGTAGGGCTTCCTTAATTAGCGCCATAGCAGCTTTCCGCATCCAGCATCTGCCTGTAATCTTTCGCAGATCGTTATCCCACGTGGCCGGATGTCACCCTACACTACGTTTGCCGAGTCGCGATCTCTACCGTTGAACACGTTACCCCATCGTTTATCGGTCCTCCGCGAAATATGGCGGGCCCACTCCCACTTTGAGCTATGTCGATAACCTTGGTCCTCTGTGGGATGTATTCGTTACGAATCCTATCCTTCAGAGAATTATTTGTTCCTCTACTTTTTTTAACCACATCTTTGAAGTTCTATCGAAATAATGTCGTTTTTGCTCCTCTCCTTCACCATGTTTACGGGATGTCTGCAAGGAAATTAAATACCTATTAAAAATAAATACTTTGCTAATTATTAATAACTTTTGCCAGCCGTTGAATGTTAAACTAATTTACAATTTCTCGTCTTCATTCCATGCATGATTAATTCAGTTATTAAGAGACTTCAACTTTGCTTAAATGTCGGCGCTACGTGAATATTTACTTTTGAACTTTGCTAACTTCCACAAGTTTATTTTCCTTAGAGGATTTTGGATTCATTCTAGAACGTCATATCAAGTTCTGAACTTTTTAACGAGTTAGCTCAGACTGGTATTGTATTACCTGTGGCTTAATTCTTGCTCTCACTCAATCTCTAAAGTTTGCATCTGAGATCGGTCTGATTTACATAGTTGTAAAGTATAAAATACTAGCAGTGCCTCGCGATTTTACCCGCGGTAATTCCCGTTCCCGTGGGCATTTCGGGCTGTGTTATTCCAGACTTTAATCCAACTCTGTGCCAAATTTCATCTATATACTGCTTTCAGTAGTTTTTGTGTGAAAGAGTAACAAACATCCATCCATCCATCCATACTTACAAACTTTCGCGTTTATAATATTAGTAAGATGCACTTTGTCTTCAGCCACGTGAAAATTAATGAGAAGTAGTGTTTTATTCCAGGCCTAGAACAAAGTCTATTCAAAAACAGACCGAGATCCATTCAGTACCTAGTTTTGGCGTGAAGAGGTAACAAAGGACCATCCATCTAAACTTTCGCATGGTTAATATTAGTGTGGTTCACCTTAACTAGAAGATATTGAACTAACTACAACAGTTTCATCTCTTTTCTATGCAGAAGAAAAAGATAATATGTATTATCATCTTCCTTCTAATTGCATAAAAATCAATTTTATCAATTCTCTTATCAGATCACCTGTCTGCGAAGACTGAGCGAATGGTATCAAGACATTTATAGGTAAACTCGTTTTATTAAGGGGCGCTTTACCTTTTATTGGGTCATCGTAAAAGATCAATCGACCACCTGCCCTACATTCACTTCTATAAAAGATATAATGCTTATAAACGACAGGTTATTGGACATTACCACCATCGAATACATTTTATATTGCGCAGCCTAATACTTTTTACCCTACTGCCAAACGGAGCGATTATTTTATGTGACCTTCGTCAAATACACATAAGTTCGTCAAAGTTCATTTTCATGCTAAAATATTTTATGAAAACCTCTCGTGTGTTCGCTTATGACATTCTACGTTCTACGTGTTTTATTATGCTTAGCTTAACGAACGAGTTACAAAAAACGTGGTGTGAATCGAAATTCAGGGATCCGTTTGAAAGTGATAATGCGACTTGAGATGTACCTATTCTTAAATATAATGAAACGTGATTGTACGAAATAAGCTGCTTGTTTAAATTAAAACATTAATTTAGGTTATTTGCGATGGACCTCATAAAAACGACTTCTTTACTTTCATCCAATAATTGAATGGTTTTACGATTCTCGTAAACGATTCATCGTAAAAGCCTTAATTGGTAAACGCTTGTGGTATTTGCTAATATTTAAATCTAATTCTAAATTAAGGTAAATACTGCGTCAAATTATGTTAACTAAATAAGCTTAGATAGCTCAATATTTCCAATGTATTTTCATTATATGGAATATCAGGTTTTCTCTCTATCGGGCTTCATTTAACTTATATTAGCTTCTCAAAAACTAGCCAGTTGCCAGAATTTTGCAATGTCCATTAGACCTATTACGGGGCTACTCTCAATATAGAATTATGTTTGACCACCGACCCAATTATCTTGATAGAATCTCCCATTGTTGACTTTATGTTTCTTAAATTGGTGCTCCATGAAAAGTTTGTAAAAGGAACGATTCTACCTTTTCCCTGGAACGTAAGTTACATTCGACGATACCTACGCTTTCAAATGTTTTGAAAAGAATTCCTAACAAAAGACCCCACTCGAATGTGAGACTTACCTACTCAACATCATATCGTATTTACACGGGGGTTTCATAAAACTGTGTCAAAGGAATATTTTACTGGCACTCAGAAATTCAGATTTATGATTTTCTACACGTACTAACACGTCTCATGCTCTCTATACTAAAATATTTACTGTATCCTCAAAACATATCAGATATCAAGGGTTGAAACAGAGTACGTTTAAAATCGGGACATCTCTGTCCTCTCACGAAAGGTCACAGAGCGACGGCACGTTCTGCTCTACAAAGAAGGATTACAGGTACCATTTGTTGTACGATATCGTTATGCTTTAGCGTTGGTCGATCAGAATTCGAGTTGAAGTAGGTACGAGTTTTATGATGGTATTGTGAATAGTGTGTGAGCGGGGCCGCCCAACCCATGCCGGGCATTGTTTACGCAAGGTCTGTCGTTGAACGCAGGGCGGCCACGTAGCGTGCCTATGCGGAGCCATGCCATATATCGCTGCACCCACCGCGCCTTGCGATCTTATCAACCTTTATAATGGTCGTACATCTCTAGAGTCCCTCACCGATATCATATCGTTCAATTCAATTTCCATGTCTCGTAAACATCGAGTACATTTTTATAATCTCGTTAGACCCCGCTCGCTTTAGGTACTACTCACGAAACGTATTATTCACAGAGACACAAATGAGATTTTAAAGTTCAGATTTTTGACTGCACTGCGTTGGAAATAGAGGGGTTAACTACGGCCGAAATTCATACCAAGTTTCTCTTAATTTAAACTCTCTCTCTGTTGTAGCAGAGTCAAAATACAGGGTCGGGTTTAAATGCAGCTCGCTGCGTTTCAGTTATTCTGGCGTCATGTCGGAGAACTAGAGTGGTGCTTCATTTCAGTATGCGGCGCCGCCACCGCCAACCCCGCACTGAGAATCGTTGGGAGCCTCTTCAATTCCGTATACCTACGTACCTAGTCAGCGAGGCTTACGTAAATGTTCAGAACAACTTTACTATAGTTTCAGTATAGTTCACAAAGGCACCGGCGGTTGAACTTAGTTAAATCATGAATTAGTTTGCGTGGTTCAGCAAATCATTAATTAACTCACCTTCTCTAGCGAGTTTGCGAAATGTGTCGGTGTCGATTCTAGTTGGCAAGATCATGATATAAACACGTTAGGTACATTAGGGTTGAATTGGTTTTACCCTTCTGAAAGCTCGAATACTTTTGAGCCTATTTTCAGTGCTGAAAATGTCAAAGCGTGCGAGAGATTTGGACGATTGAGAACCTTTTAACATTTGTGAAAATGACTTTTCTGTGAACCTTACCCCCGAGGGCCTGGATCACCCGCTCCGTGTAATGTGAAGTGGCATTTCAACCGATTGATATCTGAAAGCCTTATGCCATGTCAACTGTAAAAATGATTAAAACATCTATTTCTAGCTGTTGAATTTGCATACACGTGCCTTGATGATGGATGTAATAACACTATCTATGCGCAAAGAACGTACTGCTGCGTGTCGCTAAATATATAGTTGCCCTGTTTTAATCAAATATGCCATTAGTTATAATATTCATTAGAATAACGCCACGTATTGTCTCATTGGGTATGCAATTTGATTAATAGTGTACCCCGTACGATATATGTAGCTGAAGCAGTAACATTAATGAAAACACGAGATACCTCTGACGCACCATTACAGATCTTTCACATGCCATATGGGGTTATTCCCTTCTTGAAATATTAATTAACTCGTATTAACAAATTGCTTAGCTATTATTTGAGAATGAGCAACAAGTAATACAATATAAAGTGAAGGTCACGTTATTCGGACAAGTTGGGCGTGGCTAGGTTAAACTACCACATCGTCACCCGACACGTGAGTATATTGTACCCGTATATTGTGCCTTGCCGTCTACAAAAATAATAGATAAAGTCATATGAAATCACCATAATCAACCTATCAAAGCGTTTTACTCGTTTCCATTTTATATTCTATCAATCACTTTTAATCATTTATCGTTCTGCCGGTAATAACATTTAATAGTAGTAAATTGTTTGTTGTACACAGAAAATCAAAATTTTACTCTTGGTCCGATATAATGTTCTTTTGTTTAAATAGAAATCGAAAAAATAATTAGGGCAAATTATAGCTAGAGCGACGAGTTGTAGAGGCGAGCAGCACTTTTCAATAGTCATAAAACGAGCAAGCGGTACACACCACGTGCCGTGTATACTGCAATATAGAAGAGTCCGTCACTTGCGAAGGTTCGATCACATTATGACGTGGTGGTGGTTTGGCTAGTCCAGTACCAGCCAGTAACAATTAGACCGCCGTTCGGTTTGAACTCGTATCACGTTCACGCGACAGGGGGCGATGGCTCACGATCCCATAACCCTTCCGATATGCTTCTCGGCAGAACCTTTAGCTCGCGCTTAAGAAACCATAACAAGGAAATCGTGCTTGGTATGAGATTGAGTTTCGTACGTGTCTGTATTCGTTTTCCCCATGGAGAAGTGTTGTTATTTTTTGACCTGCCCAACCCTGCTACGTTCTGTCTGTGAGGTACTCGTTTAGAAATGTTGAGTAGCTCTGTGTCACTTAGTTGCTTCAATAGTTTCAACACAGGTCATTTTAAATGTCCTATTGATTAATTTTTCGTGGTATTTTCAAAACTTGACTAGAATTCTTGGAATAAAGCAATTACAACCGAACTTTATATGTATAGACCATACCGAAAAACATGTTCATAAAAAGCACATATTTTAATAAGGAAAATGTGACAAATGTCCAATTGAGTATGACGTGACGATGCTTGTTGATGGCTTATAAATATTTTATGTGGAACAGTGATGTATGTACCTATTGATTTTTACCATAAACCATGTGAGTAAATTGTTAAATCTTTAAATGCATTTGCTGGAAAAATAGTTCAATAGTATTGAAATTTATTCACTTGAAATTGGCCTAAATGTTTTCGTAGCAAGTGAACCAGAGGTGTCTACGAAGTGTCGTAGCTCGTAGCGGCTCTCGTAGCTTCAGTAGAGCGGTACAACAGTGTAGAGTAGACGCTAATGATGTTGACACTCAGGCCTAGCGCCTCCACTCCCCCGCTTCGAGTGCACTCCATAACACCCCGCGCGCTCAAATGTGCTACTTTGAGAAATACCCAAATAGTATTAAGCTATTTCCTGCCCTCTTCTACCATAATTGCTTTAAGACCTTTTCGAAGCACATTTCGGGGTTCCGTCTGTGTTTTTATAGACGAATTTGATTTCGGCGGTTCACAAATTAGATCTACCGCTGATCCAAATTATGTTTGCTCTATAACTTAATTAATTCCTAATTAGTTTCTCCCCTGGAAACTTACCTATTTATTATTTAATGTTTAATTTCCTTAGGATCAATTTATTATGTAATTGGGCGAGGCAATTAGACCCTTGACTGAGCCAGTAGGTACCTATCTGGTTGGATTACTGGCCCAGTCGTAATTAACGTGAGGCTACTCTACATTAATATACTCTCGCATTTTTATGCGAAAGTTTGGATGGATGAATTAATTATTGTTTGTTACCTCGTCACGCCAAAACCCGATCAGGGTTCAAATTTTGAATAGACGTAGTTCTAGGCCTGGAATAAAACATAGGCTTAGGCATACTTTTCATAAATTTTCACTCGGGTGAAGCCGCTGGGCGCAGCTAGTTGAAAATAAAGGTTTCAAGTCCACATAGAGTTATTTTGTTGATTTTTCTTCAGCTTGATTAACTTCTTGCTTGCTCAGTCAGATGTGTGAGTCAGCCTAACCTAATTTTCTCACATAAAAATCCATTTTCGCGTCTAACACAAGACGGCAAATTGCTTTTTCGAGTAAATGAAAGGCGTTATATTAAGGGGTAACTTAATAACTTGTACAACAAAGAAGAACTCGATAAAAATTGATTTATTTTGTTGTATTTTTGCTTTGAAATGCTTTTTATGGTATGCAAAGAGCTAGCTTTGTCGTTGCGTGTAATTTAGCTATGCAATTCTGACAATATTCATGAAGCTTAAAAAACATTAAGTTCCCACAAACACAACTAATTTCCACAAATGTATTTTCATTCGGGTTAGCTTGTAATTTCCACAAATGTATTTTCCCTCGGGTTTGCTTTGTGTTGAGTCCAGCATGCTATAATAACACTGTGCTATTCATTTCCACCTGGTTCCAGCTAAGTTATTGTTACTTGGACCGCACCGATGCCGGCTAAGGCGGATGACGTTTGCCGTTTCTGGATATCTAGGTTAAAACTACATACAATACACCTAGTGTCTTACCTACCGATGTTTCCTACGTCATGTATCTAAACAAATAATGCTGGATAATTTACAATCTAGTCCCAAACTATGCTATATAATAGTTATAATTAAGTATAATAAAGTGGTATAATTAAGTATCCCTTATTTGAAAATGTATTTTTAGCTGTTAAAATTAAGTAGTGATTTAAAATTAAACCTTTGTAAAGAAAATTTTATCAGCTTTGAAACAATGGTAAACTAGGTATACATACATAACTTTAAAAAATATACTTAAAAAAATAGAAATTTTTAGCTTAGTGTAAACAAACTCAAAAAATTTATAAGTACCTATGTTTTACATGTTATTATAATTTAATAATAGAAAAAAAGTGTAATACTAAATTTTGCAGTGCAGTGAGATAACATTAGATATTTTTTGGCGAAACGTCTCGTCCTCAATTGCAAAACACTGCTCTGAAAAGGGCGAATCAAGTATTGAGGTGTTAAATTTTAAGCTTAACTTCCCGGCGTAGGTACGTGCCGTATCCATTTTAGACGACGAATATTACTTCGGTAATTATTCTCGTTAAACCCTAGGGGATGTATCCACTCCAGTGCCGCGTCATATCGTCAGACAGTTACTAATTTCCTGCTCCGTACATCGTGAGATGGGACTACTTAATTCAATAATTTGCTCGAGCGTCAATAATTATTGACACCACTCTGGTTATACGGCTCAAATTGTCAATTTATGTTAGATTCTTCTGAATATAACATGAATTTGAAATTACAAGTCTGGCCTTTCATTATAAATTTTGCTATAATTATCCGCCCTTTTAATAGAAGATAACTCAACGTTAAAAATCGATAAGAGACATTTATATTATTTTGTTTTGACTGAAAAAAGTCTGAAAAAGACAAAACTGAGTCCGGTCGACGATAGTATCTAGACTTGATCGCGTCGTCTCATTTTTGTATGGGAGTGCGGACAGAGAACTACGCAAATTCCATACAACAATGAGACGTCATGATAGTCCATAGTCCGCCTATAACATGACATAGCTTTTCAGCTCCGAGTCCGGTAACTTGTAGGTTTAAGCTAATTTAACTTAACTTTCATTATCAATGTAAGTTGGAGGCAAATAGAGGTATAGGAGAGGGTGTTAACCGTCAGTCCGCCAGATCATAATCTTGACAGTTTCCAAAGTTTTATGATTCAGTTTGATGTTAAAAATTCTTTGTCTCGTTGTTTCATCCCGCATAGTCGAGTGAGTTGAGCGTATTCCGGCATCTGACGTGACGTCAGTCACAGCTTCTAACTGCGAGGTCAAATTAAATGAGACATCGCACCCCTTCGTTACATAAAACTGCACCAAAGAGTCGAAATCTCTATGTAAATCTGTTTTACGGCTATTGTAGTGGTCTCGCTATTGTGCTTACTGCACCCTGGTTTGAGAGCTGATGAATCTAATTAAGGCCGCATTTAGTATTGATTCAAGAATCAGTTACATTTATTACCAAACTAGCGACCCGCCCCGGCTTCGTACGGTTTTATTATACGTATAAAACCTCTTGAATCACTCTATCTATTTAAAAAAAACCGCATAAAAATCCGTTGCGTAGTTTTAAAGATTTAAGCATTCAAAGGGACATAGGGACAGAAAAAGCGACTTTGTTTTATACTATGTAGTGATTTCCAACACGGTACGAGAAGAAGGAAATTTACATATGCACAGCACAATGTTCACATTCAATACATCGAATCCGAGGCACCACCACTTCGAACACATTTGTTTGTTTGCACAATCATTGATTGGAAGAAAACTGAACACTTTTGTTTGTTTAACCCGTTGATTGGAAGGCTCTTGCTTACACTCTGTTTGTTTGCGTTTACACAATGTCTGTTTGCAGGTTCCATCATGTTCCACGTGCGTCGCCGGCCGGCGGACGCGCAGCCGCGGCGGCGCAAGAAGAAGGCTGGCGCGGGCACCAACGGCCGGCCCGGGAACGAACCCGTGCTCATTGAGGTGACGCCCGACGCTACGCCGCTCGAGAACGGACGACGGTTGCGGGTCACTGAGGCTATAGAGGTGAGCCCATATCCTGGTATCCCATATAACCCATATCTTTGCGCTGAGTCCACGAAGTCTAGAGACCTACGGACGCCCCTATGTCACATATAACGATATTTAAGTTGTAGCATAAGAGACTAAACGTTAAGGCGCTATTCCGGGAGACGCGACAGACGGCAGTGGCGACAGGTCCGATCGCGACTTCTGTTCCCGGAATTGGTCTCTCAGAAATAAAAATGCCTAGTAATGCCGTCCTGTGGAATTGCACCTTTAGATATTTCTAATCCTAGCTATGGATAACTTACATGTCGGATTAATCAGGAACTAAAACTACGATCGATTCTAGCTATAGATAACTAACATGTCTTAGATAATCAAGAACTGAAACTATGATCGATGGTGGTCATTAATTTCTAACGACCTTACTTACTGACTTCCAATAATACGACATGTTCAAGTTGTCATGTTCGAGCGAGATCCAATTCAATGTGACGGATTCTGCAGAGGTCGCTTGTCCGGAAATCGATTTTAGAACATAGTGTATTGTATTCGATACCGCCATCCATTGCAAGCAGATTGGATACGATCATTGAATAATTCACTCACTTGAATAATTTATAGCGAAATAACTGAATCAGACAAACGACAACGTATTTTCTACTTCGAAGGGTATTCAGTCCCAAAGGAATAATAAATCGGATAAACAAAACCTATACATAGTACAAGTACGAGAAACAAACGTAACTGTATTTTATCTGTTTATAAAAGAAAAATGTTTTTCAGAGACAGATGACGGCTGAATTGATCTAAAACAAAGAACGTGATAGCTGAATGAATTATCGTAAAAGCTCCAGCGCTTATCAGGATAATAACAAAAGAGCAATAACTTTGGGCCTGTTCAAATAAAATGTCAACATTTATTCGGCTGTTAAAAATCATTCCATTACTACAACGAGTTTGTTAACAACAGTAAGCGGGGCTCTTGAAATGTTTGACATTATCTCGAAGCAATTATGAGATAATTATAAAAGCCGACTTTTGGAAATAAGTTTATTAAGTTCACTGTAACATCCCTTCTATAGGCATTTCCAGTACAACGTACGGTAATTACGTACGAGCAGACTAAGCGTAAGTCACTCCTGGGCTTTTACAAGGTCCAAGCGGCAAACAGTTTATTAAAAAATTTAATTGCTTTGCTACCTTCCTTCATTTCATAACGGAAAATATACAAAAAAAAATTAGCAAATTATACAAAACATTATTTTAAATATCTGTGACGAATTTGCTTTGAATTTAATTTCGGGTAGCGCAAAAATCTGGCAAACATCGGTATGGTGGTAATCATTAAATTACCGCCATACCGATTTTTGCCAGATTTAGCTAAGAACACAACCAAAAATATACTTAAGTTTTTTTAAATAGAATTGAAAGTGGTGCGTTAGTCACGCAGCCACAGACAAAGGACCCCACCCTTCATTTTAGCCAGGGTTCAAGGTTACCTATATTATGTTTTGTTTTATTCCTTCTAAAGCCGCCGCTTAGAAATTCTGGAGCGTAGAATATTATAATGCGTACTCCGTGAGCTCCCCTGACACAAGCGCCTGTATAACTTATGCTTTCGAGAGTGCTTTACTGCGGGCTCTCGAGCGATCTGGCAATCTAATTACTCCACTAATGTGGTTGATCTCTCGTTCGCCCTCGACTACGATTTTAAGTGAAGTAACGAGCATTGACTTGTTTTGATCAAAGGGAACGTACGCGCATTTTAAACCGCTGAATTAATGATTGCTCGACCCAGTTTATTAAAGTTATAAGCCAATCTGAGCACTCCAGTGGGGTGGTGCCGTGCTCTTTTAAAAGCAAGCTCCTGTCGCGTAAATATATATATATAAAAGTGGATTGTTATTGGAGTCAATTCAGATGTGCCAAATGTACCTAAACAAATTTGACAGGACCGATTTTGACTTCCTTTGCCTCCGCCAACCAAGAGAACTTCGGCCTCTTGGTGGATGTTCGGACCATCTACAAATATTCGGACTACATACCCAAGCCATCGGAGGCTCGAGGATTTGGTTTCTCCTATAATGTTCGCCTCTGACACTTTGGCAACATCTAAATTGACAAATTTTGTCTTGCTGTAAATCTGCCGTGCAGTTGGGAGTTTTGTAATAGAGGAGCACGAAGAGACGTGTTCACAAACTTACGCCTTTATCAGGACGATAACCTTTTCGAGAAAGTTTTTTTATAAATCTAGCGATGCGTTTGATTACAAGTCGCAAAGTCAAAGTGTAATCAAGGGCTATTAGACCGTTCGATAAACTCAACTTCAGGAGCACTGTTTGATTGTTTCTATCATTAATGCTCCCTCCATTAGCAGCACGATAAGAATCGCAATTTAAATGTCTTCATACATATCTAACACACATGAACTCACTAGGTTTTGCGCAAGTAAAAGTACCCGTATGTAATCGGCCAATCAATCTCGTTGGTACAATGTCGTTGCTAATTGATAAAAACCGAATAATGATAGAAATCTGGCCTAAACTTTATCTCTATCTGTTTCTATAACGTGGACTTTGAAGAAAAAGCAACTCTGACGCTAGCTGATTGTTGCAAACTTGCCTGAAAGCTTCACTTATCAAGCTTACTTCAGCTTTGCCTTAATGATGATACATTGCCGGATTAACTCGTTCTTTCCAGTGAAAAATTCTTACGGGCTAAGCACCACCATTATCTTATTAACGTAGGACCGATTGCCTAGAAAGCTTTGGGCCTGCCGATGCGCAAATTCATGAAACTACAGCCCGCTGGGTAACTGATGAATTTTGAGGGAAATTCTATAACCGTATAGAATTTCCGTCAAAATTCATCAGGTATGTTTTGTTACGTTACGATATGTTACGATATTAAGATGGGGAGGGACGTTTGATCAGATCGATTCATTGAACAGCATACTCCAGCGCTGCGTAGACTCGTTAGTGTCCAGCATAACGCTGTGGAAGCTATATTTGTCTTAGACTCAGCTACTCAGCTATAATTTCATTAGTGTCGCACACAATAATGAAAATTTTACATATCATATGCTTTACCAAAAGTTTTTCGTTGTGTGTAGTAGTAGTAGTTTTTAAAGCAAATAAAACAGCAACTATTGTATTTTCTGCCTATTTATTTTTGCTTAATGTATTGAATTCAATAATGAGTAGCTGTTCCCTGTGGTTTCATCCGCGTTAAATTCGAATTTCATATTTGAATTTTCATAGTAGGTAATTTGATGTTTTACCAGGACAAATAGTATTATACTCTCCATCCTTTCAACTCTATGCCAAAAATCAAGTCGATTAGTTGCTTATTTAGGGCGTGAAAAAAGGACAAACAAACACACTTTGACGTTTATAATATTAAGTTAAGATAAAACGATTCCAGTGAAGATTGTAGGTGAAGACAGTGCTCGATTCCTATGACAACACTTTGCCGAGTGCTCGGTCGAGCAGCGGCTAAAGAGTCACTCGATTTCTATACTAAGGAGAGCAACTGCCTTTTTCGAATAGCCTTATTTTACAATCATGTGTATAAACAAATCCCCTTCCTTCTTGACTTTAGCTGATAAAACTCATCTTTACTCAGGTGGGATCAGGCAACGGAACAGCCCTCCAGCTATACGGTCCATCAATCCAGTCGAGACACTGCGTGGTCGCACCGGCGGAGGGCGGCGGCTACACGGTCACTCCGCTACACCCCGACGCACTCGTCTACGTCAACGGACAACGGGTCTCTCACTCGCAGAGGTTACAGGTGAGGAACCTTCCTAATAGCTATAGTTCAAGTGATTTGATTGGCCTAAGAGTTTTTCCCGTTAGATCTACGAGAAATTTCGCTATCACGTGTTATATCGCTGCAAAATTTGCTACCGCTCTCGTGGCAAATACCGCGTAAGAGGTTTGAACAGGCCATTAGTTCAGAATACAGAGGTTTTAGTCAAATTCAAAGTGCTATATTTCCCATACGTGATCTAAGACTCTTGGACACGTCATAAAATAATGAAAACTAGGAAATAAAGTGCTTACTTTGATATTTTTAAGGTAAAGTATAGAAGCAATCAGGAAATCTTTACCTCGTTAGGTTGTTAGTTTTCGAGTTGGAGCAAATCTCGTCCCATGCTTTTTTATCTTCTAACTAAATAATCAGACGTTTTATAGTTAGCCTTTTTAAAAGAATAGTTTTGACAAGACTGCTGAGTTTGAGCCGTCGATCAGCGTAGGTTCAATATCACTACGTAAACTAAGGTCTATATTGGCTTCCCAACTCGATGGCAAACGTCTTCATTGGCTCCTGAGTTTGATCACTCTCACTAGTCTTTGTCAGTAGAATTAATGGCATTCATTTAATGTATAGCATTAAATGTACATCGTTTCTTAAGAGGGCGCCCTAGCCGATTGGTTAATCAAACTACACGTAGATCTCATTACTCATGTGACCTCCGGTGTAGAAAACATGAATTACTTAAAATTCAACATAAGGAAAAGTAGTCTTTTATTTATGAAAAATAGCCTATGTTTTATTGTAGGCCTAGAAATAGACTGTTTTATATTTCAGCCGGATCCCTTAAAGTCCATTAGTTTTCGCGTGAATAGGTAACAAACATCCTATTACTAGACGCGCCCCGCGGCTTCGCCAGCGGACCAGAGTTTTTTTCGTACAAATTTCAGAAATGTAGTGGACACGCCCTAGGGGTTATTGTGTAAAAATAAAAAATAAGTGTTTAATTATTCAGTCCATAGTTTATTTATACCGAGTTTTGAGTGAATCGAACCAAGGAAAAAATATTTTCCATACAAACTTTACCACCCTATTTAACCCCCTCGAAGGTTAAAATTTCCAAATTTTAATAGGCTATGTCCTATTCTACGTCCTAAACTATCTACATACCAAATTTCATTTAAATAACTTAAGTAGTTATAAAGATTACTTACAAGCATTCACACAGACTTTCCCATTTATTATAATAGTAAGATTACGATTATTTGGTTCATCTTACCCAGTTTAACTTGTTCTGTAGTTTTATTCTAATCACTACATAGTATAAAATAAAGTCGCTTTCTCTGTCCCTATGTCATCGTGTCCCTTTGAACGCTTAAATCTTTAAAACTACGCAACTGATTTTGATGCG
Organism: Eupithecia centaureata; assembly: GCA_944547425.1. NCBI lineage: Eukaryota > Metazoa > Arthropoda > Insecta > Lepidoptera > Geometridae > Eupithecia > Eupithecia centaureata. The sequence goes on along the minus strand of OX155681.1, from coordinate 3,434,008 downwards.
GTTTTTTTAATAGATAGAGTGATTCAAGAGGAAGGTTTATACGTATAATATAACCGTGCGAAGCAGGGGCGGGTCGCTAGTAAATAATAATTTGATCTTTTGCCTCTCCAAAAAGGTATGCTCTGTCCTGCTCGCATGAAAGCGAAATCTTATTCCTACCCTATTCGCACAAACGGCTGGAACGCGCCCTCTTAAAGCTAATCTATTCGTATACGAGCCAGCTATTTCCGTTTAGCCTGCGTTGACCCTAGCCTCGGCTCTGAAATGTGATGTTAAGCTGGTATTAGCTACGGCTAACTCTGATTCGACTGGTATGAGACAGGGAAAACCCTTGTCTTTTACAAAAACTACGCAATCCGCTTGTGAACAGGTAAAGCTCAAATAAACCTTTACCTTCTTAATTTGGGTTAAAACAACAAAGAAAAGAAAGTAACGTAAAATAGTTTCATTCCGCCTCTGGGATATCCTAGCATTTTTCTGGCACTGATTAAATAAACCGTCTTGAAATAAGGTCCTAGTTAGATCTTAATGAAACCGTTTCTATTTTTATTTACTTGCTAAAAATTCAAAATGCATTTATATGAATTCAAAAAGTCCGCAAATCTTATCTAGTAATGACATAAAAAATATTTTTTATCCTTAAAGTCATTTAACCATTTAAACTCGATCTGAAATGTTTGTTAACAAACCCTTCACAAAAATCACACTATTTTATATACACTATAAAACACTATTTTTGACGTCGAGTTTCAGATAAAATTAAGCTTTATTTATCGAAGGAAATATTTCAAAACAAGTATTGTAAATTGCGTACGAAAAGAAACGGCACCGGAGTGAATGTTAGACTAAGTGGGGCGCTTTGTTTTCGAACTTTTTACTTACATCGTATTGGGCGGGAATAAACTCATCACTGTAAAACCTCACCGTAGCATAGCCTAAAACCCTGGAATGCGTGTGCGGTGTGGCACGCCTCATGTCACCGTAATTGACATTTTTACGCTCGGATACAACGTAATTTTCGTAGCCCTAATACGCGCGAAAAGCCCCCAGAGCTCACTTTGTTTACTGCTAGCTTCGTGGACGTGACACGTGTTAGTAAACTAGACAAGATAGTACCTACAGGGATGTTGAAATTAAGTTTATGTAGGTACATTTTTCGAGGGTTCGACGAGACTTGATCGAAGTCTGTGAGACATGAAAATGTCGATGAAGCCGATGATCTGTTATGGATGATGATAATGAATTAGACCTTTTAACCAGTGTGGCGTTTTCGTTGGATGTATTAAATTAAACAAAAACGTCAACAAAAAAAATATATTAAAATAAAAAAAAATAGGTCGTAGGTCTAATGCCGGTCTAGTTTTATTCGTGGTCCGGTACTATCCTGGCTATCCTGAAGGCGGCGCAGGAGGGTGGACACCGACGGTTGAAAGCGGAAGGGCCCGTGACGTCAGCCGTCGAAGATGGTGGTCTAGCCGTGTTAGCTTGGGGAATGTTTCAGATGATTCCCTAGGGATTAATCCCAAGTGTTGGACCCCTAGTGTTGGAATGTTGCCTTTGAGAAACGTTAACGTACGTTTTCCAATTTCAATTTTTTACTAGAGACGAAGCGCGAGTAATGATCATTGTAATATTTTATTATATTATTATGTCTTTTTTGTATGATAAAATGAAATTTTAATGTTTCTTTTACATATTCTCGTACCAACTATAAAAGGAGGAGGTTATATCTCCATCACGCAATGCTTCCTCTGGCGAAAAAGCTAAGCGCCACAGTTTCGCAGTACACAGAAAAGAATTATCGGATCTAATCAGTCGAATAGCGCCGGGTCGACATAAAATGATCGTAATTCCATTCTTTACCGCTCCGAACATAAAGCTTGTCGTTTCCGGCGTGATACTGCTGCGGTAACGGTCGCCCGCGATACGTTCCTATTTATTGCTATACTGAAAAGTACCAATTTTAGCAAAATATACTTAAATGTACAGAACTGAAATAGATGGCATTGCCGCATAAACACCCTAGATAAAGCATGTCGTACATGATGTCGATTTTGTGAAATTTTTTAATGAATTTCAAACATTTTACACATGTGATAGGTACTTTTTTGTGATAGAATCTTTGTTTTCGTAAAGTGAATCAAAACATAGTATCAGAGTCAATCCAGTGTGATATATTTCGCGTTTAGCTTGAGAAAATCTGAAAATACCGTCCAAAGCTTGGTCAACGACTGTATTAGAAATTAGAAATACGCTACATTGAGAGGTTTTCTTTGTTTGGTGTTTGAACCAGTTTGCTACGTGACTGCGATGTTATTCCCAGGCGCAATAACTGACGAATGAATATTTATAGATGCCTCGGTAAATCTAGAATCCGCTCACTACTTTCGCATTGGCTATTTCGCAACTCAGCCACAATTGGATTTACTGGTCATGTGTTACTGTCAATCGGAATGGTAGTAAAACTACTATAAAATTGAATGAATCCACACTCCTAGGCCTACAATCCCTTCACAATAGTCAATAGACGTCTTTGTGGTATGCTTGCGATACCGTGAAGCGTTGAAGGTCGGGTTTTATTGAATCCGATTTTCTGTCTGCAGTCAGATACCATTGAGAGTTATACAAAAGAAAATGAACAAGGGAATCTGAAGTGCCCATCAGTCTTTTCACATTTATCTATGAGCTGTCACTGTAACTCATGTTTCATCTTCCGTTTTTAGAATTATAACATTGCCACAAATTGTTCATCCCTCAGATAGAGTACTATATTTATAAATAATACCCAAGGTGTGTTCTTTTAAATCAAATTTCTTAGACACGCTCTACAGGAGCATACTCTTATTGGAGCAAGGTCAGATACTTGGCCCCGATGTTCTGTATTTTCGCCAAATGGGTTGAGAAGATTGTTAAACTAAAAATTTTCACCATTTTCCGCAAATAGCTTTTGTTATCAGAGCAAAACGGTCCATAAAAGGTTATTTTATTGTTTTAAACGGTTTCATTACCCTCGTCACGAGTGCAAAGTGCTTTTGACGCAATACTGCTGCATTTTTCTGAAATATACCTACTGATCATTGTTTAATTTAAAACGAGTGGCGTTGTTCCATATATTGAAGCGTGGTGCGTTTCGGAAATCAAGGATGTCCGTTTGATACTCGGAAACTGCGAGATTTTATATTGATATGGTACCTATTTTGTATGCCATACATTTAGGCAAAACATCTTTAGTGCTTGTCTATACACTACCTTATATTACCATCATCAGACCATACATCTTTATGACTCATATGCAAATAAATATATTGTATTTGAAAAAAAAAATATTGCCGCTATTGAAATATATATTTGTTCTTAGCATGGTTGCCTGCTCAAGTTCGGTCGCGTGTCCACGTTCCGCTTCATGGACCCGGCGCAGGAGACCCTCATCAACCGCAATCTCTCGCAGTCCCAACACTTCGGCTCCGGATCCATATACGACAGGTAACCTCACTCCGACCACTTCTCACACCTCGTGCTGTATCGTACCCTAGACTCAGGTAGAACACCCATCCCACTGCAATGTTTTGTTGTTCGTATTACTTCTTATTTTAGTTCAACTAATTCTATCTGACGTCGGTACACGGCTTATCTAATCACTCGTAATTTTATGTTCGTTATACTCATTGTTTCTTTTGCATGTTTTCTGTCACTGGCTCACGAACATCCGCTTGTTTACGTTACGTACACGTTAGATCGGCGACGTCGCCGGGCGAGGCTAGCGGGGCCATGTCGCCGACGTCGCTGGCGTCGCACCAAGCCGACCTCGACGCCAACGCGAACTCCGCGGACGCCGACTACCTCCGGACGGTCAGCCCCGTCTCCCAGGACACCTACTACAGAGAACAAGATATGCCTTACAACAACAACACCTTAAAACTCGACAACGAATCACTCATGATGTCTCACATGGACTCTAAAGACGATAACACGAGAGAAGATCATTCCACGTCCAACTATGAACAGGATCAGAGCGCGAACAGAACCGCCAACTCCAACTACAAAGACAACTACGAAACTACTTTTGATCTGGACGGCAATGTGGAGACTAAAAGCATTTGCAGCGCTAAGAGCGGTGGTTCTGGCCACGATAACAGGTATTATGAACAGAATATACGGAACAAAGCTTGTCTATGTTTGGATCATTACAATTGTACTCTGCTGTTTTGTATTATAATTGCTATCTGTGTCTCATATTTACGATTTACTTCAAACGTACCTATAATTCCAAAAAATCTCAGGTTTTCGCAATCACCACTCAATAAAACGCACCAATATCATAATACGGTCTGAACAAATGCATGTCCTTTGCCACAATACCCAAATCCAGTCATTAAAATGTTCTGTACGTTACAGGATGAGCATCCGAGGCGGCGCGGGACAAGAGGCTATCCTACCAGCAGTGCTGGAGTTCCCGGAAGGCGGGCAGGCCCAGTTCCTAGCCGCCGTCATCTCGAGGCTGGACCCACACGCTCCTGCCTTCAAACTGGCGCCCGTTTACACACTCTATCTGTGCGCTAGGTAAGTACACACCATTATCACTACATAGTTTAAAACAAAGTCGCTTTCTCTGTTCCTATGTCCCTGTGTATGTTTAAATCTTTAAAACTACGCAACGGATTTTGATGCAGTTTTTTTTAAATACTGATTCTAGAGGAAGTTTTGTACGTATAATAAAACCGTGCGAAGCCGGGGCGGGTCGCTAGTATTAGAATAGAATAGAAAACTCTATATTATACTTAAACCACAAAGAAAGAAAAAAAACATAAAAATACTGCATACTAAGATTAAGTATAATGGGCGGCCTTATCGCTAAAAGCGATCTGTTCCAGGCAACCTTATTACAAGGGTACAAGGTGTAGTGTTGTGATTATTTTGATGACGTCTGTGATGCCACGTAGGAGTTTGCCGTTTCGATTCCCGCCTCGGGACAAATGTTTGTCAATGTGAAGATATTTATTCCGAGTGTTTTCTTTGTACATTGAAAAATATGTATCTACGTATTGTATTAATCTTGCGTCGCAGGCAGACGTTCGCCCGCTAGGCCACTGAAGTCATCAATTAATCACACACACAGCTTATTTCTCTGAACGACATCCCTTTTAAAATAAAGTTCGCTCTTATTTTGTCGTCAAAATTACATTAGAAGCCAAACAAGCGTCCATTTTCAGTCATAAACGTGCTACCTTCATCTAATTCGTTTATTTGTTCCACGTAAAACTACTTACAACTTCGTACGGTAAATTACATAAACCCTGTTTATGCTCCGAAGAGTATGGCGCTACGTGAGCACTCAAATTACTAACTGGACGCGTTGCTTTGTTGTTTGTTAAGTTGTTAGTATTCGAGCAAGTTGGACTGCTGTACCAAAAATGCTGATGAAACAGTTTTAACATTAAGCATTTCATTATCAACCTATATTAGTCCACAGCTGGACATAGGCCTCCCCCAATGAGCCCCATAGCATGTGTTTTAGCATATTCTTGCTTGATGCTTCACTAAAATTAAGTTGCGCTGGATTTCTGATAGGACCTTTGGCACGTGCAACAGACCACTAACTGGATAGAATGAACAAACTTTTGTTAACTCATGGGGTAACCACAAACACAGGCACCTACCTACCGCGCGTTGGTTCAAATCCAGTAACGAATTTCTATGTCGCGACCTAAACATGTCTGACCTTGGACTTGTCAATTAATACAAAGAACAACACAGGTGTTGTGTTTATTGATTTATTTTCCTGGTATCTTCAAGCGCTATATCATCATCATCATCAGCCCATATTAGTCCACAGCTGGACATAGGCCTCCCCTAATGACTTATATAATTCATTGTCTTTCAGGTACCGAGCGTCCACCCACTACAGACCAGAGCTCACTCCGACGGAGCGCGCACACAAACTCACCGCCTTCTTACATCACGTCGCCTATCTCATACATGCAACTGTTCAGGTGAGACTTTAACTAGCCCACACTGTCCCACAGCTGGGAAAAGTACTCTCACCCCTTCACACTGCTCTCTGTGCATCACTGAAGTAGGTAAATATTTTCCCACCAAAGCATTACTGTGAAATGGCCAGGCTTGGTTAGTTAGTGGCTTCATCGATAAACAAGTTTCAAGAAGAAGAGCAAGTCTAAGCTGTAAGGATTTCTATGTTGGGTCTTTTATGGTATTTAAATGATTGTAACTTAAAAAAAATTCAGAACAGTTTGAAATGATTTTTTTTATATTTTAATTTGTACAGGTGCATGATATTTATTGTTATTTTAAACAATGAATAGCTTCAGTAGTTGCTGAAAGACTCTTGAGCGAAAAAAATTACAATACCGATACCAAGCGACAAAGGGTTACCTCGAAACCCTAAAATGCTGAGATCATATTGATAGGTGCTAAATTTAGTTCTATCGCAGTTTTTGGTTACCTTTTACATTTTTTCATTTGTATTTTGGCAAGATTTTTATTCTTCTAAGCTCTTAGTTATATTAGTCGAAACAAGATACAAATCTTCTGCTTCCTACAGACCTTATCCCACGCTAAGTGGGGTCGGCACAACATTTGTATTTTTCTTCCATTCTCCTCTATTAGTTTCTGATAATCTGAAACATGATAACTACAAATGACGTCCAAAAACAAGTAAAGACTTAGTGTTAAACGGAAAGCGCTCAATAAACCACAGAGTTATTACATCACATCGAGTATCCCATACATTCTACCGTTGACGCAATAAATTAATTGATAATGATGTTTTTCTAAGAACTGCAGTGTGGCGATCAATCGATAACTAAACAAGGCCATGGCTATCACTTGCACTTGCTATCTATAACGGTTGATATGTACCCGACAAACCTCGTGGGCTGTGGATTAAGTTGAAACAATAAATAATGTTTAATTGTGTACAATAAACATTAGGAAATAAAATAAAGTATGTTACGAATAGTGACTCTCGAAATACCACTCCAACCACAAAGAATTGTCGTATGATCGATATTTTTATCATATCTTATTTTTTTCGTTACAAACATACAAAAATCCAATTCTTTCCTCTTTATTATACCTACTTGTATAGATAAATATAATTAACGTTGTCCAACGATTTTTTTAATACAGGTATCAGCAAGTTTCAAAAAAAGAGGAGATTCTCAATTCTACGTTTAAATTAGACTCAAGATTTTACCAGTACTTTTTGAGTTATCCTTGAAAAGCTTGAAATTTGAAGTTGTTTGTTAGTTTTTGTAAAAAACATTTAAAAAATATAACCGCAAATGAACAGAAAGAAAACAATATTTTTATTTCTCTTACCTTTTATTTGTTTTACACAACAAAAACTTACTCGTATTATAACAACAACTTACATATAATGTAAATGTGTGTTGTAATCCCCAGGAGCGAAGTAAACACTCGGCCGCACAAGCGTTCTGGATGGCGAACGCGAGCGAACTGCTGCACTTTCTGAAATACGACCGACACATCTCCTCCTTCTCGACGCAGGCGCAGGAACTACTCGCACAGACCGTGGAGGCTGCGTTCAGGTACTAACATACTAAACAATTAGAAGTAAACACTCGGCCGCACAAGCGTTTTGGATTGCGAACGCGAGCGAACTGCTGCACTTTCTGAAATACGACCGACACATCTCCTCCTTCTCGACACAGGCGCAGGAACTACTCGCACAGACCGTGGAGGCTGCTTTCAGGTACTAACATACTAAACAATTAGAAGTAAACACTCAGCCGCACAAGCGTTCTGGATGGCGAACGCGAGCGAACTGCTGCACTTTCTGAAATACGACCGACACATCTCCTCCTTCTCGACGCAGGCGCAGGAACTACTCGCACAGACCGTGGAGGCTGCGTTCAGGTACTAACATACTAAACAATTAGAAGTAAACACTCAGCCGCACAAGCGTTCTGGATGGCGAACGCGAGCGAACTGCTGCACTTTCTGAAATACGACCGACACATCTCCTCCTTCTCGACACAGGCGCAGGAACTACTCGCACAGACCGTGGAGGCTGCTTTCAGGTACTAACATACTAAACAATTAGAAGTAAACACTCGGCCGCACAAGCGTTCTGGATGGCGAATGCGAGCGAACTGCTGCACTTTGTGAAATACGACCGACACATCTCCTCCTTCTCGACACAGGCGCAGGAACTACTCGCACAGACCGTGGAGGCTGCTTTCAGGTACTAACATACTAAACAATTAGAAGTAAACACTCGGCCGCACAAGCGTTCTGGATGGCGAATGCGAGCGAACTGCTGCACTTTGTGAAATACGACCGACACATCTCCTCCTTCTCGACACAGGCGCAGGAGCTACTCGCACAGACCGTGGAGGCTGCTTTCAGGTACTAACATACTACAATAATAATAATAATAATAATAATAAACAACATAACATAATTAATAATAACATGTTTAGTTCCTGTTATATCGCACCTTGCTAACTCTCAGTACTTACACAGACATAACCAAGTAGCCAAAATTATACATCAACAACTTGCTCTCCGATATGGCCTTACTGGTCCTGAAGTTCCATACTATAAGTACACACCGGCGCCAGTTCTTGAAAACAGCCGTGCCACGCTCTATTGGGACCGCTCTATCATTACAGACAGGACTATTCTTGCAAATAAGCCTGATATTGTACTGATAGACCGGTTAGAAAGATGGGCGGTGCTTGCTGATGTCACCATACCACATGATGTTAACCTCGTTAAAGCTGAGAAAGATAAACTCAGTAAATATCTTGACTTGGCTAACGAGGTTGTCAGCATGTGGGATGTTGATTCAGCGACCATCGTCCCGATAGTCGTTTCGGTTAACGGGGTAATAGCGAAGAGCCTCGATAAACATCTCAAGAGACTCTCACTAGGAAGTTGGATCAAGGGTCAGATCCAAAAAGCGGTTCTCCTGGATTCGGCGCGTATCGTCAGGAAGTTCCTCTGTCTGCAACCCTAGTCACCGACTGCTTGAGCCTAGCTTCGCGGCCGGTGATCCACCGTTTTGATATATTTTTTACTGTAGATTAGTTTTATAATATTTTTGTATTTTCAATAGTAAAAAATGTATTTTATAACGAGTTTTAAAATAAATAAAGTGAAATAATAATAATAATTTATTTATTTCCTTTCACAATAGGTTTTCTTAAGATTAGGTAATTAAATTTATAGGGAGTAACATATAAAACCTGTATTGTGAGAGGCTGGAGCTTGCTATAGGTTTTTAGAAAAAACCTGAAACTGCAAGTCTCCAGGGCTCCCACTCCACGGATACTATACACTATACTACGTACTATATAATGTTTTATTATTTAGACCTTTCTTAATAATTTAACATCATTGTAGGAAAAGAAACAAACAATTTAAAAGAGTAAAAGAAAACGTGGAAAAATAAAAGTAAACTAACTTAGGCACAGACAAACCAAAATGAGTGATGGTGAAGTGTGTGAGCGTGTGTGTGTGAGTGAGTGTGTGTGAATGCTACAAGAGTAATGTAAGTGTGTGTTGTATGAGTGCATGTTTGGTTGGGTACTCCTGAAGACACCGGTCTCTTAAGAGTCCGGGCGACAGGAGTTACCAAATGTGTGTGTGACTTTGTGTGTCAAGTGTGTGGTGTTTGTGTGAGTGTGTGTTTAAGTATGTAAGTTCTATGTTCAGACCCCAAACAACCAGTCAAATAAAAATGCAATCAGGGTCAAACAGTCTAGATAAGTGTCAGGTCTCTGATCATGCTTAGCTGGAGGTTTCTTTTCACTCTAAAAAAGTTTAGCTTATTCTAGGTTGTCTAAGAATTACAAATTACAATATTAGATTAGATTTAAGATTAGATTTATGAAAGGATGATTAGGAGGTTTTCTATCTCTTGGTAGTTAAGTGTTTTTAACCATTTAGTTACTACTTTTTTACAATTAAAACGGGATAGGGGAAAGAGGTTTAGAATGCTGTTAATCTTGTTGTAGATATAGGGTCCCAAGAAACAACTGAATTTGTGTGAGTGGCTGGTATGAAAGGTCTGAGTGGCGCAAACCTTACCCTTCCTACGCTTATTCTTAACCAATTCCTGATTGTACTCAAGTTGAGAGTGCATGCTAAGGGTGATTTCAAGGAGGAAGGTTCGCCTTACAGAAAGGACATTCCAATCCTTGTAGAGTTGATCGGTTGGGTAACGGTAGGGAAGACTCGCACTTACCTTCAACACGGCTCTTTGGGCTCGTTCAAGTTCTAGAAGTTGAGTCTTTGCCGCGCCACCCCAAGAGGTTATGCAGTAACGCAGGATAGAATCACACAACGCCGTGTACACTTCAAGTATAGTTTTTCGATCTGCTACCTTCCTAAGTCCCTTAAAAACGTAAATAAGCTTACGTGTCCTGCCAACCAGCGCATCAATTTGCCTCCTAAAAGTAAGTGTTTGGTCTAGAATAATTCCCAAATATTTTATATGGTCAGTTCTTGAGATGTAGGGACAGGAGCAATTTGGAGTAGCTGAAAGACAAGAGTGAGCTCGGATTGAAAAGGAAGATGGTGGGAGTAGATTCGATCTAAGAGCAAACGTTACGTAGTTAGTTTTTAAGGCATTTAATGTTAGAACGTTGTTAGTCAGCCAGGAGCAGACCTTGTCAACACCAGCTTGAGCGCTGCTAAAAGTTTCTCTCCAGCTTTTACCACTGAAGAGAAGTGCAGTGTCGTCGGCGAAGGTGATGACTCTACCATTATCCAGATGAATATTACATAAGTCATTAATGTACACTAGAAACAGCGTGGGACCAAGGATGCTTCCCTGGGGAACGCCGAAGGTTACGGGCTGATCTTCACTTATGTATTGATCAATTTTAACACGCTGCTTCCTGTCCTTAAGGTAGTCATCGAACAGTTTTAAAGGTAGACCTCTGACCCCGCAGTTTTCGAGTTTTTTTAGTAGGATAGGAATAGCGACCGTGTCGAAAGCCTTTGCCAGATCCAGAAATACTACAAGGCACTTTTCTCGTGCATCAAGGTTAGTTATGAGAGAATTGGTTAACTCATGAACAGCATCATTGGTGGATTTTGTTTTTCGAAAACCAAACTGACATGGTGAGAGAAGGCTATTGGATTCGAGGAAACAGGTGAGTCGGCTATTCATGAGTCTTTCCAAAATCTTTGAGAGGGTAGGGAGAATGGATATTGGCCTGAAGTTCTCGACACGGTCTGTTTCTCCTCCTTTGTGTATGGGTTTAATGAGTGCTATTTTAAATGCTGCAGGGAATTCACCGGTTGTAAAGGCAAGATTACAAATATGTGCGATAGGGGTTGATAAAACTTCAGCATACCTTTTCAATATGGTCCCGGAAATTTGATCGAAACCTGCAGCACACTCTTGTTTCAGTCCCCTAATCAGCATGAGAACTTCGCGCTCATCGGTCGGTAGCAGAACTAGCGAGGACAAAGGTGGGTTGTTGTTAAAAGTAGAGTCAGCAGAAGGGGCGTTTCCTATGTTCATATTGAGTATATTTTCAGCTAGATTCTTACCGACTGTTGAGAAGTAAAGATTTATTTGGTTTATACCCGCAGCCTTATCTCCCTGTGCTATTAAATTTGGGGAATAGTCAGATTCTTTACTTCGTCCACTAATACTGTTTATAACCTGCCATAGTTTCTTTTTGTTACCTTTTGCATTTTCGATTTCCATCCTTTCAAAATTTCGTTTAGCCTTTTTAACCATAGCACTACAATGATTCCGATATCTCCTGTAAGTTGTTTTAAGTATCTCGTTGTCAGGATCTTTTTTGAGTTTCTTATGAAGGTTGTCTCGATTTCTCATACAACGTAGGAGGCCATTATTGATCCAGGGTTTGATGATCTTTTTACGTTTAGGTATCTTCTTTTTATTTGTATTTTGCGTGATTGCCGAGCCTATATAATCAATGAGTAAATTCGTAGCCATATTTACGTCTGAGGAATCCATTACTGATTGAAAGTTTATATTTGCAAACGAAAAGTCTAAGCCATCGTAGTCTACACGGGAACTCTCTTTGTGAATAATGTTTGAATTTGATCGCTGAGCAATTATGAGTGCTACGCACTCGTGGTCGGTTACAGAGGATTGTATATGAAAACAGGTAGCACCTAGGTTTGTTTTTATCATCATATGATCAAGGCAGGCGGGACCACGGGTCGGAAAAATATGTCCTGGTAGTATAGCATGGGAGGCCAACATGTTTAGGTAGTCGTTCAAACGCTTGTCGGTAGATTCTGATGCTATGTTTATATTAATATCTCCACATAATATGATATTTTTATAGCTGGATAAATTTGTTAAGGCATTATCTAGGCTATTTATAAAGTTAGTAGTGTCGGTTTTACTAGGAGAGCGGTAGATTCCTAGTAGGCAGGTTTCTTTATTTAGTTTAAGAAGGAGGCAGTTTGCATCACTAACATCGAGCTCCTCGAATGTTATGTCTAGGTGTTTGCGGTAGTATACAACTACACCTTCATTTTGCGATCTATTTATAGAGGTCTTTACGTAGTTAAAGTCGTCTAATGATGGAATAAATTTAGTAGTGGGGAGCCAACATTCAGACAACACAATAACGTCCCAGTCAGTTTTGGATCGAATAATAAGAGAGATGAAGCTATCGAGATTACAAGTTATACTACGTATATTTTGGGATATTATGTTAAGATTAGGTAAGTTATGTTTAGTTACGTATTTTGATAAATCTTCAATGTCACATTCTACTGATTTTGCAACCGACAATGAATCCAGCGCTAGGTTAATAATTTCAATATTACTTTGAGTTACCATAATTATTTATTATAGTTATATTTCCCATCCCTACTCATGAGGGATATAAGAATTATATTATGTAGTATGTGTATATATTTACCTAGGCTAATATTAAGTCGGCTGAAAAAAGGCAGAATGACATGGTTATATTTGGTTATGTTAGGTGACGTAACTATAGGAGGTTGTGGATGAAAAGTATAAGAACTATAAGCAGTTAGGGGTAGCGTTGGGGTATGAACATGAACAATACTTGTGATACGTGTAAATAGTGTGAGTGAATGTCTGTAGGTAATTAGGTGTCTGTAATCTAAACTGTATATAAAAATAGAACATAAGTATAATTTAGGTATTTTATAAGAAATGTAGGTAAAATAAACATAAGAACTGAAAATTGACATAAGTTGTGAACAACTAATAATATAAAAACAAGCTAGTCATTGCGAGATTATTTTAAGTAGTTCCTCTTCAGATTCAATTCGAGCTGGTAACATACCCTCTTCTTTTTTTACTAGAATTTTACCGTGCGAAGTCCAGGCAGCGACCAGCTTCTTATTCTTGACAAGCTCTCGCGCCGTGTAAAATAACTGACGAGCTTTACTCGTCAGCGACTCAGATATGTAAATAGGCCTGGGGGGACCCGGGAGATTTATAAGCGCAGTGCTAAAAGGCTGTTCCTTGTTTTCGCGTCGAGATTTATAGATGTTCTTGTAGCCTGCGATGAAAGCTTCCTTTCGGCTGGAGCACGTAAAGTCCACAATTATGGTGTCATTTCTTGTACGATAAATATCTTTCATTTCTGATACTTGCATAGGAGGATCTAATTTTAGGGCAGACGCGATTTCAGTCACGATTTTTGTTGTGATTTGTTTATTTTCCTGAGTTTGTTTCGGGATATTACGGATTTCAAGGGTTGAGCAGCGGGAATGTTTCTCAAGTACCTCTAGCTTCTTTTCTAGTGAGGAAATCCGGGTTTTAAATTCTTTGTTTTCGCGCTCCAAGAAAGAGGTTCTTTCTGAGACTTCTTCGTACTTGGTCTTGATAAGTTCGACCGATTTTTGAATATCTTTGTTTTGTTCGATAATCGTACCCAGTGCCGAAGTTAATGACTCCAGTTTGTTATTCTGTGCCATTGTAAAAACCGCAAACATCAGTTTTAATTGATCAAAATTCGCTGCATGGGACGGCGAAGTAATATCGCCGAAGTCTCGCTTATGCCGCTTGGCCGTGTTCAAATAAGTATTTGAGTATTCAACCTCATCTGTTGTTTGAGTGTTTAAAGCCGAGTCAGAGCTGTAGTGATGAAACGGAGGTGTCTTGTAGCCTTTCCCCAAGCTGGGCGGAGTTCTTTCAAGCTGGTTCATTGTTGTAGCGAAGTTCAGCTAGGGAGTTTACTCACGGGTAAGCCTGAATAATTAGGCCTACGAGTTGTCCGTCGGCAGAGAGTGCAAGTGTAGCTATGAGCGGGAGGCGTGGCTTGCGCAAACGCAGTCAGTGGCGGGGGTGTGGCCAGCAGTTGTACTTGCGGTATAGATGCACTGATTAGCTGAGCGGCGCGGGCGACGATCCGACGCGTGCAGAATTCTATATTTGTCACTGTCCCGCTTCGGTATGTCTCACTTCAACACTTAAGGATACCTCCTCAGCCTTATGCGCGCCTATTATTTCACTTCAATTAACGGAGTAGAAAATTATTTTAAATGACAAAATACTAAGATCCAAAAAACACGACCGTTCTTGACGGGGTCCGGGAGGGAGAGGAACAATATTAGAAGATATATACAATTTAGTCATTATATTATTTGATATACATTACCATCACCACCGATCACCTAGATTCTCAAACTACAAAATAGAAATACAAAAGAACTTAGATTGGCTATGGTCCCCCGATAGGCTCATGGCTTAATACTTTTTGATTTCTCATAATGTATGACTTATTTTTTATCACAACGATATTGGTCTTCACATTTAAATAGCTTATGACATTCCTACCAGTGAGTTACTACCGCTCTGTCGGTATTTAAGCTCTTTAGACATTATTTTAGCTGGTTGATCAAAATAAAAATACTCCTTAAGATCTCCAGTATCATCCTTTATTTGTTTCCAGCAACCTCGTGTCCTGCTTCCAAGCGGAACTAACCCCAGCCTTAGAAGTGGCAATGTCCGCTCGCGGCGAGGCAAGCGAAGCGACCGCCGCGACACTACAGGCGTTGGCAGCCGCCGTCGTGCTACTGCGCCTGTGTCGAGTCAACGCGGCGCTCACGCTACAGCTGTTCTCTTCTCTCTTCTATTACATCAACTCTTACTGTTTCAATAAGGTGAGTCTGAACTACACCGTCCATAGTCTTACTGAACCCAAGGTTAGATAGGCGAGGGAAGCGACCACCGCAACATAAGCATTAGCTGCGGTAAAGCTACAGCTTTTCTTTTCAGCTTTATTTCCATGTTTACTAAAAAAAAAAGCGAAAGTTTGTCTGGGTGTTTGTTCCAATTTCACGCAATATCCACTCAGAACAGATCGGGCTGAAATCTTGAATAAACGTAGTTATAGTCCTGAAATAACATGGCTACTTTTAATAGAATAATTCAGTTCTCATGGTATAGAAATAGCGTTGAGAACGCCATAGAAACAACGCGTGCGGAGCCACTTGCAGATACTAGTCAAATAAATTTGTCAAACCTATTTTTTTCCTATTTTATCTCATCGGATGTTTGTTTTCGATTTCTTTCGAACGGCAAACTAATTCATGTTTTACTTCCAGCTAGTAACAGAGCCGGGTATGATCAACCCTATCTGGGGCGCGGCGCTGACGGCGCGGCTCGCGCTGCTGTCGGCGTGGGCGCTGCGCCAGGGCAGCGAGATCGCCGCGGACTGCCACCTCGCTAAGATTTATCAAGCAGGTAACTACTTTACTCTGATGTGTGTTTGATTCTTTGTATGTTACTCATGTTTCGCGCTCAAACTACATGCGAAAAGAGAAGCCACTGACTCCTGAAAGTAGTTTTTACCAGTTCGGGAGTCTATGGATATATTTAGATTACTGCATATTAACATGTGTCAAATACAATGATTTTGTCTTATTCAGCCTATTCTTTCAGCCCAACTGATCCAGCGTACGTACCGCAGCCCGGGCGAGGTGGTGGCGGCGCTGACGTCGTGCTCCAAGCTGAACTCGGTGCAGGTGCGCGCGCTGCTGGCGCCGCTCGCGCCGCCCGACCTGGTGGAGGCGGCCGTCGCGCACGCGCGCAGCCTCGCCGACGAGCTGTGCCGCGCCGACGGACGGGAGGTACGTACCGCAGACCGGGCGAGGTGGTGGCGGCGCTGACGTCGTGCTCCAAGCTGAACTCGGTGCAGGTGCGCGCGCTGCTGGCGCCGCTCGCGCCGCCCGACCTGGTGGAGGCGGCCGTCGCGCACGCGCGCAGCCTCGCCGACGAGCTGTGCCGCGCCGACGGACGGGAGGTACGTACCGCAGACCGGGCGAGGTGGTGGCGGCGCTGACGTCGTGCTCCAAGCTGAACTCGGTGCAGGTGCGCGCGCTGCTGGCGCCGCTCGCGCCGCCCGACCTGGTGGAGGCGGCCGTCGCGCACGCGCGCAGCCTCGCCGACGAGCTGTGCCGCGCCGACGGACGGGAGGTACGTACCGCAGACCGGGCGAGGTGGTGGCGGCGCTGACGTCGTGCTCCAAGCTGAACTCGGTGCAGGTGCGCGCGCTGCTGGCGCCGCTCGCGCCGCCCGACCTGGTGGAGGCGGCCGTCGCGCACGCGCGCAGCCTCGCCGACGAGCTGTGCCGCGCCGACGGACGGGAGGTACGTACCGCAGACCGGGCGAGGTGGTGGCGGCGCTGACGTCGTGCTCCAAGCTGAACTCGGTGCAGGTGCGCGCGCTGCTGGCGCCGCTCGCGCCGCCCGACCTGGTGGAGGCGGCCGTCGCGCACGCGCGCAGCCTCGCCGACGAGCTGTGCCGCGCCGACGGACGGGAGGTACGTACCGCAGACCGGGCGAGGTGGTGGCGGCGCTGACGTCGTGCTCCAAGCTGAACTCGGTGCAGGTGCGCGCGCTGCTGGCGCCGCTCGCGCCGCCCGACCTGGTGGAGGCGGCCGTCGCGCACGCGCGCAGCCTCGCCGACGAGCTGTGCCGCGCCGACGGACGGGAGGTACGTACCGCAGACCGGGCGAGGTGGTGGCGGCGCTGACGTCGTGCTCCAAGCTGAACTCGGTGCAGGTGCGCGCGCTGCTGGCGCCGCTCGCGCCGCCCGACCTGGTGGAGGCGGCCGTCGCGCACGCGCGCAGCCTCGCCGACGAGCTGTGCCGCGCCGACGGACGGGAGGTACGTACCGCAGACCGGGCGAGGTGGTGGCGGCGCTGACGTCGTGCTCCAAGCTGAACTCGGTGCAGGTGCGCGCGCTGCTGGCGCCGCTCGCGCCGCCCGACCTGGTGGAGGCGGCCGTCGCGCACGCGCGCAGCCTCGCCGACGAGCTGTGCCGCGCCGACGGACGGGAGGTACGTACCGCAGACCGGGCGAGGTGCTGGCGGCGCTGACGTCGTGCTCCAAGCTGAACTCGGTGCAGGTGCGCGCGCTGCTGGCGCCGCTCGCGCCGCCCGACCTGGTGGAGGCGGCCGTCGCGCACGCGCGCAGCCTCGCCGACGAGCTGTGCCGCGCCGACGGACGGGAGGTACGTACCGCAGCCCGGCCGAGCTGCTGGCGGCGCTCACGTCCAATGTTGTACAGCAAAAGTTCAGTTTGATAGGTTGGTAGTGGACTCGTAACCTTCCTATCAAAAACAAAACACGGCTCTAAATAGCAGAAACCGACATTACAAGCTATTTGACCGCCTTCAACCGTTTACGAAAACAACGTCAATAACATCCTCATTTCCCCAGGTCCGTCTAGAAGAAAGCACATGGCTATGCGTCGAGCTGATGATCCCGTGCGGAGGCTTCAGCGCGGAGGTGGTCCGCGGCGTCCCGCCCGGGCTGGCGGAGTTCGTGGCGCCGCTGCAGCGCGCGCAGCTGTGCCGGCTGGCGCACCAGCCGCACGCGCGCGGCGACTGGGCCGTGTACCTGTGCCGCGCGCCGCCCACCCGCCCCGACCCGCGCCCCATCATACTGCAGCTGCATAAGAACTCCAACGGGATGGGACTCAGCATTGTCGCTGCCAAGGTAAGTTCGTGGCGCCGCTGCAGCGCGCGCAGCTGTGCCGGCTGGCGCACCAGCCGCACGCGCGCGGCGACTGGGCCGTGTACCTGTGCCGCGCGCCGCCCACCCGCCCCGACCCGCGCCCCATCATACTGCAGCTGCATAAGAACTCCAACGGGATGGGACTCAGCATTGTCGCTGCCAAGGTAAGTTCGTGGCGCCGCTGCAGCGCGCGCAGCTGTGCCGGCTGGCGCACCAGCCGCACGAATCCGAACGAATAAATGCATCTTAAATATTGTCTAATAAAATTAATTAACAGTCAACATCGCCGAAACAACAGCTACAGATTAATATAAGTAGAACACGTACTTTTTGAAAATAAATAGCTTAGAAATTGTTTTAAAGAGCCGTGTTTTACAGGGTTCCGGTCAAAGCAAGCTCGGTATCTACATCAAGTCCGTGGTGCCGGGCGGCGCGGCGGCCGCAGACGGGAGACTGGCGGCCGGCGACCAGCTGCTCTCAGTGGACGGACAGTCGCTCGTTGGTATCACACAGGAAAAGGTAACGAGGATGCACATTAATGTTTTGAGATATTAAGATATATGTATTAGGGGGGATCGAATTTCTTTTTTTAGGGTTTTCATCTTCTAATAGTGGTAAAAAGTTGCGTTTCTGGATCTAAAATAAGGTTTATTAAACACTTCAAGATAAAATTATGTTAAGAGCTGCCGCAAAGTCCTTGAAATATTGAATAATTTGAAAAAAAGAGCTAAGTTCGGGAGCTCATGCGAATGACTAAATATACATGTTTTTGCTTTTATTTTGCTTTTCTATGTCGTTAATAAGTTGTAATTGAGGAAAAGAGAATAAACTAAATTAGATTTGACCTTGGTCCCCATAATCATCTTCGCCTGATGCTAGTCGTCAACACCGCCGACGTGATGTCGAGGGCCTCTACCACTATCAAAAAGAAATCGCGTTTTTTCTACTGTAGCCAAAACATGCGATCGCTACGGAGTATCGGATAGAGCTGCTGCTGCTATAGCATCGTCTGTTTTGCACGACATAAAATCAGATGTCTCAGTGATCGACTGAAATAAGTTGAGAAGAGAGCGGGCGAAGACACGAAAATATTACAGATGTCAGTCGTGTTACAACAGTATCAGCTTTGTACTTTGATGGTAGGAAGGATGAGGCATTGAGAATTGTAAAAAAAAGTGGCAGAAATTACAGAGAAACCATCATGGAGGAACACCTTTCATTGGGGAAAGAGCCAGATTCTGTTTATTTGGGGTATGTTGTACCCACGAGCGGATCGGCTAAAGAGTTACGGATATAGACTTCCTTTCTTCAAACGGCATGTCTGAAAATAATCTCATTCGGTTACTAGGCGTCATTCGGTTACTAGAAAAAACATCTAGGAAAACCACTACAGTGGATCGTGTGCCATCTGCGCATTATGAATGAGCTTCCTCTTTGGCATTTGTTCCTTCATCTTGACGGATTGACTTCAGGACCAAGGTCCTTCACAGGAGAAATAGGAAAGCTCCTAGAAAAATGCGAGTTGATGCCAGTTATAGTATTCCAATCGATAAAGGGCCCATTGCCAGCATCCGCCGCTGATTTAAGTACCGACCAGTTATATTTGCATAAAATTGTATTGGCTATCTTTCCCGAAGATGAAGCCCATAAATCGCCAGGAAAACTATCTCACGCAATGTGGCTTACGAGAGCTAAATGCTAATCGAATCTTACGACTCTACGTAGCTACTAAGTCACCTTCGCAAAACTTGTTTTATTAGTTTTTTTTTGTTTGGAAACAACTTTTTTTAGTTTTTAATATTAAATATTATTTAAACTACATGTTTTTATCTTTTATTTAATCCATAAAAGTCATTATTTTAAATGTAGCAGTACCTGAAATGTTGCAGTTTTTATTATTTTTTAAAAAATTTCAAAGGCAATGCGGCACCAGAAGATAAATAGATTAAAAAAAAAAAAATCGTACACAACACTTATACCATAACACAACTTTTCCCCACTATTAGGATTCGATATAAGAAAAAAAAAATTTTTTCATACAACCATGATCCACCCTAATATGTATATGTATATGGAAGTGATACTTGTTCCGGGGTTCTGGGTGTTTTCTATATTATAATGAAAAAATATCTATCTATGTATTGGATTGTACATATATCAGTCATCTAGTACCCATAACACAAGGTCTACTTAATTTGGGGCTAGATGATGTTGTGTTGATTGTCCAAATTTATAAAAAAAAAAATTATATATTTTGTCATTAAAAATCGAGATGTATTTGTCCGTTACATTTGAACATAGCTCATTTTCCCTCTAAGAGAGGCTTGAAGAGCTGACTTTAGGGGTACCTGACTGTAGTATTCCTCAAATGCATATAAATAATAAATAGAATATACCGAGAGAGATTTGGCGAGAACATTTTGGTATCGACCTACGTCTCAGTTGCACATTCACCAACTGCATCATTTGAACATTTCATATTATTTTAGACTTGTTAATAGCTCAATGTATATTTTGTTTTCCCTAGGCGGCAGAATACCTAGTCCGGACGGGTCCTACGGTGACGCTAGAAGTCGCGAAACAAGGCGCAATGCTGCACGGGCTGGCAACACTCCTTCACCAGCCCGCCTACAACAACCAACGACCCGGTAGGTGTTGCCAACTGCTATTCAATGTAGATAGAGTAATGATTTTGTAGTAAACTTCACCAATCATGATGGTCGATTATACTTTCGAACTAAAGTTTTATGCAGTTTCAAGGATATTGGATGAAACTGTCATATTATCATAGTGCATTAGAATAGTTTTTTCAAGGTATTTGTGAACTGGAAACCGTTTGCTAAGAAGCTAAGCTGGTGCTATTACTTCTATCCACAATATTTCAGCACAATAGTGAAATAATTAAGCAAATAACGCACATATTAGATATCTTCGTGACTCCAATAAATGTAGTTTTTCAATTCGGTGTTTTTTCACCAGAACTCAATTTAGTGAAAAGTGTCATAGATATGATGTTCATAGTGTTGCGATAATATTGGTGGTTTTACACACATTTTGGCAATTAGCTCTGGTAAAAAAACAAAACTGCGAGGCACCAAAGCAAAATCCACCAAAAATACGACTGCCGTAGAGTATATTTCAAGCATTATACTATGTTTTAGTTAGACAATACATGTTAGTGTCAGACCATTTCAACCACAAGCGTCAAAGCAAAAATCACCTAAAATGCGAGCGCTAGAGTATACTTTAGTACAGTAGTATGTTATAAGCAGAGCCGGAGGAAGTGCAGTACGAGGATCGACTCCGGCGCAACTCGGGAACGTTCATCAATCCGCATCCCGCGCTGCTGCGGCCCGCCTCGCCCCGCACCGAGCTCGTCACCGCAGGTTATACCGGCCCAAGGGTTGAAACTACCCGCAGGTTATACCGGCCCATGGGTTGAAACAACCCGCAGGTTATACCGGCCCATGGGTTGAAACTACCCGCAGGTTATACCGGCCCATGAGTTGAAACAACCCGCAGGTTATACCGGCCCAAGGGCTGAAACAACCCGCAGGTTATACCGGCCCATGGGTTGAAACTACCCGCAGGCTACGACGACCCTAGGGTTGAAACAGCCCGCAGGTTATACCGGCCCATGGGTTGAAACAACCCGCAGGTTACGACGACCCTAGGGTTGAAACAGACCGCAGGTTATACCGGCCCATGGGTTGAAACAGCCCGCAGGTTATACCGGCCCATGGGTTGAAACAGCCCGCAGGTTATACCGGCCCATGGGTTGAAACTACCCGCAGGTTACGACAACCCTAGGGTTCTCAGCCCTATACTCGAACAGGAGTGTTCCCATTGTCAACTAGTCGTGGGCAATGGGTATGCTTAGCGGTCCTATAATTAACCGACCTGCGGGTTAAAACGGGCCCGGTAATACCATCACCGTTTTAAACTCTGCCTCGCGCACCGCTCGAAGCGAGCCGCTTATGTAGCTTGCTGATAATATCATCCGTTTTTTTTGTTCTATAACTGAGTCCTAACTGTTTAATGATAAAATCGTCAATTGCTTTTTGTTTGACGTTTTTATCATGAAACTGTCTTCCATAGAATCGTTTGCTTTGCAAGAGGATGTTGTCCCCACCTTCATTTGTTTCAAATTATAAGCTAACAGCCGTCGCTCGCTTCGAAGTCTTGTACCATTTTTGTCACGACTCCCACTTTTTCGTTTCGTTTCCTTGTTTTTGCGAATTCTGTCCGTCGTCGTTTATTATTTCTGTATATATTTTTTCTTTTTTTTCCGCTGTTTTCGTCATACGGGAGTAGTATTCCGTCCATCGCTTCTGTGACAGCTGTGTTACTGTAACTCGTGGATCGTGACGTACCGCGTTGACGAAATATGGCGTTGCAGGGTACAGGTCGCAGGAGAGGAGAAGTTCCAACCAGAGGTTCCTTCCCCGCGAGGAGTCGACGGAATCCAGCTGCTCCAGCGAGGGAAGCTGTCGGCCGCACTACCACCACGGCTCCATCCCGCGGCTCATCATCACGCTCGACCGAGAGAACGAACAGTACTGCGACGACTTGTCCCCAGACACGCCCGGCTGCCCGCTCGAGCTCCGCGTCCCCCCGCCCCCGCGACCCATCCCCGTCTTCACCTTCACGTGCGAAGACTTCGACGAGCATCATTCCCCTCAGTCACCGCCGTCTCCGTGCAGTGACGTCACGCGCTCCCCGAGCTCCGAAGAGCCGCCGCCGGTTCCGGTCGCTCCCACGTACTACGATCGCTCGAGCGACAGCGACCCGACGCCCGTCCCTCCTCAGATGAGGCCGATAGACACGCGACTGACCCTAGATCTGTTTAACTCCCGCCGCTGCACCGCCAGCGACGAATGCGTCTCGGCTTGTGAGTGCTGTCGCACGCCCCAGCCTGAGCCGCAGCCGATTCCTTACATCGACGCGCCCGATGAGGAACCGCTCATATACGAAACACCCCCCTCCGACCGACCTTGCACTCCCAAAATAAGAAGGATCCTCCCCCAACTCTCCCTCGATCGCCCCGAAATGGCGGACGCGGTCTGTCAAACACCCTTATCACCATTACCGGTGGAGCCACTCGAACCGAAACCGGCTCAGATAGCTCCAATAAGCAGAAAGCTGGAACTTACTCTCGATGTTCGGAAAGCAGCGGAGAAGATCGAGAGCGTTCATAGTCGCTTGAAGAGAACTCTCTTCGATATGTCAAGGTCTTTCTCTCTCAAATCTGAAGACACGGATCTTCCGTCGTCGGCCACTTATTCTCCGTCCGATTCCAACGAAGAGCCAAGAGACTCGAGCGAGGGTTTTGCCAGCGCTGCCCAGAGATCTCCCGTAGAGTGCGGGGCTACACAAATACTCGACAGCGTAGATAGAAAGTCCTGGAAATCCCCAGACGAGTTCCGACCAGCATACGGCAAAGTGAAAGCCCTAGCTAAACATTTCAACGACATCAACCTAACCTACTGCGTCAAAAGTTACAAACGAAACTGTCAGTCCAGTCCCAACCTAGCACGCCTCGGTACAACTATAGACCGTCCAGAAATACTTCCAACGAGCGCTAGCCTAGCGGACATTCAGTACGAAAGCACCAAAACTGACACTAGTAACACGGGAGAAATAAAACTATCAGAAGACGAAGTCAAAAGCATCATTATACAACTTGAAGACTGGTCCAAATACGGATCGAGGGGAAGCGAGGATACGTTAGCGCACGGGGAATTCGAGCTAGATAACCTCCCTTCTGAAGAATGCTCTGAACACGCAACTGGATACGTATTCAACGAAATAGTCAATAAGAAACCAAGGCGGATAACGCTCGAAAACATCAAGCTGAAATCCAACCAATCAAGCTGTACAAAGAGTCGAGAATCGGTTGCGATAAGTGAGAGCTCAGAGAAGGAAAGAATACCGCGCGTTGTCGCAATGTTCCCACATAGATCTTCGTCCTTAGAGCTCCCTTTAGAAGCGGCGCGGGGTTCGAACGTAATGCGAAGTTTGCCAGAACTGAACTGCCCAGCACTTTGCAGACGAAGCGAATCTTCGCGTAAGCCAAATAAAAACTCATCAATGTTAGTTGGCACTTTTTTATTTCTTAAAGTTTCCTATGTCGCACAGTCGTTTTGCATGTTTTATTATTATTGTTTCAGGTTTTTAAGCATTTTATTTTGATATACGCAACATCGTTTTTTCTTTCAGATTTCTTATTCTGTTTTTTACTATGATTTTATATTGATAGATTTTTAACATTAATTGTTTTATTTCAGTAGCTGCATGTAATCGTAAATGTCTATGTATGTTAGACCGACTTTTTGCGGCGATGCAGTTTTTTAACTAACTTAATGTCTTGGGGACCCTTCCGACTGGAATTGACATGGATCAATTGAGCTACCTTTAGACTGTTGACTGACTGTTCTTTTTCAATTCTTTGTGCTACATTGCCGCAAAAATAGCATCAGGCGATTAGGCCTAGAGGAATCGTAGTGTAACCTATTATTGACTATTAAAAATAAAGATGTTGTTTTGACTCAGGTCCCGGCGGCAACGCGGCGCGGCGCGCGTCAGAACGCGACCTGCCGTCGAGGCTGGCGGCCGAGCCGGTGAAGCCGAGTAAAAGCACGCCGGCGCTGCACCACGCCGCGCTCGCCTCGCCGCCGCCCGCACACCCGCACCCCGCACCACCTAGGTACGTATAGATAGATAGATATAATAATTTATTTCAAAGCCTTATTTAAACATTTATTCCTTAATTAAACTTATCCTAAAGAGAGGCAATGGAATTGGCGGCCTTATCGCTTAAAGCTATATCTCCAGGCAACCAAGGTGTAGGGAGAAAATCATAGGATCATATGAGAAGATCATCTTATACAGAATACACAGATATTTACGGAGAGGTTGATATACATATTTTCATTAATCCTTCCACTAAACTGAAGATACTAGTGACTTTGGTGCATCTTCTTGACAAGCTTTAAACAATATTTCAGCCGTCAGTATTCGTCCTATAACCTTGTTAAGTATTATTTTCAGTCGCTTTTTGTGGAAAATTTTAATTAGCTATCAGTTTTCAGTCACATACCTACTCATTTAGTTAGCTGTGAATTTCCTGATAATAATGTTATAACAAAAAAAAGGTAGTTAGGCTGTAGAAGGGACGCATCCGCAGTAAATTACGCGTAAAGTACAGAACAATAAGCTACCTGTAACATAATGTTGTGATGTTTACTGACACAAATAATCTCACTATCACCACAGATCCGTAAAAAACTATTAGATGATACAATTGTTACATAAACAAACACCATTGTAATATTTGACCCATTCTCTGCTAATAAGCTATTCTATGATTAATAATAGTACATTGTTACACCCAAGGGTTGAAAGTAACTTATTTAGTCCCGAGACGGGGTTTGTCCGAGTGTAACGAGGGCGCCAATAGTTCGAGGGACTACATAAGTTACTTTCACCCGAGGTAAACACTGTGCTTTTCATTACGAATACAAGGAAATATAAATAAAAAACATGAGAAAACAAATTAATCAAATTGCTGCAATTTTTTTAAATATATTATTCCAGCTAGGACAGGCGAAAGCCATAAAGCCTCTAGCCTTGTCTTTCGTATTTTTTGAATTCAGTGAATTGTCGCTAATGCGAATTTTTTTTTTAGCTCAGCATTTATTCTGCCACTATCATGGTTCAATAGTAACGTTATAGCTGTCAGTTGAAAACGATTCTCCCCGGGGTGGAAAAAGTATCACTTTCAACCCGCTCTTCAGGCAACTTCAGACCTACTTTCCGAGTATGAGTAATGAAAAATATATTTCATGATTAAATGATATCCATCTATATAATTCCAGCGCGGCCAGCACAACGAACGTGTCTGAGAGCCCGGGCCCCGGCGGCGCGGCGCTGTGGGCGCACAAGTCCCGCAGCAGCCACAACCTGTCCGCGCCGGCGCAGCACGACGCCTTCTACCAGAACCTGAGCGCCGTGCACGCGCACCCCGTGTACATGCAGCCCGACAGGTCACTAACTACAGCTAGATATAACATATATATAATGATACGTGTCCGAGAGCCCGGGCCCCGGCGGCGCGGCGCTCTGGGCCCGGGTTTAAGCTTGAAAGCGTAACAGACAGACAGACATTTACTTTCGCATTTATAATATTAACATGGGAAATGTTTGATACTGCATTAATGAGCAAAACAAACGTGTCAAAAGGCCCAGGGAACTTTAATATTTAAGTATGAAATGATAAAATTACAGCCCCATAAGTAATTTTGGCGTGAAAACAGACTTTCCTATTTACAATATTAGTGTGATATGATTTATCTTGCGTTTATCTTAATTTTTTTTGTATACTAGCAGAGAAAGAGAAATGTGTGATTCATGTTATGATTGTTCCACAGATGGTCATCCCTGCGCAGTTCGACGGGCAGCAGCCGGCCGCACTCGGCGCACTTCTCTGCGCGCGCGCAGCATCCAGACAACACCTCGGAATCAAACATGCAGATCACAGTGAGTCTACGCTTATGACTGTACACCTTTACCAACCATGCACCTCAAATATCTTTTGCTTTTCTACTCATTTCAAAAAGGCGGACTGTCTCAGTTCGACTGTATACAAAATAAATAAAAATAAAATGTGTTATGCGATAAGTTTTCTCTGGGGGGATCATTTTTGATGTTGTTGTGTCCTCCCATTTAAATTTGAACAAGATCTGACCACATTAATAATGTATTTTTTTGTAAAGATAGTAAATTACCCAGAGGTGGTCGAGGTGACCATTTATTCATTCATTAATTTCATGTTTAGTGTCTTCAAACTCGATATTTCTTAAATATATAACAGAATCATAAGTATATATATTATGTAGAATGTTTCTAAGTTTACAACTTTATACGTTTTCTAAGTTTATATTTGGTATATCTTCTACGAAAATAAATATTTTTAGTATAAATAGGTTAAAATAATTAATACAAATCAAGCTTTTAAAGCTTTTTCTTAGGGATAATATAACTCTAGTCTGAATAAATTCTCACTCACCATGTCTCACTCATGTAATTTGTCACTGTAATCAGGCGAACCAGGCGAACGCAATGAACGCCCGCGCAGCGAAGCTGGCGGAGATGTCCGAGGAAGTGTCTAGAAGGGAGCAAGCCGCGTACCACTCGCAGCGCGGCCCGCCGCCCCACTCGCTTCACAACCACCCACAAGGTAACACGAGTCGCTCATAAACAAAAGCAATCACGTCGGGGTCACCACTTTTGTATTTATGTTATAGGTATTATAAGTCTTTAATGTAACCGTAGGGTGGTTTAAATAAAGATGGTTTTGCGATATACTGAGTCTATTCAATACAGAGAAACACGGATATAAGAAATTACATATACGATAATCTGTAACCCTTAATTAGGGTATGTGTTTTCTGAGGGAGGTTGCTGGAGTAACTGAAGCGTGACTGTCACTCCGATCTTAGTGTAGCCGATGAAAATGCTGAATGACGCGTTTCGCTAACGCGTTTGTGCCGCGTACTATAAGTTAAACTGTGTCACTACAATGTGAATACCAAATAAGGTCGAAACAGTTGAAACGCCGCAAATTTCTAGCTTTCTGCTTCCCTTAGCAAGAATTCTTATAAAATTTGATGATAAATGCATATTTAACTAAACAAGTGAATGTCTTCCTAAGGTCAAGTGCAAGCAATGCATCCAGTCCAGTCACCGCAACAACAGTTGTTGTTACAACAGCAACAACAAATGCAACAGCAGCAACAATTACAACAGCAGCAATTGCAGCAAAATCAATTACAACAACATCAATTACAACAACAACAAATACAACAGCAGCAATTGCAACAACAACAATTGCAACAACATCAACAAAACCAGCAACAAATGCCGTCCCCAGCCCTTCAACATTCCGCCCCCCAAAGGTTAGTAATTATTTATTCATACTTGTTTATTTTTAATTAGTATTATTAGTACTACGCGTACTTCACTATCCAATAATAATAATCTATACTAATATTATAAAGAGGACAGATTTGTTTGTTTGTTTCAATTAAATAGGCTTCGAAACTTCTACAAGTATTTGAAAAAATTTGGTATTAGTTTCTTGAGATAATATTTACAAAAAAAACGGACAATCTTCATTTTTGTCAACATCTTTGTTTACACCTGGAACAGGATTTTGAATATTGGATATTAATTATTACAGAATAACTGAAGTCAATCTTCTTAACAGGTATGAATGGCATCAACCGTTATCACCTCAAAGATCACAGCCGCCTGTTGCTCCAAAACCACAGGTAAGTAAGTCAAACAACCGATTATTAAAAAATGAAAAAAATAAAAAAGTTAACATCTGAATACTTCCTTAGCAGATGACAAGAAGGCCGGAAGAATCAGACGAGTTTTATCAAACGCAGACACAGCAGCCGCAACCGCAGTCTACGGTAGAGCCAGATGAAGGTAAATAATAACAATTAATTTTTATTACAATTACTTACAATAAAAAAATAAACTAAAACGCGTATAGTTACTATTGTTTCAAAAGTAACTAAAATTGAGCTAACTGTAAATATAAAATTTAGTTTGCATATTTTTTTATCGCTCGCATGTTTGCATATTTGCGTAAAATCTAGTTCGTAATAACAAAGTACGTACTACATTTTTATAAGGATTTTACTCTGATTTGTGAACATAACTAAAAAATAAATAAAATGAAATAAATGCAGGCAAACAATGTTAAGCTCCCCAAGAAGCTGGCTCCACTGACAATGCTGATATGCTACACCAGGTACTCACCACCATCCATTGAATCACGCGTCATCTCGACAATCACGATAATTGATTGGTTCAAGCGAGAGTATTCGCGTATTTGACAAAGCCCAAGATTCACCATAAACAGCGTGAGGGTCAAGCAAGCTGCACCCACTCATACGCACCGCTGTGTGCTCTCTACGTACGAGACGTTTAGCGTACTTCACTGCGGCTGCGTCCCGAAGACAGCCTACCCGATTATTAATTGTTTCCATTGTTCAAGCAGGCTTCGCACGGTTTTATTATACGTATAAAACTTCCTCTTGAATCACTATATCTATTTAAAAAAACGCATCCAAATCTGTTGCGTTGTTTTAAAGATTTAAGCATTCAAAGGGACAGGGATATAGGGACAGAAAAAGTGACTTTGTTTTATACTATGTAGTGATAAGTATTGTGTTTTCAGAGCGGTACGTAGCGAGCGCCCTCGACATGCCTCGCGGCGCAGGCTTGTTCAGCGAGGAGGTGTCGCGCGCGCCGCCCTCCGGCAACCCGTGGCAGCGCGAGGAGCACGAGCGGCAGGCCGAGGCGAGGCGCATCGCCGCGCGCGCGCGCAGGTACCTTCCCCAAGCTAGGATACAATACGATATCATTGAATGAAAATATGCATGATTTATTTATTTATTCAGGAAAAGCAAACTACTACAAAACATATACAGCGTGTAAACAGACAACTATCGAAAACGAAGGGGGATGGCGAAGCACCTTTAAACTTAAACAAAACAAAAATCCGCAGGCCGAAAAAAAAATTGTTGCCGAAGATAAACATGTTTAAAGATTTTCAATTATTTTGTTTGCAAGCAATGTACGCGTCCACTTCGATACCTACGCCGCCGCGCCGAGGTGAGTCGCGCGCGACGCATCACTCACTACATAACATAAGTACATCACTACATAGTATAAAACAAAGTCGCTTTTTCTGTCCCTATATCATTATGTCCCTTTCACTGCTTCATCATCATCATCATCATCATCAACCTATATTAGTCCACTGCTGGACATAGGCCTCCCCCAATGAGCGCCATAGCGCTCTGTCTTCAGCTTGACGCATCCAGCATCTGCCAGCAGTCTTTCGCAGATCGTCATCCCACCTGGCCGGAGGGCGTCCTACGCTACGTTTACCGAGTCGCGGTCTCCACTCAAGAACACGTTTACCCCAACAGTTGTCGGTTCTTCGCGAGATATGGTCGTAATCGTTTTGACTGCTTAAATCTTTAAAACTACGGAACGGATTTTGATGCGGTTTACTAGCGACCCGCCCCGGCTTCGCACGGTTTTATTATACGTATAAACCTTCCTCTTGAATCACTCTATCTATTAAAAAAACCGCATCAAAATCCGTTGCGTAGTTTCAAAGATTTAAGCAGTCGAAGGGATATAGGGACATAGGGACAGAAAAAGCGACTTTGTTTTATACTATGTAGTGATACACTCGTGCGAAACCGGGGCGGGTAGCTAGTAAAGTTATAAGTCGTCAAAGTTCTTAAACTTTGACGACTTACCTTGACCTTACCTTAGTAAGGTCTTTATAGCAAGTACCTAGGCTGTCGGTACTCGGTAGACATTTCACGACTTACCTAAAGACAGGATCATCAGCTGGGATATTGCTGGTTCGGCTATCTTTCTTTAAGTAAATACGCAACACTTCTGACGCATTTCCTAGAGCTTCACCATAAGAAACACAAACATTTGCCCATACTCCATCGCACTGAACATTATGTTGGCAAATAAAACACACTTACTAAACACAACCGATACACATCACATTCTCCATAGCACATCATGAGCATTTGTCCATACTCCCTCGCACTAAACATGTTTATAAAACACACCGAAAAACACAGAAAGTAACTTCCACTATTTATCTTCCTACACTAAGACCATGTACTTAAGAAAAACTTTAAAAACACGCATACCACACTAAAAATCTGTTTCACAAAACAAAACAGTATTCGCAAATTTCCGCAACGACCGCGCAAGTTCGAATACTAACACCGACTAAAAGACGAATAAAAATAATACAAGCACTATGTACCTACATAGAGAAGTTATGCATTCAAATCCGTTTTTAAATGCCGACATCCAAAGTGTTATAAACCTTATGGCTAATTAAATAAAGTTTAGATTCCTTTCAATACATTTCCTTTGACTATAGCCGAAAGGCCGCGCCGACCCATGCGGCCACGGCACAGCGGCGCTCCGCGCCCGACAAAGAAAAACACCGCTGCTGTTATAAACCTTATGCTGAGTGGAATAAGGTTTTCCTATACCAAAGCAGATTATACAGTATCCTATCCAATAAGGTTCAAAATGGGGCATACTCATTTTAAAATCTTTATCACAGAATTATGAGATAATTTTATTTTTTTCGCGGGAATAAATACTACGACTAGTAAAAGGATTACTTAGTTATGAACGTTTCCAGCTAGAATTAACTTTTTACCCTGACTGAACCAAAAAAGCACAGAATACATAATAGTAGTATACATGGTCGGTCATACATTACATCCCAAGGTTGCCTGGATGGAAGAAATGAGAGAACTTTTAGCGATAAGACCGCCCTTTATACTATGTATGCAGTATTTTTGTTTTGTTTTCTTTCTTTGTGTGTTACCTAGGTTTAAGTATAATAAAAAAGAGTTTTCTATTCTATTCTAGTAGGAACAGGTAGGTAAAATGTAAATGATATCTTCAATTTGTTAATAGAAGTAGAAGTGTTAGGAAGGGTTCGATCCTACAATCTTCAGATTGAAAATCGAGTGTATTCTTTCTATGCCAAGACGGCAAAATACAGATAGCCACCAGCGAGCAGCGCGGTAACCTACGTGCGTACTTAGCGTATGTATGTATCTTGCGTAGATAGATAGATACCCATTTCGCTCGCGCAGTCGAGCGGTGGTGCGGGCGTCCATAAACAGCTGAGTTGAGGTCATTCACTTGCGTGCAATACATTACATCTTTTTTTTAATTTGTTTATTTTTGCTTTTAAAAATTGTTTATTCGTGTTGATATGTTTTCTTAGTGTTGTACTATGGGTGTGTAACTAGATAAAAAAATAAAAAAATTTAGAGAGGTGAAATTTTATTCGCGTTTTTTTTTCGATAAATATGTTCAGAATCATGGTCTGATTGCCACCTTTCATTTTTCGATAGTAGTCTTTTTACACCCTGTATAGGTAAATAACTAGATTACTAAGATAAACCTAGATAATAATGCAGCCCACCACCAACGCAATTCACAGATTGCTATATGAGGTAGTGGTAAAAAGTTCCGCTAAAGCAACAAACAGAACAAAAGTGTAATATTATTATTACTGTTAGTGAGAATTGTGAAAAGTAAAATGATGACCATCTTGTCAAAGTCAAAGTGCTTTATTTCCTTAAGACCTTACAGGACACTTTGACTCGTCATAACATTCATGTTATTAATGATAAAAACTAGGAAATTGAAATTGAAACTGAGCACTTTCTCAGTTTGATTTTTGTTCACTTGAATCTTTTTAAGGTAAAGTAAAGAAGACTTGATAAGACCTTCCCCAAGCTAGGATACAATACGATATCAACGAATGGAAATATGTATGATGATCATCTTGATAAGACCTTCCCCAACCTAGGATACAATACGATATCAACGAATGGAAATATGCATGATGACCGTCTTGATAAGACCTTCCACAAGCTAGGATACAATACGATATCATTTAATGGAAATATGCATGATGACCATTTTGATATATCTTATATGTACGGAAAGTTACATAAGAACGCTTCATTTATGCGATGCTAATCTCGTTCCAAGACCATAATAAAAATAATAATAACGGTAAACGGCGTAATAGCGAAGAGCCTCGATAAACATCTTAAGAGACTCTCGCTAAGAAGGTGGATCAAGGGCCAGATCCAAAAAGCGGTTCTCGTGGCCTCAACGCGTATTGTCAGGAAGTTCCTCTCTCTGCAACCCTAGTTACCGGCTGCTTGAGCCTAGCTTCGCGGCCGGTGATCTACCGTTTATTTCTCACTGTACATTAGTTCTAATATTTTTGTATTTTCTATAGTAAAAAAAAGTATTTTTCAACGAGAATGAAAATAAATAAAGTGACATAATAATATCGTCTGCGGTATACCCAAAAGTGGTTATTTTTAAATTACACCAAACGCTTACAATGCCTTAATAGTAATAAAACAATTAAATAATTGGACAATGCACACAGTATCATCTAGCCCCATACTAGTGAAACTTGTAATGTTAAATGTATTGTATTGTTAACAGAGACGCGATGATAGCCCAGCTGGTATCGCTCGGCGGCGCGCGCTCACCCGCTCAGAGCCAGCAGTTACGAGCGCTGCAACTCGAGCGGGACTTCGAACTGAGGGCCTCGCTGCACGATCAGGTAATTATGACGGACATCTATCGATAGTAAATAGATGACCGTAAACCCTTACGGGCATCGGGCAAGGGAGACTATAAAAATAGGTAGGGGATCTTTTTAGCCCCTGTAAATAGTTTCATTCTTGCCTTCATATTTTTTTTATCACTTTTTGTGTTATATAGAAAATAAGAACGAAGAAAAAAATCAATTTAGCCTTTTGCTAGTTATAAACAAATACCTAACGCATATAATATAGAAGTAAGAAAAGAAAAATAATATCAAGAATAACCAATTTATATGTTTATAAATTATGAAATCTAATCTAATTTTAGAGTCTTTTATTTTATAAATTATAATAATGTATGTAAAATGGGCCAAATAAATGGTTTTGTCAGGTATATTTAGCCGTTTGTGCTACAGTGACAGTAAAGGAACTTATACTCACATACTTACTTTTTTTTTTTTTTTTTAAGTCTTTATTTAAAGAGCTTAATCACTCTGTGATTATGTCGCTCTAATTATTAAACAAAATACAAACAAAAAACCACACAATTATATAAAACTAAATAGAAACAAATGCCTGTCAAAATAAGTAAAAACATTAAGAGGCGGTTCACAAATCTACGTTATGCT
The DNA here is from genome assembly GCA_944547425.1 of Eupithecia centaureata. Classification (NCBI taxonomy): domain Eukaryota; kingdom Metazoa; phylum Arthropoda; class Insecta; order Lepidoptera; family Geometridae; genus Eupithecia; species Eupithecia centaureata. The sequence continues at coordinate 3,400,180 of OX155681.1, read as the reverse complement.
GATTTAGGTATTTCGGCACCGAGTGGGCGGGGCATCGTGCTACACAAGCGAGTATTGCTACAAAATCTTGATCCACCAGTAATTTTTAAAAACTTTTCTAAGGATTGATTTCGGTAGATGATTTTTTTATGTGAATCAAATATCGCTTCCATAGATTTATAAATAATTTAATAGTATCTGTTTGTCTTATCGTTTTTATGTAGGTAATTTTATTTATACATACTATGTTACTATTACATTAAAAGTGAAAGTCTGTGTGAATGTTTGTTATAATTATTGCAGTAACGACTAATTTATTTTACCTATAATAACACATATGAAGTATTATTTTGAAAATTAACCTTTGAAGGGGTTAAATAGGGTGGTAAATTTTGTATGGGAAATTATTATTCCTTGGTTCGAAACAATCAAAACTCAGTTCAAATAAATTTTGAAGTGAATTATTAAATACGTATTTTTATGTTTAACAATATAACCCCTAGGGCTTTTGCAATAAATTTTTAGGAAAAGAAAAATAACTTTTCCTTTTTCTCTCATTCACTCAAAACATGATACCATTAACTGAAAACCATTACGTATGTAAATAATAGATAAGCGCATCCGCTCTCCGTGTCGGCTCTAAATTCCAAAACGTGGCCTAACCACCAAAGAATCAAACGTAGTGATTATTCTCAGCCTTGGACATCGATATAGTTCTCAATTTGACAAATAAATTTACAAGCGGGCGAAGCCGTGGGGTGCAACTAGTAATATTATAATGTGAAAGATTTGTATGTATGTAACGAATAAACTCACAAGTGACCGATTTCGAAGACTCTTTCACCATTAGAATGCTACTTATCCTTCAGCAACATAGACTATATTTATAATTAAAAAAAAGGATCCCTACTAAAACTTAAATTATCTAAAACAAGGTGTAAAAAAGTTAGTCACAAAATGTCTTTCGGCGCGTGCGCTACGAAAACTATTGATGATAGAACAAAACAATGTACTACGACTTTGCAGAACACATTATTATCTACAAAAAATATCGCTACAATATATGTCTAACTATTACAGTGACGTCATAATAAATATTCATTTAAAAAACGCCGTCATTAACGCCGTCGTCGCAAGAAAAGGCTTTTTATTTGTACCCTGGTATAATAATAATAAAATAATAATAATAATGCAGGATAATCCACACAGCACCATCTAGTCCCAAAATTAGCTAGTCAAAGCTTGTGTTATGGGAACTAGAAAACTATTATAATTATACTACTATTATAATTATATTGTCCAGAATTATATTTATTTTATTTAAATATAGGTAATACAATATGTATATGGATAGTTTTTTTTTATTACAATAAAAAAAATATATGCGACTAATTTTTTTTTTTTAAAACCGTATTGAAATACATGTTGAATTGATTAATTGATTCCAAACAATAAACTTGTTTTAATTTAAATATTGCTATTAATAAAATAAGTGAAACGATACCAAAGATTAATTTTAGGGACATGAATAAGGCGTATTGGATTAAAAATTTACCTGAAATTCGTAATTGATATCCTCAGTTTATACGAAAATAAAAAAAACCGCCTGAAATGAAAAACAAACTTGGAAAAATTAAAAACACACCTCAAATTCGTAGCAACATACCCTGGGTTTAGTCGGAAACGATCACGTGATCGAAATTTGAGTGTTTTTATAATAAAAAACTAATCTTTAGCTGCAAGCAGCTCGCGTCGGTTGTGTAAGCTGTTTTTTTTTATTTAGAACCCCTTTTCGTAACCTACACTCCTGAATTGGTCGAAATCGATACACATGACGGTATTTTGCGATAAAAAATGTCAGCCATCTTGGATTTCAAAACGGACATCTTTATCGTGATTTTCGGGTTTGCGTTATTCGAAAACGATACCCATTTCACTTGGGGGGAATGGGATTCAGGGGGATCAACAGCGGAGGGAACGCAGCACGGCGAGCGAAGCGAGCGGTGCTGCCGTCTGGTCGAAAATTGGTCAAAAAACGTTTTTTTTTTAAAAAGGGGGTCTGGGCGTGCAAATGGGTCAAAATTTTGTTGACTTCCGCAACTATTCGTCCTCCCCTACGTGACTGTGAAAAGTTTTTTTTTCCATCGCGCTTCGTTCGGGAGATATGAAATAGGGTCGTGGAAAGGGGTCATGGAGGAGGTCGGTTTTTTATTTTTGCGATGCGAATCTGAACCCTCTATACGATGCCGCCATCTGAAACCCTCTTTCGCTCCTCCATCTGGTAGCAACTGAAATGTTAGGGCCTTAGGGGCCTTGAGGGTCAAAAAAAATTCATCCCCCACAAATATTTATAACCCTTTACATGATCTTACCTAACCCCCTATACGGCCGAGAAACCCTAGAGGGGGTCAAGAAGGGGGTCGAAATATAAAAAAGTCGGAATTTTCTCATACTTGCCCTGATGTCTCCTCTACGATTCCGTCTAAAAAAAACATACCTCTACATGGTGCTAGATGGTGCTGTGTGGATTGTCCAGCATTATTTATTAATGTATTATTTATTAATATTATATAAAAGGGTAATTTTCCATCGCGAGCCGTTCGGGAGATATGAAAGGGGGTTCTAAAAAGGGGTCATGGGGAGGGGGTCGATTTTTTTTTTTCCTATTAAAGATTATACCCTCTATACGATCCCGCCATCCGAAATTATCTATCGGTACGCTATCCGGTAGCAATTCAAAAGCGGGGGTCTTGGGGGTCAAAAAAATTTCACCCCCCACAACGATTTGGAACCTTCCACACGACCCCACAAAAATCTGACCCACCCCCCTACACGGCCGAAGAACCCCAGGGGGGGTCGAGGGGGTTGTCCTGGGGGTCGTGGGGGGAACGCAGCACGGCGAGCGAAGCGAGCCGTACTGGTCCCGGTGTCGCATCTCGGCTCGCTTCGCTCGCCTCGATGCTCCACCTTAAAAAAACACCAAAAATGGGGCAAAAAATAGTTTTTTTTAAAAAAGGGAGTCTGGGGGTGCAAATAGGTCAATTTTTTTTTGGTTTCCGCAACTATGCGTTCTCCTCTACGTGACTGCGAAAAGATTTTTTTTCCATCGCGAGCCGTTCGGGAGATATGAAAGGGGGTTCTAAAAAGGGGTCATGGGGGGGGGGGTCGATTTTTTTTCTTCCTATTAACCCTAGAGACCTAACCTTCGTCGAATCGACGAATACGCAACAGAAATATTGCGATATTTTTTTTGTTCGTGTGCCAATCTTTATATTGTTTCTTGTCAACTCGGTATTCGCTGAGCTTTTTCAGGAGGCGTTTGTGTTCGTCGAATAAGTACCTTAGTTTTAGACATATTACCAAAATAGTCGTCGTTTCGACGAATGGTTAGGCTTTGCGTATAATTTTTTCAAAGCACATGCATATTTTTTTTGCATCTATTACCATGGCTCCTGAATGTTTATTATGTGATGACCATAGAACGCGTTTATTATTCAGAGTGGAAGACGGTAGTGCTTTGGATGAATTGACTGATAATGAAAAATATGATGATCTCGAGGTGGATGATGCTAAAAATGATACTCAAGATGAACCTTTCGATCAGGAGGACAGCTAGGATACCATGGCTGTACCAAGTAATAATTAGGCGTGATTTTAAGTAGAAGATGCATATTATGCATTATCTTCATAAAATTACACCTATTCCGTATATACAGTTAGAAGAACCAGGGTCAAAATCATGCTGAAAATTCGTACGATGTCTGTACAACCCATGTAAAGAGCAGAGTCTGATCTAGGTCAAGGTGAAGGTCAGTCATCATCCCGTTATGACCTCCAACCAGACTAGGCTCCAAATATGAAGAATCGCTTAGTCTGTGGTATAATCATCATCATCATCATCCGCATTCCGACTTCACCCACTGCTGGGTAAAACTTCAAACTTTTGTGTCTCCACACGGTCCTGCGTCAGTCTCATCCAGTTTCGCCCTGCGATTTTCATAATATCGTGGTATAATATTCATATAAAAAGGCGCATGACTAACTTGTATTGCTAAAAATGCAACAGTAATTTTTGTTGAACACAAAGTGGTTTTTTGCATAAAATGCGCTTCTAAGTAATAGGTTTTATGTATTTTTCAGGATGCAAATAGCGTTTAAATTTAGGTCAGTCAAAGAAATCAGGATTATTATGTGTTGTTTTTTTGAAATATTTTTTTTTCTATGTAAACGACTCATTTGGTCTCTAAAAACTGGTTCTCTACAAAACATGGTGTAAAAGAAATATTTTCGCATTATAAAACAAATTTATTGTTTTATTTAGTACAATAATAATAGGTTCCTATAATCAATTGATAAAACTAACTGAAACTGTAAGTATTTATAAAATATTTGAGCTCAAAATATACTCGTCGAATCGACTAATGGTTAGGGTTTAAGGGGTATTTGCGAAGGTTAGGTCTCTAGGGTTAAAGATTATACCCTCTATACGATCCCGCCATCCGAAATTATCTATCGGTACGCTATCCGGTAGCAATTCAAAAGCGGGGGTGTTGGGGGTAAAAAAAATTAACCCCCAAAAACGATTTTGAACCCTCCACACGACCCCACAAAAAAATCTGACCCACCCCCTACACGGCCGAAGAACCCCAGGGGGGGGTCGAGGGGGTTGTCCTGGGGGTCGTGGGGGGAAAGCAGCACGGCTCGCTTCGCTCGCCTCGATGCTCCACCCTAAAAAAAACCCTTAAAATTGGCCAAAAAACGGTTTTTTTTAAAAAAAGAGGGTCTGGGGGTGCAAAGGGGTCAAACTTTTTTTGGATTCCGCAACTATTCGACCTTCTCTACGCGACTGCGAAAATACTTTTTTTCCATAGCGAGCCGTTCGGGAGATACGAAGGGGGGTTCTAAAAAGGGGTCATGAGGGGGGGTCGATTTTTTTTCCTTCCTATTAGAACTTAACCCTCTATACGATCCCGCCATCCGAAATCCTCTATCGGTACGCTATCCGGTAGCAAGTCAAAAGCGGGGGTGTTGGGGGGTCTCGGGTTCAAAAAAATTTCACCCCCCAAAACCAATTCTAACCCTCCATACGACCCCACAAAAAAATCTGACCCACCCCCCCACACGGCCGAAGAACCCCCGGGGGGTCCTAGAGGGGGTTCGAAATTTAAAAAAGTCGAAATTTTCCCAAACTCATTCCCACCCCCCCTACACATTTCCGAAAAAAAACCATACCGCCCCCTCCACCAACCGGGAGAACAATCATGTCAGTCAGTGAGTGAGTGAGTCAGTGAGTGGTAAACTATTTTATATAAAGGGTAATAAAATAATAAAATAATACCATACCTTGCTTTCTTCAACGATAGAATATTTAGTTTTTTTTTTTTTGTTTAGTAACGCATTTCTATTTATTTTTCCCATTTCGGCTTGTGATAAACCTCAGTTATAATTAAAATAACTATCTGGTATAATATGTAATAAATGTACGAATTTAAAAATTATTGAAATATACTATGCGAATGTAAATATTTACAACGATCAAAACGTTCCAACTCGCTCATAAACGCAGCATTTTTTGGGCGTTTCGTCCGACGGAGAGTGCGAGCAAAAGTGACATAGGTCCACCTTCGACAAGCGCTCGCGCGGTACTGAGGGCAGATTGCCGGCACAATGAAATATATACTTTTTTTAATAAATTCATTAAAAAAAATTAGTTGGGATTTAAAACGTAAAATTAATATTGTAGTTTAAGAAAACAATGAAGATTATTTTGGTATAAATTTTATGTCAAAATGATGTAGAACTTTGGAGATATTAGGGTTTGTTTCGAAGCCTTTTCGATCGATAGTTAACCTCGGTTCAGATTTTTTTCCCTTCATATAAAGGCATTTATCGAAAATGTATTTAATTATTATCGAAGAATGGGATATTTGTTACCTTAAAAAAAATAGTTTTATGGTCTATGTTCAATGGAATCTTCAAATTAGAGCTCCCAAAACAGGTCTCCGAGCGTTTTTGCCTAAACTTGCATCGGGAGAATGATTATAACTAAATAAACAAATAAGTTATCTAAAATCTGGTTAATTATTACTGAAGTTGAGGAAACAATCTACTGTTAACAAGAAATTGTTATTTCAAGCAACGAACGAAAGCTATAGAATTTGGACGACGAATAAGTGCATTTTCGCCTTTTTTCGTAATAGGGGCCTTAAAGTCAGCTCCGATCATCAGTCTGATCGGAGCTGAACTTAATGTTGTACAATTTCACTAGATTTTTAACTTCTTCCGTTTCTGGGTTTGACAGGGTTACATTACAGTCAGCGAATTCTTTTAAAAAATATTTACAGTTATTTGTACGGAAGGTGTCATTCTGGACACACTCCATGAGAACATGCAATACGTCCTCCAGAACACCGCACAAATCGCAGTTAGGAGAAGGAACTTTTCCCATAAGGAATGCGAATTTCTTCGAGGGAATGTGTCCAGTACGAAGCCTCAAAATCACAACTATATCTTTTCTAGGCATCTCATTATTATTAATCCATGGAATTCGAAGAGGTTGTGGTTGGATCGTTTTGTACCAAATCCCAATTTCTTTCGAACGTAGATCAAAATACTCTTTCCACAAATCATAACACTGTTTTCTAATTAAATATATACAATCAGTATAAAATGGAAGTATGTGATAGTCTACCCCCTCGCTGGTAGCTTGCCTAGCTAATAGGTCAACTCGCTCGTTATGTTCAATTCCACAATGAGAGGGAATCCATTGTAGAATGACAGATCTCGATGTAGATATTAAGTCAATAATACTGTTAAGTACAGTGTAGGCGATAGGTGTACCTCGGACTCCCGTGGTGCAACGAACCACATGTTGGAGCGCACTTCGGGAATCCGTAAATATGACTATATTGTGCGCATCAAGTGACATTGCATACGACAAAGCCTCGCTGATGGCAATAAGTTCAGCCTCCATAATACACATATTTAAAGAAGTTATCTTAAATTGCTGACTAAGATTACAATGCGGATCCAAGAAAGCCGCGCCGATTCCAAATGTATCCTTAGAACCATCAGTAAATATTTTGTGAAAAATACCATACTGTTGATTTATAAAATTCTGACAAATCGACTTTAAGCTATAACTAGTAAAATCCCGTTTAGGTTTATCGATGTCTGGTATGTTGCAGCAGATAACGTTATCCAGATCTACACTACTAACCCAAGTACTCATCGCAAACACCTCCAACTGGCGACACGCGTGAACGCGTGTGTCAGCAAGGTATACGTACGAGAGTAAAATTAACGGCTTTATTTTGTTACGCCAGTACCTGTTATCTTGATATTGAGTTAACTGACTTAACAAATCATTTGTTACATTATTTTTACGGGATTTAGCTTTCAACATGAACTTGCCCGCTAAGTACGTTCTTCGTACATGCAATGGAGGAAGACAGAGTTCACTCTCCATTGCATGTATGGGAGTAGTTTTAATGAACCCTCCAATTACTCTCAATGATTGATTCTGTATTTTGTCTAGTTTATAAGTTAAATTTTTACTGCAATTATTAAATAAAAAACTTCCGTAGTCAAGGCGGCTCCTAATAATAGCAATATATAATCTTCTTAGATGTTTGGGATGTACCCCCCAACCCGAACCCGCTAAAATTTTGAAAATATTTAAATATTTTGAAGTTTTGTCTAATAATTCAGCAATGTGTTTATTCCATTTCAAAGAACGGTCCTACCACATCCCCAAATATTTCACAGCGCCGACTACTTCTATAGGGTTATCTTGCAAATTAATCAGTATAGGATATCTATTTATCCCTTTCTTAAAAATACAGATCTTTGATTTAGAAGGTGATATTGTTAATCCTAAATCATTAAGCATCTTACATAGATGAGTCAGAGCGATTTGTAACTCATTTGATGCATCACTAGGGTTCTTATGACTTATATACAATGCATAATCATCTGCTTACTGTGAAATCTTAACATTATTAACATTTTTACAAATTTTATAGGTCACAATATTAAATAATAATGGTGATAGAGGGTCCCCTTGAGCCAAACCTCTACCTGTACTTCTAGAAATTACATTATTATCAGTTTTAATGCTTAAGTACCTTTCCTTCAAAAAAGACCACAAATATGTACATATCTTTGAGCCAACACCCAGCTCGTCCAAAATAGAAAGTAAGACCGTAACATCAACATTATTATACGCATCTTGTATATCAACAAAACAACCCAAGGTAATCTGATCTTTCGAGAAACCTAACTGTATTCTAGTTATTAGATTGGTAAGATTATCCAAGCATGATTTCGTTTTCCTGAACCCTGTAGTTTCCTCATAGAAAAAATCTCCATTTTCCATAAACCATTCCAGTCTTTTAGTAATCATAGAATGAAAAATTTTGCAAAGGCAAGACATAAGTGAAATTGGTCTTAAAGCTGAAACAGAGAGGTCACGTCCTGGTTTAGGAATTGGTATAATTCGTATTTCGCGCCATTGGTTAGGCACAAAGCCATACGAATAGAACTGATTATACAATCTAAGAAGAACGTTAAATGCAATCTCTGGTAAGTTCTTGATCATTGAATATGAAATGCCATCCACTCCAGGTGACGTATCTTTTGATTTTATACATCTCATTAGTTCACACAATAAGAATGGACGCTCTAATTTACTATGGGAACCACGTGGAGAAAAAACTGGGTATTTGTTGCAAACAAAGTCCGGGGTCAAATTACGTAATAATTGATTTGCCATGGATTCATCAGTATGTGAAGTAGGACTTTTATATCCTTTTAACCACCTCATTTTCCGCCACATTTCAGGAACTGTAGTGGATTCGTCAATAGATGAACAAAAATTAGAAAAACTGTCACGTTTAGCTCGTCTTATTAGTAGTTGAGAATTTCTGATTTTATCTTTTAATTTATGTAAATTATCGGGGGTCGGATTCCTTCGAAAAATAGTAAGAGCTAGACGTCTTTCTGCAACTGCCCTAGATAGTTCGGCATTCCAGTAATTCTTGGGTTTAAAATGTTGAGATGGATCGTGACTAATTTTGAAAGAAGGAATATTAACATCAGCGGCCTCGTTAATAACATTAAGGAACGAATCATAGCTTTTTTGCAGGTCATCATAAATAGGATAATTATTAGATAAACTAAGCTTAACAGAATTACTAAAATCCAACCATTTAGCTTTTTTGAAATTGCGCTTCCTACTACATTGAGAATTATTATTCCTATACGAAATTCTAATTTTAATTAATAAGTGGTCACTACCTAATGTTTCATTAGTGACATTCCAATCAAAACATAAAGCTATGTCGGAAGATGCTGTAGAAATATCTGGGGAAGATTCCTGTAGAATTCCATTTACACATTTAAAACGAGTAACTCTGCCATCGTTTAGAGAAACAAAATTATTTTCAACTAGAGAATCAAAGATATTATTCCCTGTCAGGTCAGTCTTACAAGACCAACTAGGGTGATGTCCATTAAAATCTCCCAGAATTAATGTCTTACTAGTTTTAAATGAGAACACTTCATTCCAATCGCCAAGAGAAGTTCGAATTGATGGCGGACAATAGACCGACATTAAATATTGAATGTGTGAACAGTTAAAAATTTTGATACAGACCATTTCTATTCCAGGGTTATTAGTAAAATTAAATGGTACAAGTTGTGCTTTTACTGACTTATGAACTAAAATTGCCACTCCTCCATAAGAATCGAATCGATCTTGGCGATAAATATTATAACCAGTAATTTTAAAATCAATCTCACAATTCAACCAGGTCTCGCTTAACGCTGCAATGTGAATTTTCTCACTACACAGAAACTGTTCTAGTTCTACTTGTTTAGGCTTAGCACTCTGTGAGTTCCACTGTAAAATGTTCATTTGAACTAAATCCATTATGAACCAAACAAGTTTTTAAAAGGCAGGTCACTAAGGTACTGCCTTGCCGCCGATGTCAGCCATTCAATAAGTAAGGACACTATTTTATTAATCTTACCCTTCATGCCATCCTCACATTCAGAAAAAATTATTACACTCAATTTGGTCACGAGCTGTGCAAAACTCATGGCAGACGTACGATCCTCTGTGTTTTCTTTTCGCTGTCTTCTAGTTCTCTTTACTTCTTCCGATTTATCTGATAGGATATCTTTCTCACATTCAGACTCCGACGAAACATCCCAATTGAACACTCGATCGTTATCTAGTTGTCTTTTTTTATTTTTCTTATCCTTCTCTTTTGGTTGCGAAATAGTATTCGTGGAAATTAAGTCGATATTACGTTGAGAATTATCTCTAGACGACTTTGTCTTTACTGCACTCGCATACGAGAAATTATAAGAACTTGTTTGTATCGTTGGGGCAGGGACGCACTCAGGCAAATCATATGTGGGTATAATTACAGGTTCCTCGCATAAAACATCGGGCTCCGGAGGAATATACATCTGCAAAGCTTTACGATACGAATAATTGTTTTCTGCCATCAAATCCCTCAAACATTTTTCTTTTTGGTACACGGGGCATGACCTGTCTAGCGCCGTGTGACTACCGGCGCAGTTGATACATTTATGTATAGTAGATTCGCAGTTAGCGTGTCCCTTTCCACACTTGGGACATGATATGTTTTTCGTGGGGCACATCCGTAGTAAGTGTCCAAATCTCCAACACCTTGAACATTGAGTGACTGGAAATACGTACGGCTTAACATTGATCTTCATCCCGTATATGTATATTGCTGTAGGCAGCGTCGGACCCCGAAAGGCCAGTCGAACCGATTCGCTCTCTTCCCATCCTGATCTGTCCTGTGTTCTGCGCCTCAACCTTTTCACCGCCATTAACTCCGCCTCACTCTTAATAATCTCCATCATATCCTTTTCTTGTAAATCTGTTTCTATATTTTTAATTACTCCATAAGAGATAATAACTTCCAGTGGTTTTTGCATTCTCCATCCTAAGTCTTGTAACGCTTTACATCCTATCAACCTTTCGGCGTTCTCAGAGTCGTCGAACTGTACAAATACCTTGAACGGGTTTAGGTATTTTACACGACAAATGTTTTGAATGTTGTACGTATTCATTAACTTAGCCATGGCGAATTGTTTAGGCAAAATTTCTGAACTACTAACGTAAACATCGGTCTTCTGTGCTAGTTTAGCATTTTTCTTGGATACCACTGGGATCCATCGTTCTTCGCACTCCTCAATCTCCTCATGTCCTCTTTTACCAAGCAAATTCGTAACAACGATTTCCTCCGAGTTTATTAAAATCTCTTCCGTAATTTCATCCAGTCCTTCCAGGTCGATAGGTAAAGGTGCCAGCACTTCATCATTGCATTCCTCATTCGACGCATTCATCACATTTTCAACAATTGCGTCTTCCGCCATAGTGCATAACGTGCACAATCGAGTGCACGTCAAAACACGTCTGGGAAAAACCGGTTTGAGCACGCGCGACAAACAATGAAACACGTGTGTCTCGTACCAATGCTCACAGCCAAACTGCACATACTTACTTACAACCCCAAAATGATTACTCAACGATCTTCATTTATCGTGGGTGTTATATACGTATAATAAAATATATATCTATGTAATGCAATGTATTAAGTATATCAGTCATCCATAACACAAGCTCTGCTAAGCTTGAGGCTAGATGATGCTGATGATGGATTTTCCATAAATGTTTATTTATTTTATTTATTATCAGGAGGAGCGCGGCGCCGCCGACGGCGACGTAGAAGAAGAGCACATAACCCCCGAGCCGCCCGCTCCCGCCCCCGCCCCCGCGCACCCCTCCCCGCTGCCCCCCAAGTCCATACTCAAGACGAACCGCGCAGAACTCACTAACGGATACGCACAGGAAGCGGTAAGCTACAGTCTAGTTCTTCTTTAGCAGGGTTTCACAACATTTTTTACACGGGAGCACCCCGGATTATAAAAAATATTGCCCCGCCTGTATTTATAGAATGGAAAGTGTTTTATTCAAAATGTCTCCAAAGTCACGAGGTGAAAGTCATGTTTCATAAGTCGAATCTGCCTTCTAGAAACAAATCACTGCTACGCATCAAAATATGCGTAGTTTTAAAGATCTAAGCATAAATAGGGACAGATGGACTAAGGGCGATTATGCACTACAAGGGATTTTACTGTCCGAACATCCGATTTTTACGGTTCGAAGTGGCACGAAAAAAACGGATGATTGGCTTGTGCACTTGTCCGTCTTTACTCGGATGATACCAACGAATGGCCAACGAAACGCACAGCGTCCTCCTTCCCCGCGCCCGCCCCGCCCGCTCATGAAAACGGACGTAGTGCACAAGCATAAACACGTTTTTCATTGCTGTCATTTCGGACCGGAAAAACCGTTCCGGAATGGGGAAAAGTAAAATATCGGACGGTAAAATTACGTATAGTGCACAAACTAGTACGTACATTATATGCCGTGCCATATCGGACCGTAAAAAATCGGACTGCCGGACAGTAAAATTTCTTGTAGTGCACAATCGCCCATACAGCAGGAAGGAAGTTTTTTTTATATTATTGTAAAAATTTATACATCGTATAAGTGACACAATGGTACACAAGCAGGGTGTGCCAATAGGTACGCGTACGTAGGTAATTAGAGTGAAAGTGAATAGGGATTCTCGAAAGTTCTCTAGTTAAAGTAAAATGAGAAAGTGCAAATAAATAACACTATTTTTATTCTACTATAGTAACCAATATTTGTGTTACAGATAAACGGACACACGACAGCGCCGCCTCCCCAGGAGTCCCAGCAATGGACGACAGAGACGACAAGCGTCTCCGGCTACACGTGGGGCGGCGGCGCGGCGGGTGCGAGCGAGACGGCCGCGCCCCCGCCCCCGGCCCGCGGCTCTTCCTTCACGGTCATGGCGACGCGCGCGCGCCATCTCTCAGACAACCACAGCGACGTGCCACAGCCGCAGTCAGTATTATACACACCTACTAATAATATATCTTTATTAACAACGAAAATTACAAGCAAAGGAATAGAAAAATTACAACTAGTATTTACAATTGAAACCATTGAGCTAACTGCAGACGGTTGCAAACAGTCTAAAGGCAGCTCAATTATATACTGAACTTTTCACTCAATTTTACAAAAAAAATATGCGCCTAAAATTTATTTATAAAAAAGCCAACACCACCTAAATAGTTACCTTAAGAGTTACTCAAGGGTACATCATTAATTTATTAGACAAGTGTAAGAAAAATATGGATTTAACATTATTTGACAGGCTAGCGATAAGGCGGCGGTTCGTAAATTAGTGACAGAAATCAGACTCATTTAGTAAAACGTCATTTTTTTCCATCCTAAATATTGGGTTCGCGTCGCCGAGCGAGCTAATCAACTTAGTACATAGTTGTCAGATCGTCAATATTCTGCATCAAATTGGAGAATCAAACAGTCCGTCAATATTCTGCACCAAGTTGGACAATCACTGATACTGTGACTTCACTGACTGCACTGATGTGTGACTGCATCAGCCATACACATCAGGAGATTAATGTTCAAAACGAAATCATATTCAACCTGAAAACATTTCAAGTGCATTATAAGCTTTGTTAACTTATCCTAAATTTTGATTTGTTTTGATATTTGAAATGGACCTCTTATCCAGTTTAATCATTTTGGCTTGGAACCTTAAAAAAATACAGTATTTGCCATTGCATATATAATAAGTACATAATTTGATTGTCGTTCCAGATCCCCAGTATCATCGGGTCGCGACAAGCGCGTATCGTTCCACGAGCGCGCCGCCAACGCGCCGCCCGCGCCGCCCTCCACCTCGCCGCCGCCGCTGGAGCGCGAGGACCCCGACCGCTTCATTGAGGAGGCGGAGGCGCTCATGGCGGCGCCCACCACGCCCACCGGGCCCACCGCGCCCGGGGTACTCACGCACACGCCCGGGGTCATCGGGGCTCAGGAAGTCTACAAGTAAGTCTTATCATCAGCATACATTTGTCTAGACCTCTTTCTGGATGTAGTGACCTCAAGTGATGTGTGTTGAACCACAATTGTCACAAAACAATTCTGAGTGCAAAAAGTAGATCACGTGACCCATAATCCTAGATCGCACAAACGCAGGTCCCAACATAGCTTTCTAAATCAAATCACACAAATATGCTAAAGTTTGGATAGATTGATGTTTCTTACCTCTTCACGCAATAGTACTGAAAAGATCGGGCTGAAATTTTGTACAGACGTAGTTCTGGGCTGGAATTAAACATAGGCTACTTTCAATCAATTTTCACGCGGTTTGAAGCCGCTAGTGCCCCTAGTATTCATCTAGCAACATAGATGCATACTAGGGGCGTCGGCAGCTTGGTGAATATACATGGCGGGACTGGGCTCGTTACGGTTTTCATTATGCAAAAGAGTCAATAGAGATGCTGTGTGAATATTCTGTCATTATTTATTTATTTACCCAGGCCGTATGTAACGTGTCACAGCGTCAGTGGCTTATATCACTTTGTGAATATACATGGCTAGACTGAGCTCGTTACGGTTTTTTATATGCAAAAGAGTCAATAGAGATGCTATGTGAATAGTCCGTCATTATTTATCTACCCAGACCGTATGTAACAAGGTATTGTTTCCCCAGAGACCCGCGCACCCGGCGGCTGGCCGAGGCGCAGGCGCGCGCGCCCGCCGCGCCCATCCCCGAGCAGCTCTCCTTCAAGGAGAAGATGAAGATGTTCGCGCTAGAGTCCGGCGACCCCGCCACGCCCAAAGACAAGGTACAGTTCACTAAGCTGACTGCACTACACGAGAACGCATGAGGACTACCTTTACATGTATTATGTTGCACTCGTCAATGTGTGTTTGACTATTCATGAACGCATGAAGACTACCTTTTTACATGTATTATGTTGCACTCATCAATGTGTATTTGACTACTCAAGAACGCATGAAGACTACCTTTACATGTATTATGTTGCACTCGTCAATGTGTTTTGACTACACGACAACGCATGAAGAATACCTTTACATGTATTATGTTGCACTCGTCAATGTGTGTTTGACTACTCAAGAAAGCATGGAGACTACCTATCAATGTTGCACTCATTATTATGTTGCACTCATCAATGTGTATATGACTACTCAAGAACGCATGAAGACTATATTCAATGTGATGTACACATTTATGTGTTTTGACTATTCATGAAGGCATGAACCTTTCAATGTATTATGTTGCACTAATCAATGTGTGTTTGACTATTCAAGAACGCTTGAAGACTATATTCAATGTACAATGTACACGCATCAAAGTGTTTTGACTACTCAAGAACGCATGAAGACTACCTTTCAATGTATTATGTTTCAATTTATTAATTTGCACTCATCAATGTGTGTTTGACAATAATTATTCAAGAACGCATGAAGAAATGGAATGTACTATACTTGATTCTAGTATCTGACATAATATTTCTAAAAGACATTTAATAAAGAATAACAATAACAGAAAGAAAATTGAAAAGTTGAACACATATTTGCAACATATAAATATTTATAAATCTGTTACGTGTGTTTAACTGAACATAGCTCATAAAAAATCTTGTTCTGTTATTGTTTTCCACTTGGCAGTGTGTTCTGTAACCAATATGTTCTTTAATAATAAAATGGTTAAATAAATGAACCAAAAATGTACACATTATTGTTTGTGTAGATTTGTTTGTCTGTGTAAAAACGCATTCGTAGGCAACATAAGTTTATCATCCCCAGTGTTTATAAGGTTATAACTATAGTAAAACAGTAGTTAATATATTGTACTATTGTAATGCATGTGGTTGCAGTAGATGGAATGTTGTAATGTACACAACTTTAGGCAGTTATGGCTAAAGTGAATAATTAAATTGCATAAAGGTTATTTTGCAATAAAAGCATGTTTTGCACTTTAGATAGACTCAGTTTTATGTCATGCACATTTAGTTGTTTGAGAATATTTATATTAGTATATCGGCACATATATTTATTCACTTTAGCGTTATTTGCAGGTGAAAATATCACGCGCCCAGCGGGACATTGACGCTGTCCATTGATGACGAAAGGCAACTTTAAACGCAAGGAAAACATTAAGAGCTTTGCTTTTCCTCTATCTACTTAAAAGGTATCTAGACTCTACGTCGAGTCTAAAACTACGAGCTCAGTATTTGAATGTATAAAATAAAGCACCAATACACATGTCAAACTTACGTATCATAAGTTATATTTATATTTTACTTTTGTGTAGTTATTTAACTCGTGCGAACATGCGCGCCATTGAGCAACTATAAACATGTCGCCTGTATCACATTAAATATGGCAGTTAGTATGTAGTCACTACTAAATATATATTAGAACTATACATTTATTATCGGATAATTATATTCTAATATGTCATTAGGTACCTGTTAGGTATTACATATTTTGGAATAATTTTGTAGGCACATTCTAAAATCCTGAACGAAATTTTTTAAAAAGCTAGTGCCATTATTAATAAATAACATTATACAATTATTATACACGTTACATAATATTGTTATATTTTATAGACATGTAATTTTGAAGGACCAATAATAAAACGAAATCGGCGGGTGCCTTTTTGCGTAACTTAGAACCTAGATTGTGTATCTTTATCCCTTTCTGTTCGTATGCATTTCATACAATCATATTTCTGAGTTTTCTGAGAACTTCGTTACATTCCAGAGAAATAAAACTTTATTTTATATCTTTTAAAATGCATTCCCTTGTATGCCTTCCTATTTATGGTGTGTAACACAACTGTTCACTCTGTCTTTGAAATTTATATCTATTCAGATCATGATTTCATTATTATATTAAAATTATTTATACTTATTATTGTAAATCAAAGCAATAATTGACGTGAAGCCTTAATGTAAATAATTTTATTGGAAATAAAATGTAAGCACACTAAAGTGCCAAAGTTTTATTTATTTAATAAGAGGTAGTACTCTGAATTATGAATTACTTATAAATCAAATGTAACGGACAAGACCGCACCAGACGTTCCTTTTAAAGAGGTTGCGGTACTTATTGGCAGCACTTTGAGGAGTTTTCCTTAAAAACTATTAATTGGTGATTTATTTACGGTAAAGATAGCTTCCATCGGAAATTAAAAAGTAGGCAGCTTCACAAACATATGGTCACAATTAGACGCATCAAATCAAGTACATTTGGTTTCAAACATATCGGCACCAACTCATTGTACATAAAGTAGGTAGTAAAATCCTTATAGTATTATGTTAAGGTTTTGTACACCTGTTTGTATATGACAAAGTTTATTTAAGAACTATATGGATTGTTTACGTAATGGAATAATGGAGACGGCCTATTCTGAAATATTATAGTAGTTAGTTCCTGAGACTCGTCTCAGTATTCACCCAACGATAGTCAATTAGAAATGAATGAGATTTATTTTGTAGCTCGGCCTTCGATTATTTTATAGAAAGGCATTTTCACTACACATACGATTGTCGAAGAGTCGATTTGGATAATGTAGTATCTAATGTCACTGATTATGTACATGTATTGTTAATGATTTTATTGTATTTTCATCTACATCTTGAAAAATAAATCGAATAAATTTATGAACATTGTTTTAATTATGACCTTCCTACAAACGAAAGGATTACATAGTAGGTATAGTAAGTAGTAGAATTGCCGCGGTGCGCCACTGTATCCGGCCAGACGTGTGGTTCACTTGGTGTGGAGGAATTATACGGCTAAACTGATGGAAATAAGGTTCTAACTTGTGCAGAATGAAATAGAATGGCTGGACTTTCAGCAGAATGCCATGGCACGATGACCGATGTGGTGCGGTGGGCGAAGGTCTGCCTGCGACTCAGGAGGTTGCGGGTTCGATTCCCGCCTTGGGAAAATGTTTGTATGATCTACAAATTATATTTATTCCGGGGTTCTGAGTATTTTCTATGTATAATAAAAATATATATCTATGATATTATACTAGCGACCCACCCCGGCTTCGCACGGTTTCATTATACGTATAAATCTTCCTCTTGAATCACTCTATCTATTGAAAAAACCGAATCAAAATCAGTTACGTAGTTTTAAAGATTTAAGCATTCAAAGGGATACATATAGTAGGGACAGAGAAAGCGACTTTATTTTATACTAAGTGTTGATTATGGGCCTTTTTCACAATAATCAAGTAAGTTCCCGTTAAACTAACTGACAGGTAACTATGATGCTGTCTTTTTCGTATTAAAGTTGTCAGTAGGCGACGACAATAAATAAATAAATAATGCTGGACAATCCACACAGCACCATCTAGTCCCAAAGTAAGCTACTCAAAGCTTGTGTTATGGGTACTAGATAACTGATATATTTCATGCATATAATACATAGATATTTTTTATTATATACATAGAAAACACCTACGGAACAAATTTCTGCAGATCATGCACAAATTTGTTCCGAGGCGGGAATCGAACCCGCAACCTCCTGCGTCGCAGGAATTTTGTTTGTTATCTACCAAGTAAATTACAAGGAACTTACTTTTCGATGGTGAAACAAGCCCTAAGTATATCAGTCATCCAGTACCCATAGCACAAGCTCTGCTTAGCTTGGGGCTAGAGCCTAGAGGATGGTGTGGATTGTCCAACATTATTTATCCTTCGGGATGCCACAGCACAACCTGCCGTACCACCCTTGCCACGTCGGTTAACGCCGGCCTTTAGAGGCGTCGTCTGTGCGATTTCATTTGATGTTAAACATTTTCTTCTCTTTCATGGATAAATAACATTTATCTAAGTATATCATTCCCTCTTTATTTACCTTTTTTAGATAACATGACAAAATCAAATTATAACTAGTTTAGGGGGTGTTTTCTCGTGGTCCCATTATTTTGTCCCATTTAGGTACATTTGAGCAACTTTGCAACCGCCTCCAGGTAGCTTAATTAATCCACATCAGTACCAGTCGGAAGCGTCCCCAAGACCATGGATATTACCACGCTGAATGCAGATCCCCTACGCCAGATACTAACCATAATCATTAATTTTACTGTTACTATCAAACTCTTGATACTAACTAGTGTCTTCTAATTTACATTAGAAGACAATTAGTACGAGTTTGATACTGTTTTCTTGAAAAATTGTGTGTGTGGTAAGTGATGAATGAATCACACAAACGCAAGAGGATTTCTGGAATATTGTCAACACATTGCCTTTGTACCTACCTATAAGTCGCTATAAAGGGGAAAATTGCATGAGATTTTCTAAAAAACCCGTCTGATCATCAACATATCTAATGAGGTTTTCAAATAAAACACAAAGATCAATTAACAGTGTTTATATTTTTGTTTGTGGTTAATATTATGTGTGCCGTATGGCATTAGGTAGGTACCTTTAAGAAAAAGCACTAAAATATTTCTAAAACATTCTCAACATTTCGGATACATGATTTTTATGATACAACAAAACTGTTACTTATTTACATTATTGACTCCATTTCCGCTAAAGGTCATGGACCATGTACTCATCAGTACTTTGTGCACTACCATTAATAAACATCTTATAATCTACATCCAGTAACATAAGGAAGTGCAAACAAGATTCGCATTCAAAACGACAAGGCTAAAGGCGGTTTGTATTCAACTCATTAATAAAATACACAAGGGACAACTATTTATACATAAAAAATTATATGATCAAAGTGTGCTTTGGTGTTATACAACTTATAACAATATAACTAAGGAAAAATTTACTATTCTGTGAAGTATTCATTTGCAGAGCCCAATACAAGAATGTTTTTCGAAAATGATTGGACATTGATAGGAGTATTTCATTTATTAATTTTGTAACTATTATAATATTCAGTTAGCATCTGTTATAGCGGAATTTGCGATCGGAATATTAATTACTCCTAACCTAGTAACAAATTTACAATAACAATTTACTAATTACGATATTAATATTTAACACACTTAAAATTAAAGCTTTGTTTACACAATACATCATCTATTTCAATTATACTGTGTATAAAATATCTAAGTCACGAAGTGTGTTACACGGAAATAAACAAGAATGATAAACTAAATGAATACGAATCACCATCTTATTCTGGCGATGATTTTGCAATGTACAATATGAACATGAAAATTTTATTTTAGTATAGGATGCAATGTACTATAAGTCATATAAAAATAGTCGTTAGACATCTTTATTCGATAACTAGAATATTCTAAAACACGCTGACCACGTTCCACGCTACATTGTAATTCGATTATCAGAGATTGCGTAACAATAATACAAAAATAAAGCAATTTCAACTAACTGTAACCGCATTGATCGGAGTAATTTGCACTAGGTAGCTTGGCACTGATGGTCAGCATGCTACGTAATTTAACTAGTAAAATTTTAATTATAACTAAGTGACGAATCACACATACGATATCACCCACACATTTACGCATTCATAAAAGAGGTATCAATAATGGAAGAATTATTAGAAGCCCATGTTACTAGTAAACTTTACTGAAAATAGATTTTGATTTTAATATGTTTTTGTATATAACAATCAATGTCCAATCTCTAAATAATACTTATCATAACTTATAATTCGGGTATAAAATGTGGCACAAATATAGTCAGAAAATGCTGACTAAAATCTTTTCTCTCATTGAGAGATCTTTAGTTCCTTCATCCAACTCGACAACACAACACCTATGTACTATACTACTACTATATTACATAATGATTATTGTTATACCAACAACTACACTGACTTAAAAAGAACCTTACATTGATTGGACACAAGAAATGCACAGCATCATGGAAGTTTCGGGAATGCATTCCAGTATTGAATCAATTATTCTTATAAGATAAATATCAAACTTATAAAGAGTGTTCTTACTTAGTTAAAGTTTATTTTATAACATCTAACAAATTAATTTTATAACCTTATATTATTAACATAACGCTTTGTGGCACTAAACATTTTAAAACTAAAGTGCATCACTAAGATTGTTATTAGGCTAGTTTTTAGTGTCACTTTTCAGCGTGCCCAACGACTGTTTTCCAAAACGTGCTAGTTAACATCTACGCTACATCACTAAGTCTACAGGTTCACCATTAGCAAGGTCCATCGTTCACTTCACCCCACCCACTATTCATATATGTACTCTAGTACAAGAAAACGGCGACGCGACGGAATCCACGGATATATTTACTTCTATACGTATAAAAGTAAAACGATACAAACGCGATTTGTACTTTCCGACGTGAGTTCCGCCGCCAGTCAGTCCGGAATCTACAACGAGTGGGTAGGAGCGTTAGTAGTGCAGTGAGGGTAGTTGTGTGACCGCGAGCCTCGGCTCTAGTGGGGCGGCGGCGTGAAGAACTGTCATTGCGGCGTGTCGCGCGCCGCGCTCCAGCGGTCGAACTCGATGCCGGAGTCCGGGGAGACCCCGTGCGAGGGCTCGGGGGGGCAGCCGCAGGGCGCAGCGGGGGCCCCCCCCGCCTCCCCGCCCCCAGCGCCGCCCGCGCCCCCTACACCGGAGTCCGGTGCCATCAGCTCACGCACACCCAGCTCCTCCAACACCTGTGCACAAACACTGAGTTTAGCATTTGAAGGATTAACCGCTAGCTAATCCTGGGATGTAGATGTAAAAGTCGAGTTTGTCGGTAAAAGCTATATTCAACTTATATACGTAAAACTACGACTAATGATGCTGATGATAGTGAGTGCGGTTGGTATCGCTGCTAGTGATGCACTGTCTGCTGGCTGACCTAGAGACCGCTCGTTACCTCCGCGGTCACGTATGTACTAATTACCTAGTTAATCTGACCTGCTGAGGCAGCTACCTAGTTGAGGAAGCTAGATGATCGATGTGTATCGAACATACTCCCGAGGGCGAGGTCTGAGATGAGGCGCTACAATTGGGGAGTTAGTAATACATCGGTGATCAATATTTCCTTAAGCTAGATGAATGTTAGGACAATTTCTGATGATGATTACTAAACTATGTTTTCCCTATTGTATAATTAAAACTGATAGTCTGGATTGCTGCTTGCTGCTGGTTGTATGTATTGTGTCTCTATCACGTAAACTGGACCACCGCACGGTCCCACTGCTTCCGTGCTCTAGCGCGGGCTGCCTACGCGCACTAACTGCTCTGCTGGAGGGCGGCTCTCTCGGCGGGAGAGGCGCGGGGGTCGCGCGGCGCTGGCTCCGCAGCGCGCGCGGAAGACGCGCGGACGGCTCGTCGGCTTCTCCTCCACAGGAACACCAGAAACACTGCGATGACGCCTGCTGCAGTGCTATATTGTGTGCTGGTGGCGGAATCGTAGGTTGTGAGTGTCACCTCCTGCTGCGTTGCTTCTTTCATCGCTCTGATTTGCTCCCCAAGTTGCTGTAGGTTGATCCAATCTAGACCGTAAGCTTCAGTTGTCGCGATGAACGGTAAGGTGACATTAAAGGTGCTGTATTGGAGCTATATTTATAAGTAATGAATCCGATTTGAGTTGGAGCGTACTTTGTTATTGATACGAATAGAGAATTACGTTACGACCTTGAGCTGTGCTTAGTTTTCACAAGTGAATGAGGTTTTCGACCGCTCGCTAAAATGCTGATTGAGCGACAGCTGATTGTAGTAGATCGTAATAGAAACATGTTACAATGGCCTTGACCTAATCACATGTTTATTTTAGATACATGGTATAACGACATATTGCTGCTAAATTATGTTAAGTTAGTAAGTTAAGGTAGTAAGATACGCTACTGGACCAAATGATACTCATATAAAGGATCCATGCTAATGCTAAGTTAATGAGCTGCTTATTTCCTAGATACTTGCTAAGTGTGCTTTATATTCCTAAATAATATCCGTTTTCGCGTTAGATTTCCTTTTTGCTTTAGGTAAAATATAAAGATTCAAATGTTTTATTTTGCTACGTGATTTGACCTTGCTGCTAAGTAGGTACAATATGACATTATTAAATTCATTGCGCTGTAAATATTTTACGATATTATTTGCTGACCTAAGCTCGTGTAATGTGAGATACACTGGCTGCCTTTGTTTACTAACAATAAAGGTCAACACCCGTTGTATCCACGCTACTACACGAGCTACTATAGTAAACCAGCTGTGACGATTTAGTAAATCTTCGATTATGATGCTGCTGTTATCGGAGATGTTACTAGCTACGTTTACGTGCTCCCTGACTTCTTCGTTGCTAAGCTTCATGAGTTGCTGCTTTGCCATGAAGTTAGTCAACGTTAAGGAGGTAGGGCCTTGCCACCGCAACCGACGCTCTGTCAGCTGTGATGACGTCAGACCTCTGCTCGCTACGCTGTCAGCTGGATTATAGCTGTTGAGATTATGCCAACATGCAATTTTCCTCACCCGGTTTTCTGTTAACGGCTTACAGTGCTCCGGAGAACTTTGAATCCAGCTGAACGTTTTAGTTGATGCGTCACAGAACCTGTATCGTTCGATGACGTCACCTTTTGGCTGTTTTAGACCCTGCTGTACGTTCGGACCTTGACTATACTTAAGGTCGTTGAGGCTTGAAGAAGCTTGAGGTTGAGGCGAGACACCTGCTACCTCCGCATTCTGATTGCCGCTACTTGAAGTCGCTAACTTCAATTGATAAGGCTGCTGATGATCGCATTTTATTTGTATATTTTGCTTAGCTAAGGATTGTTCCTTAACTAACCTATGCTCTAAAGGACTAAATTCTTTGCTTATTACTACTATAGAAGGTACCAGTTCGTCCTTGATTACTGGTACCTGCGAGCCCTGGTCGATCGGTGCTCGCATCAAGTTTTGGCTACTATCTACTGGGGTAACTTTTACCAAACCAGTCTCTGTCAAAATCTCAGAAAGTTCATCTCGCTGAGATGTATTAACACTTCTGTTACTATCATGCTTTTGCTGTTCTGGTTGTTCTAAATCTAAATAATTTGCTGAATCAGTTAATCTATGACCCGAATCGTATCGAGAACAATTAACTGCTGACGCTGAGACATGCAATTTACTGCTTTGACCTTCAATGTAATAAGGTTGATATGTACAGTTTGAATGATCTTTGTGGACAGCTTCATTGAAGGGATCCTTGTGCGATACCCACTGCTTAGATTCGCCTGAGAAAGCGGGGCTTTCCATCTGAGGTGTGGTTCTATCGTGATACGACTCTGACCACATTCTCGAGCTTTGTAAAGCTTTTCTCAGGCGGTCGTAGATAAGCTCGTGCTTGTCGTAGTTGTTCTCGTACGTTTCGTCCTCGAACAACTCCAACATGATCTCCCAATGATAGTTGTCCACCACCGTCCAGCGAGTTTGTAAGTCTCGCAGGGCGTTATCGTACTCCCAGTATTCTTGGTAGGACTCTATCTCTATCTCTATGCCTTCTACAGTTCGCATAAAAGCTTTGAAATGAACGAACTGCCTGCGAAGCATGAGATCTATCTTGCTGCGGTTACCTATCTCCGCGTCTCGCAGAACACGAGAGCTAGGCGGTGCTGGCGCCGGGGTCCGCGGCTGATATCTGCCGCTATATGGACCTTCCGGCTGGCTTTCTCCGGGCTCAGAGATACCTAATTGCTGCTCTAGGTCTATGCAATACCTATCGATTTTCTTTTTTGCTGCTAGGTACGACTTGTAAGTATCCTTAAACTCAATTTCGGACCAATTACAATATTTATGACTATGTTTTTCGTAGTTGAATTTATACTCTCTCCAATACGATTCTAGGGCATCTATTTGCCGTTTACCGTATTCGATCGTCTTACAGTCGTCACCATCCTTATTGAAATTAAAGAGGACCTTCAAAATCTTCTGCTCTAATTCAAATTGCCTTTTGTAATGAGCCTCCATATCGTCGGTGAACTTTGAATTAGTAAAAAGGAACGCTCTTACTTGAAAGCCGCGTGTCCTACGGCTGCTTCTATTGCTGGACTACCGATCGCAGTGCTGGCTGAAGAAGCTGCTGTGGCTGCGACTGCTCGATGCTGCTGGTTCGTCGCGGGGACGGCTCACTCCTTTGACTGCTGCGGCGCGAGCGGTATGCTCACTGCTGCTGGGGCGCGAGCTGTATGCTCACTGCTGCTGGGGCGCGAGCGGTATGCTCGCTGCTGCTGGGGCGCGAGCGGTATGCTCACTGCTGCTGGGGCGCGAGCTGTATGCTCACTGCTGCTGGGGCGCGAGCGGTATGCTCACTGCTGCTGGGGCGCGAGCGGTATGCTCACTGCTGCTGGGGCGCGAGCGGTATGCTCACTGCTGCTGGGGCGCGAGCTGTATGCTCACTGCTGCTGGGGCGCGAGCGGTATGCTCGCTGCTGCTGGGGCGCGAGCTGTATGCTCGCTGCTGCTGGGGCGCGAGCTGTATGCTCACTGCTGCTGGGGCGTCGCGGGGGTGGCTCACTCCCTTGACTGCTGCTGGTTCGTCGCAGGGGCGGCTTGCTCCTAACGACTGCTGGTTCGTCGCAGGGGCGGCTTGCTCCTAACGACTGCTGGTTCGTCGCAGGGGCGGCTTGCTCCTAACGACTGCTGGTTCGTCGCAGGGGCGGCTTGCTCCTAACGACTGCTGGTTCGTCGCAGGGGCGGCTTGCTCCTAACGACTGCTGGTTCGTCGCAGGGGCGGCTTGCTCCTAACGACTGCTGCTGGTTCGTCGCAGGGGCGGCTTGCTCCTAACGACTGCTGGTTCGTCGCAGGGGCGGCTTGCTCCTAACGACTGCTGGTTCGTCGCAGGGGCGGCTTGCTCCTAACGACTGCTGGTTCGTCGCAGGGGCGGCTTGCTCCTAACGACTGCTGGTTCGTCGCAGGAGCGGCTTGCTCCTTACGACTGCTGCTGGTTCGTCGCAGGGGCGGCTTGCTCCTAACGACTGCTGGTTCGTCGCAGGGGCGGCTTGCTCCTAACGACTGCTGGTTCGTCGCAGGGGCGGCTTGCTCCTAACGACTGCTGGTTCGTCGCAGGGGCGGCTTGCTCCTTACGACTGCTGCTGTCCTGACTGGGTAGCTCCTCCCGTCAGGTGCGGATGCTAGCTCTCGTAAGCTCGCTGATAAAGCTTAGATCGCTGAACTCCACGGGTTGCTGGTGCGTCCGAAGCTCACAGTACGACTCTTCACGATCGCGCTATGAGTTCTCGAACGGTATCTCGAAAACCATGAAGATTTTTCCTGGCTCGGAGACACGTTTTCGCTCGAAGGACCATGAAGGATTAGCCGCTAGCTAATCCTGGGATGTAGATGTAAAAGTCGAGTTTGTCGGTAAAAGCTATATTCAACTTATATACGTAAAACTACGACTAATGATGCTGATGATAATGAGTGCGGTTGGTATCGCTGCTAGTGATGCACTGTCTGCTGGCTGACCTAGAGACCGCTCGTTACCTCCGCGGTCACGTATGTACTAATTACCTAGTTAATCTGACCTGCTGAGGCAGCTACCTAGTTGAGGAAGCTAGATGATCGATGTGTATCGAACAGCATTTGTTACTTTCACAACTACAACTAACATCAAAGAGCTATTTTAATGAAGCAATGTGATTTGACGGTGATTTGGTGAAGGTAGCAGGACACAAATAAATATGAACAACGTAGAACCGATCACTCAAAGTGATTTAAGCTATTTTTAGGCCGAAGTCCAGTTAAAGTAAAGGTCTTTTGGCTGAGATGATGATGAATGTAAAGTTCGATAAGCACTATAATTCACTATATCTTTGTATGAATATTTTGCACGGAATGCGTCTGAGGCTAGCTTCACTTCGGCCTTCATTAACTGCTTGAACGCTATTCACTCCCCATTATTTTTCTTTATTTTCTAATTTTTATAAAAACTGTTTCTGACGTGTCCAAGAGTCCTGTAAGGTCTAAAAGATATAAAGCACTTGGAGTTTGAATTGACTTTACTGGCCAGCTAGGAGGCGAGTCCTGCGACATTGAACCTACATTAATTACCAAGCGGGTGCAGTGCATCAATATTCATAACCACTCCTCGAAGCAAAGAATCCTGATGAAAATGCATGAAGCATGAGAAAGGAGCCGGTGAGAACTTAATGAGTGTGTGAGTCGGAAACGTTTTGCCACCCGCTGTGATCAAGTAAATCAATATCTTAATTTTTTGAAGGCTTACAAAATAAGCACTTAGACAAGTCAAATTTTAACTATAACCCACAACTATCGTACCTATACCTGGCAAAGCACTAACTCGGACTAGTCTTGCACTATTTTTACAAGAGCGTGTGTCCGCATATTACAAAAGATTTCAATAATTTCAATATATGTTCTCCTCGCGGCCCGTTAAACTCGTCGGGAGTGGGCTGGGTTATTTGATAGTAGACCTATCTTCTTAGGAATCAAATTATTGAGCTTTTACATGATGTATTTATTTAAAGCTGAGGGGGTCGTTCAAGTAATTATGATTTTTAGATGTAAATTTTACTTCAACAAGAATGAGAAGAATTTAGAAAGCTAACTGAAAGAAAGCCTTGGATAATTGAAAAATCTATGCCTTTGTCAGTGGCGTTTTTGGTCATTGGTCAGAGTCTGTTGAGTCAAATAATCAATTAGTTATTGAATAAAATAGTCAAAACTAAGACAGCTATCAGACTTTTCAGGTTATTTTAATTCATCGGGAAGCCCTTCGGATTCGATATCGGAAACTTTTGACTATGATTGCTATTTTAAAAGAGCTTATTCGAAAACGTTTGCCATTTGAATTTAGATCCTTAGTTCCGTAGTTTCGATATGAAGTCAAAACAGCGTTCTAAAGATCTGACAAAAACGGAATCAAATTCGAATTTGACGTTTCCTTTACGGAAACGAGTCAAATGAATTAAAATACCCTTACAGAACAACCTTGCCTGCCTTTTCAGCCTAGAGTCATAGAACGAAAACAATGAGTAAACTCAAGCGACCTGCAAAGCATGTGTTAAAGCGTGGTACAAGAGTCAGACCTTACTCAAGCTGGCGCTGTGTGTGTGCAGGCCCAGGTCCTGCTCGAAGGAGTGGAGCTGGCGCATGAAGTGGAAGTTGGGAGAGATGTCGGTCTTGCGCGAGCGCACCAGCTCGAAGGCGTCGCGCAGGCTGAGCCGGTGCCGCTGCATCAGGTACGCGAGTGTCACCGTGACGGAGCGGGAGACGCCCGCCACGCAGTGGACCAGCACGCCGCAGCGAGCGGTCATCGCTTCCTCTGCGGACCACATATCAAATACAATATACTTTTTTTTTTTTATATTTTTATAAAAATAAATAAATAAATAATTCCAGACAATCCACACAGCATCATCTAGCCCCAAGCTAAGCAGAGCTTGTGTTATGGGTACTAGATGACTGATATACTTAATACAATACATTACATAGATAGATATTTTTTTATTATACATAGGAAACACCCAGACCACGGAACAAATTTCTGCAGATCGTACACAAATTTGTTCCGAGGCGGGAATCGAACCCGCAACCTCCTGCGTCGCAGGCGGACCTTCGCCCACCGCGCCACATGGGTCGTCAACATATATACTAAGTATAAAATTTGCATACTAAGCAGAACATAATTGTAACTAAATCATTTTTAAGAACTGCAACCAACATTGTGTTCAAGCAAATAAACGATCTTTATCTTTACAAACATGATATTTTTAATCGATCGAAAACACCCAGTACACCGTAATAGATCTGCAGATAGTACAATTATTTTTCCTGATACGGGAATCGAGCTCGCAACCTCTTGTGGCACAGGCGGACCTTCAGCCGCTGCTCTACGAGATCGCCTATAAAAATAATAAATAAATAAAAAAAAAAAAAAAAAATATGCTTTATTTTTGTGAAATCTTAACTATATAAACAAACTTACCTAAACTAAAGTAAGTTATTTCGTACGAACTTAATTACTTTTGAAATTGCATGTTTGCTAAATGTTTTGTATTTTTGTTTTTTGGAATTGTTGTCTATGTAATGTATATGTGTGTTTGTGGAAACAAATAAACGTTTTATCTATCTATATATCTATATATTGGTACCTATGTTGGGCTTAAGCTTGGCATCACCACATAGTATAAAACAAAGTCACTTTTTCTGTCCCTATGTCCCTTTGACTGCTTAAATCTTTAAAACTACGCAACGGATTTTGATGCGGTTTTTTTTTAATAGATAGAGTAATTCAAGAGGAAGGTTTATACGTATAATGACTAATTAATTATTAATTACTAATGACTAATTAATTATTAATTAGTAATTCAAGAGGAAGGTTCATACGTAAATGGACCTCAAGATACAAGCATTCATGCTTAGTTTGAGTTCCGCCAGCACTGTATTGTATTATTAAATTTCATGTGTTTTGGTTAATAAAATATTTATTATTATTATTATTTATTATTATTATAATAGCCGGGGGGGTCGCTAGTGTAGTATAAAACAAATTCGCTTTCCGCTTCTGTCCCTATGTACGCTTAGATCTCAACAAACAAATACGCGAAGGATTTTGATGCGGTTTATTTAATAAAGTGATTCTGAAATCTGTTTATCTGATTATTAAATGTGCTTCCAGTTGCTATTTTCAGTTATTATTTTATTTTTCTCAAATATAGGTGAATAAATTAAGATCTCCTAATATTCTACCTTCCAGAGGTGAGATCCAGCATCAATCTTATGATGCTGATTTGTCTATAGTACCTATTTTGTAAATTTTTGTTTTTAAAACCAAGTCGATTTAGGATATGGCACCTGTGCAATTTCACACAGAAGCTTGTATAAAGTAAACTAAAACCCACAATCAAAAACCTGTGTGCTCGCGGAAAGCAATTTATTTTGTTGATATCTTAAGTTGCGACAAGATAGCGAGCTTAGAGGTATCGGAAATGGAAGGCATCCCTGTCGATAGATGGCTGACGCGTATCAAGTGTATAGAATACTGACCTATGAACCGTATGGCCTGAGGGAAATGCACGGCCAGGTTTTGGCTCCAGTGGTCCGCGATGGGTATCTTCAGGTAGTTGATGCCGCAGCCTTCCGCCTCGAACGTGTTCGGAAGGTCTGGAGTCACGTTCAGGACGTACTGGAATTATAGATGACTGGTTAATTAATGCTTTATAAGGTTAACAATATCACACCAATTGTTGATAAGTGTGCGATAAAGTAGTTTCTAAGTATTAGACTAATATTATTAATGCAAAAGTTATGATTTATAGGTTTTTTTTGTATCCTCATGCTGAAACCACGGAAATTTTGGATAAAATTGTAGTTGACGACCTGGAATATAGTATAGGCAACTTTTTAAATCAGAGAAACGCGATAGCGGGTGGAAGCTACCTTAAATGTTAAAGAAGTAAATAAGTACAAATTCTTAAAAGTCTGGTTGTTGGACAAGCTAGCTGCTAGATCAGAGAGTTGGATAACATTTTCAAAATCCTCCATACTAGTCCATACCATTTACGCAGACTGTTGGCAGCTTACCTCATATTGGCTGTAAACCATTAAGAAGTTTCCAAACAATTAACTAGACTAGGCTTCAGACCTTGATATTGTGCCTGGCGAGCGCGTCACAATCCTCGCTGTTGGTAGAGTTCCCGAGGTAGAGATTGGGCAGGATCTCAATGGGGAACTCTTGGTGGAGCTGCGTGTGAGTGTCCTCGCATTCTGACGACGAGCCGGAGGAGAGCGGGTCGTCGCAGCCAGACCCTGAGATGCGGAGCGACCTGGAATACACAGACGTGGTTTAGTTAGTGATTTGTTTAAAGGGGTATTACACTACACGGTATTCAGGGACCCTAACCCTAACTAAGAGTGGTGTTATAAGATTTAGGCTCCCTAAGGGACGGACCTTGCTCCCTAATCGCCCTAACTACCGGGCCCTGAATAACGTGTAGTGTAATGCCGCTTTTAATAGGATGCCCGGTCCAGGCTAGTGGAGACAGCAGAACGGCAGACACATAGAGGCAGCATAGGTTTGAATAAAAAGGGAACTCTAGCAGCTATGTATTGCCATAAAATTCTACGCAAGAGGTAGTTTATATGCATTATACATAAGATTATCGTGCTAGTTATCAGACTAGCTTCCATCCCGACTATAATTTGTTTGTAAACTTTTTATTCCCAAGCCTAGTTTTTAACATTTTTTATGGCTGTCCATAATTAACGTTATTGTAAACGTTTGAAATGGCACTAATTAGGGGAGGCCTATGTCCAGCACTGTCCTAGTTAAGTAGTAATATAGGCTGATGATGAAATAAAGGAATCCGCAAAGTCAAATTGCACTATGAACCTTGAAGCGATACCATAAATACATGTGCGATGTAGATTTCTGGAATCAGTGTTTCCGAGAAATTCGCAACAAACCGAGCAAAGTCCTGATCATGACTCGCAACGCAATACACACATTTACAACATAAATTTATTGCAAATATTTATTATTCCCAAGTAGACAACATTGGTGTACCTAACAGGATGTCGCTCAGACATTGGTATCATTTTTCAATAGCTTTGACTCATTATTTGACACCACTAGCTCCAACGCATAGCATAGATAAGTGCGTACTCATAGACTTGTGACATAAGTTAGCATGTCCTAATTAAAATACCTTCATTAAAGCTACCGATCAAACATTAATTGGTCGATGAAGTGGCATAATGCAGCCACACGCGAGCACAGGCATCTCATTTGAAATACGAATACGTTGGTA
Source organism: Eupithecia centaureata (assembly GCA_944547425.1). Lineage (NCBI taxonomy): Eukaryota > Metazoa > Arthropoda > Insecta > Lepidoptera > Geometridae > Eupithecia > Eupithecia centaureata. Next base: position 3,368,505 of record OX155681.1, on the reverse strand, counting down.
TTCTACGAAATATCTCAAAACAAAACGAATATATGAAAATAGGTATAGGCATGAGCTCAGAGGCTCAGGTCGCCCGGGCGTAGGCGTCGATCGATGCCCGGGCTGAATGGGGTGGGGTGGGGGGGTAGCGGGGTGCGCCATTCACCTCCACCTGCCCACGGCTCAATGGCCACCCACGCAGCGTCCTTACAGCAACCCCTCGCACCCCCTGCGAACAGCAAGCATCCCACGCGACACTTTCAACTCCTCTGTTTTCAATCGTCCTACCCGACGTCATTCACTTTGCAGTTTTGAAAGTAATCACATTATCCAGCTTTGCCCCGTCTGACTGCGGATCATAACGCCCACGGGTCTCGGCTATTTGACTGGATTTCAACTTTAATAAGTTCATGCCTTTACTTTTGAAATGTCAATGAAATGAAACCCGACTAAAACAACAGCCAGACATTTGAGTAACCTTACTGTGATACTGCGAATTACAGAATACCTAGGTGGATTTGATAGACTAAGGCTTGCAATTATAAAATAATGGCTTAGCCTAGTTAGTCTGCGAGCGATATAGCATGCAACGACCTGGGACGGGTCAGTTAAATAGGTAATAAAAACATTTAAATCTCCGTTCTGCTGGAACGAGGAATATGTGCAAAATCTGGCTGTTGCTAATCCTGTACATCACAGGTTTAAGTTAGTTACTCTATTAACAATTTCACCGTCCACTCTCGGGTCACGCTTCAGCTTGTATGTCTCCAAGAACCACATGTGCGGCAATGAATGCTTAAAACCTTTTATTGTCCAGGCTGCACACGGTCCATCAGGTCTTTGATGCTGCCTTCCGGATCGCACCGGCGAGGCTGGCCAGTGACTGCGCTTGGTAATGCTAAATTGCTAATATTTGCACCACACCATAAATCATCAATTTATCAACAATGGTCAATTGCATGGTAGTCTGAGATTGCATCATTGATGTTTTATCCTAGTAAGTCCGAGCACCTGTGGGTGATTTGTTCGATGATGCGCTCTATCTTATCTTACTTAGTAATATGAATAATGAAATAAACCGATCGGAGAATATCTAAGAAAACACCTCGACCTTACTTGATCTAGCACTCGAATCACCCAACAACACTGTTAAAACAAAATAAAACAATAAATTTGTAACCGCGGCTCCACATTTGTGCCGTGAAGGTCCGTTAACAGGCGTGAACGTAAATGTGGATGGTTTTCGCGGGGTTCACGCGTTTTCACGCCTGTTCCCGATCAGTGTCGGTATTTTATCCCGCGACAAAGGGTTCGCGCCCCTTTCGCGCGGCGTTCACGCGTACACATCCACATTCACGGCCCAGTGCCAGTTTACTCCAGACTACAAGGGCGTACGGACGTGTGCAATCGCTGCGCGCGCGCTATGGAGTCGAGCGTGAACAACAAACATACCTTGATCGGTTAAAGGGGTATTAAACCTTCCTAAATATCGGAGACTAAATTTAGTCGTTCCTAAATTCAGAATAGTTTAATAGCATTTAGGAAGGTAGCATCCGATTTAGGAAGAAGAATGGCTTCCGACGCTCTAAATCTACATCGGCTCCTAAATCGGAAGGGTGTAATCACATTTAGGAAGCTCAGTCGCTCAGTTGGTTGGATGGATGTTTGTTATGATTTACTCGTGCGAAGACGGGGTGGGCCACTAGTATTATAAATGTCAAAATTTATATGGATGGATTGATAGATGGATGTTTGTTGCTCAATCACGCCAGAACGGCTGCACGGACCTGGATGAAATTTGGAAAAATAGATTATAGTCTGACTTAGGCTACATTTTATCCAAAAACTTTCTTGTTTTGGACGTTTAAGTAGGGATATGTTGCCACAGCAAACAAAGCTACAGCAAAGTTATTGCAGCAGCAGCTCCTACATACGTCCATTTCGCGGCGGGTTTCACGAACGATTGTGAGCATTCCGTGAATGTGGAGGGTACAACTTGTGCCGTGAATTCACGGCGAGAATTCGCGCGTTAATTCACGGCACAAATGTGGAGCCGCGGTAACAGAAGAAACATAACCCCTATGAATGGAATTGAATGGAATTTGCCTAGCTGACCAGCCGCTCGGAACGAATTCAATCAGGTCCATGAGCGAATGTATCATCAATAAATGTAATTAGAAAGAAGCGGTCGCGCAGGGTCAACCAGCGGCCATACACATGGCTGAGTCGCTCATATACGTAAAGAGAATTCAGTGCGGAGTGAGTAGGTGCGTGGAGCGTGGGCGGCGCGTGGGTCCGACATGTCCATTCAGGGAGCCGCCCACGTCCGCGCCATTCCGACCGATCTGATAATGGCAACGACACTACTCAATTCCATTTTACCAAGTGTGGGTGATCCGCGCACCTACTCCATTACGAAAGAACAGATAATACCAAGCAGGTGCGAGACCACAGAGAATGTCGCCGGACTAAAACAATGAACGAGTACTCATTTAAATGCGCGCATAGTAGTTGTAGTACTGTGTTGTATAAGTGGCAGGAGGCATCGGCTTCGTGCGAATACGATTGTTATTTGAATGGGCGCGCGGCGGCGGCGGCGGGCGGAAGCCGTGACACGGCCGGGCATGTATTAATGAGCGTGCGCAGGGCTGTGCGAGGGCCCGGGTGCGCGCGCGCATACCGCCGCGCCGGCCGCACAGGAATGCGGCTCGACCCACCCGCGCGCTGCCAATGACCGCCTGCGAGGGACGCTTTTTTAACGCACCGCACCACCGGTTCGCCTCCTCGCAGGACTTTTAACGAGACGACACCGGACAAAGAGACTCATCCTTTATTTATGTGAAGGCGTATGTTATGCCGCGACTGGAGTTAACTTTGAGTGTTGAACTTCGTTATGGACAAATGTTGGTCTGGCTTTGTTCGTTTGTAATTTAGCAACTGTGCCGAGGTCGTGGGCCACTCTCACACCTACACGGCCGACGCTGTTAAGATACGAAGGGAACTAGATGAGTACCTTTAATCTATTTTAAGATTAGATGTCGGGTCGAGAATCATGTCTGTTTTCTAGAGCTAGGCTCTGTTGAAAAAGGCCTACTACTAAGAATAGGTATACTTTGTATATTGTTTGTGCAGAGTTATTTCCCAGAAATATTGAAATCTCTACATTATTGACATAACGAGGCTGTGATCGATGGGGGATTCAGAGAAAAGCGGAATGATGCCAACATTTTTTTATGTACTCAGTAACAAGAATTCCGCCTTTCAATCATCGTATAACAACAGCCTCAAGGGAATAAACTTGGAAGAGAATTTTATCAGGAATTACTTCCAAATCTTCCTATTATTATCTTATCCGGAATTTGTATTGCGTTTTCCTCGACAGGAAACGACGCAATATTATCTGAAACTTCGAGTAGGAAAATGCAAATATTCCTAAGTTATCGCAATTAACAGATAATACCGGTTGTAGTGGCGTGCCAAAGAGCCAACAGTATAAGTTGGTTTGCATTAAAAGCTGTCATTAATAGTAAACTCAAGGCTGACTACATATAATGAGAATACATAGAGGTATATATACCGTCGACCGTGACCGTGCTCGGATAAATTCGTGAATGAACTCACGCGGAGCGAGCAGCATTGACGTCAGGGGTTTGACGTAACGGCTCCGAGCCTGTCGCCGTCAGCCAGGATTGAAGACTTTGATCGGCTCGCTAATGACATCAGAGATACACCCGATAAATGTCAAGATAACATTCCCCGAGCCCTTCCGGCCCGCGCCGCCCACCTGCCGACGACGAGCCAAAGAGAATCTCGGCAGAATTCATTTTAGGTATTACCAGAAGGAAAGGCCTCGTTTGACGTCATCCCCTCTAGTAAAAACATGACGAGAAGGGAACGAGACAGCCTCTGCGCAAAGTTATTTCGAGGAGCTCGAACGTGGGAAGATACAGGCTCGAAGTACGATAAATAATTGCCTATTTATTCCATTGATTACCAATTATTTAGGCATTCCTGCTTAACTAGTTTTCAGTAGCAAACCAGTTGAGATGTTATTCTGCGAATGACGTCCAGAGAGAGCTGACGTCAGGGCCTACAGAAGCTATACATCGAGGGCTTTGTGCCTGTGTTGCGTGACAGGGCCATGCTTGTGCCAACAAAAAGGTTACATGATGAAATAACTTGGCTGGTAGTTAAGTTACATGCCGTTCACATTAAAAGCTTCATTAATCAACTTTAATTGCCGCGATAATGTTAACAGAAAATAACTTCTAAGACCGGTTATTAATTCATTCAACATCCTGCGAGGCAGAGACTAGGGTAAAAACTTGAGACTACAGCTATATTATCGTACAAATTGCGCAAAACTGGGCCCACTGGTTCATTTATTGACTTTTAAAGAAAAAGGCTCTAGTATTTTTATGTTAGGCTTAGCTAGCAACTGTATAAGTAACCAAAATAGAACTTAGGCAGGTTGTTTCGTTATAAAGGGAGCTTTGGCGTTGTCGGCCCACTCGCCCGAGGCACCGCTGTGCCGTGTAGGCGTGATTACATTTACACCATAAAGAATGCCTCTATAAATAGCTCTGTGGACTATCAAGAAAAGGGAGCCGTAACAAAGCCACTCTTTGGAAGCGGATTAAAGATCAAAGCAGATACGAAACCATTTGCAAATGTTTTGATACCAATCTATTGCTACTGGTTTGTACGGCCACAAACGTTGCGCAAAAGTAGTAGATACCTAACTTACCTATAACTTATGTACTTATAAGGGTCGGTAATTGTGTTTGGATTTGAAATCTGCAAGTCCCGCCAACACGTTTGCAATTAAGATGACATCGCGACAGTTTCCAATTAAATTAAAATATTTAATTTTCGTTTATTTATTACTCGGTAGCGAACCCGGCTTGCTACCAACATTAATCAAGAATATAGACCTTGTAGAATCAAAAAGAGTGGTTTTGGATTTAAGTCAAGGAGCAGGAGACGGTTTTGATAGAGATTGCCTAGGATGTGAAGTGGATTGATCAAAGTACACAGTCAATGTCAGGGTAATTGACCAAATTCATTGTATTACTCGTCAATATAATGAAAGCGCAGTTATAGAGGCGACGACCAAGTATTTCTTTGCAACGGCGTAAATACATCATATACTTAGATAGATATTTTCATATTAAAATGTGAAGTTTCAATAATCAATTAATCAATAATCTAAAATCCATTGCGTATTTTGTGAGAAGTTACCTTAATTACTCTGTAATTAATTAATTAGTTTTTGAAACTTCATTTGTCTAACGTAAATATAAGAATAAATAGGAGGCGGCGCTAGTATGAGTCAGGGTATCACCTTAATGTGTATGTGAATGCATTCCTTGCCTATTCATTAAAGTCTCACAATGGTTTTGCTCATCAAAAAACTATGAAACAGAACGAAGTGAACGGCGCTCGGCGCATGCGTGTAAGTTGCATGAATGGAGTGCGCTCCATTCAGCGCAATGCCGAGTTTCACCATTCTAAAGCCCCCAATACATGTTGGCCCAACGTTGCCGAGTGAAGCCCAATACCAACGTATATACGGCATGTTTGCCTTGCCATCATCGCTTGGTATTGCTCGCCTTTCAGTGAATAAAGCGCCAACGTGAATAGAGTTATTTTGCTGATGATTTGCAGTGACTTGTCGCAGCCTCTCGTCACAGTTTAAAAAGCGTGTCGGTTTTTCTGAAAAAAATATACTTCTTGTGTTAGGCCAATCGTGTCTACATGTAGTAAACACGTCTACATTCGCTTGCAATAGTTGGCTTAGACTTGGCGAACGTCTAGCAAGACGGTAGTACTTGCCTTGTGTCTATTTGCCTACGCTCGCGTTGGTCTTAGCTCGGCCCAACATGTATAAAGGGCTTTATGCAACACCAACACCAATTATGACTTAGGTAACTGTGACGGAGAGTTACATGCGAACGAGTATCGCGGTTTGATGAATGAGTTTTAGCATTATTTATAACGTATGCCTGCAATGCGTCAAGGTGACGTAATTTATGGCTCATTTTCCCCCTCAATGCATAACTTAATCAGCCTGCTGGATCCCAAAACTGGACAAGGAAGGCCAGTAGGCAATACAGTACTTTATATCCCAAATGTTATTTTATCACAGACGTGTCCAAGATCTCTGTAAGGTCTTTAGACCGCAAGGTCTTAAAACACAAACACACACGGACTCAAGAGTTTTTTAAGCTTTTTTCTTATTTAATTTTATTCCAGAAAGCAATTTATAATAAGATTTATTCATTAATGAAGAACGAAGAACTTGAATCTCGATCGTCTCACTGATCGTTCATTGATGATTTATGATTGTGTCACCATATAAAGCATTTGGAACTACTACCGAATTATTCTAGTAGCACCCATTGCTCGGATTCTTAAAAAAAATATTTCCCTGACAGCTCCTGTGGTATTTATTGCCTGGACTTTACTTAAAATCCCGGTGTCCTCAGGAGCATAAAATATATTTTAATTTTTATTGCTTATATGGGAGAGCAGGACATCCTAGCAACAGTATATTTTCATAACAACAAATGTTTAGCTGTAGCACACACACTCATATAATTGCGTAAGTTTGGATGGATAGACGTTTATCTTACATCTCTTCACTCAACTACTGAACGGATCGAGAAATTTGAATTTGAACTCTAGGCCTGGAATAAAATAGGCTACTTTTATTCAATTTCCACGCGGGTGAAGCCGCGGAGCGCAGTTAGTATAACATATATATTTTTTAATAAACAGTATGAGGCATACACAGTTCTAGAATATTCTCTAGCTAGAAACTTCTAACCTAGGTCCTTAGTGACATCTGTTTATGTAAGCACAATCATTGTTTGTTGCTCTTACCAGCATGCTAATGGAAGAACGCTATTGTGCTAAATGATAGCTTCATACCAGCAACTGTATAAACGACCACTCATGAATGGATCATTTGACATTGTATTTTACGAGCCTATTCACAAATCCTGAGTAGATTAGTCACGGCCGTAACGAATAGGTATCTACTTGTTTCTAAACAGTACCAGCAAAACCAGCAATGAGAAACACGGACGGAACAAAGAACAAGGTAGGAAGCAACCTGTACCTATATGAGTGAGTAACATCCTCTGTCATCGAAGCCGATACTGAGAAATCTTTGTTTGAAAGTAACCCACGCTTTATTTCAATATTACTGTAGGTATGAATCGATGTATCTGTATAAATTATTTCAATTATTGTTAGATGGATAGATAAAATTTATTTGTAACTACAGACACTTACAGACCATATTAGAGGTACATTACTATACGTTATAAATAAAATCAATATAATCACAGGAAGGAAAGAACTTAGTGTAGCTAAGTTTGTATGTGAGATAGTGAATATTTTTCTGGTTAAAAGCACTGATTTTCAGTCAAAAATCTGCTCAATGATAAAGTAATATGAGACGCAAGAATACTTTGACCAACTTCAATAAACCTAGAATGTTTGTTTTCATTGCCCCATAAACATTTATCCTAAAAATCTCTTTCTTGTTGTTGATTTTTTTCACATCTACTTCCCGATTTACATCTTTCCAAATTACTTTTACTACAATCCAAATTACAGTTACTACCAAAAAGATAATTTTGGATTATTATGCAGTACTTTTTGTATAGTATAAATAACTCCATAAAGAAAATGACTCTATATAGCTACGAATCATTGTACATAATTGTCTTGCAAGTGTTATAAATGTTATAATATCTATTAATATCTATATCTACCCGATTGTTATCATTATTGTTTGATCTTTGGCTCTCGCATCCTTGGCATTGATCAGGGTTGTGTGAAGGACAATGCGAGCTGCTTGTATAATGTTAATGAGTAATGAATGACACAAACAGACGTGGACAGTTCATCACACGAATCATTGTTTCCGAGGAAGATTTAAACAACGAGAGATCGATCGTTTTCATTGCGATGACGATGACGTGGCGATGCAATGTCTAGTCTATAAGGAACTGTATTCTGTAATTTTCCATCCAGCTGCCGTTAGTCATCGGTATAATATCTTGAACAAGACACAAACTGTATAAAGTTCGTTTTCAAATGCACATAAATAGTGCTGGAAATATTACACAGTAATTTTACACCCCAAAATAAGCTTGTGATAAGAGAGCCAGATGGTTTTAGTATAATAAATAATGTTGGACCATTACACAGCATCATCTAACCCCAAGATAAGCTGAGCATTGTATTACGGATACTAGATAACTGAGATACTCAATGCATTATGATAAATATATACTTTTGTAGTACATAGAAAACACCCAGAACAAATATCTGTAGATCATATAAAGATTTGTCCCGAGGCGGAAATCAAACTCTTGTTTTAGTTCCATTACTTACTTGACACACAAAACAGGATATTCTTTAGAAGCGAGCATATAGGTACTCTTATGTTTTCTGTGTAAAAAAATATAATTAGGAATAAATTTGACGGCTTCTGTGGCGCAGCGGACGAAGGTCCGCCTTCGACGAAGAAGCTTGTGGGGTCGATCCCCGCCTCAGGCAGGATAAATAGTTTTAATAAGATATGTAGATTTATCCTTGCTGCTTTCTACTCGTATGTATGTAATGTTTCTATATAGTACATATAACAATATAGCAGAGCTACAAAGTTCTGCTTACCTAGGGGCTAGATGATGCTGTGTGGATTGTCCGCATTATTTGTTTCAATCGATTAAAAGTCAATTTGGCGAGTTTCCCACGCCTCAGTGTCGTTTAACAAAGTGATCGGAAACAAGAAAGTCAGTGTCGCGTATCCAGTTGGACCGGAACCTGCGACATTGGCTTTTCCCGACTCCGATCGCTGGTGATTATGGAAACCTCTCACGGTAAATGAATTCCCACGAGCTGTTTCCTCGATCTAGCAATCATGTTACGTGTCTATACATAATGATATTGTGTGCTAGTCCCCTGGTACTCGGAATTGTAATATGCCATACAAATCTGTGCTCACACTGATCACCTATTACCTCCGTGGTGGTTACATAATGTTTGCAACACTGATAATCTTCTTACAGTATGTGTTATGTTATTTGTATTGTAAATACTCGTTTTAATTTTTTTCTATTCTATAAGATTGTATTTCTTTGTTAATAAAAGTATTTGAATAAGAGCTGTCATTTTATTGTGTATTTTAAGGCGCTTCCTAGAGGCACTAGTTATTTTATCATATTATTATGTTAAATAATCAAAGTTATTTCCAAAAATCAAACGTTCCTTTTGTTATACCTATGATACGCTTTTTTACGCATCTGTAGAAGTTTTATTTTGTTGTTTGAAGAGATGCGAAGTTACTCTTGTAGCCACCAAACTCTGTTTTCGTATCTCTTTGCTAGAATATCATCATCATCATCATCATCATCAACCTATATTAGTCCACTGGCTGGACATATAACCGTTAAAAATTAATTCTTAGCTAATGTGTAGGCTTATCCCTTGACGTTTTTTCCCGAAGGGACTGCGAAAACCATATAATATTAGTAGTAAGGGGTTCGCGGGTTGAGCCTCGGTGGAACGCCTCGATGAGTGCTGAATTTTTTGAATTTGTGGAATGAGAACAAATTTTTGGCAAACGCTGCCTAAAAAAAAAAAAAAAAAAAAAAAAAGTTTGGTGTCAAATTGGGGGTTTTGGCACATGCCCGATCGATTGCAAGCATCCTTTTTAACGTATCTTAAGCCATTCAAAAGTTACTAAAAACCATTAAGCGTCTCTACTACCATGCTGATAAAGAAATAGATAACTAATGAGGGTCGCCCTATTGTTACAAAACAATTACTTAATGAGGGTCCTATTGTTACAATTGAGCTCAGTGCTCACCAGCGGTGACTCATGTTGTGCTCGGTGAATACAGGCAGTCAATGCTGATAACGAAATAGAAAACTGTTTAGGGTCGGCCTATTGATGCAAAATAATGACTTAATGTAGTAGGACCTATTGTTGCAAATAAGCTTGAAAGTGGTGACTCAGGTTGTGTTCGGTTAGTAATAAGTACGGTGAATAAAACAGTCATGATTATTAAATTTCATTTAATGTCTTTAAAACAATTTTTTGAATAAAACACACAATTTTTCATCATTAATTATAGTACTGTCTCCGAATAGTAGTTGAAAATCATTCAATGTTGCCCCATGGTACTTATGGTACAAATACGTCAGACAATACTCTCCACAAACTGTAGTGAAATCGTTTTGTATTCGGTTTATATTATAATTCCACATTCTAGAATTCCTTTCTAAAAACGTGCGGTGATATCCTTTTGGTGGACGACCATAAGAGTCAAAGTACTGTCCAAAACCATTTGCATCTATGTGCATAGCAACCCAATGTGAACCTGGTTTGTTATCGCTATCTAAGTTGCTTATAACATACGCAGGTAGACCTGCATATATTGGCAAACGGTTGGCAGCATACACATTGCATTCAAGTTTAGAATCAAGTTTTCTCAAGTAATATTGTATCTCAAGCGTATTCATGTTGTATAGGTACTTTGACTGCTAACAGCTCTATTTTAACAACAAGGTAAAACAATTAATGAACCTCTATGGTAATGACACAAGATTATAAATGGATTTCATTCATAATAAACAATGCTTACCATTATTAGTGGGGTAGTAAGGATAAATAAAATACCTTGGTATCCTTCGATTTAAATTTTATTGAAAAATAAAAGCTTTACAAAATATTAAAAACTTAATATAGGTCGGTACACACTTAAAACTATTACTTAACTAAGACATTATTCCTTAACTACTATAATCTACTGAAATACTACGGTTCTTATCTATTTCAATTACATTATCGAACTCTGCATAAACCACACAGTTAATAGTTTGCGTTAGCGCCGTTTCAAAACGTACTTCTAACCTTACACTACCATGTTTTATAAGATTCCAATGATTTGCAGAGCTTGCAGATAAGTCAGGTGTCAAATCAAAAGCTAGGAGGCAATATCCGTTTGCATATTGCTCTCTGGATATCCCATTACCTTCATTAAGAAAATGCATGCCTGTTCCCGAAAATAATGTATGGTACGCCAAAGTATAAATATTACTTTCGAATGATGGCTGTAAAGCTTTTGATGGTATTTGATGACCATCTATATACAAACAAAAAGTGTTTATATTGTAATTTTGAAAGTCGAATGGGTTTTTCGTCAGACTCCCATTGAATGCAGCATTATTCACAAAACCAACTATAACTCTTTTAGGTACTTGACCTAGAAAAATGTTATCAAGGGTTTTTCCTTGAATACCAGATGGAATAGTTAAAACTTTAACTTCAGCACGAGTTATGGGATACTTGGCTGGTGTAGATGCCAATACTCACCTGAGTCACTAAAAAGCCCCATAGTAACAATAGGACGACCCTCATTAGTAATCTATCAAAAAATGTGGCTAAGGAATTTTAATGTTAACTGCCATTAGTAAGCAAGATTACTTTCGATAACATTAGAATGTTGTCCTAAACAATGATCGGTATTTGTAAACAAGATAAGTTTTGCTATAAATTCAAAATAAGTTCGTTCCTTTCCACAGTTCTGTGCAGTGCCTGCAAGAGTGGGTTTCATCAAATCCAAATCAACAGTGTTTGTTTAAGTGATAGTGAAACAGTGGTAGTGTTCAACGTTATGATGACGGTAAGTTTATTTTATTTTCCTAATTATCAAAAATTTCCAAAAATATGTTATACATTTTAAACTTTGATCACACTTTAATAGAACTTATTTGTTTTAGAACATGTTTGAAGAAAACACGTTTAAGAATTACTACTATGCAGTTTCTGATGAAAGCCAGGATGGCATTTCCTTAAAATCATCCAAAAAAAGAAATTCTAGTGAAAATGGTGACAGCTTAGATCAATTATTTGATAAAGCTGCACCAAAGAAAAAGAAACTTTCCTCTACTGTTTCTAAAGCCCGTCCAGAGGGTAATGTAATTGTTTCAACAAATATTGATGATAGCACAAACTCAACACACCTTATTAAAATCGAGATATATGAGTTAGAAAAATTGGTCGAAATACCTCCAGAAGAACAGTGGAAACATGCTGATTATAGAGTAAAATATTACACAATGTCAAACTCGAATCATTACGAAGCGACAAAGAAAATTTTAATGAGTGTGACGAAGGAAATTGCTGGAAAAGATACATCAAAGAAATACACTTTTAAACATGAGAGCAAAAAACATTGAATTCATTTTTAATAAGAATTAAAATATTTTGGATAGTTAAGTAAAGAATACCTAATACATACAAATAGATAATTATTTTTATATAAGCTTTTACAATTTTGTACAATGAAAGTCAAGCTGGTATATCCTTAAAATGTAGTAAAAACGGTGTAATAAAAGACTGCACCAAAGAAAAATTAACCTATCCTAATTTCAACTAATAATGATGATAGCAAAAGCTCAACACATCAAATACTTAAAATTAAAATATGGGATTAAGAAAAGTTGACTGACTAATGAGATCCAACTCATTAGTGAAATTGTAAAAATTCCACTAACTACTAGAAAAAAAGATCCTACCTGGCAATGGTATTGTGTTCTTTACTATATAAGCCCTACAAATACAGTATTCAACCATCAGTATAATTGTGAACTCCGTAAGCTCAGAACCATGTCATCCAACGGTGAAGTTGTTAGCTGCTTCTTCAACAACAGTGAAGAAATCGATAAAGAACTCACAAAGATTTGTGAACAAATGGAGGGTGTGGTTCACCCACCTCGTCTATCGTTATTCAATAGTGAATACGATAAAGATCTCTGTGATAACTGTCTTCAAGTTGAAAAAGATTTAACGTGAGTAATTCTCTTACAAGTTTAAATATTAATGACATTATTGAATTATAATAATTTAATTTGAATTTATTTATTTTTAGCTTGATCAACAAACAATCTGGAGGGTCCTTAAAGAGAAGAATCGATGACACCATTCCCACAACTGCTAAAAGAATGCGCTATGAAGATAAACCATCCACTTCTTCAATAGGGCCTTGTAAACAAATGGAGGGTGCGGTTGCTCGTCTATCGTTATTCGATAGTGAATACGATAAAGATCTCTGTGATAACTGTCTTCAAGTTGAAAAAGATTTAACGTAAGTAATTCTCTTACAAGTTTAATATTTATGACATTATTGAATTATAATAATTGAATTTCAATTTATTCATTTCAGCTTGATAAATCAACAATCTGGAGGATCCTTAAAAAGAAGAATCGATGACGGCACCATTCCTGCAGTTGCTAAAAGAGTGCGCTACGAAGATAAACCATCCACTTCTTCAATGGGACCTGTTAGAGTGGAACAGATCGAAGATTTACCAACTACATCAACTTCCTTGATTGAGTCTGCTGTTGTGGATGGAAATGATATGATTACCTGCAGTACGTGTCAAATGCAAATTAAAAAGAGGTATTTTGCAAATCACTTAAAAAGTAATCATCATAAAAAAAATAATGTGTTAACAATACACAATACTTTGAACAATGTATCAGTAGTTGAAACAGCTTTTTCAAATAGAATCATATCATACAAGATTAGCAGTCATAATGAAGAACTAAAAAACGAAACACCAGAAGGGTTTCTAACTTCTATAAAAAAAGAAATATTGATTTTAATAAATGATTGCATTCAACAACATACAGTGTTCAAAGTTAATTTTGTCTTACATGCCGACTTTATTCAACAATCAAAAAATCTTTTCAATTCTTTTGATTTTCAAACACCAAACGACATGATATTAAAAGGCGATGATTTGGATATGTTCTTTTCATCATTGTGTGACACTTTAAAACATAAAATCAGTGCTTTTGAAAAAAAAGATAGCGGTTGGAGTCTGATAAAAATAATATCACTAGAAATGAATGTAAATAAATTCAACCCCTTGCGTGGGACTTCATATATTGATCTACCACAAAGTATAAAATATAAAAAGGCTGTCGTAAATGTTAAAAATATGGATAACCTTTGTTTCAAATGGGCGTTACTTTCCGGTTTATATCCGGTGAGGAAAAATTCTGATCGGGTATCATCATATAGCATGCATTCAGATGAATTAAAGTTTGATGGCGTTTCGTTTCCAGTAAAATTATCAGACATATCAAAAGTTGAAAAATTAAATAATTTAAGCATTAATGTGTTTGGACTAGAAAAAGATCAGAAAACTAAAAGTTTTAGTGTAGTCGGTCCTTTATATTTAACAAAATCTGAAAAATCTATTCATATAAATTTATTATATCTAACCGAAGGAAGTAAAGGCCATTATTGTTGTATAAAAAACTTATCACGTTTAGTAAGTAAACAAATTTCAAATCATCTTGGCACAATTTATATCTGTAATTCGTGTTTGCTTCACTTCCCGAGTCAAGAAAGATTAAATAACCATAAAAGTCATGATTGTGCTCACATCTGCACAAGTTTACCTAACGGAGATAAATCTAAAAGGGATTGGTTTGATCAACCAACACCAAATGATAAACTGAAATTTGTAAATTTTCAGAAAAAGCTAAAAATACCTTTTGTTATCTATGCCGATTTCGAAGCATTTTTGAATCCAATAGCCACATGTTCTAATGATCCTTCAAAATCATTTACGCACAACATTCAGAAACATGAGGTGTATAGTTTTGGTTACTATATCAAATGTTCGTATGATGATAGTTTATCTAAATATGAAACGTATAGTGGACAGAACTGTGCACAAGTGTTTATGGAACGTTTAAAAAAAGATCTTAAATCAATTTGCAAAAAAAATATAGGAAAAAACCCAGTTTCATCCAATAATAAAAATGTATCAATGAGTCCTCTTTGCTATGTTTGTGAATCAGAATTAAATGAAGATATAGTTAATGTATATGATGCAAATACAGGTCATTTTAAAGGAATAGCACATGGAATATGCAAATCCAAGTTTAGAATTCCCCGACATGTTCCAGTTATTCTACACAACCTAAGTCATTATGATGCACATTTTATTGTGCAAGCTCTCAATTTTGATGATGGGGCTATCGAAGTGATCCCACAAAACAAAGAAAGATACATTTCATTTACAAAAAAATTGAAGTTAGATGATCATACTGTGAACTTAAGATTTATAGATTCATTAAAGTTCATGCCATGTAGTCTAGATCAGTTATCTAAAAATCTTAATGATGATCAATTTTGTGAATTAAAAAGAAATTTCCCCAATAAAAGTGATTTTATACGCTTACGACGCAAAGGTATATATCCTTATGAATCAATGACCTCATTTCAGAGTCTAAAAGAGACCTCTCTTCCAGAAAAAAGTGCTTTCTATAGCTCTCTTACGGATTCAAATGTTTCAGATGATGATTATAACCATGCTATAGACGTTTGGAAACATTTCAATTGTCGTACAATGTCTGATTACTCTGACTTATACCTAAAGACTGATGTATTGCTTTTAACAGATGTATTTGAAAATTTTAGAAATCTTTGTATTTCTACGTACAAGTTAGATCCTACCCATTACTATACAGCACCGGGATTAAGTTGGGATGCAATGTTAAAACATACCAAAGTTGAATTAGATCTACTTACTGATTATGACCAAGTTGCTTTTATTAAATCCGGTATCAGAGGGGGTGTATCTCAATGTAGCAATCGTTATGCAAAAGCAAATAATAAATTCATGCAAGCCTATGACAAAGAAAAACCGAGTTCATATCTAACGTACCTTGACGCAAACAACCTTTACGGTTGGGCAATGTCTCAATTTCTACCCACAGGAAGTTTTCAATGGGTCAGTCCAGATACCGATTTCAATGTGTCAGATACATCTAATATTGGTTATATATTAGAAGTCGATTTGGAATACCCTGATCATCTTCATGATTTTCATTCTGATTTTCCATTATGCCCCGAAAATATATGTGTGGGCAACACCAAAGAAAAGAAGTTAGTACCAAATTTAAACAATAAATGTAAATATGTAATTCACTACAGAAATCTGAAGCAATGTATTCAAATGGGGATGAAATTAGTAAAAGTACATAGAATTCTTAAATTTTCACAAAGTGCTTGGTTAAAAAAATACATAGATTTAAATACAAATTTGAGAACGTTAGCTAAATCTGATTTCGAAAAGGACTTCTACAAATTAATGAACAATTCAGTATTTGGTAAAACGATGGAAAATATTGAAAAACGGGTCAATGTTAAATTGGTAACTCATTGGGTCAACAGAGGTAAATCTCTTGGTGCTCAAGATTTTATAGCGAAACCAGAATTTCACAGCTTAGCCATTTTTTCGGAAAATTTAGTAGCAGTACAGCTGCGAAAAACAAGATTATTGTTCGATAAACCATTTTATTTAGGATTTAGTATACTGGATATATCAAAAACCCTTATGTATGACTTTCACTATAACTATATGATAAAAAAATTTAATCAAAACATAAAACTTTTATATACAGATACTGATAGTTTAATATATCAAATTTACACTGATGACTTTTACGAGGATATTAAACCTGATCTTTCATCACATTTTGATACATCAGATTATCCTTCAAACAACGTTCATAAATTTGAAAAACTAAACAAAAAGAAGTTAGGATTTTTCAAGGATGAAAATAATGGGAAAATTATGTCTGAGTTTGTGGGGTTACGTTCAAAGATGTATGCTTTTGAAGTTGATGATAAATTTACAGCAAAAGCAAAAGGGGTAAACAAAAGTGTCACAAAAAAGATGGAAATGACAAATTTTAAATCATGTTTGTTTGATAAAAATGTGCAATTTTGTAGCATGCTTAGGTTCAAATCGTTAAAACATGTAATATTCACACAGAAAATAAACAAAACTTGTTTAACTTACAATGACACCAAGCGATGTATTCAAGCAAATGGGACTGATACATTAGCTTGGGGTCATTACAAACTAAGGTAAATTGTGTAGACTGTATTCCCCATAAGATACCAACAATTCTTATTTTAGAATTTAAGATAAGTATATCTAAATGTATTGTATAAAGTCAATTAAATACCATGTAATTTACTAATTTATAAGTTGTTTGTTTATAATTTAAGATAATTAATCATTGTATAAATATATTGTATATTTACTTAGTATTAATTGTATAAAATAAAATAATCAAATACTAATTATAGAAGTAGAATTTAAGATAATGTAAATAGAGAATTTAAGATAGCCGATAATGTAAATAATATGTTTAGATAGTCGTAATGTACGTATGTGTATGTATGTTTAAGGTAATAAATAAAAAAGAATTGGTACTTAAAACTTTTACCAAATAGTTTCATTCCAAAGACAAACTTTTTACTAAGTAGACGTATTCAAGTTAAAATGTTTCATTTTTATCATCCATTTACTGCTATTGTTGCTGGTCCAAGTGGTTGTGGAAAATCAGTTTTTGTTACAAACTTTATTAAATCCATGAATGAAATTTGTAACACTCATTTTGATCTTATTACTTGGTGCTATGATGAAATGCAACCATTGTACAACCTTAAACAAGTAAATTACCACCAAGGCATACCTGATCTAAGCATGTTTGATGGGGATAAACCACAACTGATAATTATTGATGATCTAATGAGAGAGTCCGATGGGCGTATCGTTGACATTTTTACAAAAGGAAGTCACCACAGAAATTTGAGTGTATTTTATATAACTCAGAATTTGTTTCATCAAGGAAAAGGACAACGAGATATCTCATTAAATTCAAGTTACATCGTGTTTTTTAAAAACCCGCGCGACAAAACACAAATTAAGTATTTAGCACGACAAGTTTATCCAGAACAACCGAAATATTTGGAAGATGCATATAAGGACGCAACAAAAGAAGCTCATGGTTACTTAGTTGTAGATTTGAAACAGAATACCAATGACGTGTGTCGCATAAAAACAAAAATATTTCCTTTTCTAGATAAGTACTGCACTGTGTATGTACCTTCAAAAGGGTTTAAATATGACAAGTTTCAACTAATTTCCATCATTCACAAATGATGCAGCGACGTTTAAAGACGCATAAGGATTTGTTAAATGCATTGCATGTCCTTAAACCAAAATACCGAAAAGCCCTTTTAGAAACTTGTGATGATAAAGCTATAAATTGTATTTGTGAATGCATACATAATGTTTTACAAGGTAAAGTTGATTTGAACGAAAAAGAAAAAAACAAGTTGAAAAAATACAAAAACATATTGCGAAAATTGCTTCGAAAAGGAACAAACCAGATCAGAAAAAAAATTATTATACAAAAAGGTGGTTCATTTTTACCAATAATACTAGGTTCTATTTTGAGTGGATTGGTAAGCTCAATTGTTTAAAAATGGATAATGCAAAAAAAATGTTGCTCATAGAACCCAACTTATTTGAAAAATTGAAACAATCTAACACAACTGATTCACCGCTTTCACGTCTGGATTCCGAAATGCAAAACATATTGAAAAGTGACATGGAGGATCGCAAAAAGTGTATTTTGTATTTACAGACACTCCAACGTTATTTAAATTACACTAAAGAAGATCGACAACCTTTTCATATACCTATTATAAGCACTGATGAAAAAGATAGTATTGAAAGTGACTCCAAGATAAACATTAAAAATGAAAAACATAATGTAAATGAGGCAGTCTCTTCTGAATCATCAGCGAAAGAAGTAAGAGACAAAGAAAATATAAATGAAACACCAAAATCGTTTTATACAACAAATCATATACTGAGTCTTATACCCAAAACATATACAAAAAAGGGTGAGTTATTATTGAACTTGATTTCATCCAATAAAAATAAAATTTTATGGGATGAAACTGGTACCCTACTTATAGACAATAAAAAAATTGCTGGTAGCAATATTGTTGATTTAGTGAATGATTCTTTGAGACCACTTAAAAAAAGTGGGCCTATTGGATGGGAAATATTCATCAAAGCTTTAAAGGATATAAAAGTTCCACTTACTTATATTGGTAACCCAAAAAGACAAGAATTCCTAACTGGATTACAATCGAAAGAACCTGAAACGAAAAATAATACTTCTGTTGAAGAAATATTTTCTACACCAGTAAATAGTAAGAAGTTCGTAAAAAAAATTAGGAGTCAAGTTGAATGGGAGAAATGGACCCCTTATTAGAAATAAACAAAATCTATTATGATCCAGTTAATCCTGCTGGTTATAGTAGTCTTGATAATTTAACGAAGGCTATGAGTGGAAAAATGAGCAGAAAAGATGTAAAGAAATGGTTGCAGTCTCAAGAAACGTATACATTACACAAACCTGTTCAAAGAAAATTTCCGAGAAATCAATATATTTTATCTAATGTAAACGAGTTGTGGCAAGCTGACTTAAGTGATATGAGAACTTACTCTAAGGAAAATAAAGGTTTTAACTATATTCTCTGTGTTATTGATGTTTTTAGCAAGTATGCATATGCTAGGTCGATAAAAAAAAAGAATTCAAAAACAATTAAAGAAAGTTTTGAAAGTATTTTTAAAGAAGCCAACACCACTCCAACTCATATACAATCTGATAAAGGCACTGAATTTGTTTCCAAAGACGTTCAACTGTACCTCAAATCAAAAAATATAAATTACTATACTACTAACAATCCTGATATAAAAGCAAGTATTGTTGAGAGATTCCAAAGAACTCTAAAAACTAAAATGTGGCGTTACTTCACACATAAAAATACACATACATATATTGACATTCTACAAGATTTGATGTATTCTTACAATCATAGCTTTCATTCCAGCATTAAAATGTGTCCTTGTGATGTTAATTCTAGTAATATAATGACAGTTTGGACCAACTTATATGAAAGGAATAAAAGTGAAAAATCAAAAACATTACATCCTAAATTGAATGTCGGTGATCATGTGAGAATAACAAAATACAAACATATTTTCCAAAAAGGGTATGAATCCAATTGGAGTGATGAAATATTTGTGATTTCTTCAGTGATTTTTCGAACTCCAAGAATTGTATATAGTATCAAAGATTTACAGGGTGAAGAAATAACAGGAACTTTTTATGAACGAGAATTACAAAAAGTTATTTACGACCCCACTATTGAGTATAAAATAGATAAAATAATTCGTTCCCGCTATATTAACAACAGACAAGAAGTGTTAGTGAAGTGGAAAGGTTATCCGAATAAGTTTAATACTTGGATTTCAGCCTCTAATTTAAAAGAAATATGAATATTAAGGAAAGTTTTTATTTGACTTTAATAAGTAACAGTTCAATGCAGTATTTTCCAGACAACAAGACCACAAATTTTACAACGAAATTATGTAAACCCATTATATTGGAAGGCGAATGGTGTGTTGGAGTTGTTGAATTTCAATATCCATGTACCATGTTTACTGTTCAAGAACATGAGAACATAGTGTACATCAAAAAAATAATGAAAATGCCAAACGAAAACAATCCATCTACTGTTTACTATAAGACTCATATACCAGCAACAAACTATGATAATATCGATCATATTTTATCAGCATTAAATAACATAAAGGAAAAGTTTAAGTTTCGCTATGATAAAATATCTAAGTTTGTATCGTTTTCTGCAACAGATGAAACACTTTTATCTGTGACATTGTCACCGAAATTAGCTCTACAATTGGGCTTTGAACCAAATAGAAACCTTATTGAAAGGAATTTGGGAAAATGTCCTGCTAACTTACATCTAGGTTTACCATCACAACTATTCCTGTATTGTGATATAGTAGAACCTCAAATAGTGGGGGATGTTATGGCTCCTCTTTTGAGAATAATACCATTAGACCCTTCTAAATATATATATGGAGCAAACAAAATGCATGTATTTTCACCACCTCATTATTTACCAGTAATGCGAAGAGAATTTGATATTATTGAGATGGATATAAGACAAAGCACTGGCCAAAAGGTACCATTCCAATTCGGGACAGTGTGTATTAAACTACACTTTAGAAAAATATAATGTATTCACCACGAAATAATATAACTTGTCCTTATGAACATTACTATGCTCATCAAGCTGGATCAGGTATCGGAGTTGTTTATAAAGGTGCCCCTTATCAAAGAGGTCATGGGATTGGAAGTTTTCTGGGAGGGTTGTTCAGATCAGTTTTACCATTACTATCTAGTGGTGCTAAGGCTATTGGTAAAGAAGCATTAAGTGCTGGTGTGGGTCTTTTGTCAGATATGGTAAATGCACGTCCCATGGAAGATTCAATAAAATCACGGCTTAAAGAAGTGGGAACAAACCTAAAACGAAAAGCGGACGATAGAATTAATAGGATCAACATGTCTGGATCCGGATATATAACAAAACGAAAACTAGCATCTACACTCAGTCCATCACTGACTACGAAAGTGGGTGCTATAAAAAAGTTTACAAATAAAAAAAATAAATCAAAACAAATTAAGGACATATTTTCAATTTAAGAAATGTCTTTCTTACATAGCCATTCTTGTGAATGTATAAAGTCAGAACTGGATTTGTTTGCATTGCCTTCTACTCAAACAAGCATAGAAAGTGGAATATGGATTCATTATAAACCAATTTCTTCTCTTGCTGATGATGGACCTTTAGAATTTCAAGTACCGGGAGCAGGAGATGACTACATAGATTTGTCTCATACTCTTATACATATCAAAGCAAAAGTATTGAATCAGGATAACACTAAGCTGGCTCCAGCTGCAGTTGTAGCCCCCGTAAATAATTGGTTACATTCGATTTTTAATCAACTTGATGTGTATTTAAATCAAAAACTTGTATCACCTCCTAATAACACATACGCTTATCGAGCTTACATAGAAAATTTGCTAAACTATGCATCTCCAGCCAAAACATCACATTTGACATGTGGTCTATGGTATGAAGATGTGGCTGGAAAGATGAATTCCACTGATGAAAGTAACAATGGATTTCAAAAAAGACAAGAGTTTGCTAGTGAAAGTAAAGAAATTGAAATGATTGGACATTTACATGGGGATATATTCAATCAAGAAAAATTTTTGATTAATGGAGTTGATATGTGTGTTAAACTGGTTCGTTCTAGAGAAAATTTCAATCTTATGGCTTCTTCAGTAGATCACAAATACAAAGTCAGTATAACCGATGCAACCTTGATTATTCGTCGTGCTCGAATTAATCCCACCGTGTTACTCGCACATCAAAAAGTATTGGCATCTACACCAGCCAAGTATCCCATAACTCGTGCTGAAGTTAAAGTTTTAACTATTCCATCTGGTATTCAAGGAAAAACCCTTGATAACATTTTTCTAGGTCAAGTACCTAAAAGAGTTATAGTTGGTTTTGTGAATAATGCTGCATTCAATGGGAGTCTGACGAAAAACCCATTCGACTTTCAAAATTACAATATAAACACTTTTTGTTTGTATATAGATGGTCATCAAATACCATCAAAAGCTTTACAGCCATCATTCGAAAGTAATATTTATACTTTGGCGTACCATACATTATTTTCGGGAACAGGCATGCATTTTCTTAATGAAGGTAATGGGATATCCAGAGAGCAATATGCAAACGGATATTGCCTCCTAGCTTTTGATTTGACACCTGACTTATCTGCAAACTCTGCAAATCATTGGAATCTTATAAAACATGGTAGTGTAAGGTTAGAAGTACGTTTTGAAACGGCGCTAACGCAAACTATTAACTGTGTGGTTTATGCAGAGTTCGATAATGTAATTGAAATAGATAAGAACCGTAGTATTTCAGTAGATTATAGTAGTTAAGGAATAATGTCTTAGTTAAGTAATAGTTTTAAGTGTGTACCGACCTATATTAAGTTTTTAATATTTTGTAAAGCTTTTATTTTTCAATAAAATTTAAATCGAAGGATACCAAGGTATTTTATTTATCCTTACTACCCCACTAATAATGGTAAGCATTGTTTATTATGAATGAAATCCATTTATAATCTTGTGTCATTACCATAGAGGTTCATTAATTGTTTTACCTTGTTGTTAAAATAGAGCTGTTAGCAGTCAAAGTACCTATACAACATGAATACGCTTGAGATACAATATTACTTGAGAAAACTTGATTCTAAACTTGAATGCAATGTGTATGCTGCCAACCGTTTGCCAATATATGCAGGTCTACCTGCGTATGTTATAAGCAACTTAGATAGCGATAACAAACCAGGTTCACATTGGGTTGCTATGCACATAGATGCAAATGGTTTTGGACAGTACTTTGACTCTTATGGTCGTCCACCAAAAGGATATCACCGCACGTTTTTAGAAAGGAATTCTAGAATGTGGAATTATAATATAAACCGAATACAAAACGATTTCACTACAGTTTGTGGAGAGTATTGTCTGACGTATTTGTACCATAAGTACCATGGGGCAACATTGAATGATTTTCAACTACTATTCGGAGACAGTACTATAATTAATGATGAAAAATTGTGTGTTTTATTCAAAAAATTGTTTTAAAGACATTAAATGAAATTTAATAATCATGACTGTTTTATTCACCGTACTTATTACTAACCGAACACAACCTGAGTCACCACTTTCAAGCTTATTTGCAACAATAGGTCCTACTACATTAAGTCATTATTTTGCATCAATAGGCCGACCCTAAACAGTTTTCTATTTCGTTATCAGCATTGACTGCCTGTATTCACCGAGCACAACATGAGTCACCGCTGGTGAGCACTGAGCTCAATTGTAACAATAGGACCCTCATTAAGTAATTGTTTTGTAACAATAGGGCGACCCTCATTAGTTATCTATTTCTTTATCAGCATGGTAGTAGAGACGCTTAATGGTTTTTAGTAACTTTTGAATGGCTTAAGATACGTTAAAAAGGATGCTTGCAATCGATCGGGCATGTGCCAAAACCCCCAATTTGACACCAAACTTTTTTTTTTTTTTTTTTTTTTTTAGGCAGCGTTTGCCAAAAATTTGTTCTCATTCCACAAATTCAAAAAATTCAGCACTCATGGAGGCGTTCCACCGAGGCTCAACCCGCGAACCCCTTACTACTAATATTACGTAGGTTCATATTTCAGTATCACATGTAAACTGTATCCAAGGCTACGCGGCAAGCAAAATGTACTTAGAATCACTCTAATTCAAAGTGGGGAAGTGGGATTAGCAGTGAGATCTCGCATCAGGAGTGTATTGTCCCCTGCCTAACCAGGGGCCTTACTGTCTGAATAAACTGATAATCGAGATCGATTTTATTTTTAACATTTGTACCAAGCCTGGACTTCGATTGTACCACTGGTTGACATTTGATTTTAACTGATAATCGGTTTCAAGACAATAAGGCAGTCGGTCCTGTCCAACTCCTTGAAGAACTGGACCAGGACTTTAGGAATCACCCTCACATTATAAACGCGAAAGTTTGGATGTTCGTTGATTCTTTGTGACAAAACTACTGATCGAATCGAGCGAAAATTACATAGATATACATCTAAACATGCGAAGCCGCAGGTTGAAATAGACATAAAATAATTTAAAGCATATTGACGTGTTTTAAAAACTATAAACCGACTTCAATTCCGGGCGCAATGTTCACGCCCGTTACCATGGTAACACCAATGTACATAATGATAACTCACAGTAAGATTTCGGAGTAAACGAAAATATCATCGATGTGTACCATTTTTAGATTAAGTATTTTTTTAAAACCGCTCGATCGATTGATAATATTTAAATGGGACATCCTACCAGGTGTTTTATACACCTAAATCTAAATCGTTTCATACGTCTTCGATTATTAGGTGAACATCATCATCATCATCATCAACCTATATTAGTCCACTGCTGGACATAGGCCTCCCCCAATGAGCGCCATAGCGCCCTGTCTTCAGCTTGACGCATCCAGCATCTGCCAGCAGTCTTTCGCAGATCGTCATCCCACCTGGCCGGAGGGCGTCCTACGCTACGTTTACCGAGTCGCGGTCTCCACTCAAGAACACGTTTACCCCAACGGTTGTCGGTTCTTCGCGAGATATGGCCGGCCCATTGCCACTTCAGCTTGCTAATTCTTTGAGCTATGTCGATAACTTTGGTTCTCTGTCGGATGTATTCGTTACGAATTCTATCCTTCAGAGAGACTCCGAGCATAGCTCTTTCCATAGCTCGCTGGGCGACTTTGAACTGGTGGACCAGCACTACCGTGAGTGTCCACGTCTCAGCTCCGTAGGTCATTACGGGTAGGACGCACTGATTGAAAACTTTCGTTTTCAAACATTGCGGTATGGATGAAGAGAAGACTTGACGTAGTTTCCCAAATGCTGCCCAGCCTAGCTGGATCCTCCTCTTGGCCTCCTTCTCAAAATTGTTTTTACCTAGCTGTACAATCTGCCCAAGGTAAGTATACTCGGAAACAATTTCAAGAAGGTGACCATCTACGACGATCGGTCCCGGAACAATGTGGCCATTGATCATGACTTTGGTTTTATCCAAATTCATGCCAAGACCGATACATCGCGAGGCTGAAGCTAGGCCGTCCAGCATGTGGGTCAGCTCCTCTAGCGACTCCGCCATTACGACTATGTCATCAGCGAATCGCAGGTGTGAGATGTAATCGCCGTTTATGTTAATGCCCTTACCTTTCCAGTCCAGCGTCTTAAACATATCTTCCAATGCGCTCGTGAACAGTTTCGGGGATATGACATCCCCCTGTCTCACTCCTCTGCGCAATTGGATAGGTTTAGACTGCTGGTCCTGTACTTGAACACTCATAGTGGCAGCTTCATAGAGACACCTCAGCACTTCGATGTAACGATAGTCTACTTGGCATCGCTGTAAGGATTCCAGAACAGCCCAGGTTTCGACGGAGTCAAAGGCTTTCTCATAGTCCACAAAAGCGAGACACAGGGGCTGATTATACTCTTCGGACTTCTGTATAATCTGCCTCACTGTGTGTATGTGGTCTATGGTGCCATATCCTCCGCGGAACCCGGCCTGTTCCGGTGGCTGGAACTCGTCAAGTCTCCTGGCGAGACGATTCGTGATCACTCGTGAGAACAGCTTATAGATGTGGCTCAGGAGTGTGATGGGTCTGTAATTTTTAAGGAGAGTTTTATCACCCTTCTTAAAAAAGAGCACCACCAAACTCCCGCTCCACGCCTTAGGAGTTCTCCCACTGTGGAGGACGGTATTGAAGAGGTGTTGTAGCTCCTGTATAACGGAGGCTCCTCCTGCCTTCAGAAGCTCTGAAGTTATACCGTCCTCACCGGGGGCTTTTCCATTTTTAAGCTGCCTCAAAGCTAACACGATTTCGTCTTGACTGATGTCTGGCAGTTCGTCGGTGTAGTGGCGTGTCAGGGTGGCTCTAGAATCAAGGTCATCTCGTCGGGAACGAGGGGCATGTGCAGTGTACAGACGGCCATAAAAATCCTCTATCTCGGCTGAAATCTCCGGTTTCGACAGTACGGTCCTCCCATCGCGCGTTTTAAGCTTCGTTAGGTGGCTCCTGCCAAGCTGCTGAGTGAATACTTTGGACCCTCGGTTTCGCTCTATCGCCTCTTCAATGAGGCGTGTGTTGGAGCTCCGAAGGTCGCGCCGTACCATCTTCGCAATTCGCTTGTTCAGGTCTGACCTCTCTGCCGAAGACACTTGGGTGGTTTCCCGTCTTCTTGTCATCAGATCCAGAGTCTCATCCGAGAGTTTGGACTTCTTGCCAGTTCGCTGTTTTTTGCAGAACTTGATGCCCTCATCCCTCAACGTTTCGACCAGATTGTGTAGGCTCTCGTCAGCGTCATCAGTGGGTTCCAAGGCAACAAATCTGTCTCCGAGTAGCTGCTCGAACTTCTCGGTGCCCGCCATGATTTGGATTGGATTTGGTCGGAGCGTGGACTTCATCAGACGGTGTCTTTCAAGCTTCAAGTTGATATTCAGAGTGCCTCGGAGCATTCGGTGATCAGATCCGGTATTGAACCTGTTGATCACTGAGACATCTCTGAATATGTGCTTGCTATCCGTCATGATGAAGTCGATCTCATTTTTAGTCACAGTGTCGGGGCTTTGCCACGTCCACTTCCTTTGAGGCTGTTTCTTAAAGAAGGAGTTCATTAAGAAAAGTCCCTCTTTCTCAAGGAAGTTGACAAGCATTTGCCCCCTGTGATTCCTGATTCCATAACCATGCGGGCCTATTCGGGATTCATTGCCAGTCTGGATTCCCACCTTGCCGTTAAAGTCCCCCATAACAACGTTGAAGTGAGCCTTAGTGGTGTTGTGTAAGGCTTTGGATATGTCTTCGTACATATCCTCCACTTCATCATCCGAGTGTGCCGAGGTCGGTGCGTAGACCTGAATTACCTTCATGCTATACCGCTTGGAAAGCCGAAGGATCAGGTACGCTACCCTGGTCGACACACTGGAGATTTCTTGAACGTTGCTAGAGAGGGCCTTATTGACGAGGAAACCTACTCCACCCTGGGATGTTTTATCACCCTCACGAAAGTAGAGAAGATGGCCTGAGTCTAGGGTTACGGTGTCCTCCCCCTCTCTACGGACTTCACATAACCCGAGAACATGCCATTTAATGTTCTCTAACTCCACTTCCAACTGCGCTAGATGATGGTCAAGCCTCAGAGTGCGTCCGTTAAACGTTGCCAGGGTCATTTTAGAAAGCGTGTGGTAGCCTGAATACCGGTGATTCTTAGCACCCCCTGCCCCGCCGTTACCATGACCGCTACCATGGCCAGGAATAGCGAGGCGGCCGGGAACTAGGGGCCGATTTTTGGCTGTGTTTTTCATTTAGGGGTAATGCCCATAATCCCCACGCTGGGCATGCGGGTTGGGGATCGCAGTTTGATGGTGGGGTTGATCTAGAGGGGTGCTGCTGCCCACCCCCCGGTATATCCCTTAGTCGCCTCTTACGACACCCACGGGAAGAGTTGGGGTAGTGCTATTCTAAGCCGGCACCACACGGTAAGGTGAACATACATAATAAAAAAGAGATTCCGCCGAATTGAGAACATCTGCTATTTTAAAGTCAGTTAAAAACAGTGTGCATTTCAAGGGCATTCGAAACTAGGAACACTGGAAGCATCATAAATATCCCTTGCTAACGAGTATTGATTGGGTAGTGGTGCAGACGGAAAGCGTCTCTATGCGATGCGGAATACTGACCGTAGTCCCATGAGCGGCAGATGTGGAACGTGCTGCGGTCCAGCCTCACTGCACCATTCGGGGTAGGCTCGCCGGAACTCCGCGAAATCGCCTGGAGAAGACAAACACACTATAAATGGAATGTAATGTAATATTACAAAATAACCTATATCTATATATAATCTATATATACAGGGTTACAGGAAAAATCGTGCTAGATCCGTTAAGAGCGTGGAGTAACCACCATTCCTGACTTATTTCACTATGAAACCCCCTACCCTA
This sequence comes from Eupithecia centaureata, assembly GCA_944547425.1. Lineage (NCBI taxonomy): Eukaryota > Metazoa > Arthropoda > Insecta > Lepidoptera > Geometridae > Eupithecia > Eupithecia centaureata. The sequence goes on along the minus strand of OX155681.1, from coordinate 3,340,094 downwards.
AACTTAACCCATTTCGAGATATTCGACTTTTAATTTTTTTATTGAAAAGTGCCGATTTTTAGGCTACTAAATTTATTTTTGTTTATTTTGTGTATCTTATTATTATTATTATTGCATTTTTACATGTGTAATAAGATGCTTTAGGACGTCAATGATTAAAATAGTGCATAAGTTAATTGAATAGACCGTAGTAGAAAAGTGAAAGTTAGGAAATAAAAAAAAAATTAGAAAGTTTATTTTTCTCTAAGGGATATCTAAAAAAATATTATGGCAATTCTTCGGCAAATGTTTTTAAAAATATCTACGTTTCATCAGCTATCTAACGAGGTATAACAATCTAGGGTTTGTATTACATTTCGTGGAAAAAAAGTAGTTGGGACGCTCCAGGTAGCAGTTCTAACGGTCCCGCGCCTATTGTCCTTCAAGTTCAGACACACCGTGAGAGCGAGACAAGTGACGATTTATGTAGGTATGAATGAAAGAAAAAATGTGTAGAGACCGGTTAGGGCTGGGAATACAACAGGGGGTATTGTTTTGGTTGTCAGTCTGCTTTTGTGCTTCGTACATAGTAGATGTGATATCGTTTTGCTCTTTTTCTCGACTTGGCTGTGATTCTGGACTATTTCTTCTGATTTGTGACTACTATACTTGTTAACCGGACTCTGATTTGTACCTGTGATACGGAAGTGTTGAAGATGACGTCCTACACACCTGAGGAATATGCTGATATGCTTATTTGTTACGGATACTGCGATTGTGTATCTGCGCAAGCTCGCAACGAATACGTAACTCGCTACCCCGGTCGTCGAGTGCCGGATGTGGCCGTTTTTGACAGAGTTTATCGAAGACTTCGAGAATCTGGCTCTGTTTTGAGACGTAATACAGACATGGGTAGACCACGAATTGACGACGAAGAACAGGACAATGAGATAGTGCAACGCTTTCGAGCGGATCCGACTACTTCCACTAATATTGTTGCCCGTGATCTGGGACTTTCGCAATGGAGAGTGTGGTTTACAGTGCATACTGCTGGCCTATACCCATACCATTACACGCCGGTACACGTTATTGAAGAAGGAGACCCCGCGAGAAGATTGGACTTTTGCAGATTTATGCTAAATGCTGACGTAGAAGACCCAGATTTTCTAAGAAATATCTTGTGGACGGATGAGTCCAAATTTGATAAAGATGGCATAACTAACTATCACAACGCCCATTACTGGGCCCCAAAAGCACTAAGGAATCCCAATAAGAAAAGAGTGAAGGGGTCCCAACGAAGATTCAGCGTGAATGTGTGGATGGGCATTATCTCCAATCATTTGATTGGACCTTACTTTCTACCGGATAATTTAAATGGGGAAAGCTACGAAAATTTCCTGAGAGCAGACTTGAGTGATTTGCTGGATGATCTGCCACTCAACCTGATCAGGGACATGTGGTTCCAACACGATGGCTGCCCTGCCCATTTCAGGAGAAGTGTCAGAGACTGGCTGGACACAAATTATCCAAACAAATGGATAGGACGAGGTGGGCCGTTGCCATGGCCAGCAAGAAGTCCGGACCTAACCCCCATGGATTTTCATGTGTGGGGGTGCATGAAAAGTCTTGTGTACAGCGAGCCGAATCCAGTTTCGTCTGTGGAAGACCTAAGAGAAAGGATTGTGGATGCAGCAAATAAAATGAGGACCACGTTGACCACTGGAGTAGTGAAGACTGGTCTCCGTAGAAGGATGCGACAATGTATCAGAAATAGAGGCGGCCATGTTGAACATGAACTGTAGAATAAGAAAAAGTTGTGTGAAAACCTTTAATAAATGACATTTCATGCTTACCTATTGTTTTACTTTTACTTTTTAGGGCTAAGTATAAATTTTCTTCTCCACTGTCGCCTATAAAACTAATTTTTTTTCAATGCAATTGAATAAAACCCTAGATTATTATACCTCGTTAGATAGCTGATGAAACGTAGATATTTTTAAAAACATCTGCCGAAGAATTGCCATAATATTTTTTTTAGATATCCCTTAGAGAAAAATAAACTTTCTAATTTTTTTTTTATTTCTTAACTTTCACTTTTCTACTACGGTCTATTCAATTAATTTATGCATTATTTTAATGATTGACGTCCTAAAGCATCTTATTACACATGTAAAAATGCAATAAAAATAATAATAAGATACACAAAGTAAACAAAAATAAATTTAGTAGCCTAAAAATCGGCAATTTTTAATAAAAAAATTAAAAGTCGAATATCTCGAAAAGGGTTAAGTTTAGGGTAGGGTGTTTCATAGTGAAATAAGTCAGAAATGATGGGTACTCCACGCCCTTAACGGATCTAGCACGATTTTTCCTGTAACCCTGTATAATGTCTGTGTAATGTTGGACAACTCTGCCCTCCTCGTTAGCAAGAGGGCAGTAAGTCGTCAATTTTGGTGAATTGAGTTAAATATTGCTTGAGAATGCCCATTTAATGCTCTTTTTTTGTATCTAGGTTTCATAGCTCTATGTCAACTGATGTGGCGCGGTGGACGAAAAAAATAAAGCAATATAACTTTTATTTTCATTTGTCTACGACTTTAATGAGCGCTCTTCGCATAAAACATAGAGTGAGTAAGTACTTAGGTGTTTAGGTCTTAATTTATCACAAGATCTTGCCTACAACCCTTGTTCAATAACAGACATTTATGGCTCTCTTTATGATGGCGCTATGGCGCTCATTAGGGGAGGCCTATGTCCAGCATAGGCTAATGATGATGATTTATCATTCCTGTAATTCGCACCTAGAAAATGATTCCGTTACGAAGAAGACTAAATATATGAGATTTAAAACCAACTCGTGAAATATTTTCCCGAAATGTGCACTAAAATTAATTGAAGTTTGGATTGTACCTCTGAAGAATGGAGTATCGAACTAAGTGTTCATTCGAGATAAAAATCAAATAGGTACCTATCTTATTATATGGGAACTGTGATCTACACAGACATCTCGCATGGGAGTGTGCTGGGCATTATCCTCCTGTCTAACCAGGCCCTAACCAGCCCAGCGCCTTGAAGAAACGGAGCAGGTTTTTTGATAATTGATAGTTACGTTTCAGCTTTTGTAAGGGTGTGGACAGGGTTAATTAATAGGTGGTAAATAACCTATGCCTTGGTCCGCTTTCTCGATTGCGCGGATCGTGATAAATTGATAAGCGAGTCGTCGCGAACGAGACCGGCCACCGCTAACTCGGTACTTGTTAGATAGATGTTAATTAGTCTCGAGTCCATTTACAAGCATCTACTTCATTCAAGCCTGGCAGTCATTGATATCGTTCCATTCAAGGCTGACGATGATGTCATGAGTCTTCAGGTGTCAAAATCTTCCGTGAAGATGTCAATGAAATGACAAATGTTTGGTGGCGAATCAACAGAGACTTGTTTTGTTCATCTTACAAGTATAAGTACCTACTTCGACATAATAGGAAATCCGGTTATTAAAACGTATAAAATAGCATCCCACACGTGTTTCTATTCTCCTAAAGATTTCCATTCAAAAGTCAAGTATAATTTTAAGTTTCCTCAAACAAACGCGAACGGAAGCGTGGGCATCGCAATCAAACCGCTTTCGTATCGGAATTCCCACCAAGATTTATTCGGTCATCGTTAAATCTTACTTATGTATTTTAGGGCAAATCTACTTTAAATACCTATTAATTTTGATATTACATATTTTGATTTTGTTTTATTTTAAAGACGGATGTTAAGTCAGAGTCTTACTAGACTTTATCAAGGCGACACCTCACGTGTCACGCACGGTATAAAAGAAACATACACAACAATTTCATTATGCCTTTTAGCGGGTTAACTACGAACCTAATTTGTGTTGAAAGAACACCACTGTTTCATTGTAATGGTCGCAGGAGATGCACGCGTCTAAAACCGCTCTTACCCTGAAGTAGTCCCTCGTTAAGCGATGAAACTATTTAACGTGGTGTTCTTCCAACACAAAACAAGCTCGTTCATAGATAGCCCTTTAGAATCATAACCAATTCGTCAAACTACAAAAGTTTTTATAGTAAAATGCCCTACGATGCGTTGCCTCACGTGCATCGTTAAAGAGTTAATTTTATTTTATTGAAGCTCTAAGTATATGCCAATTTTACTGGCCATCATAGCGTACTCTCCAACCTAAAAAGGCTTCACTTTGTACGGTCTGGCGTATATAAAGTGTAAGTACCCGAAGAGACTTCTCATGTATTAAGATTAACCCATATAATAGCTGTTTGACGTCAGGTCAGAGGCCTTCCCCAACATTTACCATATCATCCTGTATAGTGTAGTTGTCTGTGTTTGCTTTGTCACATACTCCGTTCCAATTCACCTTTCGCCGATCGTCTCGTCACCTCAATCCAACCTAGGTACTCTAGCATTCAGTAAATATAAACAGCCTCCCACACATAGTATACAACAGTGTATCAGCCTGTCTGTGTGCTTTGTCGTATCCAGCATTTGACCTTTAACAAATCCTCGCTTCACGTCATTCTAGGTACTATAGCCTACAAGGTACTCCAGCATTCAGTAAATGAAAAGCCTCGCACACAAAGCAGGTGGGCTGTAATACGTGGAAGCGTTTCCGCCGCCCGGCGCACGTTTCCTGCCGTCCGGTTCTGCGGCAATTGTGATGCTAATACCGCTCCCATTATGTCCATCAGCAGCCAATAGCCGCTGACGAGAGGTAATTACCCATTCAGCTTCTATTCATCAGTTCAATGACGGTGTCGCTAATCGTTGCCTTGATCGTTTAGATCTGTCGATGAGATAGGACTTAGGTGCTGTCTCTATGTTCTCGTTTTCGGAGAGCTTTTTTTTATTTTAGATATACTTTTCATCATTACTGTATTTTTATTCGTTAAAATATATAAAAATGTATTATTGGTTTGACCACAATTCTCGTGAAAATGATTTCATATAACTGCCCTTATAAGAAAGCAATCAATCAATAAACTATAAAAGAATTTATTTTCATCCAACCACGCTCAGCTATACTGAATGATAAGAGAGAGCAATAAATTACGCAAGTTGAGGTCATAGGCGTGAAAGTAAGTCTAATGGCGTCATCCACGGTATCGCTGTAATAGTCCGAGTCGTGTCTGTCTATTCGCCATTTTCATTAAAATGTGACCGTTTCGCAGGCTGTAGGCATAAGGCAGGCTGGGGGCATCACGCAGGCGCGCGGGGCGCGGAGGGGGCGCATCGATCCGGTGGGTGACTCACCGCGGCCCATTCATCCGCCGCACTCAATGAACCCGCGCCCCCGCACCCCGCCGCCAGCCGCCGTGCCACCCCGCGTCCTCGGTAGCAAGGACTCCATAAAATCCGCCCTCGCCGCGTGAACCCAATCCTTCAGCCTATTACTCCCACATTATATACGTGTTCGTTTCGTACTCGCCCAAGGCCCGCTCGGCTCCCACTCCTCGCCCACGCGGCTCCCTCCATTTACGTAATACCATTTTTTTAATACATTTTAGTCAGACAGCATATAACACGCAAAAAAAAGTGGCGTGCGAGATGACCATGATATGGTCTAAAATTAAGAAAATTTATTTCGTAGAATCCAGATTACGTGTTCCGACTAAACAAATTTTCCGAAAAAACTCCCTTAAAAACTGTAACTACCGATTTTGGGACAGACGATATTTGTACAAAAGCTACATAGCTTAAAGCATGAAAGTCGACATCAACTTTTATCAAGTAGTTATGTAATAGAAATGTGCATCGTTAATCTACAAACAACACGCTAGACACCCTGCACAATTTTTACCAAGTTTTATGAAAAGATCCTATAGGTTGTATAGGTTGAGTCCAGAGCCGCGTCGGGCCGGGGGCTGGGTGGAGTAGGAGGCAGGGGCAGCCTTGGCCCGCCCGCGTCCTTCCTGCACGTTTACCAACAACCTTGCGCGAGCTCGCCTCATTATCGAGACTTACCCCGCCTCGTCCATTCATATCACTTATTGAGGCAATCATTTTTTAAGTTTACAATAAAACATCTCATTCCTTTGATCTACGATCAAGTCTGACCAAAATTCTTTGTAGGATGATATAATAGTATAGCTAATGTGAATGGTACCAAGGAGTTTCTCAGATGTTAAAGCCAGTTGGGATAAATTGAACTAATTCAGAGGTTGGTGGCCGAGTAGTAAAATATGATTGCACATGAGCCTCTATTGGCTCTACGTTCTAACTAGTCGTACGCGCTGGGTCAATTACATCTATTAAACAATTTAGAGATGAAAAGCGAACAAAGTTGCAAACCATCGACTTGCGAATAAACAGGATATCAAAGATCGCTTCGGATAATTCAGGGTTCCACGATATATGCCATGAATCAAGGTTTTTCTTCAAACCACTGCTTACAAAACAACCATTTCTGAACGATTCTCAGAATCTTATCTGGTTAACATCAGTAAGCTGCTACGATTTCTGGTTTTCTTGCGTTTTATTTCCAAGCAGTTAAAGTTGAATATACTTAAATCGTTTATATTCGCATATAGCAGATTCTGCTGATTTTAATCGTTTCCTGTGGCTGAGATTGTTTGAAGAGCAAGTGATTCTTTTGATAGTTTTGATACTGCTCAAGAGTTAAACGTATAGGTAACTTTTTATTTTAAATCGGTTATTTCGTAAGTATTAGTTGAAAGGTTAACAGGTTTTGTTAACACAAGCTCCGGGAACATAACAGGGAACGGATTGACGTCACTGTGGAAACGGATTCTAAGAACACACACAAGTTCAGGACGGGCGTAATACTAAAATAGATTTTCATGGTGCTAAATTATTCAGGTTTGTGTGCTTTGTGGAATTGCTTAAAGATTAAACAATCATCTCAAGCATTAAGATCGAAGTGCCTAATCGTGTCAAGACCCTTGCGACTTTGTTCTGGTCATTATGTGTGGTCTTATAAAATTGTTGTGGATAACAGGGTCAGTTCATTGTGTCGAATGGTTTATAAATAACGGCGGTCAGCGCTAGTTGGACTAATTGAGGGCCAGCTCGATTTCGAGCTGATAATAAGAATGGCGCCAACGAGCGGCGGCGGCGGTCCTGATAATTCCTGATAAACAGTACCGTATCGACCAAACAAAACTAAATACCTACCACAAGCCGCCAGTTCTCAAACTTTTACCAAAACAAAAAAAGAGGAAACCGAATCCTGTTGGTCGTCAAACCATAAATAGAAACCTCGTCGACCTTATACCATTTCGGTATAACAAGCTAGTTACTCTTTTATGCGAGCTCGCCGAGGCATAAATAAAATAGAAATACAATGCAAAATTGTAATCCACAGTTTGGACAATTACATCACCACATAAAAACAGCCAATGCCAATGCTACGCCTTCGAATATACGGATTTAGGTACTTGTACACGATGTTTATTCCATTCAAAGATTTTGATTTATCAATCGATAGTAATCTTTACGATAGTTGTAAAGTGTGGTAGGTATAGCGATGACTCAACCGTTCATAGAGGAAATGCGCACATGAAAATGTTGAGTTGAACTAAAACTAAATAATTCCAGTGCTATCCAGTTTAATTCCTTCCCTTTCACATTTGGTTTTCGTCTCGCAGAGCATGTTAGCGCTAACCGTCCCAGATGCTGACTATTTCCTCCATCATCGTAGTATTATAAGATCCAAAAGGTTTACATTCGCGGATCGCAACATCCTGTTGTTCAGAAGCAAAGCACGTGCCATTTATTATGTCTGCTTGAACAACATCCAGGAAACGGCGGATGGAATTTCTACAGATTCGTTTTTGATGAGGATTTCTGTTTGATGTGCCGTCTGTTTTGATTTTTTTGTTGCATTCCATGACTAAATGAGCTCCTGTAGTGTGCAACTCCCTGGTGCGCTAACAAACTTATTTTTCTATAGCAGATATTTATATGTTTGCTCCAAATTGGTTGTGGCTTTTAGATATCGGAGTCGTTATGATGCTTCCTTCATAGGCTAGTTTCTCAAGTGAGTGTTTCTATTACAAACTTCCTTCCTGCTATTAGTGAGGTGAAATTATGTTCTACTAGATCCTAACGAGTGTTATTGGTACTTATAGGAGGCGATGATGAATGCGTCCGTCACATTATAGTTTTGTACACGGTTGGAATTGGCAGGACGTGGTGAGTGAAACGGGAACTTATTAATAAAATTGCGGCGCTCTTCCGTCGCCGTCGGACGGGCAAAGCAGCGCGGCGCATCCGGCATGCCAGATCATCCAGTTTGTGCAGCGCTACCATTTATTATGGCCCTCTCGAGTTTCTTTTCTTGTATCCTATTACCGCTTAGAATGCGCCTCTAAGAAACTACTACTGGGATAAAAACGGTGGATCTTGCGCGTAGAAGTGGGCTCCTCAGCTAATTCTATCGAAATCTGATTTCCGAGTCGAAATCTGACACAGATTCGCGGAATTTTTTGATGCATTTTCGTGCAAATTCTACTTTATAAGGAGTTGGTTTTGCACGAAAACGAATCAGAAAGTTCGGTTTTAGTTTTCCGAGTAGCCGTAGGTGTTGGCTTATTGATTTATGAACATCCTATTAGATTAAACGTTCATCTATTCCCAGCCTACCATACCTACCATACCATAGCCATGCCTAATCAATCGACGATTCTCTGGACCCACTGAACAAGAGAACAATAGAGCATTTATTGACAGGCAAAGACGCGGAATCATTCAAAGTCTTCTTCAAGCAAAGGCACAATTCTAAGTACATAGATTCGAATAAACGTCGCTCGTGGCGATTTAATGTATCGTCTCGCATTGAGGAGCACAATAACTATTCGACTTCCTCTCCCACGTTGAGTAGCGGATGCTCCGTCGCGACCTCCGTCTCGGCTCTTGGACCCTCCTGCATTAAATAAGCGATTTGCGCCGGTCCTTTTAAAACGACATTCATATTTTAGCAGCGTAATTTTATCCTGGGCTTTTGGAGAAATTCATAGAGAAGAAAAAATGCGTTTTTAAACTCTTTGCTTTTAATAAGTAATTTACTGGCAAGAATGGTTTACTTGATAGGTGACCTATGTCAGATCACTGAAATTACCTACATTTAGATTCTTTGAGTGACTAGGACATTTGTTTAATTGCATGATTCTTTTCCAAAAAAAGTATTTTTAAAGTTCATTTCATGTACTCCATACTTCTTAAATTTACCTTGGCTTTCCAGCCATTATTTTATCAACAATCTACATATTTTGAAATATTCACAAATTGTCTGTTATATATGTAACTAGCGACTCGCCCCAGCTTCGCATGGTTTTATTATACATTTAAACCTTCCTCTTTAATCACTCTATCTATGGAGAAAGAGACTTTGTTTTATACTATGTAGTGATATGTAACAGATGATTTGTGAATATATCGATTTGACACAAATTGATATATTCACAATGATGTTTAAATCCCAGGATTTCAAAATCCTGAAATAGACTTTATTTATTAGAAACTATACTATTGTTTTTGTTCGTATGGGAACGAAACAACGGATTTTGATGCAGTTTTTTTAATAGATAGAATGATTCAAGAGGAAGGTTATAAGTATTATAAAACAATGCAAAGCGGGGGCGGGTCGCTATTTCATAATAAATAATTATTTTCATATTTTTTGTCTCTTCATTAGTCATCCAATTTTATTATGTTTATGGGTTCTTTATTTAAACTGTTAAATTAAATACTTTGTTTTAAATTTAGGAAAATAACCTGTTGAAAAGTGGGCTGGTTTTTGCATTTACTTTATAATATTGGAAAAAAAGGTTATGGAAAAAAAATTGTGGATATATTTTTATGCATTTTGTTAGGTATTTGAAAGACAACCACATTTTAATGTGGTATATACTAGTATATACCTAGTCATTTCGCACCCCTAGAACAAGACAGCGCTAAGTCGAAAAACTACTTTTTTCAGAAACGACGAAAAACCGTTATCTGCTTTTGTATAAAAGTTATTGACAAAGTCTTGAATGTTTTATGTAACGTATCCGATGTGAATCATTATAATATGGTTCATTTCCCTCAATAAACGTCGAGCGAGCAATTACATGCATTTTTCGTTTTAATTCTCTGTTGTGTAATAATCTCATGAAATAAATATGAAATATTTCCAGATACGTCCTTCTTATTGAATAATTATGAAATAATGTTCCATTTTTTACCAGTTATTGGATAACTTTAAATATAAAATAAGGAACTATTTGACTTTTTTTGAGGAATTTTTCTATGGTTTGTAAAATAAAAGACAAAATTACCAAAAGGAGAATTTCATTCAATTTTTTTTAACTAAATCAATATCATTATTCAAAAACTAGTAATTATTTAAACTTTAAAAGCCGAAAATAAAAAATATTGATGTCTCTATTTGAAAGCAGTATACAAGTAAGAGCCTTAATTTTTGTAATGATGTATACCTTTACATTGGTTTGATTTCTTGTGTACGCCTGACGATGTACTTCTCATTGCCTTTCTTGGGTGACGAACTCCCAAAACTTTGTAAAATTTCCTTCCTGTGGGTTCCATCTATTTTTGCTATGCATCTCATTTATCGTCACAAGATTGACGGATCTGACGTTCAGCGATCTGTTTTAAAAAGTTTCATACAGAAACATACCTACGCCTTCTCATATCTTCTATCGCTAATCGCTTAATAAAGAGTTCCAGCCACAAGGATTTCGTTTCATTTTTATTTTAAGAGGTGGATTGCTTGTTGTCTCAGTGGTACTGGCACCAGGAGATTGTGCCTGTGTAGCAGAAGGTTGTATTGGAGCGGTGCAGTTGTTGCTGCTGCTACTTGGAGCTTGATGACGATGATGAACTCTGACTCCAATACACAATGCTCAAGCAGGAAGTAGAAGAAATTATTCTATTGACTACAAGGGGCCTATTGTTTTGTTTAGCAGGGAAAGTAAAACAAAGGTCTAAATCTGAATCATCTATAAAATCAAATTCATCACTCGGGTTAAATGACGTATAAACCGGTATTTCTGTAATCTCCTTATTTTCTGACAAATCACGTCAAGATTCTGCAACGACTATTACTTCAGCCACTGGTAATGCAATGTTTGATGCTGCCACAGTGGTGCGTTCAGCATCCTTTCCATATCTATTTCTTGAACAGTTGACAATTGCCTCTATGGTTACCTACTCCAATTGGCTTTTCGAGCAGCAGCAGGTCGTGACCCTTCATCATCTGCCATACAATGAGATAAAACTAATTAATTCCAAAATAGAGCACTATCTGGAAAACATGTTTTGGTAGTCCTATTATAATGAAAAAATACTGCTTAAAAAGGTTTTTATTGTTTTAAACGACTATTAAAATGAATTTAAATTAATTAAAATTGATTTAAACTGATTTTTGAATAAACTATAGCCAATTTTAAATATGCCATCAATAGAGCATTATTTAAGAAATTGTTAGTTAGTTGAACAATATGGAACTATTTTGGAATAATAAACAAAAATTTACATACCTTCGTTAACAATACCGCCGTATTTCGGAATACTAGTAAAACGCCAACCAGGAAAATTCTCCAACACGGGATTATCACTAAATAACACACAGAATTTGTCTCAAAAATTTCAATGACACCAGAGTATTCCTTAATAATTTTCTCTTGCGTATGAGCAATACGATTTTTTAAGACGGTGGCCATGTTGCAACTAGACATAAATTCGTATTCGTGGTATGATTTTTCACCTATTTGTCACTAATAGCGACGTACATCTCCATTTCTTGGGCGTCTGTGTGAATATAAATAAGTCTGTTTTAGTGGTATACGCGTTAAAACTTTGCGGATTCAAATTTGCAATAAAGTCGATTTTGAGATTTTTCGACATAATTCCGTGTTGTTCTAGGGGTGCGATTTGGGTAAAGCTGTTTTGTTAAATAAACAATTGATTCATTCATTCCACATAAGGGAACAAAAAACATCATAATTTATGAATAAAGGTACCTAGTAATTACCAGAAAAATCAACCACTGTTATTAGGATTGTCCGATTAGACAACTAACAATTATTTAAATTGTGAGAACAGCCATTGTTTAAATTATTTGAGATATCTTTTGTTTCCCAATTAGGTATATGTAGACTGAATTGTTTTTCAAGTTTTCAACAAATCATTTTTGTACCTAAGTAGGTGGTTAAAAGTTCCTAAGGGGTAGTAATTTGTAAATATTATGAGATACATGATACAGACCTTTCTACATTTTGTAATGTATCATGACATGAGCTTACGTAAAGCACCTTTTCATTGCGATGATGATTAAATCAATAGCAACAAATTATTAATAATTATAAGTTTTCTATGGTTACCTACTAATGTGAGATTTAAGCGCTTCAGATAAGATCAACCAGATATTATTGTCTATTGTGGATTTGAAATCAATAGAGTACAGAAACTTACCCTCAAGACAAACAACTTGCACAGCGTCCTGCTTGAGCCTCTTCAGCAGGATGCCGTGCACGGAGTCAGGGTCTCTAGCGCCGTCGCCGTAGAGCACGAAGATGCCGCGCGTGCGGCAGTGCGCTATCCGGGCCTTCAGCTCCTTGCACTGCACCGTCGACGCCAGCTCGATCTTCCCCGCAGCAAGCCGCCGCAGCATTATACTCGGGATCGAAAAATTCACTGCGGAACGGATATGAGACACCGAATACTCGTTCGACCCTCGACAGTCTATCAGTATCGTGTCCCGCTCGTCCGAACGCAGCTTCGCCAGCAGCCATTCCTTTGACACCAGGTCAAACTCGCATTCGGAATCAGTAGGCATCTTGATCTTTGTATTCCTGTGTTTACACTACTGCGATCCTTATTCAGTCTCGCCTGTTGCACTATCGCATGTAAATCGTCCCAAATGATGAATTCACAAACACTGACATAGTTGTTGTCACAGGATATTCCGTCTATATTTTTATAAGTATTCACTAGAATTACTACAAGCCATTTCTAAACAAAAACTGGTTTTTCTGCCCACACCACACAAACGAAACGAACGGGCCAAGCGAGCAGCGCTAGGCAGCGGAGTAGTAAAACGCTACGCTTCGAACCTCTTTGCTACCAAGCTACCACAGACGTAAAAGGGACGAATGCAAGCTACCAACCAAACAAAAGCAAAACCAAACGAAAAACGAATGAACGACAAAAACATCTTCAATGGCAAGTGCTGCCAACTGTGCGCTGATTCTTCTTCTTGATCGCAATAAAAAATAATTTATTTTAACTAAATTATTCGAGTTGATATAAATTTCTGCTTGTTTTTCTTTCAACTAGTATTAAAATTATAATGTTTATTAGAATAGTTTTATCTTTATTTGTTTCGCCTGGTGTGTCTTTTCACCCATTTTCTACGATCCTAAAAGGTTTACACTGGTAGTTTAGGGTACCTTTTATACAGGTAGCTGCATAGGGTAGCTGCTTTGCTGTATGCAACACTGGAAAAGACCGAATGTAAGAATGAATGGGTTTAATTTTTTTTTAGTTTAATTTGTCCATTTATTATGAACAGGCGAAAGCCATTACAGCCATATTACCTTGTCTGATGTTTATTTTATATTCGTTACACGTCTTTACTGATCAGCCATTTTTCCGGAAGTCTGAATTAGTTTAAAATTTGGTGGGATGGGATTCGGATCATGATGGGAAGGAAAGGATGCCACACACGTTCTTGTATTAATCGCACTGCAGTGGAGTATCTAAGTGGGGTAGAATGGATGTCTGTGGGCACATTTTTACTACTAGCTGAGCCCCGCGGCTTCGCCCGCGTGGAAATTCATGTGTTAATTAGCGAACAGTATGAATATTGAATATTGATAATAATACGATTTATGTAGTGTAGAACACATGCAATAGATTATGAAAGTATCTCAGGGTTTTTATATTTTAAAGACGGGCGGCACGGGGAGCGGACGCGCGCTTTGTGTTTTCTCTTCGTTAAAAAATACAACAACAAAAATTAAAATTGCGTTTATAATTTTTTTATTTTATTTGTTTTTGATTTTATTGGTCGAGCTCGTGCCGGTAAGGTTTTGATTGTTTCGCAATTACCAATAGGGAGGCAGTCCGTAAGTCCAGTGACAAGAGATAGTAGAGAAAGGCTCAGTTTTTCACTTTACTTTTGGAGGCAGAAAAAAGTAGGTATTATCTAGCTATTTAAAAATTGTTAGTTGCTCACTTTAAAAAGAAATACACAAACTTGTGTTTCTGACACTAAATATTTTGTTAAAGCTTACTTAAATCAACATGAATCAAGTTACATTATATTTATTAATTCGTACGTGTTTGATTACCTAAATAGAGGCCAATTTTTTTTTTGTTTTTTTTTTGAGTTAATAATATGCGAATCAGTGTTTTTATTTTCATATAAATTTATTACACGAATGTGTCATATAGAGGTAAATTATATGATGAATTATTTACATTGTTGTTTTATGAGTGAATCGAACAATAAAAATATTTTTTCAAAGAAACTTGGCCCTTTTGACCCGCTATGCCTTTGTGTTATTCTAGAACTACTGTCGAACTACCTCATCAAATTTCATGTAGAAAGAAAGCCAAGTTTTTGCGAAGATAGGTACATGGTAGTTACAAGCATTCACTCACACAGACTTTCACATAAAATTGGGTGGGATCATTATGATTGTCAATGGATTGTCTTGTCAGCGCATGAGCACAGTCACTGTCCAAGTGCCAACTCTGTCAACTGTCAAATTGTGGAGCGAAAATATCGCGAAAAGAATCAATCAAAGAAAAGCAAGCAAAAATTGTATTGTTAAAATTGTTATTAAATTCTTTCAATGGTTTTTTAGATTATTCACGTACCTAGTTTCGGAGTAAGAACAATCGAAAATGGATGAATTATATGAAAACTTGGAAAATTATAACGAAGAGACAACAATAGCAGAGGTAGAACGGTCAAAATCTGCTAAGTAAGTAGAGGATTTGTGAATTTTACTGACGCTGCTGTTTGCTTGTTTTAGTTACGAGATGAGAACAAGGAGCTAAAGTTAAAGCTGGAGGAATATGGTTCGGCTATGGAAAAGTTACAAAAAGTAAGAACACATTCGATATTATTGTATGTATTATTATGCGATGTTACTGACAATTAGCTTGATAGAGGTAGTCTCACCAGTTTATGGGAAGTTCTGCGTAACGCTCTCTTCAATAAATAAAGCTGCAATCGACAATACCTTACCTGAGTTCCACACATTCTGATCAGAAGTGAAAATTGTTGTTATAAAAGTAGATGTTGTAGACCTTAAATTGGTAGGTACCCAATTTAAACCTACAAAGCTAGAGCGATTCCAGTGCACAGTACTTAAAGTCAAAATGTTTCTCCCTTATAGATAACCTGACCTTTATAAATGATTTAATGTTCACTCTGTTAGAAATCTGTTTGTCCTGCAACTGCATAAAGAGTTACCATTCAAACCTGTTCCCACTCTTCCTCCCTCCAATATATGATTTGACAAGTACCCTGTTCCAAGTCATAACAGCGTAATTGATTGATCGATTCTGTTTATGAGAGTGATTTTTAAATTTTGCAAGATCTTTATTAACTACGAAAATTAAAATCAAGGAAGAGAAAAATTAACTAGTATATACAATTGAAACCATTGAGCTAACTGCGGGCGGTTGCAAACAGTCTAAAGGTAGCTCAATTGATCCATGTCAATGCTTGTTACTTTTATATGTAACAACTTTTTTTTTTTATTGTAAATGTTCGAGCGTTTGTCCACTATCTCAGGTAAGTAACAACTGAATGGATCAGGAAATTTTGCTTGTTAAAATTGGCTAAACTTGATTGAAATTTTGTTTTTTAGTTGTCATTTATCTATAGTGACCTGTGTCTGGTGTTAAGAACAGATTAAAATAAAATTGTAGTGTATTTTGCAGGATTTTGACACACTGTCCAAGGACTACAGACAGTTGGAAATCAATTTTTCCTCCCTGCTGAAGACTGCTAAAGCTGAAATTGAAAGAAAGACTATGATGATAACTAAACTGAACATAGAGTAAGTATTCCACTAACATTTTCTTGCACAGTTTGATAGTTTAGGGCTGGCATTGACTGAACGACAAGGTGTGTCATGCTGGCAAAGGATTTTATTAGTGATCAAGTAATTTTGACCTTATTTCAATTACATAGTTTAGAATTTTTGATACTTTATTTTGATAAAAGAAAAAGAAATGATTTTTTCTGATATGAGTTTTCTTTCTATAACAATAAATTATCTTTGTGAAATAACAAGCTCTCACAGTAAAATTCCTTGTTTTATCCAGAAAAGATCAAATGGTGCTCAATTCTATTCAAAATGGAAATGGACCATATCGCAGAAGAAGGATCAATGAAAATAATAATCGGGACACAAGGCCTAAACACCCTGTTAATAGTAATCAAAATACAAATCCTGGGATTGACAACCAGCCTTCCAGTAAAAGGTATGAACATCATGATTTTAACTCTTTATAATTCATAGTTTTCTAAAATGATATGAAATGAAAATTACATATAAGACGATATACACACTACACACATAAGATTGCATTAATTTACCTAACCTAACTAATTTTAATAAAACATAGACAGGTAAAGTACACGTAGAGACTACTTCTATGGTAAACTAACCAAAACAAAAAACACAGGTAAACAGAGGGTACTAAGCAGCTCATCTGTAAGCAGATAGATAAAAGTCAAAACATATATGTGTGAACATAGTATGTCTTCTAGTTCTTCTTGGATGCTGGCTCTGCGTCAGCATAGACGCAATTTTGCCAATGTCGAGTTTTTTTTTTTTTGGGGTTGAGTTTTTAATATTTACAAAAAAGGATTTTGTTAACAGGTCTTGTCAGCTTGATGCTCTAACACAAATAGGGGAAGCTATTTGAGGAGGGGCATTAGTTTTGAGCCAAAAGTTATTTTCTGCTAAGCTTATTTTTTTGCTAAGAAAAATACCTACTATTTTTCTTAGCAAAAAAATACTTTTAAAAATACAATTATTTTGGTGTCAAATGTACATAATTGTAGTGCGTAAGCACTCACGCTCTGGGTAATATTTAAGAATTTTATTATATCGCAAATATTTTCCAACTTGGGCATGACTTGAACCCGCGAATCTTGAACAGTTTAATTTAACTGTGTGATTACGCAAAAACCACCCATCCAAATAGACATATGAAAGCCACTTCAATATGGCCTTCGTAATTTGCACTTGTATGGATCAATTTTGGATGGGTGATTTTTGCATAAGGATTAGATGAACTTCAATGTTTCCCCTGGAGGTGGAGCTAACGGCGCTAGTCAGGTAATCTTTGGAGCAGTTGATTAGCGCGTCCCGTACTGAGGGAAGAGCTGGTTAAGTCCCACCGAAACTTTACTCATATTTTTTAAATTCATGTTCACCTTGTCCTGTTTTAGGATAAGTGCAAATTCCCCTAAAGATAATTTCAACACAGCAGTAAACACTGACCTTCCTTATCCTCCCCCGCGTTCAAATCTTCAAACAAGACTGTTGGACATGGTCAATAAGAGTGTTGGAGATACTGCAATGAGTTCCACTAAAACAGAGGCCAAGGAAAACATTCAGCTCCAAGATGCTCCAAGATCTAGTGCAAAAATTGGGAGTAGAAGAAAATCTATGCCTGCATTCAGGTAAATGTTGGATATATTGCTTGTGTTGGTTATTTTTGTTTCATTTTTGAATTTGTGCTAATATTCATGTTTTTGTTTTAGGATGGATAGTCCTAGGTTCAGCCCTGAAGAAGATGAAGTGGCTGGTACTGAAAGTGGTAGAGAAATAATACCAACTGAGACAACACACTCAAGCCGGTTCCCTGGAAAACCAAATATTGAAAATAAGTCTTGCCTTGAAGCATCAAGGGATCTCAGAACAAAACTTAATAAATATGATAGTGATAATAAGCCAAAGACTCAAGACAGATATGATAGTCACAAATATAAAAGATATCATAGCCCAGACAGGAGGTATCATCCAGAAAGAAGGGGCAGTCCAGATAGTAGAAGATTCAGCCCAGAACATAGAAAAATGAGCGGTGAAAGAAGAAGAAGTAGTCGTGAAAGGAGAATTATTATGTCAGACAGAAGAAGAGTGAGTCCACATAAAAGAAGGGATAGTCCTGAGAGAAGAAAACTGAGCCCAGACAGAAGGAGGGTCAGTGCAGATAAAAGAAGAGTAAGTCCTACCAAGAGAAGACTGAGTCCAGAAAGAAGAAGGGTGAGCCCAGATAGAAGGAGACCGAGTCCCAATAGGAGGAGAAGCAGTCCTGACAGACACATGATGGGCTTTAGAGACCACAGTGAGGAATTTAAGAAACAAGAGTATGAAAGACACAGGAGATTAGTTAGCCCACCAAGAGAGAAATATTTTGATCAGAAACATCAAAGTAGAGAAGTCCAAAGACCTCACGAAGTCCATCTTCCTCAAGACATTGACAAGCACAAACCCCATAGTCAAGATAGATATGCAATGAAACATAAAATTCCAAATGATTTTGAAGAACCAAGCAAAAGAATGAGACTTGACTCGCACCACCAAATTGAAGAGAGGAGCATAGCAGAACCTGACTTCTCCTATCTGCAACATGACATGTCTTGCCAATCACCTGAATTCAATAACTTGGAAGCTCACCCATCGCATCAAATAAGAGGTAAGTTCTCATACTAGACACATAAATAATGAACATGACAAAATCTGATGTTTTAAAAGTTTTAAGTTAAGTGTAAAATATCCTCCAAATGGTTCAAGGATTTCTTTTTCAGAAATTAAGCTCAACGCTACAACCAAGCTAGAGGATCCCAGAAGATCTAGTAACAGGTATTTTTTAAAACAAGATGCTGAAAAACCTGTGCTGACTTCTGTTAAAAGTGACAATATTGATTTGAAAGTCATTAATAAATCAGGGTGGGATATCATTGAGGTGCAAATGCCGGATGCTTTATTGCAAAGACCAGATTCATCTGTTTTGGCTAGTAATTTGCTACAAAAACCAGTATCTCAAGAGTTGAGCAAATCTTATATATCGACCGATAAAGCACTTGAAACCAATTCAAATCGTGATAATTCTTTGCCGGAGGCCCAAGCATTCAATTCAGATGCTATGTCAGGAAAAGCCATAACACCAAATTCCATACAACAGAAAATTTCACCCAAGATAGAAAAAGAACCTGTTCAAAAAGCAGTAACTTCTGATATGCCAGATATCTTACAAGAACATTCAAGTCATTTCAATGACGTGCCTGATACTGCTCCCAAAAAGTCATTGTTAACCGACGATATTGTGAATGAAATCTACATGGACATTGATAATCCCTTAACTAACAAGTCCGAGTCAGAAGAATTATATGATGATTTAGATGTTCTACCTTACGAACCAGCTGTAAATACTGTGGAAGATGCTAAAAGCGTTAAAGAACATACAAAATGCTTGAAAGACTCACAAGCCGAGCACTGTAAAGTCGCGGTTGCGTCTGACAAACATAAAGAAAATAAATTGAGCCCAAAGGTCAAGTGTAAAAGCTTAACCAAGAAGCTGAGTAACGAGACAAGCACTGATGCATCTAAAAAGGAAAACAACGACCATTCTCTAAGTACGAACTCACAGACAAGCAATGATGTACATAAAGAGTTTAAAAAATACGCAAGCAGTAAAGAAATTATAGGGGATTTTGATCTGAGCGACGATGGAACAAGCGACAACACCGATATACAAATACAGAAACAAACAAATATAGTGCTGCTTAATGAGCAGGCGTCAGTTATTGGCGACATTAAAGCTACGACACAAGAACATAAATGTAGCAAACCAGTTCCAAATTCTGCAGGAGAAAATAATGTATCACCACAAGACAAAAAAACAAGGACTAAAAAGAAACCTCACAAACATAAGGACAGCATAAAGCAACCTGAAGATTCAATACCACCACAACATAAGGACATAAAAGCAATTGAAACTACTTCTAAAGAACCGTTTGAAGATAGTTCACTATCAATTGATGAACTTGTAAAAATTAAAGAAAACATACTTAAAGGTCTCGAAGACAGTGAGACACCAGAGTCTAATGAAAAATTAATAAAAAAGAAAGAAACTAAAACATCACCTGAAAATAAAGAACCAGATCCACCAGTTAATAAATCCACTATAATAAATGAAAACCATAATGGTGGATTCGAAGATAAGGAGACCACAGTGTCCAATGAAAAAACAGTAAAAAAGAAAGAGACTAAACCTAAAGCGTCACCTGTCACCACTGAAAATAAAGAACTAATTTCACCTACTGATAAATCCGTTAAAAAGAAAGGAACTAAGCTCAAAGAAACTAAACACAAAACAAAAGCCACATCTGATAAAAAAGGCATACCTGTTGCAGACGAACCCTTGAAAGATATGGAAATCAAAATGGTGATGCCTGTTCACAAAAATACTAACAAACAAAGGAAAAAAAGCCAAGAAGATGCCTCTGCACCTTTAAGTATTAATACTGTTAAAGACAAAGCAAAAGCATCGAAATTTACAGAACTCTTTGGAGATTCTAGCAGTTTAGTTTCTCCTGAAGATTTGGGTTTAGTCCCAACTGTTATTCCTCAAAACAATTACGTCGCCATATTTGAAGACGCCCAAGACGCCACTGATATTGCCGCAATTAAAGCTGCAGTCTCTTCTATTACGATGGAAAAAGACAAAGATGATATGCAATCCAAGTTTAGGTTGGACATAAATTCCGCAGATAAACCCGTTAGATCTCAAGGGTCGGTATCACCCAATCAAGAATCTGTGTCTAAAGAATTAGCACAGTCCGCCGCTCCGTTCCAAACCTCATTATATCAGAATCTTCAGCCCGAGATTATGGATAACGATAATGATAATGTTAAAACAGTTATTATTTCAACTGGTGTCCAACCACAAATATCACATGTCAATGAATCTTCACCGATTGACAGATCTGAGGATTTGCATGTAATGCAATGTGTGAAGCCCACAGTTCTGCAAGGTTTAGGCATGCAAGCACTAGCTACCTCAACCCCACACAAGCTGTGGGACCAAAATGTTCAACTTGAAGTGGGCCCTTCTAGTACGTCGAAATATGAAAGCAAAGATACTAGTGTTGATAAAATCCCTGCAATTAATAATTCAGAAAACACTAACAATTCACAAGTTAATGATGAGCCTGACGTGAAAATATTTATCAAACGACGAAGAAAAGTTTTAAAAAAGAATTGAGTATAATTTGATAAAACTTAAAGGTATTTCCTACTATATTCTATGTATTTCCTTATATATTTTCTACTGTGGTTTTACCAGGATACAAGCTATCTTGATTCTTTAATAGAACCTTGCAATGTGTAAGTTATGTTGATTTTTATGTAAACTAGTAGTATTAGTTTAAACAAATATTGATGATTCTTTCGCTATTATATAGAGAATGATCTTGAAAAGGGCCCATAAAAATTAAAATATTTAAAATATCTTCTAACTATTCC
Source organism: Eupithecia centaureata (assembly GCA_944547425.1). Taxonomy (NCBI): domain Eukaryota; kingdom Metazoa; phylum Arthropoda; class Insecta; order Lepidoptera; family Geometridae; genus Eupithecia; species Eupithecia centaureata. The sequence goes on along the minus strand of OX155681.1, from coordinate 3,318,570 downwards.
AGAGGGATTAGTATGTGCCCCGCAATACTAAATAAAACAGTGTATATATTAAGGAAATAGAAGTAGATTTTAGTTTTTTCTAAAATTAAATATCTAAGTAGATGGGTAGTATTAATTTGTGACGCTGTTTCGCTAAAATGCTACTTTTTGAGTAGATGTATATAGTAAAAACAGATGTGTAAAATATATTATTAAGTATTATTTATTTAGAGGTACCTACATATATCTTTCTCCCACTATAGTTTTATAAATAAAATACTTTTTAATATGCCCATAACAGTCTTTATTTTTCTTATTACAACAACATAGTCATACCTAAATTATTTACAAAATACAGGATGGTAAAAAAATTACTCGCCTGGCTACTGTTTAAAATATTTCCCAGTTAAGATACACCTTTAATATTTTATGATAATCTTACATTATTTACTTAAAAAGATATCGTCAAGAGCTTTGGGAATGGCGCTTGCAATTAAATTACACATAATAATTTAAAATAATTATACAATGCTAGAAATAAACTGCCTGCAGTTGAAATATTGTCAAATAATAATAGCAAGTAATAAATCAAAAAAGACATTAAAGTCGATTTTGGTACCAACAGTATCAACAAAATTAATTATTAAACAAACTAAAAATCAATGTAATCACGTATGTATATACAATTCGAGCATAATTAATTGTCGGGCGAATTAACATGAGTAGCTCAAAAGTTAAATATAATGTGACAACAGCAATAAAATAACTCGAAAGTTTGAAGTGTAGAGACACCTGCAATGGTTAACTGTTAACTTGCTACTGCTGTTCCCTCGCATGGCGGCGGGGCGCGGGGTAATTAGTTCGAGCCAGGTGTCTTATTGTCTAACTTGAAATCGATTACTTACCAGTCGTTGACGCAGTCTGAATGTATTCGGTATAGAAAAATTACAACTAGTATTTACAATTGAAACCATTGAGCTAACTGCAGACCGTTGCAAACAGTCTAAAGGTAGCTCAATTGATCCATGTCAATACCAGTCGGAAGCGTCCCCAAGACACGCTGCATTACGCTGTATGGCAATGCTGATGCGCTGAGCCAGATATTCACCAGCTCTCGGGTCACGTGTCGCATCGACCAGACGCTCAGATAATTTTTTAAAAACCCGGAGAGCCTCGGTACCCCACGGACCTAGGGTCTCGAATCCAAGGGGAGCAAATGTGTAGGTTCTGTCGAGACCTGCATATTTGCGCCTCTTGAGATCCTCGATATTGTATTGATTCGGTATTGTATAAGGTACTAAAAGTAACTGTTAAAAATGAAGTCGATGTCGATTGCCAGTTGAGTTACTCATTAAGGCTCTAGGTTTCATGTTAGTTCGCCTGACTACTAGTTAACATTTTCATTCATTCCTATTATATTATTTCCTTCACTTGATTCCTTACTGATTTTAAAATAGGTATAGTTTTGCTCGAGTTTCGCTTGAAAATGATTACTTTACTTTGGCGCATTCTTTCATACAAAAATGATTTATACTAAATTTTTAAATAACATGCTAATATCCAAACGTTAGTTCGCGATATTAGGTGTGATTTACAATAGGTCACAATATATATTTGATTACATTAAACTCGATTTGGTAGTTCTCTATTTTCTAAGAGAATGCTCCAACTATTCTTACAGCTACTGTGTCATTTGAGACTTAAAAATATTGGAAACATTGAATTGGGAAAATTCACTTCACTATCACGTTTCTAGTAAGTAACATTACAATATTCATTTAGGAATACGTCATGATTCAGTGTAGTCCTTTTGTCCAAACTGACTTCAATAAAAGTTCAACTGTATTTTATGTGTGATACATCCATCATGTAATAACCATCACCTGTATGGTATGTTACATAATCGCTTTTTTTCTACGTAAACTGACTTTAATGATGCTTTTTTATTTTATATCTGGTGCTTCTGTCAATCTGACCAGTAGTTTTTAAATTTATTCTTAATAATACCTACGTGATATTTGAAGTCTGTTGTTAGTTTTTGTAAAAAAGTAAGATTTACACATAAGCGAAGACAACCGCCTGTGTCAAAACTACGTCACATGATCATGACGTATTCGGGATTATATTTGTTGCTTTTTATATCTCTGCTGCTACATCCTAAAACCGGTTCTGCACTGCATCCGATCTGAATCCGTAAAAATGTATGTTCAGAAGTAGTAAAAGAATGACTATTTATAAAGTTATAAATAAAATATTAGTTATTTACGCACTAGATCCAATTTCTGTCATCCGCGAGTCTCAACCCTGAAGTATTTGGGTCGGAGATCGAATTAGTGCGTAAGCAATACCGAATTCGGTATGATTTTAACTAGATCCATTTTTACGGAATATGATCGTATTAATTGCGAAGTGCTATTCCCGAATTTTTTTTTATGTTTCATGTTCGGATCGGATGCACTGCGCAACCGCTCTAACAGACTGATAATACGACCGATATTTGAGCGATGCCTACATCTAATTTCACATCGGCTTAGAATTACTCTAACCTTAGGTCCAGATTTACACTCTTCCGGCATAGTCCAACAGTTCAATTAAGACCCAGGTTTCTAAGTATGCGTTCGTATCGCTCGGCGAAACCTTCAGCTCACTCATTTCCAGTTAATTACCAAAAACAATAGTAACATAACAATCTTATTATAACGAACAATCAGGCGGACTCCTAGGGTTAGATAACGTGCTGATAATGCTATTAGCCATAGGTATATCATCGTTCCGCGTGAGTGTAGGCGAGGTGCTAGAAGTGGAAGGGTTACGCGCGGTAAAAACAGATGTGTAAAATATATTATTAAGTATTATTTATTTAGAGGTACCTACATATATCTTTCTCCCACTATAGTTTTATAAATAAAATACTTTTTAATATGCCCATAACAGTCTTTATTTTTCTTATTACAACAACATAGTCATACCTAAATTATTTACAAAATACAGGATGGTAAAAAAATTACTCGCCTGGCTACTGTTTAAAATATTTCCCAGTTAAGATACACCTTTAATATTTTATGATAATCTTACATTATTTACTTAAAAAGATATCGTCAAGAGCTTTGGGAATGGCGCTTGCAATTAAATTACACATAATAATTTAAAATAATTATACAATGCTAGAAATAAACTGCCTGCAGTTGAAATATTGTCAAATAATAATAGCAAGTAATAAATCAAAAAAGACATTAAAGTCGATTTTGGTACCAACAGTATCAACAAAATTAATTATTAAACAAACTAAAAATCAATGTAATCACGTATGTATATACAATTCGAGCATAATTAATTGTCGGGCGAATTAACATGAGTAGCTCAAAAGTTAAATATAATGTGACAACAGCAATAAAATAACTCGAAAGTTTGAAGTGTAGAGACACCTGCAATGGTTAACTGTTAACTTGCTACTGCTGTTCCCTCGCATGGCGGCGGGGCGCGGGGTAATTAGTTCGAGCCAGGTGTCTTATTGTCTAACTTGAAATCGATTACTTACCAGTCGTTGACGCAGTCTGAATGTATTCGGTATAGAAAAATTACAACTAGTATTTACAATTGAAACCATTGAGCTAACTGCAGACCGTTGCAAACAGTCTAAAGGTAGCTCAATTGATCCATGTCAATACCAGTCGGAAGCGTCCCCAAGACACGCTGCATTACGCTGTATGGCAATGCTGATGCGCTGAGCCAGATATTCACCAGCTCTCGGGTCACGTGTCGCATCGACCAGACGCTCAGATAATTTTTTAAAAACCCGGAGAGCCTCGGTACCCCACGGACCTAGGGTCTCGAATCCAAGGGGAGCAAATGTGTAGGTTCTGTCGAGACCTGCATATTTGCGCCTCTTGAGATCCTCGATATTGTATTGATTCGGTATTGTATAAGGTACTAAAAGTAACTGTTAAAAATGAAGTCGATGTCGATTGCCAGTTGAGTTACTCATTAAGGCTCTAGGTTTCATGTTAGTTCGCCTGACTACTAGTTAACATTTTCATTCATTCCTATTATATTATTTCCTTCACTTGATTCCTTACTGATTTTAAAATAGGTATAGTTTTGCTCGAGTTTCGCTTGAAAATGATTACTTTACTTTGGCGCATTCTTTCATACAAAAATGATTTATACTAAATTTTTAAATAACATGCTAATATCCAAACGTTAGTTCGCGATATTAGGTGTGATTTACAATAGGTCACAATATATATTTGATTACATTAAACTCGATTTGGTAGTTCTCTATTTTCTAAGAGAATGCTCCAACTATTCTTACAGCTACTGTGTCATTTGAGACTTAAAAATATTGGAAACATTGAATTGGGAAAATTCACTTCACTATCACGTTTCTAGTAAGTAACATTACAATATTCATTTAGGAATACGTCATGATTCAGTGTAGTCCTTTTGTCCAAACTGACTTCAATAAAAGTTCAACTGTATTTTATGTGTGATACATCCATCATGTAATAACCATCACCTGTATGGTATGTTACATAATCGCTTTTTTTCTACGTAAACTGACTTTAATGATGCTTTTTTATTTTATATCTGGTGCTTCTGTCAATCTGACCAGTAGTTTTTAAATTTATTCTTAATAATACCTACGTGATATTTGAAGTCTGTTGTTAGTTTTTGTAAAAAAGTAAGATTTACACATAAGCGAAGACAACCGCCTGTGTCAAAACTACGTCACATGATCATGACGTATTCGGGATTATATTTGTTGCTTTTTATATCTCTGCTGCTACATCCTAAAACCGGTTCTGCACTGCATCCGATCTGAATCCGTAAAAATGTATGTTCAGAAGTAGTAAAAGAATGACTATTTATAAAGTTATAAATAAAATATTAGTTATTTACGCACTAGATCCAATTTCTGTCATCCGCGAGTCTCAACCCTGAAGTATTTGGGTCGGAGATCGAATTAGTGCGTAAGCAATACCGAATTCGGTATGATTTTAACTAGATCCATTTTTACGGAATATGATCGTATTAATTGCGAAGTGCTATTCCCGAATTTTTTTTTATGTTTCATGTTCGGATCGGATGCACTGCGCAACCGCTCTAACAGACTGATAATACGACCGATATTTGAGCGATGCCTACATCTAATTTCACATCGGCTTAGAATTACTCTAACCTTAGGTCCAGATTTACACTCTTCCGGCATAGTCCAACAGTTCAATTAAGACCCAGGTTTCTAAGTATGCGTTCGTATCGCTCGGCGAAACCTTCAGCTCACTCATTTCCAGTTAATTACCAAAAACAATAGTAACATAACAATCTTATTATAACGAACAATCAGGCGGACTCCTAGGGTTAGATAACGTGCTGATAATGCTATTAGCCATAGGTATATCATCGTTCCGCGTGAGTGTAGGCGAGGTGCTAGAAGTGGAAGGGTTGGTGTTGGAAGATCGCTTGCCTAGTTTCTTGATGACTGCGGGTATTTGCTCGGCCTCCGCGTTGGTGGTGACGTGTTGGTAGCAGACGGCGGACGCGTGGCCGGAGCGCACAGAGGTTAGCGCGGTGCCGGCCGTCCATTGGTTCGTTGTTGGGTCGTACACTTCTACGATGTCTAGGAATGATGTGCCGTCGTAGCCGCCTGGAATAATAAATACTATTGTACTAGGAAGCGATGGTAAAAGAATAAAAGGCGGCGATTTCTCCGAAGCAACCATTATAGTGTAATTTATTTTATTATACATTATTATGGCGTTCATTAGGGGAGGCCTCTGTCTAGTGTAATAGTGGACTGATAGGTTTAGACATTCTCAGGTTGTACTATTACATCTCAATCATCAATGTTGGATACAGCAAGCTTAGGGCGCTTTTAACTGAAGGCCTTTGTCCAGCAGTAATAAATAAAAATAATGCTGGACAATCCACTCAGCATCATCTAGCCCCAAGCTAAATTCAAACTTTCAAAATTCAAGCAGATGATGTCAATAACAGCAGAACTTGGGTTATGGGTATTAGATGACTGATATAGGTCTATTAGTCCAGATGAGTAACACATACCTAACGCGTACAGCTTGTTGTCTAGCACGGTGAGAGAGAGCGCCGAGCGCGCCACTTGCACGGACGCGACCGGCTCCCACGTGTTGTGTTCCGTGTCGTATCGCTCCACGGACGACAGCTGTTGTGAACCGTCGTAGCCGCCTACTACGAATATGTATTGGTTCCATGCTGCTACGCCTGAAAAGGGAAGGTAAATAATTTCCATGTTAGTAAATATATAAAGAACCATATTGGAAGAAAAGTTTTAACACTTATGATGAGAAATTTTTATTTGAATCACAACAAAACACTACTTTTCATAACGAATACAAGAAGTTAATTAATAATAAAGAAAAAAAAATTGAATTTTAAATTACATAAACACACAACTTACGTGAGATAAGTATATATTTAAAGTTTACAGTAAAATTAGAGCAATTACTTAAAGTTAGTGAAAAGGTTTTCCACTACTGCTTTAGCCTCTTCTCTTATGAAATCAGGCGTTAAATCTATATCTGAATCAGTAGAACTCATTGTAATACAAACAAAACTAAACAACACAAGAAAACAAATGAAGATCGAATTGCCGTTTTCCCGCATTTTTTTTAGCTTCAGACATTATTTTTTACTTCTGCCATTATCGGAACGTGATAGCTGTCAGTTGAAAACGATTCTCCCTAGGGCTGCAATAGTACATTGTTACCCAAGGGTTGAAAGTAACTTATTTAGTCCCGAGACGGGGTTTGGTGCCCGAGTGTAGCGAGGGCGCAAATAGTTCGAGGGACTAAATAAGTTACTTCACCCGAGGTAAACACTTTCATTACGAATACAAGGAAATATAAATAAAAACATGAGAAAACAAATTAATCAAATTGTCGTTAAGTATTATTTTTTATATTTAGTCCATCTAGGACAGGCGAAAGCCATAAAGCCATACTGCCTTGTCATTCGAATTTTTTGAATTCAGTCAATTGTCGCTAAGGCGAATTTTTTTTAGCTTCAGCATTTATTCTGCCATTATCATGGTTCAATAGTAACGTTTAGATGTCAGTTGAAAACGATTCTCCCTAGGGCTGAAAAGTATCACTTTCAACCCGCTCTTTAGGCAACTTCAGACCTACTTTCCGAGTATGACTAATGAAAATAAATAAAACTGACCAGCCCCACTCCTGGCAGTATGCATGGGCGCGACCTCCGTCCACCGGTTGTTCTCTGGATGGTAACACTCGGCGGAGGCGATCCGCCGCGCGCCGTCGAACCCGCCCACGGCGTATAGCAGCCGGTTCACCACCGCTACGCCGACGCCGAGCCGCGCGCTAGACATTGAAGCTACTGACGTCCATGCGTCGCGTTCTGGGTCATAGCTGAGAAAATATAATGTTGTTAGACACATTGTTATGTAAAGTACTATATCATTGTTATGTTTGTTGTATTACATTACATAGTATAACATAAAGTCGCTTTTTCTGTCTCTATGTCCCTATATCCCTATACGTCCCTTTGAATGCTAAAATCTTTAAAACTACGTAACGGATTTTAATACCCCGACTAGAATAGACCCGACCCGGCTTCGCACGGTTTTATTATACGTATAAACCTTCCTTTTGAATCACTCTCTATTTATTAAAAAACCGCATCTAAATCCGTTGCGTAGTTTTTAAGATTTAAGCATACTAGGGACATAGGGACAGAGAAAGCGACTTTGTTTTGTACTATGTAGTGATAATCCTACTAATATTATAAACGAGAAAGTTTGTAAGTATGGATGTATGTTTGTAACTCTTTCACGCAAAAACTACTGAACGGATTTGGATCCAATTTGGCACAGAGATAGATTAAGTCTAGAATAACACATAGGCTATATTTTATCCCGGAATTCCCACGGGAACGGGAATTACGCGTGAAACTGCGAGGCGCTGCTAGTGATAAATAATGGTGGACAATCCACACAAAACATTATCAAGCCCCAAGCTAACTAGGTGAAAGGTAGAGTTGTGAAGGTGAGCGGGTGGGTGTGTATAGGTCGGTCAGTGGCTAGTTTTGGTGTGTGTGTGAGACAGTGTAAGCATGGTGTGAGCGTATGACTGTGTGTATTATATATGAAAAACTTATATGGAGATCAAAGCCACTCCCTTGCAATTACGGATGCGACGACAGATTTACTTTTATTTCTCATACAAACTATACCTACAGTTCATTTACAATGAGATAAACTTATATCATACTTATGAATGAAGATATGTAAATTATGTTAAACTCTGAGATTTATGGTAAGAAATAACAAATTAACGACTAGGATAAATACTAATTTAGAAAAAAATATTTCGTTAACTAAAATTTTTGCAAAATTTTGGCATTCAAAGCTATGTAGAACTACCCTCTTTGTATTGTAGCATTATTTTTATAACTTAATTTTACGTGTTAGCCCTATATTTGTTTACATTTTTGAGTTTTAAAATGCAAGTGATTTTTTTCTAAATAAAACATTCTGAAACCTGAAAGCAATGGTCGAATAAAGCTAGTTGATCATAAAGGTACATACTCACCATTCCACAGACTTGTGATACTCCGAGCCGGACGAACCTCCGACCGCGTATAGTAGCCCGTCCATTACCGCCACTCCCACCTGGCGACAAATACATTGTTTTAATCATATTGGTAACAACTACAACTAGTTGTTATTTTTCTATTCCTTGCTTGTAATTTTCGTCGTTAATAAAGACTTAATACAATGCATTACAAAAAAAAAACAACAACTACATAAACACCTATTTACCATCAATTTCAATAGGCATGCAATGTGTACATCGGACAGTCCTTTCTATAGAGAATGTCTCAGAGATGACGAAACAGCTGCTCACTGTAGCTGTAGTGCTGGAATCATCATCATCATTAGCCTATATTAGTCCACTGCTGGGCATAGGCCTCCCCTAATGAGCGCCATAGCGCCCTGTCTTCAGCTTGCCGCATCCTGCATCTGCCAGCGGTCTTTCGCAGATCGTCATCCCACCTGGCCGGAGGACGTCCTACACTACGTTTGCCGAGTCGCGGTCTCCACTCAAGAACACGTTTACTCTAACGGTTGTCGGTTATTCGCGCGATATAGCCGCGAGTCCTGGAATGCGACGGAGTAACCGCACATCATCATCAGCCTATATTAGTCCACTGCTGGACATAGGCCTCCCCTACCGAACAGAAAACCTCAATTTACTGAGGTTACTCCGCGAAGCCTGTTAAGATCCTAGGAAGATTCTGTGCTTCTGGACGGAGTTAGGCTGGCTATGCTAGCGAAACCAACGCATAATGGACCCAACAGAGTCCAAATGCGGAAATAAACGTATAATGGACCGAACAGAGTCCAAATGCGTTAATAAGAGTACTGAGACTTAAGACCTATCATATTATTATTGATAACAATTAATCCTTACGATGATTAAAACAAGAGTGTGCCTTGTTTAGATGTCTCCTCTTCACGCTTTATCTAAGCAACCAATTGAGATGATTTTTGGCATAGAATGAGTTGAAAGGATGGAGAGTAACATACCTAGGCTATTTTTAGCCCTGATAAAAAATCTAATTCCCATGAGAGAACAAATTATTGAATTCGAATTTAAAGTGGGTGAAACCGTAGGGATTAATTAGCTAGTGAACTTTATAAAAGCGACTTCAAATTCTTTAAAGGTTAAATAAGAGCATCAATCAACTTAGTGGAATTCAATAAAATACGTACATATCATTAAAGATAACGCGAAAAGTTTTGATCAAATTTATATGGGAACATTTATATGAGAAGCATAGCTTCCAAATAAATAATCAATCTCGGTTCATCCAGAAAAAAGGTTTGACAGGAGTGACAAAGTTAGGTACCTATAATATAAAAAAAATAAGTCAAATTGAAAATCTCCCGATTCCAAACAAGTGGGAGACCTTGAAATCGAGAGAAAATAAGATAAAAATAATATTGCATTTTCAGTAAATCTAAAATCATAGTTTTTTGCCGTACTTAGGTATTTTTGTGTAATCAATGGATAAAGTAGGTAAATATAGCCAAATCATCTAGACTCGGCGATATTTCGAGTACGTGGCTTATATTTAGTTTTTACATGAGTGTTTTGTACACCTAACTAAAAACGCGTACTTTTCCAACAATCATTGTGGTCATGTTTCTGTTATATAATAATACCACCATAACGATAGTAGGTAATTTTTGTTGTACAAAAGTACAAAAAATTACTGTCACTATGATTTAACAAAGTTACAAAATGTATGAGCGAGTCATTCACTGAATGTCACTACATAGTACGAGTATAAAACAAAGAGGCTTTCTCTGTCCCCATGTCCCCAGTGGCGGATTTATATTTTTTATGAGTGTAGGCCACTTTTTCCCGCCGCCCCCATTTACAGAGCAGTGCCGTTCATTGCACCCCCCCCCCCGTAGACATACAATTTCGTCCTCTGAAATCTGCCGCCCCCCTAGGACAGGACGCTGCCGCCCTTAGGCCGCGGCCTATACGGCCTATTTATTTACAAATCCAGGACTGCATGTCCCTATGTTACGCAACGGATTTTGATGCTATAATTTGAAATAGATAGAGTGATTCAAGAGGAAGGTTTATCAAAACGTATAATAAAACCGTGCGAAGCCGGGGCGGGTCGCTAGTTATAGATAAAACAATAGGCCTACTGTAATTCTTGTCTGTCTATTGCGCATGTATACCAGCTTTTAGAATACCAGTGGTACCTTGCGACTTGGGGTACAAATAGAATTTGATAGGATATTGAACCCTATCTTTATTTCTTTCTTTTCATTTATATCCCTATCTATAATATATTACAGTATTTATAACATAGCGTAGGATAAGGTCCGGAAGAAGAAAATTGTGTGTTATGACCAAAAAATATATGTAACTCACCCTATGCCTGGGCGTGGACATGGGACTGCAGGGGCGCCAGTGTTCCGTGGCGGGGTTGTACACGTCCACCCAGTCGCTGTCGTACGAGGAGCCGGGCGACGTGTTGCGGCCGCCCACTGCGTAGAACAGACCCTGGAAATGGAGCACTGCTTACAAATAACATTCATCATCACTACATAGTATAAACAAAGTCCCTTTCTCTGGCTCTACACCCCTATGTCCCTTTGTATGCTTAAATCTGCAAAACTACGCAACGGATTTTGATGCGGTTTTTTTAAATAGCTAGAGTGATTTAAGAGGAAGGTAACGTATAATAAAACCATGCGAAGCCGGTACTGAATAAAGCCACTCAGGAACTAATAAATAAATAAACAATGCTGGACAATCACACAGCATCACCTAGCTCTAAGCTAGCAGAGCTAGCTGGTATACTGATACATAATAGAGAATATTTTTTTCTGTACAAAAAAAAACAACCGGAACATAATATTTTTAGATCGTACATACATTTGTTCCAAGGCGGGAAACGAACCCGTCACATTCTGCGTCTTAGGCGGATCTTTAGCCATTGCTACACAGGGCTCGAATAGTTCCCATATATACGGCATATCTTTTGTTTTCATTGTTTGATTTTATTTAACATCACTACATAGTATAAAACAAAGTCGCATTTTCTGTCCCTATGTCCCTATATCCCTAAGTCTTTTTGAATGCTTAAATCTTTAAAACTACGCAACGGATTTTGATGCGTTTTTTTTAATAGATAGAGTGATTCAAGGGGAATGTTTATACGTATAATAAAACTGTGCAAAGCCGGGGCGGGTCGCTAGTACCTAATATTCCTTAATATAAGGGATTGGTTATTCAATTATTATTTTATTTATTTAATTCAGATTGATATCAGCTTAAATAATTCCAATAGAATGTAAAATACGCACAGAAATCTAATAATAGGCATTCGCTAATAGAATCCTTCTACATACTAAGTGTGAAAACATTTTATACTATTTTTCTTTTTTCTCTACTGACGTAAGTATACATTTTCTCTCAAGTAAAACGCCAGGGAAAGTTTTGTACGAGCCAATATAGCTCATACAGCAGATTTACCTTATAATAACAAAACAACAGTCGTAACGAAACCTTTGGCACGCGCCGATGTGTGTCTCTAACTATACCTAAACATTACGTGCGGCTCAGATTACCTAATTAACGTGTAACTAGTGAATAAATCTATAAACTATTTATCAGTGGTTTGGTGTTACTATACTTCCTACAACTTAACTATAACTGGAATGCCCTCAACGAGGAGAAAACCCCAACATCTCTTTTGGTCCTTCGAGAAGAAATTTATTTAGAAAGTGTTTAGTGTGTTTTTTTCGGTTACGTTAGCAAATCGGTGCTGTTGGCCTCCCACCAGCGGGTCTCACCAGCAGTATTGAGAAGGTGCAAATAGCGTAAGTCGGGAGAGCTACACTGAATGCCTGAACATTTCACAACGAACCAGCGCGGCGGGGATAACGTCTACTGCTGTCATTGCTGAACTATTAACTTACGAGCGGAGATAACGTCTACTGCTACTATAACAACTTACCTTACTGTAAACTGTGAGTACACAAGAACCAACCACTAACTGTTAACAATGGAAGAAGAAAATTACTTCCTTGAACTAATAAACAAACAACAGAGTTCTTACGAGAATATCAAAACACTTAAAACTAATTACAAAAAGGATCCTATAAGTAGAAAATCCTTAGATTACCTTAAAAAACGTATTGAAGCTTTACGATCCCACTGGGACGAGTTTCTTTCTAACCACGAGATCCTGAAGAAGTATGAGTTAGCGAAGAGCGGCCATGACTACTTCAAGGAGAACATTTATGAAATAACAAAGACCATGTTCGGCGAAACAATGGAATCTATGACTCTACTACAGAAGGAGTTAACTAAAACTGCACCTGGACCTTCGGGAACATCCAAGTTACAAGTGCCTAATATTCGTGGAACCCCGAAGTTTGGCACCCCTAAGGTTCAAGAGCCTACTGATGAAGATGCTGAAAGGCAGATATCAGTACTATATCGCAACCAAATGTTCAACTTTAATGCTTTTGAACGAGCTGTTTCAAAAATAAATACGTATGAAACAAAAGAAAAGTGGCAACTACAAGATCACTTGAGCACAATACAAACAAAGTGGGCATCTATTGACAAGATCCATTGGGAACTCAGCTACTTATTGCAGGGAAGAGATAAGGAGTATGACGATAAGTACGACTATTGGGAGCATATCTACGATGACCTCAAGGAAAATCTTAACAGAAAAATGTTTGAAACATCTCACTACGAAAAAACAACCCCAAGGATGGAACTACCAGAGTTCAATGGATCCTACAATAACTGGATACCATTCAGAGATTTATTCTTTGAGATGATACACAATAACCCAACACTTAACAAAACTCAAAAAATGAAATTCCTAAAATCAAAACTGAAGGGTGAAGCGGAGCGCCTTATCAAACACCTTCCGGTCAGTGCCGACAACTATGACGCATGCCTGGACATCATACAGCATCGCTATGATAACAAGCGACTTTTATTCACCTCATACATCGATACGCTTCTCAATCAACCTGTAATGGAAAAACCGAATTCATCTCAATTAATGAAGTTTCACGACACAACGAAAGAGTGTTTAAACGCATTGGAAAACATGGGAATAGATATCCCTATATGGGGACCACTTATCGTCCACCTATTAACAGCAAAACTAGATGATGCCACCCACGGTGACTATATTCAAACTATGAAACACTCGAGAGAGCTACCAGACTTAGACGAGTTTATGGAGTTCTTGGAATTAAAGTTCATGACATTGGAAACAGCTCGTACTAAAAAGGGTGATCTAAAACAAAATACCAACAACAATTATAAAAATAATAACGGCCAGAAATCAATGAACTCTAACAAACCTTATAAATCGGCCAAAACCTACCATTCAACGTTACGAAACTGTCCGCTCTGCAAAAGTGATGAGCACGTGCTGAGGCAATGCCCTACATTTGTAGGTATGGCTGTACCTAAGCGCGTCGAAATAACAAACAATTTAAAATTGTGTAAAAACTGTTTATTTAGCCACGGCGAAAATAAATGCAATAGCACAAATCGATGCCGTGTATGCAATTATAAACACCATTCGCTTCTTCATGATGAAAACTTTAAGACTCAAAAATCACGGCCATCCACCTCATCGACGACAGAGCATACTTCTAACCACATAAACGGGGAACAGGAAGTACTATTAACTACACTACAACTGAAAGTCAAAAACAGAGAAGGAGATTACGTAATCCTACGGGCTTTACTTGATCAGGGCTCCCAAGTAACCTTGATTACTGAAAATGCTGCGCAGCGACTAAATCTACCTCGCAACAAAATGAACGCCTCTGTCACGGGGGTTGGCTCAATTATGGGCACTAGCAAAGGAATGGTTAAATTAGAGTGTAAATCTATTCACTCTGATTACAAATTCCAGACAGAAGCACTAGTTATGCGAAAACTAGTTAGTAATCTGCCCAACTCAACTATTAACACAGCGAACTGGACATATCTCGATAACATCAAGCTGGCAGATCCGGATTTCAACATCTCTGGGCCTATCGATCTTCTGCTAGGAGCAGACATATACTCCGATGTCATTATGGAGGGAGTACTGAAACATAACATCAACTCGCCGGTAGCTCAGCAAACAAAGTTGGGCTGGATATTGTGCGGTGCTACAAAGCATTTTAACTGTTTCGCAACTCTCACCGACCTCGATAACCTATCTAGATTTTGGGAGGTGGAAGAGGTACCTACGGAACCCGAACCTATTGCAAGTGATGCATACTGTGAGAGCTATTACACACAAACAACAGAGCGAGAAAGCAGCGGGCGATACGTAGTGAAAATGCCAATGAAAGAAAACTATGAAAATAGCCTCGGTAATTCAAAGCCTCAAGCTATCGCTCAATTTCTCCACTTAGAAAAGAAAATGGCGAAACAAGAACACTTTGCTAAACTGTACAAGGAATTCATACATGAGTACATCGAGTTAGGTCACATGAAACCTGTGACGGGGCCTGAAAACCAAGCACAAGTTTACCTACCTCACCATGGCGTGTTACGAGAAAGTTCAACATCTACTAAACTGCGAGCTGTTTTTAATGCATCTATGAAAACAGTCTCGGGATTCAGCTTAAACGACTTGATGGAAAAAGGGCCCAACCTACAAAAAGATATTTTATCTCTTATCATCAAATGGAGAACCTACAAATACGTGCTAACAGCAGATATTGAGAAAATGTACAGACAAATAATAATCCATCAAGATCAACAATGTCTCCAAAGAATGATCTGGAGGGACGCCCCTGGAGAACCACTCAAGGAGATGCAGCTCTGTACGCTGACCTATGGCACCAAAGCTGCACCATTCATTGCGATGCGCACACTCAAACAACTAGCTCAAGACGAAGGCAACGCTTTCCCTATAGCACAAAAAACGCTACAACATGAATGTTACATGGATGACGTCATTTCGGGTCACCATAGTTTGGAAACAACTAAACAACTACAAAAGGAGCTCTACGAGCTACTAAAGAAGGGTGGCTTCATTTTACGAAAATGGGCATCTAACGATCCATCTATTCTCATAGAACTGCAAGAGAAAGATAAAAGCCACACAAACTTCAACTTTAAACAACAAGAGTTCAGTAAGACACTAGGACTCGCATGGAGCGGCGAAAAAGACACGTTTTGTTTCAATTACCAAGCTCCTAGCGTCGGTAAAGAAGAAACATATACAAAACGCCAATTACTATCGGAAATAAGCAAGATTTATGATCCACTCGGGTGGCTAGCGCCGATGACACTTCAAACGAAACTTATCTTCCAAAAACTATGGACAGAACCTTACGAAAACATCGGATGGGATCAACCTGTACCCCATGACATAGCTAGCGCTTGGACAAAAATCAAAACCGAACTATCAAAAATCAACGACATAACTTTACCAAGATGGATAAATAATTATAACAATGAAACGATCGAATTGCAAGCATTCTGTGACGCGAGCGAGCAAGCATACGCATGCGTCATATACAGCCGAACTACGTCACCAACCAGCGCGTACGTCATCACTCTACTCGCTGCGAAAACGAAGGTGGCACCGATCAAAAACAAAATAACGATCCCGAAGATGGAACTATGTGCCGCAGTTTTACTAGCCAAGCTCCTAGATAAAATAAGTAAAGTCCTGGCAGATTACGTCATAAAAGTATCCTGTTGGACAGACTCGAAAGTGGTCTTAGCATGGCTTCAAGGAACACCGAACAAATATGAAAAATACGTATCTAATCGCGTGAAACAAAATGATAAACATCATACTGCCCCAACTGAATTTGTCTGAAACACATAGATTATTAGACAATCAGATTGCTGAACAAAAACTACGAGAGAGCCTGCCTTACGACTTATCTATCCACGACATCGGGAACTACACGATAAGCACTGTGCTGGTGGGAGGAATTGTAGTCACAATCTTAGTATGGCGATTCAGAAAACACCTCACTGCGTGTAAAAGGAAAAATGCCAGTACAACTATAACCTCTGCGAAAACTCCAGAGAGAACAGAAGAGATAGAACTGAAGGAAATTGCACCCTACGCTACAGTAAGAGGCGAACATCTGAAGGACAACCCCCTGCCGGCAGCAACAGTTAAATCGGGATTTAGATTGTGAAATTCCTTATGACATTAAGTTCTTCTTAACTATAAACTTAACTATATTTTAACTTTATATAACTTAACTTTGACTTTACATAACTTAACTTTTAACTTTATAACTTTACTTTAAACTTTAAATTGTTGTATTGCTTTTACTTTTGGTGATCTGAGTAGGTACGTAGGTACATCTTTCCCTCGGGAGCATGTACGAGCCAATATAGCTCATACAGCAGATTTACCTTATAATAACAAAACAACAGTCGTAACGAAACCTTTGGCACGCGCCGATGTGTGTCTCTAACTATACCTAAACATTACGTGCGGCTCAGATTACCTAATTAACGTGTAACTAGTGAATAAATCTATAAACTATTTATCAGTGGTTTGGTGTTACTATACTTCCTACAACTTAACTATAACTGGAGTGCCCTCAACGAGGAGAAAACCCCAACAGTTTTGCTACTCTAAAAAAATTATTTTAGGTTATGATGTACATATTATCATTTAGGAAACAAAATCATCGCTTATCTACTCTTGAAAGAAAAATATCGCAGGTTAAAGTTCAACACGTAGGTAATAAATTTTTTAGTTTCATTATAAAGACCACGTTTTATGAATGATGAAAGGGAAATGACATAGCAAAACTAATTAAACCTTATCACTCGAGACAAACACCGTTTCTATGAAACAGACTTATAGACTTATGATAAGAATATGAGGATTCATAAAGTAAACACTCACTCATTCAATACTTATTAATAATTAGCTTAGACAGGCTTAAAATTCACCTCTGTTTATGTTCCTAGCTGATTAATTATAACAATCAAAGTCAAACTTTAAGAAAAGCACATAAAGTTTAGTTTAATACAGCAAACAATGATGATAACAATCAGTCATCGTTATGATACACTAGATCGGGTAATTACCCGCACGGGTTTGGTTTTTTCTAAATTTAGCTTACAAGCCTTCCGATCTTTCATACCTAAGATCATACGAGTCTGCAGGTCAATATATAAAATAATGGAAGATAGAAACAGCTCTTTATCCACAGGATAGGCCAGTAATTCGCAAATAAATCTATTTCGCCGTGTCAATCGTATCAATCAACAATCACTACATAGTATAAAATAAAGTCGCTTTTTCTGTCCCTATATCCTTATGTCCCTTTGAATGCTTAAATCTTTGAAACTACTCAACGGATTTTGAGTAGTTTGATGCGGTTTTTTAATAGTTAGAGTGATTCAAGAGGAAGGTTTATATACGTATAATAAAACTGTGCGAAGCCGGGGCTGGTCGCTAGTATTATATAAATTTCAATCCATATACTGCGTCAAGACCGTGGCATGTGAGCATTGTCAGCGACGCCCAACAGTTTTCGTCTACTTTAAACGCTTAGAACATGTCATGTCGTTATGTTCAAATGGGTGTGCGCAGGACGAAGCTAGTGTGACATGTTAGAGGCAAGTTACCTTTAAGAAGGCAGCGCCCAGCCCCGACCGCGGCACCGTGAGCCTCGGCAGCGTCGCCCAACAGTTGTCGTCTAGATTGAACGCTTCGAACATGTCTATGGAATGTATTTATGCCCAAATGGATGTGTGATACCGCAGGATAAAGCTAGTGTGACATGTTAGAGGCAAGTTACCTTTAAGAAGGCAGCGCCCAGCCCCGACCGTGGCACCGTGAGCCTCGGCAGCGTCGCCCAACAGTTGTCGTCTAGATTGAACGCTTCGAACATGTCTATGGAATGACTTTTGTCCATATGGGGGGGTGATACCGCAGGACGAAGTTATTGTAACACGTTAGAGGCAAGTTACCTTTAAGAAGGCAGCGCCCAGCCCCGACCGCGGCACCGTGAGCCTCGGCAGCGTCGCCCAACAGTTGTCGTCTAGATTGAACGCTTCGAACATGTCTATGGAATGACTTTTGTCCATATGGGGGGGTGATACCGCAGGACGAAGTTATTGTAACACGTTAGAGGCAAGTTACCTTTAAGAAGGCAGCGCCCAGCCCCGACCGCGGCACCGTGAGCCTCGGCAGCGTCGCCCAACAGTTGTCGTCTAGATTGAACGCTTCGAACATGTCTATGGAATGACTTTTGTCCATATGGGTGGGTGATACCGCAGGACGAAGCTATTGTAACACGTTAGAGGCAAGTTACCTTTAAGAAAGCAGCGCCCAGCCCTGACCGCGGCACCGTGAGCCTCGGCAGCGTCGCCCAACAGTTGTCGTCTAGATTGAACGCTTCGAACATGTCTATGGAATGCCGGAAGTACCCGCCGGCCACGTAAATGATCCGCGGAGTGTTCGGCCTACGTTCTTTGACCACTGGCTTTTTGTGTAATGTGAGATCCTGGAAAGAAATGTTAGCTATTGTAATATATTCACATAATGAGTGCTTTAGTTCTTACACTGTAAACTTTTATCTTCTTTAACAAATAAAGTATATATTTATAATATAAACTTATATATAAACTAGCGACCCGCCCCGGCTTCGCACTGTTTTATTATACGTATAAACCTTGAATCAGTCTATCTATTAAAAAAACTGCTTCAAAATCCGTTGATAATAATACGCATAAAACATAACAGTTAAAGCCGTCGCACATAGAAGCTGTGGCCGGGCCGGAGGCGAATTACATGTACTAGTGAACTGAAGTGAATATTGTCAGACAGGGACGGGAATAAAGCTAAGGCGTCTACGATATAATGTTAAAAGGAGATAAACATGAATTCGAGCATCGAATCGATGGGATGGTTTTATACCCAAGGTCCAAATAAAGGATTTTTTTCCTTAGGTATATTTATATCCCCAAGGTAGCGGCTATTGAATCGTATGAAAGACTACTTATAGACCGGAGGTGGTGGCGTCGCGTTGCAATAGGAAAAACCGGCACGCCTTGCCGGCCCGGCCACAGCTTCAGTGTGTGGCGACTTTTAAGCGTAGGTACTTAAGTATTTTCTATTCACATTATGTACCTACTCAGAAAATAAGGCGAGTCATTGCACCTATAAACCAGTAAAGCGGTTAAGATTGTGTACGAAGTTTTTTCTACAAAGTAAACATATTATCTACTAAGTAAACCTTGATCTTAACATTCAAACTTACAGAACTCCTTTGAATAAATAATGATACAAAAAACTGCCAAGGGTGAGCCACTCGCGCATGAAGGGTTCCGTACCATCACTATTACTACATAGTATAAAACAAAGTCGCTTTTTCTGTCCCTATATCCCTTTGTATGCTTAAATCTTTAAAACTACGCAACGGATTTTGATGCAGTTTTTTTTCATCGATAGAGTGATTCAAGAGGAAGGTTTATATGTATAATAAAACCGTGCGAAGCCGGGGCGGGTCGCTAGTTATCTATAAAAACGGCAAAAAAATCATGTCTGTTGTGTGGGATCCGTCTAAAATATTTATTAGATAAGACTAGCTGGTACCCGCGACTTCGTCTGCGCATGATTAGTATTTGGAGTACTCGCGATTTTACTTGCGTAATTCCTTTTCCCGTGGGATTTTCGAGATAAATAATAAAGCCTATTTCTTATTCCAGCTTATAATCTATCTCTGTGCCATTTCATCCAGATCCGTTCAGCAGTTTTTGCGTGAAAGAGTAACAAACATCCATCCATCTATCCATTCATACTTACAAACTTTCGCGTTTATCAGTTCAATTCAGTTTGGTTCCCCTGGGCTATACGGGTTTTCAAAAATTTCTCACTGCATCTGAACGACGCGTGTGTACGCGTCGTTCAGATGCAGTGAGAAATTATAGCCGTATAGCCCAGGGGAACCAAACTGAATTCCGGGATAAAATGTATCCCATGTCCACTCGTCCCGAGTTCCATTCGAATTCATTCAATTCCGTCGTGATGCGTGGTTAATGAATTTTTGTTCCACCCTCTCTCCCAGGGGAACCTTACTGAATTTCGGGATAAAAAGTATCCCATGTCCTTCCTTGTACTATGAACTCAAATCGTCCTGAGTTTCATTCCAATTCATTCAGCAGTTTCGGCGTGATGCGCGGTAAAGGAATTTTACTTTCATACCCTCTCCCATGAGAACCTTACTGAATTCCGGGATAAAAAGTATCCTATGTCCTTCCTCGTAGTATGACCTATAATCATGCCGAGTTTCATTTCAATCCATCAAGTAGTTTCGGCGTGATGCGCGTTTACGATACAGACAGACAGACAGACAGACATACAGACAGACAGACAGACATGAATGAAAAAAATTACAGTTTTGGCTTGAGTATCGATAATAGAGTGCCCTCCAAAAAAAATTTTCAAAATATCTTCAATGTACAGAATTGGACCTGTTACAGTTTTATTATAAGTATAGATAGATAGATAAATAATTCCGGACAGTCCACATAGCATCATCTAGTCCCAAGCTAAGCAGAGATTATGTTATGGGTACTAGATGACTGATATACTTAATACAATACATTATAAAGATAGATATTTTTTATTATACATAGAAAACACCCAGACCACTTTTTTTTCAACTCTTTTACTCTGTTCTTTAGTATGTATTTGTTGTTATAGCGGCAAATCATCTGTGATTGTTTAAACTGTCTAACTATAGACAGATAGATTATTTTCATTACTCATACTCGGAAAGTAGGACTGAACATGCCTGAAGCGGGTTGAAAGTGATACTTTTCCGCCCTAGGGAAAATCGTTTTCAACTGACAGCTATAACGTTACTATTGAACCATGATAGTGGCAGAATAAATGCTGAAACTAAAAAAAAAACAATTCGCCTTAGCGACAATTCACTGAATTCAAAAAATACGAAAGACAAGGCAGTATGGCTTCATGGCTTTGGCCTGTCCTAGATGGACTAATATAAAAAAAAATAGCTGCAATTTGATTAATTTGTTTGCTCATGTTTTTTATTTACATTTTCTTGTATTCGTAATGAAAAGCACAGTGTTTACCTCGGGTGAAGTAACTTATTTAGTCCCTCGAACTATTGGCGCCCTCGTCCGTCTCGGGACTAAATAAGTTACTTTCAACCCTTGGGTAACAATGTACTATTCCATATCACGGTTCATGAGATAGAGCCTGGTGATAGACGGACAGACAGACGGACGGATAGTGGAGTCTTAGTAACAGGCATTCCGTTTTACCCTGTGGGAACACAGAAAAATTTTTTAGAACCCTAAAAAAAGACATTCGAACTTTATCGTCCAACGATTTAAGCTGATAAGAATAAGTACCTATAACTTTACCAAAGTCGATGCGAACGTGATATTTGATATTTTCAAAGTAAAGATACAACAAAGTTTCGCAAGTCACGCGTAGGTACATAATTTTATCTTTTTATGGCGTGTTTAATGTTAATCTACATGTGAACGTATTGAGTTGACCTTCAAAAGGAAACTGATGTGTCGACTCACGATAGACCAGTTTGTTTTATGAAATATTTAATTGTGCTGGCAATAATGAACGTTTAAATGTATAATTAAACTTATTATTTTAATGTTAAATTCGAGGCCAAATCTTTATTAATATTATAAACGTAAAAGTTTGGATGGATGTATACTCGTAGATGTATGAATGTATGGATGTTCGTTTTTCTTTCACGCAAAACAACTGAACGGATAGGGATAAAATTTGGAATAGACGTAGTTCTAGCCCTGGAATAACACATAGGCTACTTTTTGTCCCATAAATCAGTTCCCATGAGATAGAAATAGCCTGCTAATCTGCTCCTTGAGCAAGTTGTCTGGAGTTACCTTGAATATCTTGGCGAGGTACTCTCGGCAGGCGGGCACCTTCTGCAGCACGAAGCAGGTGCTCATCTGCTCCTTGAGGCAGTTGTCTGGTGTTACCTTGAATATCTTGGCGAGGTACTCCCTGCAGGCGGGCACCTTCTGCAGCACGGAGCAGGTGCTCATCTGCTCCTTGAGGCAGTTGTCTGGAGTTACCTTGAATATCTTGGCGAGGTACTCTCTGCAGGCGTCACCTTCTGCAGCACGGAGCAAGTGCTCATCTGCTCCTTGAGGCAGTTGTCTGGAGTTACCTTGAATATCTTGGCGAGGTACTCCCTGCAGGCGTCACCTTCTGCAGCACGGAGCAGGTCCTCATCTGCTCCTTGAGGCAGTTGTCTGGAGTTACCTTGAATATCTTGGCGAGGTACTCTCTGCAGGCGGGCACCTTCTGCAGCACGGAGCAGGTGCTCATCTGCTCCTTGAGGCAGTTGTCTGGAGTTACCTTGAATATCTTGGCGAGGTACTCTCTGCAGGCGGGCACCTTCTGCAGCACGGAGCAGGTGCTCATCTGCTCCTTGAGGCAGTTGTCTGGAGTTACCTTGAATATCTTGGCGAGGTACTCTCTGCAGGCGGGCACCTTCTGCAGCACGGAGCAGGTGCTCATCTGCTCCTTGAGGCAGTTGTCTGGTGTTACCTTGAATATCTTGGCGAGGTACTCTCTGCAGGCGGGCACCTTCTGCAGCACGGAGCAGGTGCTCATCTGCTCCTTGAGGCAGTTGTCTGGTGTTACCTTGAATATCTTGGCGAGGTACTCTCTGCAGGCGGGCACCTTCTGCAGCACGGAGCAGGTGCTCATCTGCTCCTTGAGGCAGTTGTCTGGAGTTACCTTGAATATCTTGGCGAGGTACTCTCTGCAGGCGGGCACCTTCTGCAGCACGGAGCAGGTGCTCATCTGCTCCTTGAGGCAGTTGTCTGGTGTTACCTTGAATATCTTGGCGAGGTACTCTCTGCAGGCGGGCACCTTCTGCAGCACGGAGCAGGTGCTCATCTGCTCCTTGAGGTAGTTGTCTGGTGTTACCTTGAATATCTTGGCGAGGTACTCTCTGCAGGCGGGCACCTTCTGCAGCACGGAGCAGGTGCTCATCTGCTCCTTGAGGCAGTTGTCTGGAGTTACCTTGAATATCTTGGCGAGGTACTCCCTGCAGGCGTCACCTTCTGCAGCAAGGAGTAGGTGCTCATCTGCTCCTTGAGGCAGTTGTCTGGAGTTAGTTACCTTGAATATCTTGGCGAGGTACTCCCTGCAGGCGTCACCTTCTGCAGCACGGAGCAGGTGCTCATCTGCTCCTTGAGGCAGTTGTCTGGAGTTACCTTGAATATCTTGGCGAGGTACTCCCTGCAGGCGTCACCTTCTGCAGCACGGAGCAGGTGCTCATCTGCTCCTTGAGGCAGTTGTCTGGAGTTACCTTGAATATCTTGGCGAGGTACTCCCTGCAGGCGTCACCTTCTGCAGCACGGAGCAGGTGCTCATCTGCTCCTTGAGGCAGTTGTCTGGTGTTACCTTGAATATCTTGGCGAGGTACTCTCTGCAGGCGGGCACCTTCTGCAGCACGGAGCAGGTGCTCATCTGCTCCTTGAGGAAGTTGGGAGTCAGGTATTGACACCGCACCGCTTGCAGTATGTGCTCCATTCGCGGGTGGCGTCTGTCTTCGTCGAATTTAACCTGATAAAAATAGACAAATAATGTAGGTACTCAAATGTTATTATAGAGGTAGTAATGATTATCTTCTTGAATTTTTTTATTTTTTGTTATAATTATTTTTAAGTTTATCTGTTTTTTTTAATATGATTGCTTGTAGTTAAGTACTAGAAAATCCAAACGGCCAGATCCAAAATGCGGTTCTTCTGGATCGTATTGTCAGGAAGTTCCTCTCTCTGCAACCCTAGTCACTGGAGGCTTGAACCTAGCCGGTGATAAATAAATAATAAATAAATAAATAATTCTGGACAGTCCACACAGCATCATCTAGCCCCAAGCTAAGCAGAGCTTGTGTTATGGGTACTAGATGACTGATATACTTAATACAATATACTACTTATATAGATATTATTTATTATACATACTAAACACCCAGACCAACGAAACAAATTTCTGCAGATCGTGCACAAATTTGTTCCGAGGCGGGAATCGAACCCGCAACCTCCTGCGTCGCAGGCGGACCTTCGCCCACCGCGCCACATCGGTCGTCAATGGTGGTGATCCACCGTCTTAATATATATTTTACTGTATAATAGTTCTATAATAATTTATTGTACTTTCTATGGATTTAAATTTATTTTATAATCACAAAATCATAAAAATAAGACGTAACGAAGATGATTCGATACCTATCGTCAAATCAATCAGGACTTTGGTCATGTTGGTATAAGATGGATATTTAACTTACCCAACTTAAAACAGCATTGTAGACTTCTCTTTCCTCTCTGACGTTTAACTCATCTTTCCGTATCAAGCATATGAGTTCTTGGACCGTTAACTGTAGAAATTCTTCTTCCTGGCATACCTGCGAAACAGACACACTGGTGATAATAATATAATCACTACATAGTATAAAACAGAGGCGCTTTCTCTGTCCCTACTATGTCCCTATGTATGCTTTAATCTTTAAAACTACCCAACGGATTTTGATGTGGTTTTTTTAATACATAGAGTGATTCAAGAGGAAGGTTTATACGTATAATGCAACCGTGCGAAGCCGGGGCGGGTCGCTAGTGATAGATAAAAAAATTATGCTGGAAAATTCACACAACAGCATCTAGCTCTAAGATTGTGTTATGGGTAATCTACACTAATATTTTATAATGATTTGATTGTTTGTTTGCATTGAATAGGCTCCGAAACTGAGGCCGATTTGAAAAATTATTTCACGGGCTATAAGTACACAAATTCAAAAAAGGGACAAAAACTAATTAATAACGCAACCGATTGGTCTGGTAGAAACTATCGATCGTCGTCGACTAATCCATTCTACCATCGATCGATGGAATCGATCGACGATTGATCGATTGGTGTGGAAACACCCTAGCAAAGTGTAAAACCGGTATTCCACTATGCGATATTCAGGGACCCTTACCCTAACTAAGAGAGGTGTAATAAGATTTATAGGTCCCTAATTAGGGCGACCGGACGGATCCGGCAAGCCTTGCTCCCTAATCGCCCTAACTACCTACCGGGCCCTGAATATCGTGTAGTGGAATACCGCTTTGAAGTACGAAACACAAAGAAGCCGTAGGCGGAGCGGAGGCGAAGGCGTGCGAGTTGTATTCTATTGAATCATATGAAAGCCTACACACACCGCAGGCGGTGACGGCGCGGTGCCATAGGAAAAACCGGCACGCCTTCGCCTCCGCTCCGCCTCCGGCTTCTGTGTGTTTCGAACTTTAATCAGGTATAATTATCAGGTGAAATGAACTAACTTGTGTGAAGTGCCTCTCTATGAACTGGTTGGCCTTCCTCTTAAGGTGTGCGCAGCAGTGTTGCTCCGCGAAGTTGGCGATGCCGATCGCGTTGGACGGATCCAGCTGGCGTTCCAGGAAGGCGCAGCACGCGTCGATCACGTTCGCGATCTGTCGGGTCACAGCTAAAATAATTGTAGTTTGCTTGTTGGCTTCTTCTTGTAAACTACCCATACTCAACAGACTCTATCTTTTTTTTTATAAAGGAGGTAGGGATTTACACGACTCAAATAACTAGATTGTTTGTTTAGTTGATAGTAGTTTCTAAAATAAATTAACAACCGACTTCAAATTCCACGTATTATTAAGTGATAATAAAGTGATAACTTAAGAGTATTATAGAGATATTGTAAGAGTTTTTTGCCTGAATAAGCAAATTTTATTTAATTTATTTATTATTTAAGTACCTATGTACTAGCTACGTTGTGGAGCCTCACCCGCGTGAAAATTTATGAAAAGTAGCCTATGTTTTATTAAAAAATAAAGCATTTACCGCAGCCTATGGACGGGACGCGCGTGGACGACCCTTCAATGCCTTAAAAGACCCTTTATCCATCTATCTAACCTTTCGTAATAATTAGCAATGCGACATTGCACCTCTCCTCAACGAACTAAATGTAACTTCAGTCATTGAACAGGATTGGAAAAAATTCAATGTTCGATCGAGGTTATTAGACTCCCGAACGCAGCGAGGGAAATAAAGACAAGACTAGTTATAATGGGTGGTTTTAGCTCGAATAAAACATTCTACTTTTCAATTAGATTGTTATAAAATATACTAAGTAATTCAAAAGTTCACGTTCACCAGTTCACAATCACACATCACAATTTTGAACTAAGAAAATTCTAGAGATTTGGCGCCAATACCATTTTGTTTATTTCTACCAAACGAGCAACACAAAGTACGCTCTATAACGAGGAGGGAAGAATCGTCCTTCAAACCTCTAACAATCAAGAAAGCAGTCTCAGTTCCATTACCAAAAATAAATTCAAATAAAACGTAGGTATGTTCTATATTTTTTTAACACCAAAAAGTCGAGTCTTTATGTTATGCGAACGAAGGTCTTCTTCTGGCTGATGATTTCAGACAAAAATTACTTCTATTCCCTAGATCATAAACTCGAATTTTACACCAGCTAAGCTACGTTATACTTTTTGAGGAGAAGTTAATTTAAATAAAGAAGACGCACCTGGAACATTGTAGCGGCCGGCAGCAGCTGGCACACGGTGAGCTCCGTGATGCGGATCTTGCCCGTATACATGAAGTACACCAGCCAAGCCATCGCGGACGGACACACGCCTTGCAGCCGCACGCGGGACATCTCGCTCTCTTTTAGACCAGATGTGAACATTGCCTGGGGACGAAAGGAATCTGTACCCATTTGATTTATAAAATGTGAAAGTATGTGTAAATGTTTGTTATAATATAAAGTCGGACGGACACACGCCTTGCAGCCAAACGCGGGACATCTCAAAATATTTTATTATTATTATTATCTCGCTCTCTTTTAGACCAGATGTGAACATTGCCTGGGGACAAAACGAATCCTTACGCGCGTGTTCTTAGGTTTAAAGAACATTATTTATAATAAAAACATTATATTTCACTTAAGGGGCCGTGCATTAATCACGTGAGGTCGTTTTTCTCATTTTTTGACCCCCCCCCCTCCCCTTTGGTGATATTTGGTGAGGTTTGGGACCACCCCCCCCTCCCCTCCCCCCTGGATCACGTGTATTTTTTTGGAAGTCTAAGTATAAGCCGGTTCATTAGAGAAACGAATCTAAAATGGCGACTTGTACTTGCGTTGACAGATAGTACAGTTAGCATCCAAAATTTCAGATCAAAGAATTTTTCAAGTTATAAGTAATAAAAACAAGACCGGGTCGTATTTATTTCAAACTAGCTGATGCCCGCGACTTCGTCCGCGTGGTTTTTTTATTCCTTGAATTATAATAATTTGTAGATCGAAATACCTTATAATGCTTCTTTGAAGACAACATTCGAAAACTCAACAGAATAACAATAACAAACAAGTAACAACGGAAAGATAACAGAAAATTATAACAACGAATTCGTAACAGTTCAGATCACCAGGCGCATCAAGACAGCGTGAAAGCAAATCAAGACTGTTTTTTTTCTGCATACTGTACGCGCGTGAGTGAGTATAGACGGCACTAGTGTGCAAGCGAGAGGCCATGATAAGTGCCGCCATTTAAGATTCGTTTCTTTATTGAACCGGCTTATAAAGGCTATTTTTGACTGGAAAAAAATAATTCAAAAATGGCGTTTTGATTCGAAAAACATTTATATGTATTTGCAATAAAATTAATGAATAATTAGAAATAGCGCCTTTTGACAAAAAATAAATAAAATTAATACACGTGATGTCTAACGAGACCCTCCCCTCCCCTCGTGATGTTTCGTGATATATTCCGTACCCCCTCCCCCCCTTTTGAGCCTCACGTGATTAATGGATGGCCCCTAAAATGGGATCAATTTAACCAGTAAATATGTATTTATCTAAGTTAAAGTAGGTAATATAGCTTCAGGGCTCTGAGGCTTAATTCAATTTCTTAAGTATAACCTGTGGTATAACTAACTAGAAGATGTGCCCCACGGCTTCGCCCGCGAACCAGTATTTTTTTCATACAAATTTCAGAAATATATTATACAATCCCTATGGGTTATTTTGTATAAATAAATAATACGTGTTTAATTATTTATTTCATACTTTTTTTATACCAAGTTTTGAGTAAATCGAACCAAGGAAAAATAATTTTTCATACAAACTTTACCACCCTATTTAACCCCCTCAGAGGTTAATTACTGAAAATTTTATTAGCCTATGTCTTATTCTAGGCCGTAAACTATCTACGTACCAAATTTTATCTTAATAACTCAAGTAATTACGGAGATTACTTATAACAAACATTCACACATTAAACATTCACACTTTTCCATTTATTATAATAGTAAGATAAGATGTAAGATATAATAGTAAGATTATTTAAATAATTGATGAAAAAAAAATATTTGTTTTTCATACATCCTTCTGATGTAATAAATGTGAAAGTCTGTGTGAATGTTTGTTGTAAAGTATATCAGTAACAACTTTATTTAGATAAAATTTTGTATGTAGACAGTTTAAAATCTAGAATAACACATTAGCTAATATGATTTTGAATAATTAACCCAGAGGGGGCAAAAAGGGTAATAAAGTTTCTATGGACATACTATGCTAGATATACTACTTATTAGATATTTGATGTGGTGGAGTGATAAAAAGAAATTGTTGCGATTATTTTAATTTAGTAAGCATAAACAAAATAATCCTGTCTAAAGTTATTCATTATTTTATGCGCAGTCAGCACGAGAACAAGTCTTAAATGTCGTGACATTTAACTTTTTCTGTGTGAAAAAACTTTATCCCTCAATAATTTAACTTTTAAACATACAACGAAGCAGGCGTTAATTTTTAATTCAACAACACATTAACGAATTCTGCAAACTCATGCCACAGCACTTATCTAAATAATTTATAGTGTGAAGCTTAAATAAACTGACCGTAAATTTATTAGCTTTTTTATTTTAAAAATACTCGAAGTTACCTACTAGGCTAAAGGAGGAGGTTTTTAAACAACATATAAAATATTACCAGGAAAGAAATATAGGCCGATTGAGCCCCAGCGTTTATACAATGGGTGAGGCATGCTCAGAACAGACAAGGAAACTAAGACATACGATACACGAGCTTAGAACAATTTTGTATCTTTTGGATCGATTAACAACAAAATAGGAATACCTACCACAAACACAAAAAAAATGTTGAGTGTTTGTGTGATTATTGGCACCGCACCGCCACCGCCTCCGGTGTATGTGTAGTCTTTCATATGATTGAATAGGATACAACGCACGCCTTCGCTTCCGGCCCGGCCACGGCTTCTGTGTGTGCCGGCTTTATCCGGGATGCTGATATAAAAGTCAATTTAGGCTGTGTCCCCACTCCCCAGTAGGCAAACGGTGAGAACCGACTGAGTTCGCGGCGTATCAGTTCAGTACGCCCTTCCATATATTTTAAATTGAATGTTCACAGTTTGCTAGTTTGCGCTCACTGTCACTGACAGTTTGCACGCAGTTTGCAGCGATACATGCGCCGACTGTCTCAGTTAGCGGCCGACTCGCAGGTTCCAATGCTTGCCATACGCACGCAAACTGATCTGAGTTTGTAGCTGTTCGCCACAAATTTGCGGCTCACTCAGTCGGCCTCTCACAGTTTGCCTACTGGGACACAGCCTTATATGTTAAACAACGACTTATAATGATGATGATGTTAATGAGTACTGTTTGTATCGCTGCTACTATTCTGTTACTGTGGGCGCTCGGTAGGTACGTACGTACGTACGCGGTCGCGAGTACACGAGTAACCTTATCAGTCTGACCTGCTGAGGCTGCTAGTTTGGGAATCTAGGTGATGCAAACAAGCACGCCGCAATCTTTTAGAATTAGACCAAAGTAAGTACAAGATATTATCTATCGGTAAGTGGAGCCAGCCGCGTAAATGTGATTTTGTTTGGTTTTTTACACACTAACTTCTAAAGCGATGCGATGAGCCCCGAAACAAACCGAAAGGGAAGTAAACTTCTAAGAGTGACTTTTTCACGAACTATGAGTAGAGTTCTGTTGCATCGATATTCGATAATCAAACGAGCTCATGTATTTGAGTTGAATTTTAAGCACTTTATGTGGCATCTGCACAACAAGTCATCATAGATATCAAAAACTTGGTCACAAGTCCAACCAGACAATATTTTGAATCGATAAATGGATGATTCAGAAATGGTCGCAGAACAATCGTTTACTCGCAGTATTATTTATTGTCTTTAGCCCAACCTTGGATTTATTGCAATTTACATAAATGCGCGTTATTTTGGGTATAATTAAGGAAGTACCAATAATTCTTGTGATTTACCCAATCTCGCATTATTATTGTGAGAACCCTTATATTCAGACAATTACGTAGACGGCTACACCTGTGCCACTTCAAAAAAAAGGATTGTCATAATAACCACCAGACAGATTTGTGAACGCAACGGAGGTGTTAAACATACACAGAAGTTGCCATTTCACTTACAGATTTCCGTAGTCTATGACATCTAGGGACGCCCGCGACCCATGTCATGTGAAGTTAGTCACTCAATAAGCCACAAGTGAGGTCAGAAACACATATCTGGCGGAAGATATGCCGAGCGTATCGATATACAGGGTTACAGGAAAAATCGTGCTAGATCCGTTAAGGGCGTGGAGTACCCATCATTTCTGACTTATTTCACTATGAAACACCCTACCCTAAACTTAACCCTTTTCGAGATATTCGACTTTTAATTTTTTTATTAAAAATTGCCGATTTTTAGGCTACTAAATTTATTTTTGTTTACTTTGTGTATCTTATTATTATTTTTATTGCATTTTTACATGTGTAATAAGATGCTTTAGGACGTCAATCATTAAAATAATGCATAAATTAATTGAATAGACCGTAGTAGAAAAGTGAAAGTTAAGAAATAAAAAAAAAATTAGAAAGTTTATTTTTCTCTAAGGGATATCTAAAAAAAATTTTATGGCAATTCTTCGGCAGATGTTTTTAAAAATATCTACGTTTCATCAGCTATCTAACGAGGTATAATAATCTAGGGTTTTATTCAATTGCATTGAAAAAAAATTAGTTTTATAGGCGACAGTGGAGAAGAAAATTTATACTTAGCCCTAAAAAGTAAAAGTAAAACAATAGGTAAGCATGAAATGTCATTTATTAAAGGTTTTCACACAACTTTTTCTTATTCTACAGTTCATGTTCAACATGGCCGCCTCTATTTCTGATACATTGTCGCATCCTTCTACGGAGACCAGTCTTCACTACTCCAGTGGTCAACGTGGTCCTCATTTTATTTGCTGCATCCACAATCCTTTCTCTTAGGTCTTCCACAGACGAAACTGGATTCGGCTCGCTGTACACAAGACTTTTCATGCACCCCCACACATGAAAATCCATGGGGGTTAGGTCCGGACTTCTTGCTGGCCATGGCAACGGCCCACCTCGTCCTATCCATTTGTTTGGATAATTTGTGTCCAGCCAGTCTCTGACACTTCTCCTGAAATGGGCAGGGCAGCCATCGTGTTGGAACCACATGTCCCTGATCAGGTTGAGTGGCAGATCATCCAGCAAATCACTCAAGTCTGCTCTCAGGAAATTTTCGTAGCTTTCCCCATTTAAATTATCCGGTAGAAAGTAAGGTCCAATCAAATGATTGGAGATAATGCCCATCCACACATTCACGCTGAATCTTCGTTGGGACCCCTTCACTCTTTTCTTATTGGGATTCCTTAGTGCTTTTGGGGCCCAGTAATGGGCGTTGTGATAGTTAGTTATGCCATCTTTATCAAATTTGGACTCATCCGTCCACAAGATATTTCTTAGAAAATCTGGGTCTTCTACGTCAGCATTTAGCATAAATCTGCAAAAGTCCAATCTTCTCGCGGGGTCTCCTTCTTCAATAACGTGTACCGGCGTGTAATGGTATGGGTATAGGCCAGCAGTATGCACTGTAAACCACACTCTCCATTGCGAAAGTCCCAGATCACGGGCAACAATATTAGTGGAAGTAGTCGGATCCGCTCGAAAGCGTTGCACTATCTCATTGTCCTGTTCTTCGTCGTCAATTCGTGGTCTACCCATGTCTGTATTACGTCTCAAAACAGAGCCAGATTCTCGAAGTCTTCGATAAACTCTGTCAAAAACGGCCACATCCGGCACTCGACGACCGGGGTAGCGAGTTACGTATTCGTTGCGAGCTTGCGCAGATACACAATCGCAGTATCCGTAACAAATAAGCATATCAGCATATTCCTCAGGTGTGTAGGACGTCATCTTCAACACTTCCGTATCACAGGTACAAATCAGAGTCCGGTTAACAAGTATAGTAGTCACAAATCAGAAGAAATAGTCCAGAATCACAGCCAAGTCGAGAAAAAGAGCAAAACGATATCACATCTACTATGTACGAAGCACAAAAGCAGACTGACAACCAAAACAATACCCCCTGTTGTATTCCCAGCCCTAACCGGTCTCTACACATTTTTTCTTTCCTTCATACCTTTCATTCTTAACTTCAAGCGAGACCCACTTGTCTCGCTCTCACGGTGTGTCTGAACTTGAAGGACAATAGGCGCGGGACCGTTAGAACTGCTACCTGGAGCGTCCCAACTACTTTTTTTCCACGAAATGTAATACAAACCCTAGATTGTTATACCTCGTTAGATAGCTGATGAAACGTAGATATTTTTAAAAACATTTGCCGAAGAATTGCCATAATATTTTTTTAGATATCCCTTAGAGAAAAATAAACTTTCTAATTTTTTTTTTATTTCCTAACTTTCACTTTTCTACTACGGTCTATTCAATTAACTTATGCACTATTTTAATCATTGACGTCCTAAAGCATCTTATTACACATGTAAAAATGCAATAATAATAATAATAAGATACACAAAATAAACAAAAATAAATTTAGTAGCCCAAAAATCGGCACTTTTCAATAAAAAAATTAAAAGTCGAATATCTCGAAATGGGTTAAGTTTAGGGTAGGGGGTTTCATAGTGAAATAAGTCAGGAATGGTGGTTACTCCACGCTCTTAACGGATCTAGCACGATTTTTCCTGTAACCCTGTATATACGAGTAACGGCTGCGTCTATTCCGTCAAATCGCCTCAGTACGCGTCTACTCAGTTTTTGCATTCAGAGTACATCTAATTTTAGTATTAAAATCCCTTGTATTGTTCTTTAAAGTCCATTCGAAGTCCATGCCTGGAAGAGATCGCTTAGCGAGCCGCCTTTTATACTTAATCTACCGTATAATGCAGGAGATAAGTTAAGATTTATTTTTGTGGTATAAGTATAATAAAGATTTTTCTATTCTAAAATAACATAAGCAGCTTGTTACAAAATGATCTCGGATGACTTTAAGGGTGTAGATATTCTAATCAATACAACTCTTATGTACACGACGGACAATGTGTTGGCGGAAACGGAACAGCCGCTACGCGCGTACGCGTACGCTCGACGCACGCATCATTGGTTGAGTGTGCATTGCAAGGTTTATACATTTGTCTGTTCTGACGTTACGCGACCGAAAATACGCGACGTATTTTCTTTCAGACATGTACTAACCATAAATGATTAGAGATTAGAGTATCTCGTTCCCCTTCATTTAAAATTATTTTATCAATTTTTAAATACCAATTCGCGAGGTAGGTATTACATGCTATTATTATGATTTAAATAAACTACAATCATAATTATGACGTTTCCATTTTTAGTTAATGTTTCATGACTCACAAAATTTATACAGAAGATAAGAAGCGATGCGATAAAAAAATGTTAGTTGCTATCAAAACAGTGTGTTATTATTTCAATATATTCAATTCAGGACAAAAAGTCAACAAGCAAATCCATCCATGAAAATCTGATATTAATTTTAAGTACCTACGCGTTTGAATTTAACAGAGACGGAAACGAAATCAACAATAGGCATTTCCCTATTTTAACCGAATTGCTTAGGCGCGTCGCTCACACAAACTAGAGTCGAGGCGGCGTCAAGGCGCAGGCGCACAAGCGGCGCGTCGCATCTACGTTTTCCTAGGAATAAAATGGTAGTGCGCTCACATACTAGAGTCGCGGCACGGGTGAGGTGCAGGCGGCGCGGGGTCGAGGCGGGGGTGCGGCGGGGCGCCGTGCCCGACCGCGTCGCGTCTTTGCCGCCATTTTGTCATTTCAGTTTGTGCGTAGCTACGTTTAGACGTGCTAGTTAAATTATGCGTGAAATTGTGCGCTTCCGGGCAAATTGATTTCCGCCAATGAGTGTCCTTCTTCTGTAAATTATTTTTCGTTATTTCCAACAGTAAGCCGAAGGTACTATGTGACATTCCATAAAACTTTTTAAACTTGTCGGGATACTTTCTTAAGTCACGTGTAGCTCTGAAGGCTTCTCTTCTATCACAATGTCTCAAATATGGGTGTACCCAAATTTTTTTCCTATTTAAATTAATTACTTGTATGAGTGCAACTACGTCTTCATCTTCTGACGACGACATGTTGAATGAATTAGAATGTGCGAAGGAAGCATAACTGCCTGCGCCTCGACTCTACATAGAGACAACGCCACGACCGTGCCGCGACCTCGCCCCGACTTACCAGTGAGCGACGCGCCCTAGACCAAGAGTCGAGGCGGAGCGTCATGGAGGCGCGGCTCACCGTCTTTCTATCTCTAAACAAATGGCAGTGCACTAAAGGCACGGCATGCATCAAGGTCCATATGACATACTCTATTTGACATCTATAAAGCGACATCATGGCGAAGGCGAGTCAGAGTTGAGGCAAGAAGCGTCAGAGTCGACCTGAACTGGAGGCAGGGTCGTTTTCCCAGCCCTTGTCGCTACTCCGCCGCCATTTTAAAGGATCAGGAACGCATAGCCGCCCCGCCCGTACCTCGACTCAGACATAGATATAAATATCCAATTCAATTATTTTGCGAAACATGGGTTTCAGGGATGTAAGATATATACTAGGAGAATTTTATAAATTTAATATTATATCTAGATTAATAAATGATTTGTCGGTATTCTGTATTTTATCCATCACATATTCATAAAACTTGTAATAAGTTTTATGAATATCATCATGATGATGATGATATTCATAAAACTTGTAATAAGCCTTTTCTATAATAATTATCTTTATTTGTTCAAAAATATAAATTGTTTTTATCTTTAATGCTTATAAGTATGTGATTAATGATTATAGAAACGAGGTGCTATACAATATTATGCTCTTTTAACAAAGTGCCGACTTATTTGAAGGTCAACTAATTCTCTTATCTAGGCGCTTACATGTAAATTTGTTAAATAAATTTAGGTTAATTTTAACAAACACTAAGCCACGACGCGCTTACATGTAAATTTCCAAAGAAATTTATGTATCTTGAACAAACACTACGCCACTACTACGCGATTCACCACTCGACTTAGTAAGCGAAGCGCCTTAATTTAGTATCAATCAATCTACTACGTGTGTTTTCATAAAATGTGAACTCACCTTAAAATATGGACTGCCAGCCGCCAGCACGACTTTGTGGACATGGAAGAGTTCATTACCGACTTCTAAAACGACGTCGGTGAGCATATGGTGAGACCGCATCGTGAACATCATCTGTTGGACAAAAAATTATGGCTCAAAACTTTAAAACTCAGTGATTTTTGTTTTGTTCCTTACTCTAAAGAAGGACAACGTCAGAAATTTCTTATTTAGATATGATATAGATGTTCTTTCGAGTCGTCAGCCGACGGAACAACCAAGATTGGTTGTTACTTTATATGTACTTTATTATGTACCAATATGTTTATAGAATTATGTTACAAGTAACAGATCAACAATTTGTCATAAAAACATGGAAAATTATAACAGACACAAAATTCTAATAAATTCTCAACAACAAATAAGGAAGTACACAAACTTAAGGAAAAAATAAATAAAATAGATTATGTCAACGATAGGCAATGTTATCAGAAGTGTAGCCAAGTCTAAATTGGTGATTAGGTAAAATTGGGAAACATCGCAATATGCTTATCGTGGAAGAGGCTTGCCCAGCCTATAATATTAGATAGGTATAGGTACTCGTATTTCGTGTCCCAGATTTTGGAGTAAGCATAGTATCAACTCTAGTTTCCAGTCTGCTGGAAGAAGACTCGAAACCAAGAACCAACGTTTTGAAGCACATGTTAAAGGAAAAATATAAAGACCATAGAAAATCACAAAAAAACTCAAGGGTTGGCGTTGACCTAAAATCTCGAAATTTGGCAAGAAACAAGGTCACTTAACTTTAAGCTACACATAAAGAAAACCTAGGCCTTGGGGCAGAAAACCGAGGTCTATGTGCAGCAGTGGACTATTATAGGCTGATGATGATGATCCGAAAACCCTACATTTTTAGTTTATTCACAATTATTTTATTCTATCGCAGGGGACAGAATCATTTAGAGTAACTAAGTATTTTCCGTTGACCTAGAAGCATAATTTGTATTTGGCAAGAAGCATTGGCTTACAATAAATGAAACCTTCAGTGTGGGAGTCCCACTAGCATTGACGTTTTATAATTTCAGTAACAATATTACCTACCAAAATATTAAAAACGGGTTTTCCCGCCAGCTTAAAATTAATTCTGCAAAGTCATTCTAGAAGTCAAAACAACTGCCCATTGTTATGTTATGAAGCAATGGCTTCATGGTTTATTACAGTACCTACCTATACTTGCAAATAGGATTACGTACGAGGCGGTAAACATGCAAGTCACTGGTCACCTTAGCGCGTTATCAGTGGACATAGGAAAAGGACAATCCAACTTTCTGAACTGTTAGTTGGATTAAGTTGGATAGTTACATCGACGATGGCCTCTGTGGCTCAGTGGGAAACGGTCTGCCTGCGACGCATGTGGTTGTGGGTTCGTTTCCCCGAGCGGGACAAATGTTTGTAAGATCTGCAGTTTCTTATTTCATCCATCAAGAATATTCGTTCTTGGTGTTTTCTATTTATAGTAAAAAATATAGGTACCTGTGTAATGTATTGTATTAAATATTTCTGTCATCCCCATAACACAAACCATCTAGTAACCATAACACAAGCTCTGCTTAGCTTGGGGCTAGATGATATAAGTGCAGTGTAGTGAAGTGTGGATCGTCCAGCATAATTTATTTATTTACATAATAATGGGTCAAACACTCAGAACTTGAATTTACTTCCTTATAAATTTAAATTTAGCCGAAAACCTTGGAATGGGATTGTAGCGTATTATCAAAATAATATAGTTCAATAACCGTAATGTACCCTAGTACAAGGGAAGGGTATTTGATAGTGACCAAAATGACTTTGATGTGATGATGACATATGTTAGATCAGTACAGACAGTAGATGAACAAGTTACTTTTAATCTTATTTCAATGAATATAGAATTCATGATAACTTTAATTCGACACAACGAAGCGGGATGACTCGGCATGACATTTCATGTCGTATCACTTCACGGGTTGCCGCGGCGAGCCACTGCATCCCACGAGAGGTAGTATGGGTCACATTGTGTGGAGGAACTATGACGGTTAAGCTAATTGAAATGAGGTTGAAACTTGTGTATCGGTAAAAACTGGTTGATGATACTGACTGGACTTTCAGTAGGAAGCCGCAGCACAACCTGCCATGACATGCCACGCCGTCAGTCAGCGCTAGCTTTTATGCAGTGGCAAATGATGATTATTTTGATAATTATGTACCTATAGTATTAAATATGACTTGTCTTAGTGCTAATTTTGTAAACCTAAAGAAATAAAGATATTGATTTACTGATCTACGCTCGCCGCCCTCGGCAAATTTGGTCATCAGAACAGAACTACAATATCTTCGCAGATGAATAGGGGAATTTTATGTTGTTATGCCTGAGGTTTTGCGAGATGAATGAAAGGATGCTTCTTTGTATTAGTTGAACTATTTTAACATTATCTACCAAAATAATTTATACGTGTAGTTCCTACAATAATTGAACAATATTCGTAAATAAATCGTGTCAGTTGGTGCAAAAAATCTCAATCAATCCAAATCTTAATCCAGATTATTGATTATTATCCAGATTATCCAGATTATATTAATTATATATTTATATAGGTCTAAGAGGGACAGTATGAAGTGGCTGTTAGAGCATAAAGTGCCTTTATATGAACGATAGATTACATTATCGTATGGGTGGGTATAAGGTTACATTAGGAACGCGGAAGCGTGGAAGATTATCGTCATTCACGATTGAGTATTAGATTTTTAAGTCATAAATAACAGGAAAAGGTCTAATACGTAAAGCAAAGAACCGATCATCGAATTCTCTAATCCTTTAAATTCTACTAAAGCTTGTGTTGTAAGTTACAATACAAGTTCTGCTTAGCTTGGGGATAGAATCAAATGATGCTGTTTGAATTTTCTTTTATTGATTTTTTGCATTTCAATAATTTATTGTAAATATTAGTAATTTCATAAGGATTATGAATTAGGTTGTAAATTGTATTATCAGTAGCAATTATCTCGAACATTTCTATTCTAACTGACCTAGGATAACCTAAGATAACAATATTAGCTTACATCAGTGCAGTGCACTTGGATCTTAGATATGTTGGCCGAAAGCCGTGTCGATAATAAACACACCTAAAAGTCAGCATCCTTGACCCAGATATAGCAAAAATTACAGATGTGTACGTTGTTGACGACCTAGAAGCTAGGTCGTCGAACTTTTCAGACAACACGCGATAGTACACACAGGTCACGTGCCTCAGGTACGCGCAAATATTAACTATTATGCAATAGCATATGCAGAAGGTCGGCTTTACCTCAACAGATTACTAACCTACGCTTTTATATCAAACTTTGACATTTTCGGATTGTATATTTACCTATGGTATTGTTTTATGTGTTTCTTTTACGTAGATAGGCATGAGGCAAATAAAACATTCCGTGAAAATATCCTCTGTTAAAGAAATCTGTTGGCTCCTCCTTAGACAACACTCACCCGCATAAAGTCGCTGACATAATTGCCCATGCAGAAGGTCATGTCCCCGATGTCATTGGAGCCCGTCCCCATCGCCCCCTCAAGGGTAGGTCCGCAGTTGAACGGAGGCATGTCATCGAGAAGGTTGCCTCGGTACACATCCTCGTCCGTCTCCATTCTGTTGCCTAGAAAAAAGTTGACAAATTGATTATTTTTATTCGTTACTTGATGACACCGAATGCTGCTGTTATATGCTTCCTCTTTAACCGCCGTCAAAAAAGAAGGGTGATTTAAGTTTTACGTAGCTTGCAAATGGATTAACATTTTCAATTTAGTATTAGACGAATTAGTAGCTTCCCCAAACACATATTTGTATATTTCAAGCTTTTCATACATATTGTGAATTGAACTAAATATCAATAACAATTCAAAACAAGAAGAGCGGAAACAGATGAAATTAAGCAATAAATACGAATACAAAAAATACTGAATTTGAAAATCCTAACGCCAATATTTAAGATCAAAGTGGCCAAAATTGAAAACGCCTACATAATGGTCGCTGAACGACATAATTTAAAAGAAAATCGTCATCGATGAATTTATATGAAAAAAACTGATGTAGGTATAGTACGACGACAGCTTAATCGTTACTGTGCGAGCCTCATGCACTTTTTTAAATTTGGAGATTGTTGCGAATGTCCTGTTTTTTCCCCATTCAGTCTTTTAACTACAACATCGCGAAGTCATGTGTATTTCCCCAACGTATATGACTGGGGGAAAACTCAAGTAGATAAGCTTATTCAATGACTCAAATGCACGATCGCCCTCAATACGAGGATAATAAATGATACAGTACCTACGCAATAGTGGATCTACGATAATAACGTTTATTTACTTTTATGACAAATAAAATCTTTATTGCAGGAAAGCAGGAAGGTTACACAGTACCTACTATGAAATAAGTTCTTGAAAAATAAAAATAATAATAGGTACCTACTGGACTATCCAGTATCCACACAGCATCATCTAGCCCCAAGCTAAGCAAAGCTTGTCATGGGTACTAGATGACTGATATAATTAATATAATACTTCACATGGATAGATAGTTTTTTTATCTGTCATTTATTTTTATTATATACTAGTATCTATTCGCAGCTTCGCACGCGTTTTCTCTATGGAAAGGTTCCGAGGCTATTCCTATACCATGGCAATTGATTCACGGGATGAAAAGTTGTTTCTATGGAAATGTTTCGAGACTATTTCTATGAAATAGGAACTTATTTATCGGATGAAAGTAAAAGTAAAAGTATATTTATTGCAATTACATGTAAAACAGATGGTAGTAGGTACATTCAATAGGTAACAATGGATTTTACCCTATAAGGGCTTGCAATTGTCTAGTTGTACATTTTGCATATAATAAAATAAAAGTATATAAATTAAATCTAGAATCAATTAAAAATAAAAATTATAGTTATATGTCAAAATATTTTATCGTCAATGAATTATTTTACTGTGTAATAACACTTGTCTAATTATATGGTTTTCAGCTTGTTCTTGAACATCATAGTAGGTAATTCTCGAATTATGAGGGGGATTTTATTATAAATGGTCGGTGCCATAGCAAAGAGACTAATCTGTAATAGCCTTTTCTTGCATTTTAAGGTGCATATCTTCAAATGGTCGCGTCTATTACGTGGTACGACGTCAGATTTCAGACAGACAGAACAGATCCTGATTGTTTCTGACAAACAAAGCTGTTTCTAAAAACGAACGAAAAGAAGCCTATATTTTATCCCAGGGCAGAAAAACGTCTATTGAAAAGTTCATCCCGATCATCTCAAAAGTAATTGCGTGAAAGAGTAACAAACATCCATACTGTATACAATTTTTTTTTCGTTTATAACATTGGTAAGGGTTTTAAATTTTTCGGCTATGTATGAAGTCGAGAAATGTAGCGGAGAAGTTTACTTATAGCTGAAATAAAGAAACAAAAGAAAAAAAAATGAAAAATACTAGTAGACAGTGATCTATCTATCTACAACTACTCTGCAAGAAGGTAGTAGGAAGGGAGGGACTATTAACGAGGCGAGTAGTGTGAGGGGAAATTACCAATTGGAAATTTATGTAGTGAGCTCATCATGACCAAGACTTTCGGTTTAATGCCAAGACTAATTTAATCAGTTAAGTAGTAACTCTGTTTAAGTGTCCAGCCAGTCAATAAAATAACGATGCATCAGATCAGATTAACTTTCCAAAGGAATTTTAGTACTGATATGTGTTTTAATATTGTTACAGCTAATTCCTTTTTTGGCCTTATGTAGGCCGTATGTAGAGCAAATTCTAAGCCGACAACCACCCCAGCTCTTCCCAACAAGGGTAGTAGTGACTAAAGGGAATTCACGGGGGCTGGCATAAGTGCCTACTGCAGAACAATACCCTTCATAATATGATAAAAGCCATAAGGCGCTTGTCATCGCAGGCGTGTATCCAGCAGTTGATCAGTATACCTAGGCAGTATTAAATGTCAGTTAATTTTGTAGTTGACTATACATTATCTAGCAGCAAAATATTGCACAGGTCAGTTACTTATGAATTACCAACAACGTACCAGGTGATAAAGGTCCATGATTATTATCGATTGCAATCATTGAATCGATCTTCATATCCTGAAGAAAACCGGGAATATGCACGCCAAGTTTTTATTACACTAAATCACAATACACATAATCACTATTCACTTTTGCGTATTCAAATCAATTTGCTTCCTACTTTATATTCACTTTTGTAACTCGACTACGGTAAAGCCGGTTTTTTGAACCACTTTGATTTGATCACTTCAATGAAGGAGGCGGAAAGCCTTTTCCGGTGGCTTTTTCGCGCGTTTTCTTATTTATTTTTTAATTGTAGAGTGTGCGCGCAAAGCCGGTTGAGTATACTACTGCCAGCAACTAGCAGAAACACAAACCTCCGGCCCCAGCGTCACGTCAGCCGTATCACGGTGACTAAGCATTTATATTATCACATGTATTTAAAATACGTATTATTATACTATACGTATCTGATCTGGATACAAATACCTTTATGAATATTAATATTGCTGATGGGAAAATGGTCTTGCAAATCAAGGCGTATTTTAAGATTCGACCCTGAGTCGTAAGTACGTCATAATTTTTGCCGCTCTATAAAATCGGCTAAGTTGACTGTCAAATGTAGGTATATAGGCTGTGTCCCCAGTAGGCAAACAGTGAGGCCGACTGAGTTTGCGGCGTATCAGTTCAATACGCCTTTCCATAATAAGTTAAATTGAGTGTCCACAGTTTGCTAGTTTGCGCTCACTGTACGCAGTTTGCACGCAGTTTGCAGCGATACGTGCGCCGACTGTCTCGGCCGACTCGCAGGTTCCAGTGCGAGCGATACGCACGCAAACTGAT
The DNA here is from genome assembly GCA_944547425.1 of Eupithecia centaureata. Taxonomy (NCBI): domain Eukaryota; kingdom Metazoa; phylum Arthropoda; class Insecta; order Lepidoptera; family Geometridae; genus Eupithecia; species Eupithecia centaureata. Next base: position 3,275,585 of record OX155681.1, on the reverse strand, counting down.
CTGAGTTTGTAGCTGTTCGCCACAAATTTGCGGCTCACTCAGTCGGCCGCTCACAGTTTGCCTACTGGGGACACAGCCTTAGGTTCAACCATTAGTTGAGCTGATATCTACGAAACATGATAATTATCCTTAACTATCTACATACCAAATTTCATCCTATTAAATGAAGCAGTTAAATAGATATGTTATAACAAACACACAAACTTTTATTGTTTTTATTTTGTTGGTATTATTATTTTTAGTACAAATCATGTGTGCTAAAAATCGAAACTGAAAATGGAGAAGGTAGGTACTTCTTAATGGTAGGTATGTAAATTTTTAAAACATACTAGAATTAAACATGTCAGCATAGCGGCTGCGTTTATCTTCTAGTTACATAAAGGCTTATCTTTAGCAAAGTCACCATTCACGATGCTTTACTTGCTAGCCTCATAGTTGCTTTTGCTACTAACCAATGTGACATTAATTTATTTTAGAAAAACCAGCAGCTTATCCAGAAAATTAAAATTAAGTTAGGCTGTTAAAAGATAAAAAATAAAATCACTACATAGCATAAAATAAAGTCGCTTTCTCTGTCCCTATGTCCTTTTGAACGCTTAAATCTTTAAAACTACGCAACGGATTTTGATGCAGTTTTTTTTAATAGATAGAGTGATTCAAGAGGAAGGTTTATACGTATAATAAAACCGTGCGAAGCCGGGGCGGGTCGCTAGTAACAAAAAGGATGAAAAGTAGAGACATAAAAGTGTGAACAATCTTAGTACTAACATTACCTATACATTTACAGTCAAGTTTTAGTAAGTAGGTTAGGTACGTATATAGCTATACACTAGCCAAACTCGATGTATAATGTTTGTATACAAACCACGACACAAAAAACTAAAATTCACTTGCTTGGCGTCGAATTTTACATATGAATGTACGAAATATATAGTGAAGGAAGGATCTTAAATCGGCAAGTAATGTAAATTGCGTATAAAAGGCACGGCAACAGAGTGTATTTTAGGTTAAGTATGGGCGATTTGTTTACAAACATTCTACATCGAGTTTGGCTGATGTATAGGTACATTGATAGAAACTCTACCGCGATTCAACAACATAGACATATTTTTTGTAAACAAATAAGTTACAAAAGCAAAGGAATATCGGTGGAACCTATTTTACGACACTGGTTTCATCAGAGCGGTTTTGACAGTTTCCATTCATCATTCCATAGGTCTCTCATCCGTTATCGAAACTCTAACTTGCATTTTTTTCGCTGTGCTTGAGCGATTATGCATTGATGAAGTTTTTTTGGTATGATTCTAAATCAGAGTATAGTTATGTATTTTTTACAAAATTTGTTTGTAATATGTGACTAATGTGCAAACATAGGTTTCATAAAAAAATATATAAAATTTAGCAAAGAAAACAGCTTCATATTGCCTTCTAAAATGACCATAAGCATTAAGCTTGGCAATTTAAGCAATTACAATGGTTTGGCACTGTCTTTTAAATGATCAGATTAAATAATTATAATGTTAGTTAAGCATTAGTGTGATACTGATAACAGCTGAATTAAGCCAGTCGGGAGGTGAGGTGGTCTTGTTTTTTTTTTAAAGTATAGCTTAAATTTCCACAATTTTACAGGACTAAGACAACACTATGACAGAAAAGTACTTGGAGATGTTGCATTGGGTGGTGGGCCCAGCAGTTTCCGGAATTCAGCAAATTAAGAAAAATTAAGTTCTAGCCTTGTTTTAATTTAATTTCATAATGCAATACATATAAGTTTCAATAAAATATTAATTCACCAGATAGTGTAGATGTTTATAATGCATAATTTTAGCCTCTTGTTGATAATAAATTAATAAACCAAAGAAAATTTTATAGAGTCATTTAAATATGTCTCTATAAAATTTTCTCTCTTTTTAACTAAATATATTGTTAGGAGATACTAAGTCTTAGAATAAGTATTGCTATAAAATGAGCAGCGCAATCGGCGCGCGCTCACTTCTTGTCGAGACACCGTGCTGTGCGGACGTTATTTTCTGTGTAGTTAAAATCCATTTTGTGAAACATTGCTTAGATTCTAGAAACTAATTATTTGCTGTAATTTTGTAATAAATCATTTAGGTTATGTTTGGATTTCTTTTTTTTAAATTGATTTAACTTCTGATTCCTAAAATCAGAAGTGGGATCTGTAAATCTCATTCCCACTATCTGTACCTTTGTATTTCATAACATTTTTGTCGCAACATAAGAAAAGAAAAACGTCCGCATACCACGTGTTATAATAACCTCACTTTTTGTGTTTTGTTCTCTGTGTTTGGTGTTGGGTATTTATTTTAGCTAGTAAAATGGGTAGACCCTCTAGATCTCGCTCTCGTTCACGAATCCCTCGAAGACGGCGGCGACGGTGTACGAGTGACGGATCTTCGCGTGGCCGGCATTCACGAAGTCGGTCACGAGCGTACACCCCTCCATATCGCTCTGGTCATAGTCGTGCGGGTAGTCATTCGCCTTATCGTGACCGCAGTACACCACGCAGGTATACGTCACGCCACGAATCAAGGTACCGTAGTCGCAGCCCTCACTATCGCGATCGAAGTCCAAGCCATGGCCGCCGCGGCCACCACAGTCGTGACCGGCATCATAGCATAGAGTCATGGCGTGTTATCGAGAATCGCTTACATGCCTTAGAATCGCGCTCCCAGCCGACCAACTCAGCTCAACTCTCTGCGACCGGAACGGAACAGATCGTAGAAGCAATTCAGTCCCTGAAAACTGTAAGTACCAGGAGCTATTATGTTTCTCATTTTGACCCCAACATTCACGATGCTGACAATTGGTTTGCTGAAGTGGACAGGGCTCGTCTCGCGAATCATTGGGATGATCACGAGTGCTTGTCCCGAATTGGAGGCTGTCTAAAAGGTGATGCTAAAACTTGGTTGGACGAGTGGGTTAGCAACGATCGTACGTGGAGCAACTTCAAAGAAGATTTTAAGTCTCTCTGCACTAAAAAGGTAGATACAGCAAACATTCTATATGACGTCATGTCTACCGGTTCGGATAAGTTTGCTACATATGCAGATTATGCTCGCAAATCTTTGCTTCGCCTGCGTATTGTGAAAGGTCTGAGTGACGAGCTTGTTACAGCCATTGTCTTACGTGGGATAAGAGACCCACACGTTAAGGCTGCAGCGACGAACGCTAACCTCGTCCCAAAGGATTTGGTTAATTATTTGTCTACGTTCGTTAAGCCAAAGATTACAGATGCAGAAACCCGCAAGGAGTCCCTTGGGGCACATCGTAATCAAGGTGGTAAGACGCATGCTAAGCGACCTTTTCACCCTCCAAGCTCACATGGTAAGTGCTTTACATGTGGTGAAGCTGGGCATCGGGCGTCTCACTGCCCTAAGAAGCCTAAGCCTAGTGGTTCAAATGAGCCGAAGAAGGAGAAAACTGATGACCCAGATAAGCCAGACAAACCAGGTAAGCCCGTTAGTAAAGAGTCAAATACGTGTACTTTTTGTAAGAAGGTAGGACACCACGTTAGTAGATGTTTTGCCAAACAACGTGCTGAAGATCGAAGCAAAGGTAATGTGAACTTCTGTTCCACACCTTCTTCAAAGCCCGATGACATTGTGGTCGGTGTTATTCAAGGGGTTCCAGTCGATATATTGATAGACAGTGGAGCCATAGGAGTCTCGTTGATTTCGTCATCCATAGTCAAACATTTCTCGTGCCAGCACAAACCTACGAAACAGTCCATAAAGGGGGTAGGTCAAACAATCATCCCTGTCAACTCTTATGTCACCTTAGTAGTGGAACTTGAAGGTATATCGCTTCAAGTCGATTTGTTAGTAGTACCGAGCGAATGCATGAATTCCCCTATAGTTATAGGTACAGATGTGTTGAACCGAGACGGAGTTATGTACGTCCGAACTAAAGATTCGCAACGCATTTATCGCGACTCTGAGGTGAGGCCGGTATCATCGGTAAGTTCAAATGAATCCACTAATTTTAAAACATCTGTGTCTGGCGAACATTTGGCAAAGCTGACTGCAATCTTAGAAGAGTATTCCGAATTTATGATATCGGGTACTGCTACAACGACAGTTACTACAGGTGAGATGCACATCAAAGTAAATAACGAGAACCCTATTTATTACCGACCATACAGGATGTCGCATGATGAAAAGGTAAAAGTCCGCGGTATTGTCGAAGATCTTCTTTCTAAGGGCATAATACGCGAGTCGGAGTCGCCTTACTCCAGCCCTGTTCTGCTAGTTAAGAAGAAAGATGGCTCCGACCGTATGTGTGTTGATTTTCGCGCCCTAAACAGAGTTACGGTAAAAGATAGATACCCATTGCCACTGATCGACGATCATATTGACAGACTAGGTAAAAGTAAGTATTTTACAGCGTTAGACATGGCAACAGGTTTTCACCAGATCCGATTGGATGAAGCCTCGATTCCACTCACAGGTTTTGTTACCCCAGAGGCGCACCTAGAGTACGTCAAAATGCCGTATGGGTTAGCCAACGCGCCAATAGTGTACCAGCGCATTATAAGCAAAACCTTGCAAAAATTAATAGCAGAAGGTAAGGTCTTGGTATACATTGATGACTGCTTAATTTTAAGTTCAACAATAGAGGAGGGTTTAGAAACTTTGCGCGAGGTACTCGCTACTTTGACTAGCTCTGGGTTCTCAATTAATCTCAAAAAATGCTCATTTTTGTGTACTGAGATTGAATACTTGGGCCGAGTCATATCAAACGGGGAGGTTAAGCCTTCAGCTGAGAAAGTCCAGGCTCTAGTGGATTCTGTCAAACCACAGAATGTAAAGCAAATTAGGCAATTTTTGGGGCTAGCGGGCTACTTCCGTAAATACATTCCGAATTATTCCACCAGGACTGCTTGCATCGCGCGTTTGACGTGCAAAGGTGTCGAATTTTGCTGGGGAGAGGAACAGGAGCGTGCTCGCCAAGAAATCATTTCAACTCTAACGAATGCCCCTGTACTAGCAATATTCGATCCCTCCCTGCCTACAGAAGTTCATACGGATGCAAGTAGTCATGGTTATGGGGCGGTTCTGCATCAAGTTCATAAGGATGGTAATAGAAAAGTTGTGGCATACTACAGCCAAGTCACTAAGGGCGCGGAACAAAAATATCATTCTTATGAACTTGAAACCCTAGCTGTAGTGAAAGCACTAAAGCACTTCAGGCATTATCTGATTGGTACGCGGTTTACCGTGGTTACAGACTGTAACGCCCTTAAGGCGACACAAAATAAGAGAGATTTGTTACCACGTGTGGCAAGATGGTGGATCTTTTTACAAGATTACGATTTTCAAATTGCCTACCGAAAGGGTGTCATGTTGCCACACGTGGACTATCTCAGCCGGAACCCGTGCCAAACTGTAAACAATATTGAACGTCCTCGAAATTGGGCACAAATTGCTCAAGCAGGAGATAAGGAGACTCAGGCTATGATCCAGTCGTTGGATCAAGGTAACTTGGATGGAACAAGGTATGTCAAACAAAACGACATTCTTTACTATCGTTATATGCCGGTAGGTGAAGAGTCAAGACTCCTTTGCTATATCCCGAAGGGTCATCGCCTGAGCCTTCTGCGTATCTTCCATGACGAGCACGGTCATGTCAATGCCGAAAAGGTAACAGATTTAATTTTAAGACACTTTTGGTTTCCAAGCCTCAGAACATTTGTAAAGAAATATGTAAGTCACTGTTTGACATGCATCGCCCACAAGCGTGTCCCACGCGCACCGCTTCAGCCAATTGTATCTTGGGAAAAACCTGACATCCCATTTGACACTTTACATGTTGACGTTCTGGGACCTCTTCCCGCGTCAAACGATTATAAATACGTCATGCTTGTGGTCGACGCATTTACCAAATATTGTCTTTTAGTGGCGATTTATCGTCAAGATGTTAGCGAACTCATGCGTGTAATTAAATTAGTTGTGTCTCTATTTGGTACACCTAGATTAATAGTATCTGATAGAGGAAGAATGTTCGAGTCAGCGGCTTTTACGACATGGATGCAGGTCTCAGGCGTGCAGTTGCATCTCATTACACCAGAAATGCACCAAGCAAACGGGCAAGTGGAGCGTTACATACGTACAATTCTTAACATGCTCCGAATTGCAACAAACCAGCAAAAGAAGGAATGGTCAGAGGAACTGTGGCAGATTCAGTTGATACTTAATATTACAAAACAGAAAACAACCCAAACTTCTGCTTTGAATCTTTTAATTGGACACGAAAGCACCACACCTGCGATTAGGGCTTTGATCAGAGATGTCGCTACGAACGCCCCAGCGTCAAATCGTGAGTCCCATCGAGAAATGTTGAGACAAAGGACGGCCGAACGGTTATTAAAGAATCAAGCTCAACAAGATTCCTTAGTCAACGAAGACAGGCGTCCACCTCGTGTTTTTCAACTGAACGATTCAGTATTTGTGATCAAATACTCTCAGTCTCAGGGAAAACTCGATCCTGGCATGAGAGGGCCATATCGAGTAGTGAATGTTCTTGATAATGGACGATATGAGCTGAAGCGACTAACTGGATCTTATGGAAAGACCACTTATGCCGCCGCTCAATTTATGATTCCCTGGAAGGGCGAGTGGACACCTGAAACATGTGCGGCCTTCTTTGAAGGTGAGTCCCATGTTATGATGTGTTTTGTTGGTATGCTACCTGTATTGCTTTCATGCAAGTGCCTATGCCATGTGTTTTGTTGGTATGCTACCTGTATTGCTTTCATGCAAGTGCCTATGCCATGTGTTTTGTTGGTATGCTACCTGTATTGCTTTCATGCAAGTGCCTATGCCATGTGTTTTGTTGGTATGCTACCTGTATTGCTTTCATGCAAGTGCCTATGCCATGAGTTTTGTTGGTATGCTACCTGTATTGCTTTCATGCAAGTGCCTCTGCCATGTGTTCGTCGGTATGCTACCTGTATTGCCTTCATGCAAGTGCCTCTGCCATGTGTTTTGTCGATCCTTACCTGTATTGCCTTTATGCAAGTGCCTCTTCCGTGTGCTTCTGTTCTTTTAATTTGCTTGCTTAGGACTATTTGCTTGTGGTTTATAAAAAAATCATAAGTAAATCTTCCTATGCTACTGTTTGTTGACGTGTTGGGTTGTATTTTTTTATCATCTTATGCTTTCTTGACCTAACACTTATCTCAACGTGACTCACAAAGAAAAAATAGACATATCTATAACAGTGTTTTGTTTCTTTCAGATGATGATGAAGATGATAATGACCTTAATCAAGGATGTGATGATGCTGGTGGACAACCAGATCCACCAATACCGACAGAAGATGAATCAGGCCCATCCTCACAACCGGATGACTTACAAGCCAGGTCTATGCCGATCCTCGACTGCTGATATAATAGATGAAGGTCCTGCCGAGAGCGTCAGGACATCAGGAGAAGCCGTGTTAGGAGATACTAAGTCTTAGAATAAGTATTGCTATAAAATGAGCAGCGCAATCGGCGCGCGCTCACTTCTTGTCGAGACACCGTGCTGTGCGGACGTTATTTTCTGTGTAGTTAAAATCCATTTTGTGAAACATTGCTTAGATTCTAGAAACTAATTATTTGCTGTAATTTTGTAATAAATCATTTAGGTTATGTTTGGATTTCTTTTTTTTAAATTGATTTAACTTCTGATTCCTAAAAATATTATATTAACTAAAATATATATATTGTTATAAACACAATATTCTAGCATCCAAACAAAGGGGGTCTTTGGTATTATTTAGTATACCAGTGTTGAAAAATTATGCATGTATAAATATAATCATCAACAACTTATATTAGTCCACTGCTGGACATAAGCCTCCTCCAATGAGCGCTAAGTGACTGTATGAAATATTTCTCTTAAACTTCATTGTGGCTCTATCTGGGGAAATGGATTTTTTGTTTATTTGGCTATGTTTTGTTTATAAATATAGAAACAAAAATTAAATACAGTGGTGGTCATATAATTAAGAACGCTGATTTAAAGCGAAGATTTTTTCAAACTAAGACCCAAAACTAATTGCATGCAATTTTTTTTAATTCTCTCCGTATCATAAAACTTTTACATAATACCACTGTATTCATTGGTACACAATGATTAGCTAAAAATAAATAGACAAACTTTTTACACTACTTCTAAACATAGTATGCCTATGTACTGGCTGGCCACGTAATTAAGAACGCTCAATATTTTATACCTTTTTTCAAATTTAAATAGAGAACACTCAGTGGTTGGTTAATTATTAGTATAATTTTGTCGCCATTTAGTGCTATATAAAAGATTAAAAGTGATTTCTTCTTAAAAAAACAATGGGAAAAAATAAAAGTTGTGACAAATCTACAAGGGAAGTAATAATAACAATTCGCCGGAAGAATTGGTCTTATAAAAAGATAGCCGACCATCTGCAATGTTCAACAACGATGGTTTTCCATGCTGTAAAGCATTTTGCTACGTATCAAACTACTTCGAATGTTCCACGTGTACCTAAACAGAGAAAAACAACTCCTCGAGATGACCGAAACATCGTTCGTATTGCTAAACAAAATCCTTTTAAAGGGTCCAATGAGCAGAGAAAAGAATATTTTGGTGAAAACAACCCTTCAGCAATCTCAGCACGCACTATTTGAAGACGTTTAGTAGAAGAAAAATTGCACGGTAGGATAGCAAGAAAGGTACCCATGTAGAAACTTTACACAGGCAAGCCCGTCTTGCATTTGCGAGAAAGTATGAAAACTGGACTTTCCGACAGTGGAAAAATGTACTTTTTTCTGACGAGACGAAAATAAACAGAGTATGTTCTGATGGGAAACGATATGTACGACGTCCCCCAAATACAGCATTTGACCCTAAGTACACGAAAGTTACCTTAAAACACGGTGGAGGAAATGTGAAAATTTGGGGGTGCTTTTCTGGACATGGTGTTGGACCTGTAAAATTGATAGAAGGTAACATGGATCAGTTCCAGTACAAAAATATACTGGAAGAAACAATGTTACCTTATGCTGAAGACGTTCTACCGGTTACTTGGACATTCCAGCATGACAATGATCCAAAATACACCGACGAACCGTAAAGGAATTTCTTACAGCGCAATCAGTTTCAGTCTTAGACTGGCCAGCTAACAGCCCAGATCTAAACCCAATAGAGAATCTGTGGTTCGAAGTAAAGAAAAAGGTTTCAAATACACAGTGTGGGAATTTAAGAGAGCTGTACGACGTTTTTTTAGAAGAATGGAACTCTATTTCTCTTGCCAAATGTCAAAAATTAATAGAGTCAATGCCTCGCCGGTGTAAAGCAGTAATCAAAAGCCGATTCACTATTAATTTTAGTGAAAAATTTATGAAATTGCTTTTTAAAGTTTCTTCGCTACATATTGTTCAGATTTTTTTAATGTAAGTGTCAAACAAAATAATTTCCGAGCACTTTAATAAATCGTTCTTAATTATTTGTCCAGCTTCAGAACTATTTGAATGTGATACTTTGGTAAAATAAATAATATGTAAAAAAAATAGTTAGCAATTTTATTCTTCATTCCTAAGCAACGTTGCTCTATTAATGTGGCTATTTAATAACATAACTAGTTGCTTCTTAGAAGGTCCACATCTCTGTGTATACCACGATTTAAATAAATAACTTCTATACATTCAAATCGTTCTTAATTATATGACCACCACTGTATATTGAGAGCATAGGAGTTTTGAGCAACAAAGGCCACAAAACGAATGAGCTTATTATAGCTAGAAAAGATGAGTATGTTTAATGTATTGGCCAAAGCCCCACACTAGGCTCACAGCCCGAGTCGTTGGTACTTGTGCACAATATTCAAAAGATTTATTTAGCTTTAAGGTATCAAAGAATTCTATACATATTTAATAATATGCAGTTTAATCGGTATGCAGGACATTAAGTTATGGTATGGTAGGTCATTTTGTATTCTTAAATACTTAGCTTAAATCTTACCAACTTTGAATTTATTTACAACCGAGATTGATATTTATATTATAAGTATCACTACATTATTATAAAACAAAGTCGCTTTCGCTGTCCCTATATCCCTTAGAATGCTTAAATCTTTAAAACTACGCAACGGATGTTGACGCGCTTTTTTTAATAGATAGAGGGATTCAAGAGGAAGGTATAATAAAACCATGCGAAGCCGGGGCGGGTCGCTAGTGTAGGATAAAATAGAGTACATGTACAGGGTGTGCGCTTACAATAGGTAGGATGGTTCTGCTTCTGATGAAGGCACATTACTGTAAACTGTTCTTAATTTGGAGATGATAAGACACGGCTTTCTACAGCATGCTTGCTAGTAATGATAAATAGGTATTGTGTTCTGTACTAGTAATGGACACGTACCTTGAATTATATTAGTAAATGCACTTGTTTTCTCTGAAGGCCTTCAAGATATTATTGACTCATAATTCTGAAACCTCAGTCTGAAACAAAATAAATGAACACTTTGGAATGGAATCGTTTCTATTTGATATATCACTGAACAACATATGAACTTACGTAGACTTTCTAAATTATGGCCACATCATAAAGTTTTTCCAAAGGCTATCTACAATTTAGACTTTGATAAATTTTTCAAAACAATATTTACTAGGATTTTTCCCTTGGATGGATTTATTTCAATTGGAATGAGAATTGGAAATAGTTGATTGGTTGGATTTGCCGACGTGACGTCATGACAGACTGGAAATAGTGACAGTGCATCCTTGCCTGACGTTCACATTGACAGACAAATAAATCTAACAGTGACCAAAAAAAAAATCATTTTTCTTCACTCAAAGTCACGTCAGTTCAAAACAAGACAAAGAAAAAAATTATTGTCTATGGCCCTCTTTGCCAGTTTCGTTGAAAATAAAATAAAAACTCAGTAAAAACCTAACTCGACAATGGCAGACGCAAAGCAAGGTAAGATTTTGTTGAAATCAATCTAAAACATCTATCGAATGCGCTCTATTTCATTAGTTTCTCTTCCACAATTATTTCAACCACAATCAAATTATGTTACAAGACTGTTGTGCGAAGCTCCCAAGTAATATCAACATCCTCGTGCATGCATCATCAACATTCTCATTCAGCTGTACAATAATTTTGAGTCTTTTTGAAAAATAAATCACTTGGCTGTTTGAAATACTTACTCTTGTTACTCTAGCCGCTCATTTTTAGTTTTTTCCCATGGTTTTATCTTGGCATTTCACAACGTTGTTCTAGCTACAAGTTGAGTGCAAAAGGAGTAAATAAATTGTAACTTATTACTTGTGCTTTATTTTCAGGTAAACCCGAAGATTACTACAATGGTTCAAGTCAAACCCGTGTAGTGCTGGCCAAACCACGGCTAGGGGGGTTTGGCTCCAGTTTGCCATCAAGTTCCAATAAAAGCAGTAATCCTTTTGGTAAGTTCATAAACTACATGCTTAAAAATGTTTATGCATTTAAAATTTTAGAACTATTCTTGGTAAAAAATGTAAAATCATTACTTTTTATACACATAAATGTATCAGTAATAAATATATATTCAAATATATATTCTCACTATTCCAGGCTCAGTTCTACGTCCACCACAATTGAAACCGTTGCTTAATCCATTTGTCAAAGTGACCACTACAGAAGAAACAAAAGATTCTAAAGATGAAAAAGCGGAGTCCAATGAAAATAGGCTAAACGAACAAAAAGCCAAGGAAGAAACAGAAGCACCTAAATTTGTTCCTTTAGGATCAGCTAATGCAAGCTCTCGGTCAAGTTCAGTAACACAACCACAACCTGCCACCAGTACTAGCAATGCATCTGGTTTTGTGTTTGGTCAGAATCTAAGTGAGCGAGTAGTCATGCAGGAAAATGTAAATAACGGAGAGGCATCATCTGAGCATAGTTCAAGTAATGGCACTACGGAGCTACTGTTTACAAATGCTGCTGCATCTGTTAAAGAAAATTACCAGGTTTGTGTGACCAATATTTTACCATATTCTAGTCTCTAGACTAGTGGACTAAAGTCTCTAACCTAATCAGCACACGATTAGGTTAGATTATTTACCTTGTCTCCACCATTGCTCTGCTTTCATCGTGATGGGTTATGCTGAAGTTCAGACTGTGTGCATGAAAAAAACAAGAGACAACAAAAACATTAGACTGTTATCAGCTTGAATGCTGTCACAGCATGTTAGTCAAGTTTGTATATGAAAAGGCTATTTAATCAACTATCATTATGACAGTATAGTTCGGTTGGTTGATCAGCTGGGTACACCCTACCTATCACAACTATGCAAGGTGTCTTGTTAAAATCATTACTCATTTCAAACCTGTAGAATGGTGTAAAGATTGACAGGGTGTTTCATATATTACATGTGTAACAAACAATAATGGAAATTGTGCAGGTAAATTTGGGGCTAGAGTTTTGGTTTGACATTGGGAAGTTCTGTTCCAAGTTTGAAATGTATAGTTAAATAAACCAGGGGGTACAATTTAGATTCGTAACTATTATAATTACTAACGAATAGTCCTTAATTGCACAGTTTTTATTGCTAAACCCTTAGCTAAACCCAAGTCTACTACTGAGAAACCTTGCAAAATCGTAACTTGAGATGTGTTGAGTTGCTTCCATCTGTGCTTACATATAACTTATTTAAAAACTCAAAATCATAGTGCAATTAAACTGAAACCCATTATAAATAAGTAAGTACCTAACTTATTTCTTATGAATCTATCCAAACTCGGTAGGTACAATGTGACCTCTTCTCGTTTTCTTTTCTGTTTTTTTTTGCGACCGATTTCGTGCGCCATTCTATGTCGAGAACGACTCTGACCACAGCCAAACGCTTGGCATTTTGAATATTTTTTGACGCCTCGACGACACCACCCCTTTTTCTCCTGCCGCAGTCGCATTGTGTCGCTTCGTCTTTGTCGCTCACCATTTAAGCTGCGTTGGTAGTATGATAAAGGCTTTCAATCGCCTTTCATTATCACTACATACATAGTGTAAACCAAAGTCGCTTTCTCTGTCCCTATGTATGCTTAAATCTTTAAAGCTACGCAACGGATTTTGATGCAGCTTTTTTAATTGATAGAGTGATTCAAGAGGAAGGTTTATACTTATAATAAAAACGTGCGAAGCCGGGGCGGGTCGCTTGTTATAGAATGTTTTATATGGCTAGCTTCTACCCGCCGCAGCTTACGTGTATTTAGAGATACATAGCCTTTAGTTATTCTAGGGTCTGAAGTTTATCCCGATTCATTCAGAAGTTTTAGCATTGTCTTCAAATCATGTCACAAAGCGACAAATCGCTCAAGCTTTTGCCTTTATTTTATGGGTAGGGTAGACTGATGATTGACTTTTTTAACCCAGGAACCAGAGGCGAGTTCAAGCGAGCAGGGCTCCGGAGAGACGAGCCTCGCGGCGGCCGCGGCCGAGTACGAGCGGATCCACGCGCGCCCACCGCCGCCCGCCGCCACAGTCTCTCACACCGGCGAGGAGGACGAGACTAACGTACTACAGGTATTGTAGTTCTAAGTCGAGAGTCTAACAAGACCGAGCGGCAACCACTCCCGCTGGAATCGATCTATTTACTGCTCCTTTGCGCCAACGAATGCATAGAACACCAATTAATTTTAACCTCTAAGCCTCTCAGTGAGAGGTCTTAGTTAGTTCTTAGTTAGAGATCGATTGAAACGAAAGTGCTTCCGAAGAATGAATTCCACATACAAAATTATTTTTAAGTCTACCATATTTCCACCATATTAATTGATTTTGTATCTGAATAGTTTAATAATCTGAATATCTAGGTCCGCCAATAGTGTTTTCGTTTATAAACTAAAGTAAGCAAATCGTATTTTTTACGACAAAACAGACATGTTATTTCAAATTATGCTATTTTTTTCGTATTAAATACAACAACAATTGCATTGATTTTAGTTAGGAATTCTCTTACATTTGGTGTGTTGTAATGATCCTAAAGACCAACATACATAATATATTTTTAAAATGATATTTTTGCACACCTTAATAGTTAGTTAGTATTTGGATTATTAACAACTTTTGAACATACAATAAAGATTTAAGATTATGAACAACTTCCTTTATTTCAGACCACATGCCGCCTATTCGCATGGGAGAGCGGCAGCTGGCGTGAGCGCGGGCGCGGCGTGCTGCGCCTCAACGACGCGGCGGACGGCGGCGGCGCGCGACTAGTCGTGCGAGTGGTCGGCTCGCTGCGCGTCGTGCTCAACACCAAGCTGTGGCCGGACATGGTGGTCGAGCTAGCGGGGACCAAGTCCCTCAGGATCACAGCGTCTGATGCGCAACAACAAGTCAAACTGTTCCTTATTATGGTGAGTA